>JASKMD010000029.1:12918115-13046048 GCA_030144725.1 Haematococcus lacustris
GATGCCCATACCGGGGAGTCAATGTCATATGAGAAGAACGTGTAGCCATCCACATCCTTCTGTGTCTTGGTAATTTCACTGGCGCCAGAAAATGCATCCTGTTGCACGAGGCGGCAGCCACCCCACAAGCACAGCTTTGTCATGCCCCTAGCCATGCTGTTGAGGCTCCTTGGGCCAACCTGATCAGGTTGTGGACACTTAACCATCATGCCCTCATACTCATTGCATGGATGGGCAGGGGACTGCACACCCTTGACTATGCTGCGCTGGAACTGAGGGCTGCCATCAAAGCTTGAATTGGCACGTACCTGTAGGTCATAGTCAGCGCCTGCAAAACCTTGGAATGTGGAATCCAGGTCAGTCAAGCGGAAGCTCTTGCCGTCCTCACCCGCCCGACCCAATGTGATGACCACAGCCTTCTGACCTGCACACACGTCCACCTTCACGTACCTCTAGCAAATGTCCAGCAAAAGTGGCACGTGTAGACACCTCCAGTGACTAGGCTAAAGACCATGCTTGTGCCCTGGCAAATGTTCAATGCTTCCAACACTCGCAACATCGTGCTTGACATGACTGCCGTGACCATTGGAGGGCGTGCATAAGCTAGGCTATACTCACAGGTAATCAGCTTCATCTACCTCCTCAATGATTTTGTCTTCGAAAACACTATGTGCATTTCACTAGGCGCTACAAGACTATATCATATGAACCACATCCAGAACGCATGTGCCATTGCGATGTGAAATGAGGTGTAGCCAGCTGCTGTGAAATGTGGTGTAGAAGCTGCTGGTGAGATGCACGATGACCACTGGCCTGCCCTTGCTGGATGTCCTTTCAAAAGATGTGTTTGATCAACACAGGTGATACATAGGTGATACAAGGTCGGCTCAAAGCCCTGCTCCAGCCTTACTCGGACTATGCAGCCTCTACATGGGTAATGCAACTGTTCAAGAGCAATGCAAAGCTGCACTGCTTGCATCTTCAACCCTTGTTACCCTAACCCTTGCCTCCCACAACTGGGCGGCCGCCGCCATTGAAATACCTTTTACTCTAGGGTTGACGACTCTGCCATCTACACCTTGCGTCCCTTTCTCTACCTGCATGCGTGCAAGTGCATGCAGGCCGTGCTCCTTAACAAAGGGAGAATTGCAATGACTATGTGATGCATTCCATTGCAATTTGCAGGTAATGAAGGCTAGAGGGACCTTTCCAGCCACACCTTGCTTGGGATCTCGGGCTTCCACCCTGACGGGTACTCAAATGTGTACTTAGGGGCTTCCTTCGCGTTACCACCATATCCACCTAAGTGTGTCAGGTGCCACTGCTTGACCCTGCTTGATCATGCCAAAGATGTCGTACGAGCCCAGCATCTTCACCAGCAGCAGGGGTTCACACAAGCTTACCGTAAGAGGTGGGTGGTGTGGCAAAGCCAAAGAAGGGTACGTACTCCTCCTCGGATGCCAATGCATGCTGTCCATTTGATTGCCCAACACACACTGCAGTTGCTGCGCCAAGAAGCAACACACGTCGCGATGCTGTCTCACTCCCATCAGCTGTGCTTTCGACTGCTTGGGAGCGTGTCCTTGTGACTCTTGAGAGCTGGGGGCGGGAGACTGAAGATACTGTGCTGAAGCCGATTGAGCCGCGACGACTGAGCAGTGACTGCATGCTGTGTATGTTGTCTCCGCCCAGCAAAACTTGCGTTTCTTGATCGATCTTTTGTGTGTACAGTGATTTTTATGCGTGGGGCGTGAACCCGGGCGTCAGCAGCGCACATATAGCTCGGCAGTTACTCACAAGGAGAGGCCGTGGAGTCTGTGCGTACTGGTTTTGTTTAGCGCTTCATCAGGGCATGCACTGCGATCTCATGACGCACTGCGAGCTCATGATCAGCATATCATGCGGTATCCTGGAGACGCAGTAGCTCGAGCAAGCACTGTGGTCAGCGGATGTCATGTCATCCTGGTGTTCGGCCTACTTGCCATATTGAAAATGGTGAATGACAACGAGCAAAGTACGGGTGAGCTGGGCTAGAAGTGGTCCCGCCCGTCTCCAACTCTCAGTGCCCAGCCCATGGTTAGGGCTGAATGATAAGGTGAAGGCGTTTGCATGTTTGATAGGACTCTGTGTTTGCATGCGTGTTCGGGCATGTTTGATAGGCCCTGCTTATTGCACACTAGCATGGAGGGCCACATGCTGGTGCACATGACAGCCAGACCTGCTGCCAGCACCTGAACCATAGTGCTTGCAAACCAAGGCACCCTGCCGTTATTGTGCTTCTAGTCATTCATCAGGTACAAGCGCGTAGTGAAGATAATCAATGAGCTTCTGGTGCAGGTGCATGATGAGGTGCCAGGGCATTGATATGAGGGTGGGTGATTGAGAGGGGATGGATTGTTATGATGAGGCTGTCCAGCAGCAGGTGCGGTAATAGTGTGACGCCAAGCACAGCACCCAGCTCTGAGTGCTACAGTTGGTGGAGAGTGAAGGCAAGGAAAGCCAACACTGCTATGCCCTTCCTTTACTCCCTGATTACCAAAGCTCTTCACTCCTTTTCCTCAAGACCTTGTCACCTGTGTTGCTCACTAGATGCATTGACAGGCATGCGAAAAGGAGCGGTGGCACAGGCCAACCCCCCCTGTGCTCCCCGTACCCCACAATGGGCTGGGGTCCACCGCTGCATGCACCCTGTCACACAGCAAGGCACTGCGCTTGAACAGGTTTTGCACCCTGAGACCTTGGGTCGCAAGAAGTATTACAGGCTCTACATGTGTTCTGACAAGCACCTTTTCACCACCCAGCACCGTTGATGTTGTATTTGTAGTGTCATTGATATCACACCACTGCAAGCACCTTGAGCGCTGTCATGACCAACGGCATGCCAGCTCGCCCACCAACCATCTGCCATTACCTCAACACTAGGAGTGTGATTGAGCCATGGTGTATAGCCATCAAGCCCTGCTGCTTGTACCCGTGGGTAATTCTAAACCCAGGCCAAGTCAGCCATGCACTTGAGGGCATATAGGTTGGCATGCGAGTAGCATCCGTGGGAATCCCTACTAGTGGATATGGGAGAAGGAGATACATTGGGAGGTGAAGGGGGCCTTTGCTATGCACCTGCAACGATGCTTGTCAGCCTGCAACATGTCCTGTGACTCATCCCTATTTCAGCCTGCGTGCATGTATGAAGACAATTTGTTTGTGACTGTGGGCATGTTGCTCATGACACCCATGCAGAACCGAGTGGTGCTGAGCATGATGGTCAAGAAGGCTGGCAGCTTCAGCCAGGGTGGGTGGAAGGCGGGGGCGGTGCGGGGGGGGGTTCGCAAGGTGGTGCAGCAGCCCAGCAGGCCCAGCACAGATCCCAGGCCTAACAGGCTGGTGATCGTGGATGAGTTCCGCACCAGCCGTGGCAGCTCGTCAGTGCATGCCCGCCAGCCTTGTGAGCTGCACCTGCCCCCTGACCAGCCTAGGCGTGCAGACTGGGTACCCCCAACAGGCCAGGTCAACCCGCCGCTGGTGCGCCCAGCCTGGGAGCCAGCGGCATGCCAAGTATGTGCGGGGTCGGTCATGGTGCCATCAGGTGCCGCCCAACCCTCCTCCCCGTCCCCCAGCCCAGGCCCCCCCCCGCCCAGGCCCCACCTCCCCCTGCCCCTGCCCAGGACCCCTTCCCCCCCCAGCCCAGGACCCCCCCGCCCTGGACCCCCTTGCCCCTTCTCAAGCCCCCCCCCCTCCCCCAGCCCAGGCACCACCACCTCCCCCAGCCCAGGCCCATCCCCTCCTTGCAGCACCTGGCCCAGTGCCACGACCCCAGGACCCCCTATGGGGCAGTTGGCTGGACCGGGACACCAACGGGTGCCTGAACTTGCAGCGCATTGGGGAGAGCAAGCAGCGCCCCCTGGAGCTGTGCCAATGGGATGACCTGGAGGCTCTGCCACCCGTTGGCAAGGATTACCAGCAGGGCTACAAGCTGGTCAATGACCGGCTGCATAAGGGCAGGCAGCGGCTGCACCGGGCTGCAGAGTACCGGCGGGGCATAGATGGCCGGGCCCGCAACAATGCATAGGGCTTGGTAGTTGGCATGGGGAGCCACGACGCTCACTCTCTGTCATCCACCTGCCTGCCCGCCTGCTGCAGAATTATGTAAGTTCCTAGAGGTCAAGAGTTGGAAGGGTGCATGGTGATGAAATCAAGTTTGCTCTTGGATGTGTGCTTGTCAGCCCTCTTGTCCCTCACTAGGGCCTCCATTTGAGCCGGATCAGAAGTACCTACTAGCAGCCACTAGCAGCCACTAGCAGCCACTAACTAGATCCGACTCAAACAGTGTTATTGGGCTGTGTGGAGTAAACCCAGTGCACATGGCACATGAGCCCGCCTACCACCTACACTATTGCCTAACCCGAGGGCGATGATGTAGAGTTGGCATGACAAAACATGCACTAATGGTAAGCTGATGACAGCTCAACAAAGGGGGCAAACATTACTGTGCCTCAGCAGGCTGTTGCTGCTGCTCCTGGGCCTTGGGGGGCTTGTCTCGCACCCGCTTGTAGCCCAGGCCAGGGTACTCCTTGCCCTTGGCTGGCAGAGCTCCCTGGTCTGGCCAGTAGCACAGCTCCAGCGGCCGCCACCTGCTCTCCCCAATGCGCTGCATGTTCAATGCTGCATTGCAGTCCCTGTCTAGCCACCTGCCTGGCTGTGGTGCTGGCTTTGCCTTGGCAGCCTTGCCCTTGCCTCTGCCCTTGGTGGGCTCAGCTGCCGGCTTGCTGCGCTTGGCTCGAGGGGGAGTGTTCGGCCCTGGCTCTGAGGCTGCTGGCTGTGTGGCTGCCTGGCCGATGCGTGGGGCCTGTTGGGGCTTGCGGGGGGCCACTACAGGGCACCACACCAGGCCCCGCACTGGCTGGCCACGCTCCTGGCTCCAGGCTGGGCGCACCAGGCGGGGTTCCACCTGCCCTGCTGGGGGCTTCCAGCCTGCAGGCCTTGTGGCACTGAGTATGTCCAGCTCCACCTCACAGGGTTGCTTGCCATTCACTGCTGAGCTGACCCGGCTGGTACGGTGCTCATCCACAAGCACCACCCTGCCCTGCAGCTGGCCTGCGCCCCTGGGCCTGCACACCACCTTGCGGCAAGCACGCAACACCGCGTCAGCACCCCACCCACCCCCAGTGCCAATGGTAGCTGCACCAAAGGAACACCACCAGCTGCTTGGCATGATTGTGGCGCTCCATGGACAGCTCAGCCATCTCCTCTTCCAACTGCAGCCATGCACACAATGCACACACATGGTGGCTGACATGGTGGCACCAGGTTAGGCATGGCACAGTCAAGTACTCTTTCGTTTCGTGCCTAACCCACCACCTCTCAGTCCCTTACCCTCCCTCCCACACACCTACCCACCCTCACCACACCTTGTTGAAGAACTGCTCCAGCGCCCGATTCTGGGCTCCGTACAGCCTCAGCCGCTGCCGTGCCCACTTGGGGTCCAGGTGCACCTCCCACAGTGCTCTGTTACAGCCTTGGTCGTAGGCAACACCCACAACACGGCCGATGGTGTGCTTGTCAGCCAGGCGCAAAGGGAGCAATTATTTCTTAGCAAAGCAGGACAGGAGGCTTGGTGTCATGGAGAAACATGTCCTCCGATGCCTGCTGCAGGTAGCCTGGAGCAGGTGGTTTTGATGTACTTGCCTGCGAAATCCAAGACCCATCTATGTAGTGAAGCCATTGTTGCCGCCATGACTCCCAGAGGCGAAGGAACATGTGCATGGCTAAGGGAGCTGCCTGCAGTGTAGTCCGTGACTTCTACCTTTCCATGTCCGCCTTCATAGCAAGTCAGATGAGGACGGTGTGACAGCGGCATTTCAGACTGCGTTTCACAGCCAGTGATGGGTAATACAAGATACGTGTATCGATACCGATACGTATTTTTTGTATAATACAAGAATACACGTATCGTATCAAAAAATACAAGTGCCGGCCGGCAAGTTGCGTGGATGCCTTAGAAGCAGCTGCTGGGTGCTGCCGCAACTAGAGTCCGCGCTAAAGCAATGCCGCGCGAGGCTAAAGCCATCGGCCTGCTCCCGGAGCAGCCGGTCGCATGTGCCGGTGTTACATGCAAGAACATCAGAGTTGGGAGGCCCTGACTTTCCGACGTCGCCGTCCTGCCCAGACATCAAGTACAGGCTGCGGGACTGGCTGCGCTGCTCCTAGCTGCTCCTTTCCCGCGTGACATGTTGCCTCTGTATCGCTGTATTGTATCTAGGGTGCGGTTCCTCCGCTTAACATTAACTTAATAGCTTAATTAAATTAAGGCCGGTCGTATTAAGCCCCTTAAGTGTATTAAGTGGCTTCTTTTTGACCCACATTGCTATGAGTGCAGCTGTGCGACCCCAGCGCACGGGTCGCAACTGTAATCGCCTCACATTGGCACTTTCAGCCGGCAGGCACGCGGGCAGGCAGCAACATATGCCAACAAGCCGTAGACCCCGTTTCCAATGCAAGAGCCAGAGCCAGAGCCAGAGCCAGAGCCAGAGCCCTGACGGAAGAGCCAGAGCCGGAGCCAGAGCCCAGAAATGGCTCTAACCGCCGGCCAACCGTCGGCTCTGCCGACCCCCGTTTCCAATGCAAGAGCCAAGAGCCGGAGTAAGATTCCAGATTCGGCTCTTAGATGCGCTCTTGGGAGCCTCATGCAGCCCCTCCGGCCTCTGCGGCTCGAGGGCCTCAGAGCTCAGAGCCAGAGCCAGAGCCCAAAAATTACTTTATGACATCGACTTTCGGCTCGCAACAGGGCTCCCAGGAGGAGTCGAAGGTGCCGTGGGACGACTCGCAAGATGAGTTTTTTGCAGAGCTTTACGCCCAGGCATTCGCCGAGGTCCAGGGCAAGACCAACGGGGACAAGATGGGTGAGATTTTGGCTGCATACGTGAACAAGCACTCAGCGAGCCTGGGAGGCCGCAAGATGACTCCGGCTCAGGCCCTACATAGGGCCGCCTACGCCAAAGCTGGCTGCGCGGCCGTGTGGAAGTGGAACCTGGGACGCACAGGCAAGGACCTTTAGCTAGAAAAACGAACGGAGCAGCAGCAAAGCAACAGACATGCAACAGCAAAGCAACAGACATGCAGCCAGGTAGGGCGCGGGGGGTGCAGCCTGGTGGGGTGCCCGTGGCTGCAGCCTGGTGGGCTGCAGCCAGGTGGGGCGCGGGGGGTGCAGCCTGGTGGGGTGCATGGGCTGCAGCCTGGTGGGCTGCAGCCAGGTGGGGCGCGGGGGGTGCAGCCTGGTGGGGTGCATGGGCTGCAGCCTGGTGGGCTGCAGCCAGGTGGGGCGTGGGGGGTGCAGCCTGGTGGTGTGCATGGGCTGTTGCCTGGAGGGCTGCAGCCAGGCGGGGAGCGGGGGCTGCAGCTTGGTGGGCTGCAGCCTGGTGGGGTGCAGGTGCCTTGTGGGCCAGCAGCAACAGGGGTGCACCCAAATGCTGGTGTGCCCCACGTGTTGCAACCCGTGACCATTGGTTGGTCAAGTAACGGTGGTGGCTTCAGTTCTGCAGGTGCTGCCGGCACTGCCCGGCATCCAAGCGGTGAAGGTGTGGGTCTTACCCATTGGGCCAATGGGGCCGCCGCAGCGGCAGCAGCTGATGCAGCGGCTGCAAGGGGGAGCCCGCACACAGGCACGCAGGCTGCAAGTCACAGCTATCTCAGCATGATGTTGGGTCTGGGAAGCTAGAGAGTGGGCTACAAGGATTACATGACGACCCTCTGTAAAGGTCACCCGTGGTGTAAGGCCCATTGTGTCTTTTCCTCATGTAGGAGATGTGATTCGCTCCTTTACTTATGATGTGATCTTGCAATGTGCTGCTTCTTGCTAGAGGCTGAAATGCTTCCAATGACAAGTTCTCTCTTGATGGGTTTGGTCTTCTTACAGTGTAAGTCCAGTGATCAGCCTCGGCTACTTACACACCCATGGCCACTCAAGCCTACCGGCGTTCCCATATTGCTGTGGCACAGCGCAAGGTTCCGACATCAACGCTAGCCGCGCATCGGACATGTCCCCCAACATCGGCCATGCCCTTGCCTTGTGCCCTCCGTTTGCAACCACTCCAAATCGACAATTAAGACGATGATCCGGGCTATCTGCTGCCTCCACCGCCGACGTGCAGCCTGGCGTCGTGCGTCCATTTGTCAAGGCAGGCGTGGGGTGGATAGCGGAGCTGCCCTTAGGTGCGGCTGCGGGGCTGCGGGATGTGCAGGCTCTGGGCAACCACCTTAACGACTGGGCTCTTTCCATTGGAAACGGGGTCGCCAGAGCCCCTAAAAAGTGAGATAAAGCTCTGGCTCTGGCTCTGGCTCTGGCCCATTGGAAACGGGGTCGTAGTGGCTTCGGAACAGCTGTATTACAGCAAAACGGCTATGACTGGGTCGCTGGGGCCCGGCCCTGCAGTGGACCGCGACCAAGTTGCACAAAGACGCGATTTGGTTGCTGTTGCATCTGCGTACCCAGCAAAGGCCAATGGTGTGGTTCTTAAGCACAAACAATGCGAGTTGAGCAAAGTTGCTCTCTAGTAGTGCACAAATGGTAACACCGCGAGCAAACACTAAACGATTGTGTGCTTGTGCGTGTAGTAAGGAAAAGCTATCGCGTACCCAGTAAAGGGGTCGATGCACTTTTTAGGCAGGACCACGCCGCGGGCCCGCAGTGGGGTTACATCAAGCAGGGGATAGAGCCACGAAGGGTAGAGCGAGAGGGTTAGAAAAAGAGAGTCACCAGCGCTTAGTATGTGGTAGTAAGCGACTTAATACTTAATATGACGCTTAATTAAACTTAATTAAGGAACCGCTCCCTAATTGTATCGATACAAAAAATACACGTTTTTTCTTGTATTTTCTTGTATTTCCTGTATCGATACACGTATTACCCATCATTGTTCACAGCACAAAGCATGTGAGCATACTATAGAAGATCGCCCGCACACTGCCTTTTGCTGGCCATATAAAAAGCAACAGTAAAGCAATTGTGCATTACTGCTTCACTGGTAGGTTACACTGACAAAGGTCTGCTTGCGTGACGCGCTGATGTGAGAGGACGCGAGGATGCTTCACAAGCTTTCACATTGCAGCATGCAGAAGGGTGTGTCTGACGACCGCCTAAATTGATCACCGCTAGTGTAATTGCAGGGAATGTTTCGCTGTTAAGCTAGCTGTCTGTTGCCAGTTGAAGTTTGCCTGTAAAATGCTCATGCTTGAGGTGTCAAGCATGGCGAGGTGTGAAGCAGAAACAGCTACACCTAGAGCTGCGTCTGTACGGCAAGCAAGAGGCGGCGCGCATCTTTACGGAACAGTTGGGTTCCCATGGCCGCGCCGGGTATGCCAGAGGTGTCAGCGGAGATGCAGCAATTTATTCAACGGGAGTCCCAAGTGGCACAGATTCAGCAAATGATTGCGACCCTGACCGATACCTGCTGGGACAAGTGCATGCTGAGCACCCCGGGCACGTACTTGAGCAGCAAAGAGAGCAGCTGCTTAGAGAACTGTGCCAAGCGATTTGTTGAGGCCACGCAGTACGTGTTGCAGCGAGCGTCGCACAAAGCAGGAGCTGACGGGGGCTTTTGACAGGATTGAGTATTCGGCTGAGGCGTGGGTAGCAACATGGCGAAGCCACGGGACTTGACCTCATCAGTATCTCTGAAGAAGCCGAGATGACAGTGACGCTGCAGCCTATAGGGCAAACTGTTCTACGATGTGCAGTTCCACAGCAGTCCACAACAGCCAGCAGCAATTGTGTGGCTGCACAAACTTCATTGCACCCTTCACACATTGTGCGCTGGGGTTAGCTTCATACCGCAGCCACAACATACTTATGTGGTGGATGTCTCCAGCAGCAAGACCTGACATGCCTGCACAGCTTACAAGACTAGCAGTCATGTCATAATGTGTTGTGGCAATTGAAGACAGTGGCTAAGCAGCCTTGGATGGTATCTTAACACTGGCTGTGAATGCTGCATCTCTCTGTAATCCCGACGCAACATATCTAGTAACATTTTCAGAGTCCCTGCGGTGACTCTGCTGTAGTAGAAGACATGAGCGCCAGGTTCTCCTCTGCAGCCAGCTGTGCCTGAGCCCCGGGAGGTGCCAGCTGCTGCGCTGCCAACTCTGGGCTGGCCTGGTCTGCCGTCCTAGCTGCCTGTGACTCTAATTGGACAGCCATGGGCAGGGGCATGAGCAAATCTGGCTGCAAGGTGTTGTTGGCGCTGGCTGTCACTGCCACTGAGCCTAGCGGGCCCATCACAGGAGGGAGGGCTTGGGACAGGTGAGGCGGGCGGCAGGCAGTCACAGGGCCCTGCCTGGATGGCCCAATGTCGAGTACCTGCAGGACCGCATGCACAGGCAGGAAGAAGGAGAGGAAGGACACAGGTATTGTAAGTACATCCTACGCAGAACAAAGCACAAGATGCATGGACCCACTGCATTAGCTCCAGCAACATGAGTTCAACATCCAAGGCAATGTCACTTGGTGTCAACCCATTGCCGCTGAACACATTTGTCAACAAATGCCTGGCAGGAAGGCTAGCTTGCGCCCCTTACACTGCTCGCATCAAGGCTGGAGAGGAGAGGCAGGCTGCAAGCCATATCATACCTCGCAATCAAGCGTTCACTGTGTAGGAGGCTGAGCATGAAGCATGAGCTGCCCACACTGCCCTTTCATCACAAGGATGAAAGTGAGTGTAGGCTGGAAGGTTGACATCAAGGCTTGCAACAGAACAAACGCTGTTGAAGCTGTCATTGTTGAAGCTGCTTGTAGCAATGCCCTAGTCTGGTTGAAACCCAACACAATTTAGTACTTGTTGGGGACTCCACAGTGGCTGCCATGTCATCTTCGCACCTTGAATGATGCACCATGCCAGCATGTGACCGCTAGCTTGAGAGGTCCATGCATGTGTAGGTCCATACTCAGACGTATGGTCTTTGGCCCCCTTCACCAAATGGCAACAACAAGCAGCAATGCAAGGCCATCCATGATGAAGACAACGCCTAGCAACGCACATGAGAGCAGGCTGATAGCTGGGCTAGCGGTGCACGTGTCATTTGTAGCAACCCTGCCGCCTTGAAACAGATGGACAATGGACAGAACATGCTGTCTATGCTGGCTACTCCGTCGTCAGTGCCTGTCATGATACCTTGCACAGCAGGTGTTCCGCTAGCAGGATGCATGGGACATGTCATGCAACTGGTGCTGCTGGTCTCCTCCTTCACTTTGAAGGCCAAGCCTGCTGTCATGCAGCCCACACCATGACACGCTGCCTTGCAGCAGTGTCACAAAGGATACAGTGTACAGCACACCCACCTGTATTGTCTGTACACTATGTTGGTACTTGGCAACTGCCAAGATGGCTCCATGCTATCACATGGCTGTGTGATGATGAAGCTGAGTTTGCTTGCTGAAGCCAGCATTTCCACAATGCTGCCAGACATGAGGGGCACACTCAAGGGGAGCTTGCTGCCAACAGTGATGCTGCTGCAGATGCCGGCTGACTGCATGCTGGGTTGGGCAGGGTTGGCGCTACGTGCTGCCTGCTCCGCAGCAGTGTCCTCTCGCCCCTTGTGCAGAGCCTTTGGCCGGTCCTGCACGTGACATGTGTGCCACACCACCTGTGTACCTGGCTGTCGCCAGCTGCAGCAGCCTGGCTGAGTGTGGTGAGCAGCTGGACACTCGACTGCTGATAAGAGGCATCACCATAACATGCGCCACAACAAAGGTACCTGTAGCTCCTCTGGCACCACACCGAACTCTACTGCTGTGCTGCCGGTAAGCTGCATGCGCCAGCGCAACAGCCTGGGCAAGGAAGAAGCACACATGCAACTGCCAGGTGTTCACAGAATATTGTCAGGCGTAAAAGCCAGAGTTGACATGTATCCTACGGTGAAGCATAAGTGGCAATTCCTGACCTGCATGAACTTGTGCTTTGCTCTGACACAAGGAGCTTAGGACCAAGGCATGGCAGCTGCAGCCCTTGGCAATTGCAGCCCCGCACAGCCTCATCATGTTCAAAGCCATCACGTTCTGCTCTTCGCTGATCGAATGGAGCCAAGGCTTCTTCTATGCAGAGGCTGGCAAGCCAGTTAGGACGCCTGGAGCATAGCAACGTTAACAAACCATGGTTGTTCAGTTCCATGGCGTTCCTTACACCCCTATCTTCTTTTGTCTCATTTTCCCAGTCATGCCAATCTTTCGTCGTGAAAGTAGAGAGTGCGTTTACTCACCCCCAACGCCTAGCGTAGTCTTCCTTCCCTCCAAACTTGCGGAGGAGAACTATCCTTGCTTGCTCTTCAGTAAGCTGTCGGAAGCGTTTGCATGTGGCCCGAAGATGCAATAGATCGACGCTGTTACACCCATCCATGATGTGTCCCAAAATGTCATCTGTAAGCGTCTCTAGGCAGAGCTTGAGATTGCTAGGTGGACTTTCTGTCAGGCATGTATCGTCGCAGGACGCCTGCCGGCTGCGCTTTAAGCGCATGCTATACTTGCTCAAACACGGCCGAGCTGTTACCCGCATTGGAAAGAAGCAACCGACAAATAAGCTGCATGTAACAATATCTTGAACGGCCCTGACGACTTAAGACTAGGGTACGCCCATAGAATTCTAGGTGGCTCGGATTCCTAGAAAAGCCTAGAATCCTAGGCAAGAGGGACCTACAAAAAACCAAAAAAATGGCTGGGGAACCTAGTATTCTAGGCTGAAAATTTAGACTTCTAGGCTGGAGGTCGCTCCCTACTCAAGACTGCCTTATGTGGAGTTTAGGCACAAGCATAGGAGAAGCATTGCTTGCATAACAACCCAACAGCCCTTCTTTGAATGCGCCTCATCTGGTAGAGCATGTATGCATAACACACGCGGTCGAATGGGGAGTAACCGTAAGCATCGGCACAGTAGCATCAGGCATCAGGCATGAACTATGTCTGTGAAGTCTGGAGTGCATTACACTCCTTTGGCTTTTACCAGTTCCTTTTTTCTTCATTGTTATACAGCCTAGTCTAACCATGGCTAATCTAATCATGGCTGACAACCCTCTTGTCCCTCACTAGGGCCTCCATTTGAGCCGGATCAGAAGTACCTTCTAGCAGCCACTAGCAGCCACTAGCAGCCACTAACTAGATCCGACTCAAACAGTGTTAATGGGCTGTGTGGAGTAAACCCAGTGCACATGGCACATGAGCCCGCCTACCACCTACACTATTGCCTGACCCGAGGGCTATGATGTAGAGTTGGCATGACAAAACATGCACTAATTGTAAGCTGATGACTGCTCAACAAAGGGGGCACACATACTACTGTGCCTCAGCAGGCTGCTGCTGCTGCTCCTGGGCCTTGGGGGGCTTGTCTCGCACCCACTTGTAGCCCAGGCCAGGGTACTCCTTGCCCTTGGCTGGCAGAGCTCCCTGGTCTGGCCAGTAGCACAGCTCCAGCGACCGCCACCTGCTCTCCCCAATGCGCTGCATGTTCAATGCTGCATCGCAGTCCCTGTCCAGCCACCTGCCTGGCTGTGGGGCTGGCTTTGCCTTGGCAGCCTTGCCCTTGCCTCTGCCCTTGGTGGGCTCAGCTGCCGGCTTGCTGCGCTTGGCTGGAGGGGGAGTGCTGGGCCCTGGCTCTGAGGCTGCTGGCTGTGTGGCTGCCTGGCCGCTGCGTGGGGCCTGTGGGGGCTTGCGGGGGGCCACTACAGGGCACCACACCAGGCCCCGCAATGGCTGGCCACGCTCCTGGCTCCAGGCTGGGCGCACCAGGCGGAATTCCACCTACCCTGCTGCGGGCTTCCAGCCTGCAGGCCTTGTGGCACTGAGTTTGTCCAGCTCCACCTCACAGGGCTGCTTGCCATTCACTGTTGAACTGACCCGGCTGGTGCGGTGCTCATCCACAAGCACCACCCTGCCCCGCAGCTGGCCTGCGCCCCTGGGCCTGCACACCACCTTGCGGCAAGCACGCAACACCGCGTCAGCACCCCACCCACCCCCAGTGCCAATGGTAGCTGCACCAAAGGAACACCACCAGCTGCTTGGCATGATTGTGGCGCTCCATGGACAGCTCAGCCATCTCCTCTTCCAACTGCAGCCATGCACACAATGCACACACATGGTGGCTGACATGGTGGCACCAGGTTAGGCATGGCACAGTCAAGTACTCTTTCGTTTCGTGCCTAACCCACCACCTCTCAGTCCCTTACCCTCCCTCCCACACACCTACCCACCCACCCACCCTCACCTTGTTGAAGAACTGCTCCAGCGCCCGGTCCTGGGCTCCGTACAGCCTCAGCCGCTGCCGTGCCCACTTAGGGTCCAGGTACACCTCCCACACCGCTGGGCAGGTGCTGGCTGGGCAGGGGCCCGTGGGGGGAGTGGGGGTAGGGGGGGAGCATCAGGGGGTTGGGGGGGCTGCACGGCTGGAGGCTGAGGGGCGCTGGGGAAGCCCGGGGTAGGGTAGCCCACCAGGCACGTTAGGAAGATTCTGAGCACCAGCAACGACGCGATCACGCGGAGCTGCCAGTGTTACCAAGTACGGCAGCCCGTGTTGTTCTAATACGGTTAGATTTTAACACGAGCGTGTTGCGAGAGGTCACCGGTTCAAACCCCCCCATATTAACATTTCCCTCCGACGCCGATAAGGCTGGTGTTAGCAAAGTTAGCTACCCAAGCTACGCAAACGCGCACATGCTCCTTAGCTTAAGGCATCACACACAAGGAAGGCCTAATGCTAAGATGCCAAAGGATCACAGGGATAATCAATTGCTGGGTTAGGTATTTTAGGTGCTCCATGCCATCTTCGCCGCGGCGCTTGTGGGTAGACGATGCAGCTGAGGCTGCGGCTGCGTCGTGTTGCCGCACTAGCTGGAGCATCTCTGGGTCGGGGGCCGGACATTTCTTGACATCAGTTGTAGAGCCGCTGATGTGCTGTGCGACGCGCGTCACGCTATTGATGCTGGCTGTCCAGGGGCAGCGCTTGCAAGTGACATGCCATGCCGACTTGCTAGGTGACTCCTCCCTATGCACCGTACCCCATACTGCAGCGTAAAAGGAGCTGATGCGTCGCATCACGCAGCGCGCAGCTAGCTGACTAGGCCCGGACCGGTCGTGTCGTATTGTCGCATTGCTCGCTCATTTTAAGCCAAAAAGTCAAGATCCGAGAACACGAGGAATACGACCGCATTTTGACCGAATTTGGTAACACTGGGAGCTGGGAGTGGATTTCAGCCCGCAGCCGGAGGTGCTCCCGCAGCTTGCGCCTGGTCTTCTTGCAGCCGCGCAGCACTGCGCCCTCGAGAACCTTGATGACCTGCAGCCAAGCAAAGTTGCCATTTTGACAGGCCAAGACACAGTGCGGGGTCAACACAAACAGTGCGGGGACACATAAGGCGGGGCCGTCACCTGACGTCTACGCGTGGTCCAGCCATCCCGACGCTCCTGTCGTTGCTTGCCTTGGGCGGAACGAGACACTGCGATGGAACCAACAGAAGCGACGAGTTATCACACAGCGCGTAACTCACGTAGCTCACAGTCGGCTGGGGACACGAACCTTTATGTTTCTTGTCGCTACCCTTCCGCGTCTTCGTAGCCATCACGCGATGCGCAGTGCGACGGGCAGTGGCCTTTTCAAGCAATTTGGGTTTCCCGTGAAAAATACACGGTTGTGTGAAAATACACGAGTGCTCTGTTACAGCCTTGGTCGTAGGGCATTATAGTGACTAAGACCAGGTATAGGTCGCCTTATAGGTATAGGTATAAGCCTTAACAGCCAAGGCAAGTGGCAGCTGTGCCTGCAGCTGTGCCACATGCTCTGCTGTGATCATGGCGAGCTGCTTCAGCTCCTTGAACTGGGTGCTGAGTGTGGTCAGGGTGACAGCCAGGCTGGCCAAGCAGGCTGGCTCAGGTGCATGCACTATTTGGGCACACTGCCAAGAACTAGACTCTAGACTCACGTTTGGCTGTATTGTACGCTGGCAGATGCGCCCATTCCATCAGACTGCCGCCCCAGCATTGGATAAACCACAGCTTTGAACAGCAAGTTTCCCTGTATCCCTATCCTATTGTGGAGCCCCTACACTTCTACACATGCGAGAGACCGGTGTGTGTGTCCCTAACCTACCTGTGACCCTAGGACCTACCCTATGCATGACTCTCTCGCACACACATCCCCTTTGTCATGAGCAATCGAATTGTTTGTTTTGTTTAATTCATGGCATGATACACATGTCACTATCGCTGCCGCAATCAGGGAGCGCTGCCCGGTGGAGCGCCACTGCTTTTGCGCAGCGGTAACCAACGTGATAGTCACCCGTGTCCCCAAGTCACCGTCCCCTGCACTCCGTGTGGAGCCCCTGCGGGTTGTTGTCAATCTTAAGGTCAGCTTCCTTCGCAAAGGATGTGATGACAAGTTTACCAGTTATTCCTACCCCTACACTCCGTAAACCGGCACACCCGCTCTTTTGTATGTATGCACAGGGCAACAATGACGTACCACCTACGGCCAGCCTTGTTCCCATGAATGGTAAACATTTAAATCATTCCTTGTGTCGCCAGGGTTTGTAAACCCTGGATGTCCTACCACAACTCTTGCTTTGCTTACGTAGGTGTAGGCAGTGGTCAGCCCTACACTCACATGTCTGGGCAAGTGTCCGGCATGCAGCAGCAAGCATCTGGCTTGATACCCTCTGGCATGGTGCCGGTGAATGTTGGGCGGCCAGCGTCACAGCCGCCGCTGCAACCTCTATCCATGCTACCCCCAGCTTCACAGGGAGGAGGTGATTCAGGTGCCAAGTCCTAGCATGTGTTTGTCTGCCGTACCTATCAGCAAGCGTCGTAGGGCGACTGCCTTGCACAAGTCAAACAACAGTCCCGCTGGTCAACACCCAGCACTCAATGCAAGGCCAGCTTGGGAGCATGGCTGGTGCCACAGCTGGACATGGCAGCTTTGCACCAGGTACACAACAGCACTGTGCGCAATGGGTGATGTCAATGCCTCCCATGCACCTGGGATCCTCCAATGTGCCATGCAGCCCTCTTGTCCCTCACTAGGGCCTCCATTTGAGCCGGATCAGAAGTACCTACTAGCAGCCACTAGCAGCCACTAGCAGCCACTAACTAGATCCGACTCAAACAGTGTTATTGGGCTGTGTGGAGTAAACCCAGTGCACATGGCACATGAGCCTGCCTACCACCTACAGTATTGCCTGACCACGAGGGCGATGTGTAGAGTTGGCATGACAAAATATGCACTAATTGTAAGCTGATGACAGCTCAACAAAAGGGGGCACACATTACTGTGCCTCAGCGGGCTGCTGCTGCTGCTCCTGGGCCTTGGGTGGCTTGTCTCGCACCCGCTTGTAGCCCAGGCCAGGGTACTCCTTGCCCTTGGCTGGCAGAGCTCCCTGGTCTGGCCAGTAGCACAGCTCCAGCGGCCGCCACCTGCTCTCCCCAATGCGCTGCATGTTCAATGCTGCATTGCAGTCCCTGTC
This sequence comes from Haematococcus lacustris, assembly GCA_030144725.1. NCBI lineage: Eukaryota > Viridiplantae > Chlorophyta > Chlorophyceae > Chlamydomonadales > Haematococcaceae > Haematococcus > Haematococcus lacustris. The sequence goes on from JASKMD010000029.1 coordinate 12,935,600, forward strand.
TAGCCACCTGCCTGGCTGTGGGGCTGGCTTTGCCTTGGCAGCCGTGCCCTTGCCCTTGCCCTTGGTGGGCTCAGCTGCCGGCTTGCTGCGCTTGGCTGGAGGGGGAGTGCTGGGCCCTGGCTCTGAGGCTGCTGGCTGTGTGGCTGCCTGGCCGCTGCGTGGGGCCTGTGTAGGCTAGCGGGGGGCCACTACAGGGCACCACACCAGGCCCCGCACTGGCTGGCCACGCTCCTGGCTCCAGGCTGGGCGCACCAGGCGGGGCTCCACCTGCCCTGCTGGGGGCTTCCAGCCTGCGGGTCTTGTGGCACTGAGTGTATTCAGCTCCACCTCACAGGGCTGCTGGCCATTCGCTGCTGAGCTGACCCGGCTGGTGCAGTGCTCATCCACAAGCACCACCCTGCCCCGCAGCTGGGCCTGCACACCACCTTGCGGCAAGCACGCAACACCGCGTCAGCACCCCACCCACCCCCAGTGCCAATGGTAGCTGCACCAAAGAACACCACCAACTGCTTGGCACACCCACGCTTCATGGACAACTCCGCCATGTCCTCCTCCAACTGCAGCCATGCACAGTCAAGTACTCTTTCGTTTCGTGCCCAACCCTTACCTTACCCTCCCTCCCACACACCTACTCACCCACCCTCCGTCACCTTGTTGAAGAACTGCTCCAGCGCCCGGTCCTGGGCTCCGTACAGCCTCAGCCGCTGCCGTGCCCACTTGGGGTCCAGGTACACCTCCCACACCGCATCCCAGGTGGCCAGGGTGACGGTGATGTGCTTCAGGTTGGCCTCCAGGGAGGTGCCGGCTGAGCTTGCTGCTGCCAGGTGCTGGAGGTGGGGCTTGATCGGTGCTAGCCACCGCTCTGTGTCACGGCGGGCATTGTTCAGGCCGCTGGCATGCTTCACCTGGCCCTTGGTCAGCTTCCACCGGCGCAGCTTGTCTGCCATGAGCTGGCCTGTTGCTGGATCCCACAACCCAGAGGCTGCGCTGACTGCCTGGGTGACGCCGGGGTCGATGCCCACCCCAACCTGTGTGTCTGGGTCAAACACAAACTCACGCATCTCAGCTATGCCCCTGCCTATGTGGGGGAGCCCCACTGCATGGGCCGCTGTTGTTGCTGCACTTGGGCGGCTGCTGGTGCTGCTGCCCGGGGCTCCTTGGTCAGGCCCAGCTGCTTGCACACCCCATGCAGCACCCTGCTGTCCACCTTGATGAAGTGCACCCCCACCCTGGCCATGGGGGTGAGGGTGAAGGGGGTTGGGCAGGTCAGGGTCCGGGGACCAACCCCACGCCTCTTGCCGCGCTTTGTTTGCCCTGGCACAGGGGGTGTGTGGGGCTGCTGCCACCGCTCTAGCCACCGGCACACATGCACTGCATGGCGCATGCGGCAGGGCAGGGGCAGGGTGTCCTGCAGGGAGCCTTCCTTCTTCATGCCCAGTAGGCGGCGGTGCGTGTTGGCCTACTCTATCAGGTCCGCCACATGCCCCTTGTCCAGGGTGGCGGCCTTAAGCTCCAAGCTCTTTGCGTTGATGCCATACCCACACGCCATCCTGATGAACAGCTGCGCCTCCTCCCCGCTCCAGCCTAGCTGGGCCCTGGCTGCCTTGGCGTACAGCTTGACTATGCGCTCTGCAGGTCAGGTCAGGTCAGGTCAGGTATAAGGTCAGGTAGCAATTTGGGTTTCCCGTGAAAAATACACGGTTGTGTGAAAATACACAAGTGCTCTGTTACAGCCTTGGTCGTAGGCAACACCCACAACGCAGGATGCAGACTTCTCCGCGGTGTATGTGCTTGTCAGCTAGGGTCAAAGGGAGCAATTGTTTCATAGCAAGCTGGGACAGGAGGTTGAGTGTCATGGAGAAACATGTTATCCAATGCCTCCTGCTCAGAGCCGCACAATGTGCCATGCAGGCTCTGAGAGTATCGTGAGAGATGGTAACAAGAACCACTATGTTCAGAAACAGCAACGCTGGCTGTTGTTCCTGCGGCACTGTGCAAAGTGCAAGCAGTCCGACACAGAGTGCCAGCTACAGCAGCAGTGCAAATTTGGCAAGCAGCTGTGGCAGCACATCCTGCATTGCAGCAACGCCCAATGCGAGTACCCCAGGTGCATAAGCTCCAGGGATCTGTTGAAGCATCATCAGAAGTGTCAGGTGACAAGGCCTGCTCATGTTATCCACGAAGGGGATGTACATGATGATGCCATGCTCATCGAAAGCCATCTTGGTTGCTATGCAGAGTCAGCAATGCCCTATCTGTGCTCCAGTCAAGGAATACGTGCGCAAGACTCGCAGTCAGCAGCAAGCAGGCCAGCAGCAGCAAGCAGGCCAGCAGCAGCAGCAGCAGCAGCAGCTGCAGCCGATCTCTACCCTTTCAAAGCTGCCACAGGCTTTGTCAATTGTACAGCCTGGCATGGTGCCCTCCAACGGCATGATGCCCTCCAGCGGCATGGTGCCCACCAGTGGCATGGTGCCCACCAGTGGCATGGTGCCCACCAGTGGCATGGTGCCCACCAGCGGCATGGTGCCCACCAGCGGCATGGTGCCCACCAGCGGCATGGTGCCCACCAGCAGCATGATGCCCACCAGCGGCATGGTGCCCACCAGCGGCATGGTGCCCACCAGCGGCATGGTGCCCACCAGCGGCATGGTGCCCACCAGCGGCATGATGCCCTCCAGCGGCATGGTGCCCACCAGCGGCATGGTGCCCACCAGCGGCATGATGCCCACCAGCGGCATGGTGCCCTCCAGCAGCATGATGCCCACCAGCGGCATGGTGCCCACCAGCGGCATGGTGCCCACCAGCGGCATGGTGCCCTCCAGCAGCATGGTGCCCACCAGTGCCATTGTGACCAGCAGTGGCATGGTCCCAGTCAGCAGCAGCAGCAGCAGCATGATGCCCTGTAGTGGTATGATACCGGTCAGCAGCGGCAACGTCATGCAGTCCAATGGCATGGTGACCACCACTGGCATGGTCCCCAGCAGTGGCATGCCGGTCAATGGCATGGTGCCCACTGGCATAGCCTCCCTGGGCATGGGAGGCGTCATGCCGGGCAGCATGGGCATCAACGGCATGTCGAGCAACCCACAATCCACATTGGTGCTCAGCAATGTTAGTGGTGGTAGGCAGCGGACAGCAGGTGCTGGTGCAGCTGCTACAGGAGTGAGCAACGCAGCAGGTCAGCCAAGATGAGTGATAGCCCAGCCCATGTCTGAGCAGCAGTGTCAAGCTGGCATGTTCCATAGCATGGCTTCATGCCACGTCCCACTGTGCTCCAAGGGCACCACCCAGGCAGGTGTGGGTGCCCTTGCCACCATTGTCAGGTGCATGACCTGTCTGGTGCTTTCACAGGGCTCCAGCAGCTCAGCTGTGGGCACACAGCCCGGCGGGGCTCCACCAGGGACTCAAAAACGCAACCTTGGCGCAACAAGCAGCAGCTATGGGCCGCCTGGCTCATCCTCCATGGTGCCCTCATCCGCTATGGGGACCTCCAGCCTTGTGTCCCAACCAGCAGAGCCACAGGCCAAACGCCCTAGAACAGGCGATGAGCCGCTCATTACCAAAGTGAGTCGCAGGGCCAGTCAAACAAAACTCATCCAACAAGGAACAACACGTCTGACTGTGGGTATTCTCACTCAGCTACTCCAAACAAATTGGAGGCCTCAGTCACACCCTTGACGACTACCAACCCCACACCGACCAACCCCACACCCCACACAAGTAGACAGGCAAGTGAGTTGAGCAGCAGAAGCCATGACCACAGGTGGAAGCTGCAGTGCAGTGCAGGCTGCGGAAGGGCAGCTCCAATGGTAGCTAGAGTCACTGGCAAGGGGAGTCCACCCCTAGCGCTGTCTTCACGAGCAGTCCCAGCTGGTCTCCCCAATTCCTTGTGCACATCATCAACCCATGCAAGCACTTGCCATGGGCCCTGCCTGCTGGCTGGTTTGTCACAGTCGACTTGCAGGGCCAGACAGGAACGGCGCCTGGGCTGCTGGTTGTCAGGCAGGGCCTGATGTGGGCCAATGTCCTACTAGTGCGGCGGCATGCCAGCCAGCATGCCAGCCACTGTACAGGTTTATGTGCCAGGCTGCTCTGCAGCAGACTGTCACTGTCATGATCGACACCATTATCATCAGCGTCATAACCATCATTGTCACAAGGCATTCAGCCCTCTTGTCCCTCACTAGGGCCTCCATTTGAGCCGGATCAGAAGTACCTACGGTTGTGTGAAAATACACAAGTGCTCTGTTACAGCCTTGGTCGTAGGTCCTCTGTTACAGCCTTGGTCGTAGTGTAGACAAGGCATTCAGCTGTCAGGGTTGCTCCTACGCACATATACAGTAGGGATCACTATGCTTCAGTTCAGCACGATGCCCAGCTGTAGCATGTGCCTGCCGCGTGTGCAGAACACTGGCACCTCCCTGCTGGAGACATTCACTGTGGAGGAGATCCGGGCGCATGTTCAGGCTATCCATAGCGCCCAGGCGGAGCACAGGAGCAAGCAGGGACATCCACTAAGCGCCAGCGATGCCTGCAAGGTGTGCGAGTGCACCCGGCTGGTGTACGAGCCGCCAGTGCTGTACTGCACCACCTGTGCCCAGAAGATCAAGCGTGGCCAGATCTTCTATGCCACGCCGGCATCCACGGACAAGAGCGATGTGCGCGGCTGCTGGTGCCACCCCTGCTTTTCTGATGCCAAGACAGAACGCATCGCTATCCCTGGCATGGTGTGGCCCAGCAGGGGCTGGACGTTCATGGCTAGGGCAATGCAGGCAGCATGGTGTTAGCATGCTGGACGCTGTCGAAGCAGCCAGGCAGCAAGTTATTCAAAATAGCCAGTGACCCCAACCTGGGGTGAGGCTGCGGCCTACCTCAATGCAGCATGGTCCCCTCCCCTGTTACTACTGAGGACTGCTTTGGAAGGCCTGGGCACCTGCCTCAAGGCTCGTAGTAGTGCATCCCACATGCTGTTCATGCTCTTGCTGGGCACTTAGCAGCGGCCAGCTGGGTCGATGCAGCTGGCTTAAAGCTGCAAGCAGGATGTTACGGTCGGAAAAGAGCTACCAGCTGGGTAGCTGCAGCCAGTATAGCACTACCAGCTGGGCTCTTGCAGCCGGTATAGAGCTGACAGCAAGGCCTACTGGGCAGTGTAGCCAGCCGCAGGAAAGCACAAGCTAGACTCTGGCCATGCACCATGTCTGACCTGACCCGACCCGACCCGACCCGACCCGACCCGACCTGACCTGACCTGACCTGACCTGACCTGACCTGACCTGACCTGACCTGACCTGACCTGACCTGACCTGACCTGACCTGACCTGACCTGACCTGACCTGACCTGACCTGACCTGACCTTGGCTGTGGCTGGGCAGGATGGCCCAGGGATCCGCAAGATGGACCTGGTCAAGCGCAAGAATGACCAGGAGATTGAGGAGCCCTGGGTCCAGTGTGACGAATGTGAGGGCTGGGTGCACCAGATATGCGGCTTGTTCAACAAAGGGCGCAACAACAACGAGACGCACTACTTGTGTCCAGACTGCCTCATCCAGGGCATGCAGCGTGGCCAGCGGCAGCGTATAGAGGTGGGTGTACATCGCCTCAACCCTGCAACGGTCTGTGTCTCAGCAATGCCCCTCGACACCTTGCACCCCATACTCCGCTCCATTCGACAATGAGTAGCCAGCAGCTGGGCCAGTGCCCTGCCTACTGAGCACCATGGTGGAAATTACTCTCTGCAGTGGGGCAGAACATCGCCCTATCTTGTCACGTCCACTCAAGAGCTTGACAGTCTTTGCAGCTGTGCTTGCGTCGTACATGGCCACCCACTGGCCATGTTTAAATTGTCGCAGATGCGGCCCCAGTCCATGCTGGAAGGCAGCGACCTGCCGCACACCCAGTTGTCCAAGTACCTGGAGCGCCGCCTGTACTACAGCCTGGACAAGGAGCGGAGGGCCAGGGCCCTGAAGGTGGTGAAGCACAGCCTGGAGCAACGCTGGACACACAGCCACGCAGCCAGGACTGTGGCCAGCCTATGCGTCATGCGCCTGTGTCCAATACACAATGTCAAGGAACCAGGCTCTCAAGCAGGGAGGGTTCTGGCTGAGCTGGGCTCCTCCTGGCTTACCATAGGCTGTAGGCTACAGTAGAAGAGGCTGTAGGCCTGTAGGCCTGTAGGCCTGTAGGCTTACTGTCTTCTTCCTTTGTTTGGTCTGCTCTCTGGACCATCGCCTGGTTCCTCTGCTCCCTGCCCTGCAGCATCACCTAGATGGCTGTCCCAGCTCATGCGCCCATGTGCCAATCTCTAGTTTCAGCCCAGCAAGACCGCGCTGTTGTGGCTCACTGGGCTCTGGCCTGCTGTGCAGGAGGGAAAGCTGCCTTGCGAGGTAGCTACAGCTGAGAACCTGACGATACGTGTGGTGAACAGCGTGGTCAAGAAGTGCGAGGTCAAGCCAAAGTTCCATGAGGCTTTTGCGCCTGAGGGCTACCCCAGCGAGTTCCCCTACCGCCAGCGCGTCGTGGTGCTCTTCCAGAAAATTGGGGGTGTGGATGTGTGCCTTTTTGTGATGTACGTGCAAGAATATGGCCAGGACTGCCCCCCGCCCAACCGACACTGCGTGTACCTCTCATACCTGGACAGCGTCAAGGTGGGCCCAGCTCAACAGCCTCAACAGCCTCAACAGCCTCAACAGCCTCAACAGCCTCAACAGCCTCAACAGCCTCAACAGCCTCAACAGCCTCAACAGCCTCAACAGCCTCAACAGCCTCAACAGCCTCAACAGCCTCAACAGCCTCATCAGAAGAAGGAGACGATGTCCTCCACCTCTTGAGCCATCAGGCTCAGGCTGCACACATGGTCAGCTTGCTGCAGTGCAGCCCACATGGAGATAACTTGACCAGGTCTCCATGTCTGCCTTGCACCCATTGCTTGCCTTATGAGCAGCCAGAGACCACTCCCTGTGCATAGCGTGCAGAGGTGAAAGGTGTACAGCTACTGCTGCGTGCCATGTGAACCCACACGCCAGGGCCCACATATCCCGCAAGCACCCAGCACAGGCCAGTACACCACATTGGGTCGCATCTGTGTATCAGTGCATCAGTGAGATGCTGAGTTCAGTGCGCTGAGCATGCGTGGGTGATCCCTGGCTGCTGCCCTGCACGCAGTACTTCACGCCGGAGGTCTCTGCAGTTCACCCGCTGGCCCTGCCATCCATGTATGCGCTGCGCACCTTTGTGTACCACCAGGTGCTGCTGGGTTACCTGGCCTATGTCAGGAGGCTGGGCTTCCAGCAGATGCACATCTGGGCCTGCCCTCCCATGCAGGTATGCACAGCAGTCAATGCAGCCTCACTGCACGTGCAGCAGGCAGAGGCATGGGTGCCACCCGTGGAGGGCTGGCTTGCCATTCATGGTGGCAGGGTCAGGAGGGTTTGGTTGTCGATGCATGTGTAACAACTGCTCCAGTGCGGACGGCGTGCTGGAGGGCTATGCACCCATGCCTGCAGGGTGATGACTACATCCTGTACTGCCACCCCAACAAGCAGAAAACGCCACGCTCCCACCGGCTCCGGCACTGGTACCTGGACATGCTGCGTCAGGTGGCTCCATCCTCCTGGCCTCAGCGCCCACATCCCTGCAATGTCACCCCAACAGCACAGCATGGCTGCTGACCGAAAACATGGTCTTCCTGCTGTAAAGCAACACGCACACAGAGGCAATGACTCGGCTGGCCTGGCTGGATGCAGGCAAAGAGGGAGGGCCTGGTGACGCACTTGACGACGCTGTGGGACACCTACTTCCCTGGCGGCAAGGACCACCGCCTGGAGCGCTGCAGCTTTGCCCATGTGCCGTACCTTGAAGGGGACTACTGGCCAGGTGCCGCCCTGGCAGCATCACCAGCCACAGGCAGCCACACCCACTTGCCACCTCAGCCGCTATCAACCACCTCAACCACCACATCAGCCCCAGTCAGCCACCTTGACCACCACCTTGACCATCTTCTCAGGCTCTGGCAGCCACCTCAACCACCACCCCAGCCACTGGCTATACCCCTGGCAGTCACCTCAGCAGCCGCTGATGCATGGGCTCAGTCTACTTGTGATGAGTGTGACCAGCATCAGCAGGGGCAAGCATGGCATGCCACACAACTGCTGATGCTGGACTGCAGGCGAGGCAGAGAACCAGCTGGCCAACATGGCAGAAAGCCATCGGCAGGCAGGCAAGAGCAGCGTGGCCAAGGGGCTGGGGGTGGCTGTGGCTCGCAAAGGCATCAAGGTACTTGGAACTGGCGTGTCCCGCCAGACCTGCGGCACAATGCATCATGCATATCAGCAGCAGAGCCATGCACACTCACCATGCTGCATAGCTGGCTGCCAGCCACCTGAGCTTGTGTGCGGCCCTTCATCTTCCCAAGTGCATACGGACCTTGTCTGCTCAGCTGGAGAGCCTGGCTGGCTAAAGACCTGCCTGCCTGCCTGCCTGCCTGCCTGCCTGCCTGCCTGCCTGCCTGCCTGCCTGCCTGCCTGCCTGCCTGCCTGCCTGCCTGCCTGCCTGCCTGCCTGCCTGCCTGCCTGCCTGCCTGCCTGCCTGCCTGCCTGCCTGCCTGCCTGCCTGTCTGCCTTGTCTCCTCCTCACCCATTGAATGCAACAGGGCAAACGCTATGGCCCCGGTCTTTCCACTACTGACGAGCAGCTCATGGCGCAGCTGGGGGACGTCCTGGGCGGCAACATGAAGGAGGACTTCATCGTGGTGCACATGCAGGAAGTGTGCACCTTCTGCCGCAACCACATTGCGGGAGGGCAGCGCCTGTTTAGGTGAGAAGACGCTGGATACCCAGCGGGTCATCAGGAGTGCACAATAACATAGCCTGCGGCTGGCCAGCTGCCTGTGACTGTGCTCCAATGTGACCTGCCCATGATGCCCTGCTTCAGTACCTGCTGCAATTGCCTCTTGCCTGTGCTGCTGCACACTCTGTTGCTGGCCATGAAGGAACAAGCTGCTCATGCCGATCGCGTCATGCATGCAGCCAATGGCCACCCTCCATCCTCACCAGCGCAAGTTACGTCTATCACCCACTACACTGTTCCTCAACGCCTGCATTGCTTGTGTCCCTGTTTGTGTCCCATGGCTGGTGTACCTGATGCATCTCAAGGTACAAGACCCAGAACGGGATGCCCTTGAAGTCGGGCCCTGAGCGCAAATTTGAGGGGCTAGAGTTGAAGACAGGTCCGTGCGCCAATACCCCCTCCAACCCCACCAGCTCCCTGACACTGTGCGAGGCCTGCTTTAGCACCGAGCACAACGCCTGGGTGACGGCTGGCAAGAGCGTGCGGCTGCCACCCAACGTCCTGCTCAACGACCTCATACAAGAGAAGCAGGAGGAGACGCAGCTGATTAAGGACCCAGACCCAGACGTGGAAAACGAGTTCTTTGAAACACGGCAGGTCAGCCGGCCATGCAGCCCTGCCGTCATAGGGAGGTCCTCTTACGATGGAGCCCAGCGTTGGGTGGTGTCAGTGTCACAGCCACTAAGTACAGCACTGTGGGATGCACAGCCGCGACAGTGTGCAGGCGTTGAGTGTTGCACCTGCACCTCGCTCTGCCTGCGCAGTCCTTCTTGGCCCTGTGCCAAGGGAACCACTACCAGTTTGACACGTTGCGCCGGGCCAAGCACAGCTCCATGATGGTCCTGTACCACATCCACAACCCCCAGGCCCCGGCCTTCGCCTCCAACTGCAGCCTGTGCTCGGTGGAGATTGAGCCGGGGTCAGGCTGGCGCTGCACAGTGTGCACTGACTTTGACATCTGCACCAACTGCAAGCTGGAGAAGGGGCATGCTCACCCCCTGCAGGTCAGGGGCCGGAGCACCAGCTAGGACCACACATGGCTTGCTGATGCTCTGCGGATACGTAAAGGACTTATCAAGTGTCAAAGTGCCTTGCGTGCTGCACACCACTGCATGTAATCAGCACACTGGAGCCCGTTGCCAGTACTGCCAATGATTGCATGATCGCTGGCGGGAGCTGAGACTGTGGCATGCCTGTGTCTTTCTTGCCCTTGCAGCCACAAGTCAACCGCAAGTTTGATGAGACACAGAAGCGGTTGACAGAGGCTGAGCGGCGGGAGCGCAGTGAGCAGCTCCAAAAAACCATGGCATTGCTGGTGCATGCCTGCAGCTGCAACAATGTGCAGTGCAGCAGCAGCAGCTGTCGCAAGGTGCGGGCCCTGTTCCAGCATGCAGTAGGCTGCCACCTGAAAGTGACCGGTGGGTGCCAGCTGTGCAAGAAGATGTGGTTCCTGCTGAACCTGCACGCCAAGAGCTGCAGCCGCAGTGACTGCCCGGTGCCACGCTGCCGGGAGCTGAAGGACTTGCGGCGCAAGCAGACGGCCCGGCAGGAAGAGCAGCGGCGCAAGGCATACCAGAACATGCTCCGCACGCAGTACCAGGGTCAGGTGCAGGGCAAGTGATGCATCATGCCCGGGTCAGGCGCAAGGCAAGTGAGGCATCATGTCAGGGTCAGGCGCAAGGCAAGTGAGGCATCATGGCAGGTCAGGCGCAGGGCAAGTGAGGCATCATGCCAGGTCAGGCGCAGGGCAAGTGAGGCATTATGGCAGGTCAGGCGCAGGGCAAGTGAGGCATCATGGCAGGTCAGGCGCAGGGCAAGTGAGGCATCATGCCAGGTCAGGCGCAGGGCAAGTGAGGCATCATGCCAGGTCAGGCGCAGGGCAAGTGAGGCATTATGTCAGGGTCAGGCGCAAGGCAAGTGAGGCATCATGTCAGGGTCAGGCGCAAGGCAAGTGAGGCATCATGTCAGGGTCAGGCGCAAGGCAAGTGAGGCATCATGGCAGGTCAGGCGCAGGGCAAGTGAGGCATCATGGCAGGTCAGGCGCAGGGCAAGTGAGGCATCATGCCAGGTCAGGCGCAAGGCAAGTGAGGCATCATGGCAGGTCAGGCGCAGGGCAAGTGAGGCATCATGTCAGGGTCAGGCGCAAGGCAAGTGAGGCATCATGGCAGGTCAGGCGCAGGGCAAGTGAGGCATCATGCCAGGTCAGGCGCAAGGCAAGTGAGGCATCATGGCAGGTCAGGCGCAGGGCAAGTGAGGCATCATGGCAGGTCAGGCGCAGGGCAAGTGAGGCATTATGCCAGGTCAGGCATATGTAGGGGTACGTCCTGCTTGGAGGCACCATTCTGGCTGCTCCCAGGCAGGCGGCCATAGCTGGTCAACAAGCACACAGCATTGGTCGCGTCCAGCATTGCCGGCCCCACCTTTACAACCCACATGCATGACGTGCATACATGGACAGAGGGTTCCTTTCCTTAGCATGCCTCCATTTTCTACGCAGTGCATATCATGGCATGACTACTATTCGCATTCCGACCTGACCTAGTGCTCCATCAGTCAGTCTCTCACGGGGCGCTCTGCAGTGGCCGGAAGTGGGTCCAGTAGGGCACGAATGGGTGTCGTCACCACCCTCAACGCACGACATCCACCACATGTGTGTAGTGTATAGTACAGGGGCATGATGACAGCTTGGCTCAGCAATGGCAGGTGTGCAACCGTCGCATATCAGAGCGTGCATTGCACATTTGGGAGGCAATAGTGAGAAGGACACAGCATGGACAGTGAAGAGTGAAGCACGACCCTACACCGGTACCGGTGTACCGGTGGCGGGTGTGTAGGCCAGCGGCTGGGATGTTTATGAGACTCCAACATGGAGCCAGTCAGTGCCCTCACCAAGCTATTGTCAGTGAAGTTGTATGACACCCGCATGCATCGCATGTGTGCATGCATAGCACAGAAGCTGTGCCGATTGTGGTAGCGTTTGCACGCATTTGTGTGCAAGTTAGTGAATGCTTCTTCGGCTTAGCGGATCGGGCAACAATTTCATGCAGTTCTGCTCATCACAAGGCAATTTCCCAACCTCAGCATTTGCTTGCGTATGTGGTATTGCTTTCTCATCAGCGGCGCAAACATACTGCTGGACCACACACCGCACAACGGTGAATGGATGCACGTCACAGCTTAGCTGTCATCCCAGGACAAAGTTAAATACATCCACACAGAGAGACATGATGCACATATTGTTCAGGAGCTGCATAACTGATGTCAGCGCTACACTTCACAACGAAAAACGCAAATGACAAAGCGCAAGAACGACAGCTACGATACAACACACGTCAATACCAGCCCTCTTGTCCCTCACTAGGGCCTCCATTTCAGCCGGATCAGAAGTACCTACTAGCAGCCACTAGCGGCCACTAGCAGCCACTTCCAGCCGGCCTTGTGCACAGCCTCTCAATACCTGCAACAAGGCATCACCACATCACGTCACCAACCATGCATGCTGCCACCAAAGTTCACAGGCGGCTCGCGCCCATACACACACCAACTTCGTGCTACAGCCTTGTTGTGCATTGCAGTAGATACTGTGCTCACGTGCTTGCCACGGAGGGAAAGTGACTGACAGCCCATGACCACTGACCTGTATTGAGCGGGCTTGTAGGGGCCGCCCACCGGTACATTGATGTAGGCAGCCTGGTCAGCTGTCAGCACCGTGAGCTTGGCACCCAGCTTGGGCAGATGCAGCGCTGCCACCTTCTCGTCCAGGTGCTTGGGCAGCACATACACCTTGTTTTCGTACCGCCCAGTGCCCTTTTCCTGCCACAGCTCCAGCTGAGCAATCATCTGGTTGGTGAAGGAGCAGCTCATGACGAAGGAGGGGTGGCCAGTAGCACAGCCCAGGTTCAGAAGGCGGCCCTCAGCCAAGACGATGACACCATGGCCATCAGGGAAGATAAAGCGGTCGCACTGTGGCTTGATGTTCTGGCGCTTGATGCCGGGCCAGCCGTACAGGCCGGCCATGTCCACCTCGTTGTCAAAGTGGCCAATGTTGCCCACGATGGCGTTGTTCTTCATCTTGACCATGTGGGGCGCCATGATGATGTCCTTGTTGCCAGTGGTGGTGATGAAGATGTCGGCTGTCTCCAGCACATCCTCAATGGGGGCCACCTGGTAGCCCTCCATGCAGGCTTGCAGGGCGCAGATGGGGTCGATCTCCGCAACCACCACACGGGCCCCAGCAGCCTTCATGGCGGAGGCGCAGCCCTTGCCCACGTCGCCATAGCCGGGAATGAAGGCAGTCTTGCCTGTGCAGAGGCAAGGTCAGCACATGTTTGTTGGCATGTTCAGCCTGACACAGCTAGGCCAGGAAGGTATCAGGCACATGGTATGTGGTGAAAGAGCATGGTGGAAAGAGCAGCCACTTATGTCACCTGCACATCAAAGCCTACAACTGCATGACTACACAGGTGCTGGGTTAGAGCCACACCTGCAATCATCACGTCTGTGGCGCGCATGATGCCATCCGGCAGGGAGTGGCGGCAGCCATACACGTTGTCGAACTTGGACTTGGTCACAGAGTCGTTGACGTTGATGGCCGGGAACAACAGCTTGCCCTCCGCCTGCACGCCATAGCCATGCACCCCAGCACAGGCCATTGTGAGACATCCTCCCTGGGGACACTCACAGCTGATCAGCCCAAGTCACACTCGGCACTGTTTACAGCAGGGCGGGCTGCAATGCCCACCTCTTACCTGCATCTCATACAAGCGCTTGACCCCAGTAGTAGTCTCCTCAGACACCCCCACAATCTGCTTAGCCATTCGGGTCCAGCGCGTAGGGTCCTTTGCCAGGCCATCACGGATGATGCGCAGCACGATCTTAAACTCGTGGTTGTCAGTAGAGTCGGGGTCAGGCTTGCTGCCGTCCTTAGCAAAGACAGCCTCAGCCTTCACGCCCTCTGCGCGTCAACACCACTGGCGGTCTGACGTGGTTGCCACATGAAGTTCTGGCAGCATCATAGCACTGCCGCCGCGTGTCTCAGCAAGACTAGAACAGTTGCCATCATCGCGTGAAGAGGCTTGGGATGGCACGAAGTCAGTTTGTGTATCGACCCATGGATCCACACCCAGTGATCCATGTATGGGATCGCCCATACACACTGACTAGTCCCTGCCAGCATCTGCTGCTCACCATGCCTGGCCCAGCCCCACCTGTCACGTAACCGCACTCACCGTGAATCAGCAGCGTTGCATCACCACCATCGTCCACCAGCATGTTGGGGCCATCGCCCTCAGGCCAGGTCAGCGCCATGTCAGTGCACCACCAGTACTCCTCCAGCGTCTCACCCTTCCAGGCAAACACTGCTGCTGAGTCACGGGCTATGGCTGCCGCAGCGTGATCTTGGGTGGAGAAGATGTTGCAGGAGCACCAGCGGACCTCAGCACCCAGGGCTGTCAGCGACTCAATGAGCACTGCCGTCTGGATGGTCATGTGCAGGGAGCCAGTGATCTTGGCTCCCTTCAAGGGTTGAGCAGCACCAAACTCGGTGCGGCATGCCATCAAGCCCGGCATCTCGCCCTCAGCCATCTCAATCTCAAGACGGCCGAAGTCCTGCATGGTGAAGCATGCAGGAGCTTTTGAGCTTTGATGTAGCTGCCTGCATTAAGCACAGCTGTTAAATGCAACAGAGGTAGCAGAGCTGGGCTGACCACACACAGCATGCGGGCTGAAGAAAGCCCCCCGCAAGCCCCCACAGGCCCCACGCAGCAGCCAGGCAGCCACACAGCCAGCAGCCTCAGAGCCAGGGCCCAGCACTCCCCCTCCAGCCAAGCGCAGCAAGCCGGCAGCTGAGCCCACCAAGGGCAAGGGCAAGGGCAAGGCTGCCAAGGCAAAGCCAGCACCACAGCCAGGCAGGTGGCTGGACAGGGACTGCAATGCAGCATTGAACATGCAGCGCATTGGGGAGAGCAGGTGGCGGCCGCTGGAGCTGTGCTACTGGCCAGACCAGGGAGCTCTGCCAGCCAAGGGCAAGGAGTACCCTGGCCTGGGCTACAAGCGGGTGGGAGACAAGCCCCCCAAGGCCCAGGAGCAGCAGCAGCAGCCTGCTGAGGCACAGTAATGTGTGCCCCCTTTGTTGAGCTGTCATCAGCTTACAATTAGAGCATGTTTTGTCATGCCAACTCTACATCATAGCCCTCGGGTCAGGCAATAGTGTAGGTGGTAGGCGGGCTCATGTGCCATGTGCACTGGGTTTACTCCACACAGCCCAATAACACTGTTTGAGTCGGGAAGTTTGTGGCTGCTAGTGGCTGCTAGTGGATACTTCTGATTCGGCTCCAATGGAGGCCCTAGTGAGGGACAAGAGGGCTGAAGAAAGGCTGATCCAAGAGGCGTGATTCGTCCGGCGGCTGATCTGAAGCCGTGACTGTCACAGCGAGCTACGCGGTGTCCAACAAAACCCACCGCCTCAGCAAGGTCCTTGACCTTGTACTGCGTAATCAAACAAGACGACGGACAGGCATTAGACCCAAACCAAGCTAAGGTTCCCAGTCCAGCCAGCATCTGGGTCGGATCACAACGATGCCTCACCTCGCGCCCAGCATCTGTTTTGTCGGCAGTGTACGCCATCTTAGCTGGGCCGGCAGGTTCAAGGTCCGCAAGGTGAGAGAGGAAAACGAGTGCGCTGTCACATTGGAATGCGCGCTTCCACTTTTACACTTCCTTCGATTTCAAAGCCGACCAGAAAAGTGACAGCTGAATGCCGGCAGGGTAGGATGCCTCCCAGCTTCCCCGTAACACGTGGGGGCTCGAGCCTACACCTTGTACCCTTCACATGTAAATGATCGCATTGTCTGGCAGGATGCTGCTCGACAAACACCGCTGGCGCAGGGTTCAACCCGAGGTCAATGCTTTTCCTAGTGTCACTCCAAAGCGCTCTCATTTAGGGCCTCCGACAGCAGGGCCGCTTCGTTCGCAGACCACAGCGAGGCATGCAGGTTGGGCACAGGGCCCGTAGCAACCAGCCCGTCCTTTTTTAGCTGCAGCATGCCACCTGCCAACACCTGCCCGCGCGAACCGGCATCGGCTCGCTGGCCAAAAATGTCTTGCCTGACTGATTGGGTCGAGACGCACTGTGATTTGTTAATATCGGGTAGCCGAATGTCCGGTGGCGGTTGCGAAGCGCTCCGGGCTCTCCCCGCCCCACGGATGGCCCCGACAACCCCTTCGCTCCCGCTGCCAGTACGCTGCGCCGCGCCAACCAGCGGCGGTCTGCCTTCGCCAGGCAGTGTGGCAGAGAGTTGTGCGGTGCCACCCCTCGCCGGCCTGCCAGCGAGCCCAGACAGGTGTGACGTGTGTGGTGCAGGTGGGGCAGCACTTCTGGCCACAGCCGTGTTGCTGCCCAGTCCTGGCCCCCGAAGAGTCTCAGCAGGCTTAAGAGGCTGCGGAACAGGAGGCTCAGCATCATGCTCCAGCAGCAGCTGCCCTGCCTGAGCAAGCAGGCTCTGGGTCACCACCTCTGCCTGCGCACATGCGTCTGTCAGCTGGCGCAGTGCCTGCAGGTCGCTGCTGGTCAGGCCAGGCTGTCGAGCGGGCAGGGGCTCAGCAGACGAGGTGGCAGACAGAGTCCACAGCTGCTTTGAGGGTAGCACTGCAGGGGCAAGGCTGCTTGGGGAGAGGCTGCTGGCAGCTCCACCAGTCCTGCTGCTGGGGGTTGGGGCGTCCCGCAGCGGTGGGCTGGAGCTGCCTGGGCCAGGGGCCGCTGGGCTATTGCCAGCCAGCCTTCCTGTGCCTGGAGCGTCAGCATGAGCCTGGGCGGGGCTGGTGGAGGGCTGCGGCTGCTGGCTAGTGAGGGGCAGCAGGTGGGTCGACACCCTACTAGAGGAGGGGCGGGGAGGCGGGGATGCAGGGGTGAGTAGGGTATGTCGGGGCCTGGCGCTCTGAGCCTTGCGCGTGGCCCCTCCCTCGTGCCTGTTCCCTGCCTCTCCCCCCCCTGCTTCTGCTGCTGCCTGCTGAGGGGGCAGGGGGCGCTGGCTGGCCCATGACGGGCTTGCTGTGCCTGAGCCCGTGTGGCCGGCAGGCAGCAGCATCAAGGGCAGCCTGGCGCCACCGCTGGCGAGCGCCCAGGCTTTGGGCTGCAAAGCGGCAGGGATGGAGGCGCCTGGCGCATACAGAACCTCTGGCTGCGTGGAGGCAGTGGGGAGGTTGGAGGAGCACGGCGTTCTTGGTGCTCCATGGTGGGCAAGGCTGGTCCTGCTGGGCAGGCTGGAAGGTTGGGGTGTATGGTGCGGTGGTGTAGGGTAGGCGGGTGTGGTGGCAGAGGCAGCCAGGGGGGAGGTGGGGCCGCACACTGTGCGCATCAGGTCCTGGAGGCTGGTGGGGGCTAGGGCCTGGACCGCCTCCTGGCACACGGGGGCTGTCTTCAAGAGGAAGGCAGGCTACAGGGCAGCAGCAGCAGCAGCAGCAGCAGCAGCAGTGGCACCAGTAGTGGGAGTATCACCAGACAAACCGGGTGTCACTCTAGAAGAGGGTGACTGCGACTCTGGACACCAAGCTCACGCAATAAATAGCAACACGCGGTGGCACGCCCACCTGAGCTCGCATGCGCAAGTAGTAATCGCGCGTCAGGTTAGGGTTCGCGCGCCGCAGAGCCGGTGGCACATTGTCCAGCGCTTGCATACGATCCGACGGGTGCGCCAGCTGCGCGGCCTCAGCAAACCATGCTTGCATCAATACCTGTGCAGCAAGTTGTGGTGCGCATGGTTGGTCTCCCTAAAAACATGAGAGGCACAATGGCTGGCAAGAGATGTGAGCCCCCTGTGTGTGGGGGTATAAAGGATGTGACTTGATGTAGGGTAGTGGTTGCGGCAGATGCTGCACGCAGACATTGAAAGTGGCTGCAATAGGCATCAGTGTCTTGCATATCCCAGTGTGTACATGTACGTGCAGGCTGCGGTTGAGAGGAGTCTGCACCCAGCCTCTCAGCAGCTCTCATCTCAGTGCGCTCAGCTTCTCAGCAGCCCCGCTGCCCTGCCCACCCGGTAGGTGATGTCCACTCGCTGGCTGCCGTGGCACTGGGTGCCGGTGGCGACGCAGAGGAAGGGGGTGGGGTCCTCTGCGATGTGTGTATCCTCCTCGCGCTGGCAAGGGTCCTGTGCCATTTGGTCAACCACCAGCATTGAATCTTAGACCTTACAAAGACTCGGTCACCTGACTCAGACATCCAGGCCTCCTCCCAGCCTAATGTGCACAATCATCCCTTGCACCAAGCACAGCGAGGCGCCCGCAACAGCAGAGCAGGCATCCACCCTTGCACGTTGCATTGCGGGCCCTTTAGGGCAGTGGTAGTAGGGTTTGGTGCCAACAGCGGGGTAGGGGAGCAGGGGGGAAGGAGGGACTACGGGCTGAGGCGGCAGCAGCCAGCGGCCTAGGCACCTGCCTTGAGGCTGCTGGGGCTGGAGGATGGCTGGCGCTGCAGCAGGGACCAGCGCTGGAGGGTGGCGGCGCTGCGGTCCAGCCGTAAGCTGTTGCAGCACAGCAGCCAAACCCTGCGGTCACAGTCAAGCGGGGAGGGCCTGAGGCCTGTAGCAGGGGTACCAGGGGTGTACCAGGGGTCACTGAGGCCAACAGGGGTCTGGTGTCAGGTGGGTGGGCAGGTGGGTGGACAGGTGTTGGTGGCACAGTGCACCTGCGGGCCTTACACCTTGACTTGTCAGTAACCCAGCGCTAGGGTACACTGGGTACAGTCCACTGGGTACAGAACCGGGCCTGATACACTACTAGCACCCTTTGAAGTGGTGGACAGGTGTGAGGCCTCACGGCACAATGCTGTCACCAGGGCAGCTGTGGACCTGGCATGGTCAGAGCAGGGTAGTAGTAGCCTGTAGCACCCATGCTGGGCAGGAGGCAGTAGCGTGGTGTAGTAGTGTTTGAACTAGGCGGCAGGAGTGCTTTCTGCACAGCTGCCACTTGCCTTGGCTGTTAAGGCTTATACTATACCTATAAGGCGACCTATACCTCGTCTTAATCACTATAATGCCCTACGACCAAGGCTGTAACAGAGCACTTGAGTATTTTCACACAACCGTGTATTTTTACCAGGAGCGTGGCCAGCCAGTGCGGGGCCTGGTGTGGTGCCCTGTAGTGGCCCCCCGCAAGCCCCCACAGGCCCCACGCAGCGGCCAGGCAGCCACACACCCAGCAGCCTCAGAGCCAGGGCCCAGCACTCCCCATCCAGCCAAGCGCAGCAAGCCGGCAGCTGAGCCCACCAAGGGCAAGGGCAAGGGCAAGGCTGCCAAGGCAAAGCCAGCACCACAGCCAGGCAGGTGGCTGGACAGGGACTGCAATGCAGCATTGAACATGCAGCGCATTGGGGAGAGCAGGTGGCGGCCGCTGGAGCTGTGCTACTGGCCAGACCAGGGAGCTCTGCCAGCCAAGGGCAAGGAGTACCCTGGCCTGGGCTACAAGCGGGTGCGAGACAAGCCCCCCAAGGCCCAGGAGCAGCAGCAGCAGCCTGCTGAGGCACAGTAATGTGTGCCCCCTTTGTTGAGCTGTCATCAGCTTACAATTAGTGCATGTTTTGTCATGCCAACTCTACATCATAGCCCTCGGGTCAGGCAATATTGTAGGTGGTAGGCGGCTCATGTGCCATGTGCACTGGGTTTACTCCACACAGCCCAATAACACTGTTTGAGTCGGATATAGTTAGTGGCTGCTAGTGGCTGCTAGTAGGCTCAAAGTGAGGGACAAGAGGGCTGCTACAGTGTCTGCGTTAATTACCACAGCCTCCTGCTCCTGCCAGCCCCTGCTGCCCTCACCTGCTGCTGGTGTCGACCTTGAAGTACAGCTCCATGCGTGCAACCACCAGGGCTCCACCGCTGACCTCCTTCAAGTGTGACACCACGGAGTCACACTGCTTGATCAGGCGCTGCACCAGGACAGTGCCAGGGGGCAGGGCCTGGTGTGTGGTCAGCCCTGCGGCAACAGCCACAGCCAAGCAGGTTCAGCGCTGCTGCCCATGCACTGCCCCTGGCCTAGACTGCCAGTGCTCCCACGTAGGCCTGATGCGACCACCCTTGCCAACACTGAGCATGGTAGCGCAGCGGTGAGGCCAAGTAGGCCATGAAGCCCACCAAGGCTGAGCAGGGCAAGAATGAGAGCACAGCGCTAAAGCTGAAAAGCCCTTGGAATGGTGAAGACCAGGACCCAGGCAGCAGGGTGCGTGGGCACAGCCACACGATCAAAGTCGGGCGCAGACCCTGTGCTGTGAAGGCTCCTGGCATGAGCTCAGGGCAGGCCTGGGGTGGCGAAGCTCCTCACACTAGCCACCAGCCACCTAGCTGCACCTCACCTGCCCGACTGTGACGCATGAGCCACATCAGCTCAGCTTTGCCCAAGTGCCAGGACCTCAGCTGGGCTGAAGCAAGCACCTCAGGGCTAGCAAGTGGACATGCCCACCTGCCCTACTGTGCTCCGGGGAGCATGTTATGACTAGCATAGGGCATGCGTGAGGAACCCCCTTGGCACCAAAGTGTTAGAGGCGGCTGTCACAGCTGTGTGCGCCAGGGGCGTCACACTTTTGGCACATCCTTGTCACACTCTTGGCATCCAAGGGCCAGCCAAGGGCAAGGAGTACCCTGGCCTGGGCTACAAGCGGGTGGGAGACAAGCCCCCCAAGGCCCAGGAGCAGCAGCAGCAGCCTGCTGAGGCACAGTAATGTGTGCCCCCTTTGTTGAGCTGTCATCAGCTTACAATTAGAGCATGTTTTGTCATGCCAACTCTACATCATAGCCCTCGGGTCAGGCAATAGTGTAGGTGGTAGGCGGGCTCATGTGCCATGTGCACTGGGTTTACTCCACACAGCCCAACAACACTGTTTGAGTCGGGAAGTTTGTGGCTGCTAGTGGCTGCTAGTGGCTGCTAGTGGCACCTAGTAGGTACTTCTGATGCGGCTCAAATGGAGGCCCTAGTGAGGGACAAGAGGGCTGAAGGCGGACCTGTTGCAGCTGTCGGTCTTGCGCATTGTCATTTGCGTTCATCTGCGCCACATGCCACATGTACCTAATACGTCAAGTGTCCCTACCCCAGGCCCAGGAGCCAACGGCATAGTCGGCTGAGCCTTGCATGTAGGCTGTACTAAGTGGCATGCAGCCCTCTGGGTGACTAGGCAGGCAGGGCGGTAGGGCAGGCAGGGGGGGTTAGGCAGGCAGGGCGGCAGGGCAAGCAAGGGGGTTTAGACAGGCAGGGGTGGTCACCAGCAGCAGTCTCAGATCCTGCAAACTCAGCGCTGGTGCATGAACACAATGAACATCGAGGCTGAGAAGGCAAGCGGGCAAGGCACCCAGCAGCTGATCACCTACAGAAGTTGTTGTCGTGAAAGCTGGCAGCGCGGTCACACAGCGGGATCCGCGTGTCAAGCAGCGGGTGCCGGCTCGTGCGCCGCTCACACACGCACGCCGAAGGGCTCCACACCGCCCTGCGCAGGCCAGGTAGCAGTTGCTGCGGGCGTCACACGTCGTAAGAGGTGTGGTGGAGGCAGAGGTCAGCGTACCTGACCATCGCGTCGTGTGCCTCGCGTGGTGGCACGAACTTCTGTAGCAGCCCGTCGTAAATCTGTTCTACGGTCGCGGAGTACTGGCTGGGGGCCGTCAGCTGCTCCACGCGGTCGGATGTCAAGAATTCGAAGCCTGAGGCACAGAGTCAGCCACGGGGTGGCGCGACAGTTGAGCGACGGGGTGCGCACAGGGAGTGGAGCAAGGGTTTGAGCGCATGGATGTGGGCAAGGGGGTGAGCGCAGGGGCCCGTGGTGGTAGCCCTGGCAGGAGCAGGTCAGCAGTGGGCATTGGGTGGTGCTGGAGCACCTGCGCAGCACCAACACCTGTGCGCAAGGGCTCCATGAGGCTTGACCAAGATGAAGCATGACTAAGATGAACACGGTGAAGGTGGTGACTCTGAGGAGCTGCCTAGGGCTGGTTCTAGCTTCAGTTTGAGGCTGCAGACCCTGGCAGCTGGGAGGCGGTGCGGCAGCAGTCCAGCATGGCGCACGCATGCTGGCTGGGGCAGGCAGCCCATGAGGGGGACATGGGGCGCTAGCTCAGCCTGCTACTTACTGGCCTGCTCCTTCTCCTTGGGGGGTGGGTGCAGGTGCAGCTGCTCCTCTGTGTGCTGCCGAGGGCTCTTACACTTCTGCAGCAGGAGACAGCCAAGCCCAGCAGGTGGCTGGCCGTGGCCTGGCAGTGGCAGTGGCTGCGTAACAACGGGAGATGCTGCATATGCAGGCAGGAGGGTAGGCTGCTGTTGGCTGTCCAGCAGTGGAGTGGACAACTGCCATAACATGTTTACACCTCACCCTACCACCCCCATGTTTGCACCTCACCCTACCCTACCTATTCTACCCCTACCCTACCCTTTCTTAACCTAACCCTTATCCTTACCCTACCCTAGCCAACCCTAACCCCTTACTCTTCCCCCTTGTTGCACTGTTTACACCACCTCCCCCTGCCACCCCTAGGATGGCCTACTGTCATGTGAGCTGGCCCCTCCCACCTGCACTGTTGCTTTGCTGCTGAGCTGCCGCCCTGTGTCTCTCAGCTGTTTACCTTCTTGCTGACTGTGGTCAGCCGGGTCATGTTGCCGCTGAACCAGGCGCAGGCATCCCCGTCAGGCTCCTGCTTTGCAAACACCACCACCAGCAGCCAGCACAGTGTGGCACCAGCCCCAGTGTGCCTGCCCTCCGCACACAGCCACACCTACTCCTGAACGCCCTGCGAGTGGCAGTGCTTTGCTCAGTACACCGCCTTGCCAGTACCGCAAGGGGTTGCAGGAGGCCCATGGTGTCGGCCAACATCCCGCACCCCACCATGTGCATCATCTCATGGTAATGCTGCTTCACTGGACTTCGTCTGACACTGCTACAGCACATGGTGAGGGAGGCCAGGGCAACTCAAGCCTGACGTGCTCTGTGTGGCACGGCCCGTCGAGGCAGCGCCCTCTGGCACCAAGTGGTGGTAGGGCTTGCTGGCACGGCCAAGCCGAGAAAATCGTGACAATCTGACAACGCCTAGCCAAGGAGCCCATGTCATCAGAGGGGGAGCTGCCTGGCAAGTTGTCTGGCTAGGCCTTTGTGGGTGCAGGGCGCCTACCTGTCCTGCATGGAAGGCTGCCCAGATTGCGGGCCCGTTCACATTGCTCTTCTTTTTGCGGTACACCTGTGGCACGAGGTGTGGCGCGCATGGGTTGCAAGAGCTAGTCGCACGAGCGAAAAATGTTTTATAGAGGCGCAGCAATGTGGCAGAGGTGGCTGATGTTGGGAGGAGGACTCATTGTGGTTTGTGCAGGTGGCGGGCGCAAGCCTGCCATGTCAGCGAGTCAGGCTTGAGTGCTGTGTGTGTGCCGCCTGTCATGCAGGCGCTTGTGCCTGTGCCGGGCAGGAGGAGCAGCAAGAGGGGCAGGAGGAGCAGCAAGAGGGGCAGGAGCTAGCTGAACCCAAGGGGCATGACCGGGGCCAGGAGGGGAAGAGGCTGGAGTAGGGGCAGCGCCAAGCCCATTGGGGCTAGAGGGAACACCACCTGCTGTAACAATGCCATGCAGCCGCAGTTGCAGCAGCTGGCTGGCATCACCATGCGACACCACTGAACCAGCATGGCGGCCCATCAGGCGGCCTACCGCAAGCTATGGAAAGGCTTGCTGGAGTCCTGGCGGCAACAGTGGGGCTGGGGGCTTCAAGAATGAAGGAAGCACGGTTCGGCAGGGTGGAGTTTGTGCGGACAATCCGGGTTCCAACTAATGCAACCCCTAGTCACAGGGATGATATGTGCTGAGCTGGTGGCTAGGCAGATATGTAGGTGCTGACAGCCCCTAGCGCCTTGACACTGTGCGTCGTCGTGCAGCGATCACCAACACCCCTGGTGGGAAGTGCAGCCTGTGGGTTAGGTGGCTGCCATGTGGCACATGCTAGGAATGGTAGCCAGGGGTGCCGCACAGTGGACAGGGCACAATAGCAGGTCACTTTCACGGCTGCGTGCTTGCATGCACATGGCTGTGTGCTTGCATGCACATGTGGGAGGGCAGGGGATGGAAGCTGTGCAGACCTGCCTGGTTGTCCTTTACAGACGTGAAGTACCAGGCTATGGGCGCAGAGTCTTGATACAGGACCTGCGTGCAGCATGATGCTGGTGTGTGAGTCCCTATGCAATGCTGGTGGACCCATGCCATGTCATCCTGGTCTTTAGTCACCCTTCCTATATGTGCATGGGAGGCTGTTAGGAGAGAACTCAGATAACGTAGTCCCTTGTTGTAAGGGAGATATGGCAAAGGCTTCTCACGGTATGGGGGATGTTGATGTCTGGGCAAGGCTGGCCTTTATGGGTTTTCCTCCACAAATGATAATACAGGCCCCACACAACACCCTCCGTCTCATTGATTGTTTCCAATGCATTCTGCGTCAAATGAAACTCCACGTACTCAGAACATAGCCATGCGATGCAACCTATGTTTTGCTGCGTGCTGACATGTAGCCTTACCGGGGCAACCTCGGGCTCCGTTACACGTAGCTCCATTGCTCCTTACGCGAGAAGGTGCGATACGTGCTTATTGGAACGTGGCAAATTGTCAGCACGCAGCAGACAGACAGACGGGACGCTGACAACGATAGCTATGTACACTGCTAAGAACTAAGAATCGTAGAGGAACCGACATGTCTTGAAAACACATTTGTGTTCGCCTCCAAGTGCGTCTGCGCCAATGCCAGTATGTTATGTTGCCTCACTCAGTACTTTCGTTCAGCAGCAGGCATTCACAAGGTGCCTGAGGGCAACTGCATGGTGGGGATGGGCGCATGGACTAGCCAGGGGGTCCGCTGCCGCCCAAACCCTGCCTGCTGCCGCTGTTTCTCTGCCTGGCGCAGCTCAACACGCTACTGGGCAGCAATCTGCCGCCTCTTTTGCCGCTTCTGGAGCCGCGGCACCCTGACAAGCTCTTGCTACCACTGCTGTGCCACCACGTGCCAGGCGGCCTTCTCGTCATTTTCGTCCTTCTTTTCTTCTTCACCGTAGCTGTGATCTCCCTGTCCGCGATGCTCACGCACTCCCTGCCCGAGTGGTCGAGGGCGGGAAGGGCAGACCGTCCAGGGTAGCGGCACAGCTCGCAGGACCGGTGACAGCTAGTCACGCATCGCCGGATGTTGGGCGACGCGGCACAGCATGTCACTAGGCATCAAGATACTCGACGCACGCTCTGCTGTCAGGATGTCCAGCAGCAAGGTAGTCAGGTAGTCAGGAGTGTTTGAAGTGCACGGGCAGACGACGACACCAGACTCAGGGATTTACACAGATCTACCACAACAGCTGGCGCATAGTATGCGCCTACCTGTTGGAAGTGTACGGGCAGACGACGACACCATATTCAGGGTGCCCTATAATGTCTGCCCTACTCAGGCGTTCCCAACTACCTGAAAACCACCCCCCTGTGATAGGAAGCCCGTATCTCCGCAGCCACTCAGTCAAAAATATATGTAAACAGTGCTTTAAACAGAGGAGACTCAAAGCTACGAGATGGCTGACGCAGCAAAAAGTATCTCGCTCTCAGCGGTGCTCAGTGCCTGCCCAAACATCGACATTTGAATTCTAGCCACACTAGCACGCTTCGCCACACCGTTGTTGCTGGCACCTGCAACGCGCAGCAGCAGTCGGAACATGATTTGCTTTTGGCATGTGGACGCGACGACGGCAGTCGTGACGACTGGATACCACTACTAGCATTTGGAGCTGCATTACCGGCTGCTGTACTACGCTTAACAAGGTGCTAGGTGCAGTACGTGGTGTTGTCTCACCTTGCTTTGCTGCCCTCGGCCTGTTAGCTGCAGGTGCCTCACGCTTACGTGGCGTGCTTGCCGCTTACGTGACGTGCTTGCCCCAGCCCCACCCTCAGCCCCAGCCCCAGCTGCTGCCCCATCTGCTGCTGCTGCTGCCTCATCTGCTGCTGCGGCTGCCCCAGCTGCTGCCCCAGCTGCTGCTACTGCTGCCCCATCTGCTGCTGCTGCTACCCCACATGCTGCCCCATCTGCTGCCCCATCTGCAGCCCCAGCCCCAGCCCCAGCCCCAGCCCCAGCCCCAGCCCCAGCCCCAGCCCCAGCCCCAGCCCCAGCCCCAGCCCCAGCCCCAGCCCCAGCCCCAGCCCCAGCCCCAGCCCCAGCCCCAGCCCCAGCCCCAGCCCCAGCCCCAGCCCCAGCCCCAGCCCCAGCCCCAGCCCCAGCCCCAGCCCCAGCCTTAGCCTCAGCCCCAGCCCCACCACAGGGACTCTGCTCCCAGCCTTCTGGCAGGTGCTGCGGGGTGACTGCTGCTGTCACTCGCAATACGAGCACCTTGCCATGGCGATCGCATGTGCACCCATCAAATAGCTGCCCCTCTGGATGCCACCTGCTGCAAAGCCGTATGCTCACCCTGCAGGCATTGGTGTGCTGCCTGCAGGTCGTCTAAGTCGCCCTGCAACCCATCCACGGTGTCCATCCGTAGCCGCTGCACCTCAGCCTGCAGGTCACGGTTTGTCGCTTGTGCCCTACTGGCTGCAGCCTTGATGTTCTTAGGGCAATGCCGATTGCCAGCCCTTAGCGAGTTGTTTAGTGCATTGAGCTGGGCACTATGCGCCTTGCTTAATCTCTTCCCCATGGTTAGGGATTGAGAGGGGGTGGGTAAGTTGCTGAGCGGGTCTACGGTTGAAGGAGAGGTAGGCGAGAGGGGGTGGGGGAGGTAGGGGAGGTAGGGGAGATAGGGGAGAGGTAGGAGGCGAGGAGAAGGAGAGGTAGGGGGGAGGTGGCTGATGCCAGGCTGGGCTGCTGGGAGGAGGGGCTACTGGGAGCTGGGCGGGGTAGACGAGGTTGGGAGATGGTGGGTTAAGTTGTGTTGGTGGCCACGTGGCAAAGTGGTAAGCCAAGCTCAGTCGGCTGCTCGTGCACCTGTAGCCATCAGCATGTGTACCTTGTAAGGGGTCAATCTCTTCACATACAAACCCAATGATTAAGTTGCAAAGTGCCACGGACGCGTTACTGAGTAAGCTACAAATAAGCGGATACCGTACTCTCTCTTTTGATTCGCGTCCGCGAATCGTTTTTTTGGCCTCGCGAAATCGCGAACGAGTAAACAATGTGATTTTTGACTGAACCGCGAAGTGGTCAAACAATTGTTTGACCTGCGTAAATATCGATGCGATGGACCGCTTTGTGGTCCGTGGCATCAGTGCCAACGACGCAGCCGAAAATCTGCAACGCCAGGTTGACCAGCACGATGAAATGCTCCATCGAAGGGCTCTCGATCGTGAAGATGCGGCTACCGCGAAGCGTGGGCCGGGCAGACCTCGCAAGCTGTCTAGCATCGGGCTGCTGCTGGCCCGAGACCCTGCCGCGTCGCCAAGCACGCCTCCTCCTCCCAGCCGAACCGGCAGGTCGCATGCGAACTGGTGGCACCCCGCCAGCATCCGGCCTATCCTGCAAGCCGTACCAGCCTGCGGCGGTTACAGCCCGGCGGTTAAGCATTTGAAGCTCACACAGCCTGAGACGTACAACAATCTGCGTGAGTCCACGGTTAGGGGATGGTTTCTGAAGGGCTCCCTCACACAGCTCACAGCAGAGGCCCAGGCGAGCCTGCTGCGCGGCTTCGGGCATCACCATCCACCCACCGCTGGAAGGAGAGCCACTCTCAGCAAGTACCAAGATCTACAGGTTAGTGATGGCTGTTGTTGCTACTGATCATCATTAGTGGTATGACAATGGTGGGATGGTGCTAATGCTGATGATGTTGCTGCTGCTGCTGTTGCTGATGGTGATGGTGATGGTGATGATATAGTGGTGGTGGTAGTAGTGGTGCTTGTAGTGGTGGTGGTGGTGGTGGTGGTGATGATGTTGATGTGTGTCCCCCTCTGGTTATGCAGGTTGAGATCAAGGATCGCCTTCTAGCCCTACGCCAAGGGGGTGTCGCCCTGAACCACACCACGGCACGCAGTGTTATGTTGGCTGTCATCCAGCAGAGGGAACCCCATCTGCTGTCAAGCAATGGTGGTGCTCTGCGCCTGTCAGCCCAGTTTGTTCGTGACTTTTTGGAAAACCAGCTGAACTGGGTGACACGGTGAGCGACTTCTCTGGTGGAGGGGCAACATGGCACGGGCATGCTCACATGCCCACACATGACCACACATGACATGCTCACATGCCCACACATATGCTGACACACATGCATAATTGCTGGCATGCATTGTGACGTGCAGGAGGAGCACAGGAGACAGCCAACACCTCCCCACTAACTATACCCAGTTGGTGGAAGACATGAACCTGCGGGCTGCACTGATTGTGTATGCCAAGCGCATACCTCGTTGACGAGACCTTCGTTTTCTTTGCACCCATGGCCGGCAGCACTACGCTTGCTGAGGAGGGCAGCAAGCAGGTGATCGTGGCAGCCACTGAGCAGAAGAAGGGCCTCACTGTTTGCCTGACGGTCAAGGCCTCTGGGCATGTGTTGCCGCTGCAGCTGATCTATGAGGGCAAGACAGATCTCAGCACCCCTGGTGGCAAGCCCAAAAATGCGAGGGCATGGCAGCCTCTGCCGGCTCGAGTGGCAGCTGATGCAGCAGGGCATGACGTCACGGCCACGCCATCTCACTGGGCGACTGAGGACAGCCACAAGCAGCACTTCGAGCGTGTCATTCCTCTTGACTACAAGAGGAGCTGCACAGAGCTTGGCCACAACCTCGACGAGCTGCCAGTGGCTCAATGGCCCTCCATGATTTACCAACTGGATGTGTACGCCGTGCACCGGAATTGGACTGTGTTGGAGTGGTTCAAGCAGAACTACCCCTTTGTGCACTTCCTTTTCGTGCCAGCTGGCACCACTCCAGTGGCCCAGGTATGCTAGATGCTTACTTTAGCTTTCTTACTAGTGCCATCACCATGCCCTTGCCTCCCTTTGCTGCTCTACTACATAGCTAGCCGTTGCCTGCACACACAACAATATGCAGCAGCTAGCCACTGCCTGCCCACACTATTGCCTCATGCCTGATGTACCCAGGTGCTGGACACAGCCATCAACCGCCCATTCAAGCATCACATCAAGCAGAGCTTCATCCAGGACAGCGTGCAACAGATCACTTCACAGCTTGATGCAGGCACAGCAGCAGAGGACACGAAGCTTGACCTCAGCGGCAGGTATCTCAAGCCTCTCAGCCTGGTGTGGGCTGTTTCAGCCCACCAGCACATCAACGGCATGAGTAACCTCGTCCTCAGCGGCTACAAGAATGCTGGCACTCTGCGTGCTTTTGAGGACAGCTACCAGCGAGCTGCCATGACTGAGATGGGCCGCTTGTTTGAGGTGCCTCTCCTTGATCCCGTGCTCAAAGTTCCGCAGCTGCTCCAGGTGTTCGAAGATGAGCAGAATGCAGATGCAGTGGAAGATGACGCTGCGGTGGAAGCCAACGACCTAGAGGCAGCGCTGCTGGCACGGCCTGCTCATAAGCCGCTACCAGGCATGATCGTTCCCATAGAGGACTCCCCCTTGCTTACAGAGCAGGTGGCAGGGATCGATGTTCAGTCCATGACAGCCGTTGAGCTGATGGTGGCAGCTCAGCAGTGGTCTGCCATCACAAGAGCGATGCCAACAGCCAAGCCTTCAGTCAAGCCAGCTGCAGCAACGGCAGATGGTCCAACCATTCGCAAACGTGGCAGGCCATTGGGCTCTAAGAACAAGCCTAAGCCACCAGCAGCACAAGCCACCCCCACCCCCACACGCAAGCAGGCACGCTTGGTGTGCAACACTAGCAGCAGCGCCAACAGCAGCAGCGCTAACACTAGCAGTGCCAGCAACAACAGCGGCGACAACAGCAGCAGCGAAGATGGCAGTGCCAACAACGAGGAGTGGGTAGTTAGCAAGTTAGCAGCCGGGGCCGGGGCCGGGGCTGGCTGCAAGAAGTCAGCTGTTGGGGTGGTTGGCCAGGCTAGGGCAGCAACCGGTGTGGCTGGCCGCACCAGGTCAGCAGCCGGGGTGGCAGGCCGCACCGAGTCAGCTGCTGGGGTGTTCGCCTTGGCCAAAGCTGCGGCATGGGTGACTGCAAGGGCACGCAAGTTTGAGTGCTCAGAGGAGAATGCTGAGATATGCCGGCACTGCAAGCAGCCACAGGAGCACCACGACTTCATGGGGGAGGTTCAGTGCCCTAACTAGTGCAAAGTCAAGATTTGGTGACTTGCTGCACGGTGACACTACCCTTGCATATTGGCTTTGACTGGGTGACCGGGTAGCTTGACATGGTGACATGAGCAAGAAGTGCTAGAACCATGGAGGATTGACATGGTATGCAAGGTATGGCAGCCTAGAATATTTATAAGCACACCCACATCCTCAGAACTGTGTTTTGCAGCATTGTTTGCATCGGGAAGAAATAAACAATCTTTTTTTTGGGTCGGGAAAGAGTATTTAATTTTATTTTTCGGGGCCTCGCGAATCAAAAGAGATAGTACGGTAGTAGCTGGAGGGGGTGACTAGTCCCTACTGTGCCGCCCACCATTACAGCGATATAGCGCTGCCACACTCGGATTCGGGTTTCTTCACATCCTCGCCAATTGGCCTGCACCATCAGAAAGCTTGCGCAGCCATGTTTGCCTGACTTCGGTGGTGTGCGCCACCGGCATGTCGTGCATCGCTAACGGATAGCCAAGGACGTAGCTTGCCAGTGTAGCTAACCACGGTCTCTGATTGGGACACATCCGGGGTCACATGTGGCTGCCCGCATCGAAAGACTCCGATGGCAATTCCAGTCGACCATTAAACGCGCGTTATCGCATTGCAGCAGACGCAGCAAACGTTACATCAAATGATGGAGTAAATGGGCCGCAGTTGCATGAAGATTACCAACCCCATGTTGGGAACGCCTGAGCCCTACACTCGTACACTCCGCGGACAGGCCGCTGGTAGTCACGCCCTCACATTCCGGTGCTACCCAACTGCACCGGGAGGGCTCAAACTCTATATGTTTCGAGTCTGAAACATTCCTCTGTGTCGTCTCACCACAAAACACCTTAACTCACACCCTCACAACCTCGCCACAATCATCACAGAGTCACGCCAGACTGACTACATGGGAAACCTGGTCGTGTTAACAGAACTGGTGTTGCCCATGCATTGCTTAGGTGCCCAGATCCCACACATGTTGAGGAATGCAGGATGATAGCCAACCTCAACCCCGCATGTGCGTCATGTCAAGGTTGCGTCCCATGACATGACCCTCATGCATGATCACACAGTGTATGACTGCAGTGCGCTCTGCACAGCACGCGAAGAAAAGTGCTACATGCATAGTCTGCTGATGTACGCACCTGCCAACTCATCAGTCAATGTGCATCACATTATGCTGCATGCAATGTGCTAAACTGCCCTCTGCGCCACGCTCCGCACCCCACCCCATTCCATGGCTGCAGGCAGCTCGATCTAAACAGGCAAACTGTACAACTGCCTGCTACAGAGAGGCTGATGGAGTGCGGCTGTCCCTGCAGCAAGCCTCATGAAGGGATCTTCCCGACTGCCAGCTGCTCCGCATGCTACGGGAATAAGAGGCTCAAATGTTGCTGGCCAGCGCCTTGGGCCTGCCCAGTTCACACCAAGGCTGTTAATCCAGAAAAAGCTGAGCGGCAGCCCATGTCCTGGTGCTCTCACTGCAAACAAACAACACCCCACCATGCCAGTGGGCACCCAGCTAGCTTGGGAGGGGAGAGACATGACATGGAGACAGGACTGTGGCAAAGCAGCGGAGGCTAGAAGCGAGGGATTGGAAGAGAAGGGAGATATGATCATGATCATACAGTAGTGCAAACGCTGCAAGGACCTCCATGTAGGCTTGGCCCAAAGCTTCCCTGTGCTACTCTGCCCTGTCTGCAGGGATCACAAGACACTGTCTAGGCTGTCCTGCGAGTGTCTTGTCGCTGACTGCTACAGGCCAACACTCCCAGCTCCTGCTCTGGCTCTGCCTGCTGCATGCCTGCTGGCTGACTCGGGCTGGGCTGGGGGCACTTCACCCACCAGAAAGTAATCTGGCCGTGTGCCAGAGGTGGCAGAGGCAGCCTCCGGTTCACCCCGTCTGGGAGCAGGTTCAAACTTCTGGAAGCTGCGTGTAAGGTTGTCAGCAACCTCCATGATGGCTGCCATATTGCCTGCGGAATGCAGCACGTCATGCACCACTCTGTCAACCCATCTATCCTTAACTCCTCCTCCGCTGGATTCAAGTGAGCTGGTGGCATGAAGATGCACCTGACACTGCGCCCCTCACCACATCGGTAGCAATAGTTGGGAGCACTGAAGATGGTCACCACATTCCCTTCATGTGACCAATTGAACCCGTCCATGACGAGCTGATGTGCTCGAGAGATCAGCTCCAGCCCATTTGTGTGGTTGAACTGCTCAGAGATGTCTTGCCCAAACGTGTAGCCTGCGCCTCTCGGTGAGATGCCCCACCCGCCCCGGTCGTCTGGGTCTGACCAAAGTAAGTCACACATGGGGCCCTCATGGGGCACCTCCTGGATGCGGTCCAAGGACCGTATGTGATCTAATGTGTCCAGGGTCGGGGACAAGCCACCGTGCATGCAGAAAATCTGCAGTGCAGACACCATGTCAAGACAAAACGTTAGATAGCTGGTCAGTGGCACAGTCACCCTTGGCAGTACCTGCTTTCTGTCCTCTGCACACATCCACCTTGCCTTCCACCAACCCTGTGAGAGGCAGATAGTCGAATAGGTCTGTAAAGCACCGCCAGACTTCTGCATTGCCATACTTCCGTAAGCACTCATCATAGAAGCCATACCTGCAAGAAGCATTGCACCATGGCCAACAATTGTTACTCTCATCAGTCAAAGTGCCTAGGAGCTGGCTGCCTACACTTGGGTGATCTGCCGGCTCTCGTGGTTGCCTCGCAGGATTGTAATACGCTCACGGAATCGCACTTTCAGAGCCACAAGCACGCTGACGCTTTCTACGCTGTGGTAGCCCCGGTCGACGTAGTCGCCCATGAATAGGTAGTTTGTATCCGGGCAGTTGCCGCCGATGCGGAACAGCTCGAGCAGATCGGCAAACTGGCCGTGGATGTCCCCGCCTGTGAACATTAAGCTTAGCCGCTAAGCTTTGCTATAAATGAAGGTTGCATCGCGGGCTTGGCCAGCATCCGCGCTTACAGACAGTGACGGGGGCGCGCACAGGCGTCACATTGCTTTCCTCCGCAAGAATTTCCTTTGCCTTCTCGCACAAAGCCTTGATTTCCGCCTCCGGCAGCGGCTTACACTGCAGCAGCTGCTCCACCTGCCTGTCTAAATCCTTGACTTCGGCCATGAATGCAAATGCTCAATGGCGATTGCACTGATGGCGATTGCACCAGATGTGCTGGTGATATTGCACGCCTGAGCCTTGCAAAGCCGCACACTCCGTTCAAACATTTTTCCACTCACTCGACATGACCTCGCAGCACAGTGCCCTCCGCCGGCACATCCGAAATAACACCATGCTCACATCATCGCACGGCTTGCAAGCGTGCTATAGCCGTGCTGCAAGCGCCAGCGCAAACCACTCGTGCCTATGCCGTGCCAAGAGGCGCAATTTGTTTGACGCTGCAGCAGGCTTTCATGGCTGGGACACGCTGCAAATCAGTGAAGACACCATATCCAGTGAAAAGAAGCACATGGGAACAGGCCAAAAGCCACGCTCTCCAGCAGCAGCAACTGTGGTGTCGGTGGCGACAAAGCAGTCAGTCGAGATGGCACGGCCACCACAGGTGTTACCAGCCAAGCCACCTCCAGGCCTACTCTTTACTCTGCCTCAACCCAAGAAACCTTCACCCACCCAGTCAACCCTGGCTCCCCGCCCCTTAGCCCCGAAGCTCGTCATAGCTCCCAAACCCGTCAAGCTCACTGTCCCTGGACAGCCCAAGACATTGCAGAGGATGTTCAGCGACCACGATATCCGCGTAGAAGCCCTGGCAGATGTGACAGTGCAAGTGCGAACAGCCTCAGGCCGGCCACCCCCTCGCCCGCTGGTGACCCTGAACCAGCTGGCAAAGGGCCCCTACCGGGTCAGGCCCACTCTCCTTAGGGCGTTGGTGCAGCAGCGCATCAACGTGGCCACCCCTGTGCAGCGATATGCCTTCCCGACCATCTTGCGAGGTGGGGTCGCTACCTGGGCCACCTTCATACACCGCCTTCACCAGCAGCCTCATCATTACCACGTAGCCTATGGTTTGTCTTAAAGCATGTAGGGTGGGCAGCTGATGGCTGCTGAAGGCCATGGCACCCAAGGATGGGTGTTGAAGGACATCCTGTTTGTCCGCCAGGCTGCATGGCAGCTGTTGTGAGGGTGTGGTTGGTGGTGTGACAAGGGTGAGGGGGAGCGACGTGAGGTGTGTGGAGGTGATGTCCCCTGAGCTGCTGTGGCTGCACGATGCCTCAGGCCACGACCTGCTAGCCAGCTCCAGCACAGGCAGCGGCAAGACGCTGGCGTACCTGGTGCCGGTGCTGACGCGGCTGATGCGGCCGCACCGCTCAGGCGGGCCCCGCAACACCGCCTACCCTGTAGCCATTGTGCTGGTACCCACCAGGGAGCTGGCAGTACAGGTGAGCTGGGAGGGGGTGGGCAGTACATATGAGCAGTACAGGTGGGCTTAGGGAGCAGTACAGGTGAAGCTAGCTGCGTGTAAAGGGGTGTGACTAGACTGCCTAGACTAGATCCTCAGCCTGACCTGCTTTCTGCCGCCCTGCCCTGCATCTACCTTCCGCCAGCTGCTGCCACTGAGCCCCTGCTCCGCACCCTTGCCCCTGCTGTCTTCCCTGCTGCTCTCCCTCTCTGCTCCTCGCGTTGTTTTCACCCTCAAAGCCTTGCCTCAAATGCTTCTGCCTCAGAGCCTCACCTTGCATCATCTCACCAGCCGCACCAGCTCCAGCTAGGGCCATGCTGTGTGCAGTCCAGGCCCTGGGCTTTAGCCAGCTCTGGGCAAGCTGGCCATGTGCAGCACTTCATCATGGCACCAGCTGGGTGACAGCAGCGCAGCGGCGACCATGATTGAAAAGGATTGAATGAAGAAAAGGGTTGGACAGGGTCGGAGTCTTAGGGTAAGAGTTGACTGGGAGGTGTGAAGGAGGGCCAGCTTGACGTGCAGCAGGTGCAGCAGCAGATGCATGAGCACTCTCATGAAGCAGCAGCAGATGCAGGACGGTTATGTGCCGTGGCAGCAGTTGTCAGTAAAAGCAGCAGTGGCAGCAGCGGCAGCAGCGGCAGCAGCGGCAGCAGCGGCAGCAGCGGCAGCAGCGGCAGCAGCGGCAGCAGCGGCAGCAGCAGCGGCAGCAGCAGCGGCAGCAGCAGCGGTAGCAGCGGCAGCAGCGGCAGCACATCGATAGCCAGCATCCAATGCCAGCAGCAAGGGCGCACAGCATGTTCACTTGTATGACATGTGGCTGTCGTGACAATCGTATTCTGCCTGCGATGTCATCAACTGATGTGTCCTTGGCCATGACTGCAACTCTGCGATAGCTTGCTGTCTGTCTGCCGGTCTTGCGCCCCATGCTGCCACCGCCCTGACCCTGTGCGCCTGCCTGTGCTGTTGAAGGTGTGGGAGGAGGCCAACAGGCTGATGAAGGGGAGCCAGCTCAAGGCAGTAGCACTTTATGGCGGTCAGAGCACTGTGGATGAGGTGCGTTCCTTCCTGCTGCTGCTACTGGCACTACCCTAACCAAGGACCCTGACCCTGACCCTGACCCTGACCCTGACCCTGACCCTGACCCTGACCCTGACCCTGACCCTGACCCTGACCCTGACCCTGACCCTGACCCTGACCCTGACCCTGACCCTGACCCTGACCCTGACCCTGACCCTGACCCTGACCCTGACCCTGACCCTGACCCTGACCCTGACCCTGACCCTGACCCTGACCCTGACCCTGACCCTGACCCTGACCCTGACCCTGACCCTGACCCTGACCCTGACCCTGACCCTGACCCTGACCCTGACCCTGACCCTGACCCTGACCCTGACCCTGACCCTGACCCTGACCCTGACCCTGACCCTGACCCTGACCCTGACCCTGACCCTGACCCTGACCCTGACCCTGACCCTGACCCTGACCCTGACCCTGACCCTGACCCTGACCCTGACCCCGACCCTGACCCTGACCCTGACCCTGACCCTGACCCTGACCCTGACCCTGACCCTGACCCTGACCCTGACCCTGACCCTGACCCTGACCCTGACCCTGACCCTGACCCCGACCCTGACCCTGACCCTGACCCTGACCCTGACCCTGACCCTGACCCTGACCCTGACCCTGACCCTGACCCTGACCCCGACCCCGACCCCGACCCCGACCCCGACCCCGACCCCGACCCCGACCCCGACCCCGACCCCGACCCCGACCCCGACCCCGGCCCCGGCCCTGACCCTGACCCTGACCCTGACCCTGACCCTGACCCTGACCCTGACCCTGACCCTGACCCTGGCCCTGGCCCTGGCCGTGGCCCTGGCTCTGGCCCCGGCCCTGGCGTGAATCTGAACCTGAACCTGAACCTGACCCACTGGTCACCCATGCAGGTTCGAGCGCTGCGGGATGGGGTGGACCTAGTGGTGGCCACGCCCAGCCGCCTGCTGCACTGGGTGGAGTCAAAGCGCAAGGTCAAGCTGGAGCGGCTGGCGCTGCTGGTGGTGGATGAAGCAGACCGCATGCTGGACATGGGCTTTGAGCCACTGCTCATCAGGTGAGGACAGCTTCCTTGTAACCCTCCTGCCCTGCGCTCCTTATCCGACGCTCTATAGCCCTGCTGGCTGTTTGGCAGCTGCGGCCCATGCGCAGGCTCTGATTGCCATCCCCATGCCGCAATGCCGCAGCCCCTGCTGCAACTGCTGCCACACAGCCTGCGATGCATCGCCCCAGCCCTGCACAACAGGGCACCACCTTCCACCACACCCAGTGCCGCACAGCAACACCTGCTCCTCCCCACCCACCCACGTTTACCCACCCACCCCTGCCACCCCACCGCTACCCACCCGCCCCTACCCGCCTGCCCCTCCCCACCCACCTCTACCCATCCACCCGCCCCTCCCCACCCACCCCTGTGTGTTGCCCACTGCCCCGAAGGCTGCTATCTCACAGCAGCATGCCACAGCCTGAGCGGCGCCAGAGCTTGCTGTTCAGCGCCAGACTCCCGCCTGAGGTGCTTGCCCTGGCTGCAAAGTACCTGCGCCCTAACGTTGTGTTCATCCATGTGGGCAACTGGCAGGGCGCCAGTCCGCTGGTCAAGCAGGTGGGTGGCCTGTTCTGGCCACAGCTGAACACACTGGAAGCTGAGCACACTGGAAGCTGGCGAGCAGCTGGGTACCAGCTGAGGAGTAAGGGCAGACAGCAGGTGCTGCTGGCTGCCGCTGACATGGCCAGTTGCTGCTGCTGGCTGGCTGCTGCTGGCTGCTGCTGGTACTGGATGCTGGAATGGAAGGGCTGGGGAAGAGAGTAGGGCGTGGAGGGAAGGTGCTGAAGGAAGGGAGGAGGGAAGGGAAGGGGCTCTGCAGCGAGGGGCGGGAACGCAGTGGGAAGGTGCAGGGCGGTGCAGGGAGGCTCAGAGTGCTGTAGCCTGGAATGGCAGGTACTGGGACGCATGTATTTGCCCTGTAGCTCAGTGGCTGCTACAAAGGCCTGGTAGTGCCCCTTGACTCCATTACACGATGCACACAATTGACTCCATTCACACCAATCACTCCCACTCCTACAATTCACAAATTTCACTCCATTCAAACCAATCACTCCCACAATTCACACAATTCACTCCATTCATTCCAATTGTTTCATTCACTCCATTCACTTGACTCACTTAGATTATTCCATTGCAACGTCCAGAGGCTCCAGCGGAACGGATGCAGCTGACGCAGCTGCAGACCACCCCTCCAGCTGCTTGCCTGGCGCCTGCAAGCCAACGTGCTGGCTGGGCTGGCAGCTGCCTTGTAACACAACTGTCGCATGGTCTGTGCCGCGGGGCCCGTGGCTGCTGGCTGTGCCGCCTGAGCAGCGCTGCCCACCTGCTCTGCCCCTGCGCAGCGCCTGGAGCTGGTGAGCGGGGACGAGGTGCGCAACCACCTGCTCATACAGCGGCTGCAGCAGCTGCAGGGCATGGCCGTGGTCTTCACAAACTCCATGGCTGCTGCGGCTGAGGTGGGGTGAGGGAGGGTGCGGGGGAGGAGTGAGGAGCAGGTTTGAGTGTGACACGGAGCATGCTGGATGGGTGTGGGGTAGGTGTAGGGGGCTGATGGCTGGGTGTGGGATAGGGTTGCCACAGAGTTCTGACTCCACCATCAGCAGGCCCTAGCTCTGACCTTTGCCTGGACGCCACCCCTTGCTCTGACTCTGGCCCTGGCGTTGTCCCTGACCCCTCCCTGCGGCCTGTGTGTGTGTGTGTCTGAAGGTGCACACACTGCTGACGCAACAGCCTGGCCTGAGCGTGAGCTTGCTGCACAGCGGGCTGGAGCAGCAGCAGCGCGAGGAGGCGCTGCAGTGCTTCCGATACGGGGTCACGCGGGTGCTGGTGGCCACGGGGCTGGCGGGCAGGGGCCTGGACATGCCTGACGTCACCCTGGTCATCAACTACGACATGCCCATCTCACTGCCAGACTATGTATACCGGTAAGGAGGGTAGGGGCTGGCCAGGGAGATGGAGGAGAAAGAGGGCCGAGGGGGAAGGGAGTGGGCAGGTGAGGGGTCAGAAGCGAGGGGCAGTGGGGGGTGGGAGGGCAGGGGCCTACTGCCACGCTGTGCAGCTGTCGTTCCTCCCCTGGCCCTGCACTGCCCTGGCCGCTGCTCCCTGGGCTGAGCCCACAACAGCCTGCCAAGGGTTGCTCCAGTTGCCAATGTGCAGGATCGGGCGCACGGGGCGGGGCGGGAGGACGGGCGAGTCTCTCACCTTCTTCCGCCCTACTGACAGCCGGCTGGCCCAGCCCCTGATGGAATTGATGGTGTCTGTGGGTCAGAGCCCGCCTGACTGGCTGCGCGTCATGTGTGGACCCCAGGTGCCCCTGCCTGCCTGCCTGCCTGCCTGCCTGCCTGCCTGCCTGCCTGCCTGCCTGCCTGCCTGCCTGCCTGCCTGCCTGCCTGCCTGCCTGCCTGCCTGCCTGCCTGCCTGCCTGCCTGCCTGCCTGCCTGCCTGCTTGCCCGCCCGCCCGCCCAGCCACCCACCCACCTTTCCCCCCTTTGCGCCATGCCCTGCATCTTCCAGGCCAAGTCGTTGGAGGCAGTGCCCGCCGCGCAAGCTCGAGCCCAGGTCGCCTCACCCTCCCACCCCGCCAGTGGGGCCAAAGCCAGTGCAGCATCGTGGTCATTGCAGGGGTTAAGGGCAGTTTCCTCTAATGCAGGAGAGGGTTCAGTAGCAGCAGCAGCAGCAACAGCAGTACCGAAAGCAGCAGCAGCAGCAGCAGTAGCGAAAGCAGCTGCAGCAGCAGCAGTGGCAGCAGCACCAGCACCAGCACCAGCCTCGCAGCCTGGGGACAGGGCTGGGGCAGCTAGGCGCAGTGCCGCCCTATGGCCCTCACCCAGCCCTGGTATGCCTCAGACCGCCTCAGGAGCAGCTGCTGCTGGCATGCCGGCGCCAGGGCTGCGATCTCACTTTCTCCCTGACAGCCAGCCTTCACAGCCAGCCAGGGTGTTCCTGTCGCCACCACCTTGGGTGCAGCCAGTCATGACGGTGAGGCGTCTGGTGGCTGCAGCGCCTGATCAGCTCCAGCACACGGGGTCGGGCAGGAATGCTGCAGCCGGAGCCCAGCCCCGGGCCTTGCCTGACCCTGTATACAGCGCAGGTCACGAGCAGGGGCTGGGTGGTATCGCTACGCAGCAATCAGACGCTGGCTTTGACCCGCGACGTAGAAAGGAGCAGGGGCTGGGCTACGGTGACGGTGCTGTGCGGCCACGCGGTCTTGGCTTAACTGAGGCGGAAGCAGCGGCTGTTGCCGTTCAGCGCAACGCGACAGTGCGCCCGGCATGGCAAGAAAACGCGGATGACTGGGCACTGCTGCAGCAGTGGTGGGCGATGCTTGAACAATCGGTCTCGCCTCGTTCGGCGACGACATCGCTGAGGGCGGAGCCGGAGCTCGTTGCTTACAGTTCGTGACCCCGGGTCGTCTACAAACACAGCCTGTATCTACTCGCCGTCCTTCACCGAACCTGGCGCGCTATCGGGCGGGGGCGAGGCAGCTCTTGGTCCTCGGGGGCTTCCGCTCCTTGTGGCTCCGAGCCTCTACCGTCATCGTGCAGGGCAGGCCCCATGGCGGCCACACCAAGCAGCTTCTCCTGCCTTAGGGAAGGAGAACTCGACAGTGCATTAGAAACGTATGGAGCGTGAGGGGTGTCCTATGGTTAGCTACAGGAGGGGCAATCAAGGAGGACGCGCGCCCGTCACAACTCACACCTGCGACAGACTACGACAGTTGGTGTAGAAGTGCCCCGCGTAGCATGGAGTGGCACTGCACAATCCCTGCTGAGCCTGCAATGCCTGCTGAGGTCGGCAAGAGCAGGGCAGGAGGAGCAACGTCTTGCTGTCTCTCATAAGGAGAACGAGGGGCGTGATCAGACCAGATGCAGATCAAGTGCAAATCAGCAGCTGCTATGATCATTTTGAGCATGTTGTGCAGAGAGGCAGGCCGCGGTTACACGAGCACCATTCAAAAAAGGCGCTCGCCTTGCGTAAACATAAACTCACTCATCACGCTGAGCCCGTCACTCAGGACAGCAACAACACCACCCTTCACAAGCGAACCAACATGACATGACCGATGTAATGAACCACCCGGACACCACTACAGCAACTGCCAGCAACCCTCACTCTGCCTCACACACTTCCTATGCCACCCACTACATGCAAGGCTCATGCAGCCATCAATTGCCCCTACCTCTACCCCATGCCCTGCAGGACCCTGATAACCTCCCTCACAGCCCCAGCCAGGCAGACGTCATCCACCCTCTCCCCAGCCAGTGGCAGCCGCTGCCACCACAGGCCAGTACACGGCACCACCGCAGCGCACTTGGCATTGCATACTCAACCTGGACACACTGCCATGCAGGAGCATGACCCCTGCCATTGTGCCCTGTTACATGCACCCTGCTCCCTGCCTTGTTCCATGCACCCAGCACAGCGTCGAGGCTCCCCTACTCCACTGCTGCCAAGTTCCGTGCAGAGCACTGACGCCAGGCTGCCCAAGCAAGGCCCTCCAGCGCCCCTCGCCCCGGTTAACCCCATCTCCGCCAACCAGCTCCTGCCCGCCAGCTGATGTGTAACCTGGCTCCCTTCACCCCGTCTCACCCAGCGCCCCTCCCCTGCACCCGGGTGGTCTCCCCTGAGGCTTCTGGGGGTGGCAGCAACACATCATGTGGCCAGCCGTCCGCCCTTGCCTGGCCTCTCAAGCATGGCCATAGTTAGCCTTGCCAAACATGCGGCCCGCCGCCTCCACTGCGGCATCATGCGGGTGGCGCCACACCTGGCGGGCTTGGCGCAGGTTGGCTGCCAGCGCCTGGCTGCCCGTCAGGCCGTGAGCCACAGCGGCGGAGGCGCTGCCGGGCTCGTCCTCCAGCACCTCAGTGCCCAGCACACTGTCCAGGGAGCAGCCCAGCCAGCCTGGCACACAGCAGGCACCACACCACTGCTGGCTCACCCTGGTGACCACACAGGCCCCACCACAATGGGGCAGAGCCTCCTTCAGGGGCTCAGGGCGCGGCAGCAGGTTAAGGCAGCAGCAGCAGCAGCAGCAGCAGCAGCAGCAGCAGCAGCCATGCACTGTCATGAGTGTTGAGGGTGACCACATGCCTCACCGCATGATGATGTAGGGCATCCAGCTGCAAACCCCCTAGCCTCCACACCTGAACCCGGGTGGCCGTGACATGAACCCTTGCCCTGCCTACTGAAGCTATGCTGGACATGCTCTGTCTGGCCCATGGCGTCCTTCCACCTATTCCATGCAGCTTAGCTGGCAACTTGCACAGGCACTGGCAGCTTCCAGGCAGCTGCTGCCTGGCAGCTGAAGGGAAGGTGGTGGCACACGCACCTGCAACTGGCGCAGAGGTGCCCAGCGAAGCTTGTGGGCGCAGCCCCGGCCAGCCCCCTCGGACTCCCCACCCAGGGCTCCAGGGAGGCCCGGGGCTTGAGGCAGGGCCGTCAGCAAGGCCCACCAGCTCATCTGCTGAGCCACCCAGTGGCCGCAGGCCCCAGCCCCCAGCCTGGCTGGCTGAGCTGCTGCGCCGGCGGTGATGTTCACAAGCGTCGCGCACGCGGGCAGCCAGGGAAGCCGGGGGGGGCTCCAGCACCGGGTTGGGGCTGCAGCGGTGGCCGTAGCTCTTTCCCATGATGGTGCCTTCAAAGGGGTGGTACAGGGGCAACCCGCTAC
The DNA here is from genome assembly GCA_030144725.1 of Haematococcus lacustris. Taxonomy (NCBI): domain Eukaryota; kingdom Viridiplantae; phylum Chlorophyta; class Chlorophyceae; order Chlamydomonadales; family Haematococcaceae; genus Haematococcus; species Haematococcus lacustris. The sequence goes on from JASKMD010000029.1 coordinate 12,977,845, forward strand.
TAAGCTACTCAGGACTGCTGGCAGGGCTGTCACTGGCATTTCCCTAGACATGGCCAAACCAGCACAGCCACCATGCTGGCAGCTGCCTACTGCTGGTATTGAGCGGCCAGCAGCTCCCAGTACAAGGCAGGCAGCTGCTGTAACCACAGCAACTCAGGCTCACCAGCGTGCACTTCCCCAGGCGTGGCCAAGTCAAGGGCAGAACAGCAACAGCACCATGTCGACAGCAGGCTCTGCAGGCAGCACACTATCTGGGAAGGAGGCTCAACCATACCTGAACACACACACGCTCACACTCATAAAAGCACACACTCACACTCACACCCACCCTAACCGGCCACCCCTGCCTGGCCCAAGCGCACAGCTGGCCTAGCACTATGGTGCCACCCCCGCAGGCACCCCCCAGGGCACTCAGCCAGCACACCTGCTAGGGTGGCTGCCACGTCTGGCGTGTCGTGCAGCGCATTCCGCATTTGGGTGAGGCCAGCACGGGCGCGAGCAGCATAGCTGGCGGGGGGCTCGGCCTGCTCCTCCTGCTCTGCCTGCTCTGCCGCTGCCCCCTCTGCGCCACTGGCCTGGGTGCAGGCATCACCGCAAGGTTCCAGGGCGCCTGCTAGACCAGACCTCGCGCTGCCTGAGGGGGATAGCAGGTGCACTGGCTTGGCTGCCTGGCCAGCAGGCCCCCACCCAGCGCTGGCTCCCCACACAAGGCCGCTGCCCCGTTCCCGAAAAAACCCCGCAAAACCTTCCAGCAGCGCGGAGATCGTCTGTGTCATCCTACGGAGCCAGTACGGGCTGTAAGGCTTCGTTAAGCGATCCGAGGGAGTTGTGTGGAATGCATCACCACGTCCTATCGATCCACGCGTGCCAGGCCCGAGACTGGTGAACGCTAAGTGAAGGGTAGCACTGCATCCGCTGCCGAAAGAGCCCCCCGTGCGGGGTGTCTTGCTTGCTAAGAGGAAAACTCACGGCAAGTGCCGCTACTGTCAGATGATCAGGATACAGGGAAACTTGTCAGAATTGTTGTGAATTTTCTTGACAGGATTCTGTTGTACGTGTGAGGGTGTGAGTCGCGGAGTTGCGGTCGCCGCCCTGCCAGCCAGCATGTCAGTGGTATCACACAGCGGTCAGTGCTGGAACACTTCGTCTTGCCCGGGCTCTTCGGGGTCTTTGGAGGGCCGCTGACGGCTCTTTCCATGCTTGTCATGCAACTGGCCTAACACTGCGGCAATGACACGACTTAACCCCAACCCTCTCTTGCCCTTAGGGGAGCGTGCAACCCCAAGCAGATGATGATTCATAAGAAGGCTAGCAACTGCGATAGCATGGCAGCAATGATAAGGGTGTCCCATTGCAGTTGGAAGTGTTACACTCATGCTCTCTCCCCTCAACCTGCTGCATCCAATGCTTTATATGCACTATGGCATGCAGGGTGGCGGCAGTGAGTCAAGGTATGGATCAGCAAGGGGTTGTGGAAGAGATGTGGGTGGAGGGGCAGCAGGTCATGTGGTGCATGGGTGAGAGTGTGCCATGCATATCTCACTTCTTGTACCATCATGGCATCCCTGACTTGCTTGCCATATGTTTTGTGCACTGTGTGCGAGAGCCCTACCCCTGGCCATGAGCCTGCATGGCTGTGTGAACGTTTCCTGGAACTGGCAAGGCATCGGCACAGGGGATGGATGGGACATCATGGCACTGCTGCATGATTGTGGACAGGCCCAGGGGCCCTTCTCAAATGAGACGCAAAGTAGTGTGGTAAATGAGGTGTAACCCATCCGCAGCAGGTAAACAGTGGCTTGGCTTGGCAGCAGACTGGATCAGCGTGTCCGGCGACCTATACCTGACCTATACCTGGTCTTAGTCACTATAATGCCCTACGACCAAGGCTGTAACAGAGTGCTCGTGTATTTTCACACAATCGTGTATTTTTCACGGGAAACCCAAATTGCTTGAAAAGGCCACCGCCCGTCGCACTGCGCATCGCGTGATGGCGAAGAAGAAGCGGAAGGGTAGCGACAAGAAACATAAAGGTTCGTGTCCCCAGCCGACTGTGGGCTACGTGAGTTACGCGCTGTGAGATAACCCGTCGCTCCTGTTGGTTCCATCGCAGTGTCTCGTTCCGCCCAAGGCAAGCAACGACAGGAGCGTCGGGGTGGCTGGACCACGCGTAGACGTCAGGTGACGGCCCCGCCTTATGTGTATCCGCACTGTTTGTGTTGACCCCGCCTTTTGTCATCGCCTGTCAAAATGGCAGCTTTGCTTGGCTGCAGGTCATCAAGGTCCCCGAGGGCGCAGTGCTGCGCGGCTGCAAGAAGACCAGGCGCAAGCTGCGGGAGCACCTCCGGCTGCGAGCTGAAATCCACTCCCAGCTCCGCGTGATCGCGTCGTTGCTGGTGCTCAGAATCTTCCTAACGTGCCTGGTGGGCTACCCTACCCCGGGCTTCCCCAGCGCCCCTCAGCCTCCAGCCGTGCAGCCCCCCCAACCCCCTGATGCTCCCCCCCTACCCCCACTCCCCCCACGGGCCCCTGCCCAGCCAGCACCTGCCCAGCCAGATCAGGTTTTGACGAACTTTGCACAGCCATGCACTGCATAACTCCGCCAGCCCCAACACCCCCAACACCCAGCCCATCCAACGCCCGATAGCAGGGTTTATACTATGGACTCACAACTCGCATCAGCGCCAGTTCAAGCCTGCCATTGCTGCCAGCGTACTGCTAAGCCGGCAGGGACCCTGCAGTGGCATGCCATCCCCGCATGCCATTGCCTCTTCTTGTCATGGGCAATCCTTTGCTCCAGTGTGTTGCACGTCAACGCTTCTTAAGCAAGTTCAATGGCTTGCAAGCGTTGACGGCCCCATCCTCTTCCTCTGCCGTGCGGTCTTTGCTGTGTGGGATGTGAGGGCATGGTGCGGGGCTGCCTCGCTCTGGCTGCCAGCCACCGCCAACTGGTGTGGAGGGCTGGCGCTATCACCACCACCAGCTGCACAGGCAGGCTTGCTGGCAGTCGGCAAGGGAGCGCCCAGCACGCCTGGAAGTGATGGCCGCCTGTGCGCCACGCCCTGTCCTGTACTTGGAGCTGGCACTACATGGAAGGCCCCGCCCCGGTGTTGGTGCACTGGTGGGGGGCTTGCCACGGGCTGGGGCTGCAGTGCTGCCTGCTCTGCAATCAGGCTGCGGAGGACAGCTTTGTCCCGCGGGCCACTCGGGGCTAGCAGGGCCTTGCTGGCCATGTCTTGCCTGCCAGCCGCAGTGGGGTGACTCGCGGCATGCGGCAGCGCAGCCTGATCCGCAGCTGCAGCTGCGCGCTGCTGCTCCCGCGGGTTGGGCGGAGCACGGGGCTGCTCCTGCAGGGCGCGGGCGTAGAGACGGCTCCACACGCGGTCGCGGCGGCGCAGGGCTTGGACCCGAGGATCGTGCGGGGCCTGCCGGATGAGATCCAGGCCCTGCAGCAATGCCTGGCCTGGTCAACGACTATCATGGCAGCCAGCCACCCAGCCAAGGCATCGAGAAGGCCATCAGCAGCCACAACCGCCGGCACAGCAGGGCCAGCATCAAGACAGCAGCATGGAGCCAGCAGGGGCACTGGGAGCAGGAGGTTCTGAGCATCAGTGCACATGATATGTGGCCCATCCTGTGGCCAGCTGGTGCAATGCAAGGTCATGTACCGCTACGTAAACACACACCAAAGAGAGGCACTGCAGGGCACAGGGCACAGGACATGCCCCAGCAAGACCAGGGCACAGGACTGCCGCTGCCCCCGTAGCAGGCCTGGTGAGCTTGCCTGGTTGCTGGGTGGTTGCGCCATCAGCGCCGTCTCGATGTTTTGCACAGAGGTGGGCTGCCTGCTGATCGGGGCCGGTAGGTTCTCATTTGGCTTCAACACCTGGGCAGTGCATGGGGCACCAGAGGCGTGCATGGCAATACTTCACTCATCACTCTGAAACCCCAGCTGGCCATTCGGCCTCGCACTTGAGTTCCAGCAGTCAGTGTTGAGCCGCCACAGCCACCTCATGCAGCAGGTGAAGTGCAGGGGTGGCAGCAAGATGCAAGATGGTGACACACTGCTCAATAGTGTAGACCTAGCCTCACGCTGACATACTCTTACAGGAGCACTGCCAACGTGGCATGCACCTTGTTCGGCCTGCTTGACACAGCCAAGCACACCCCAGCTGTTGACCCCAGCATGGTATGCGCGCCTGTTCAAAGCGGTTGGCTTCTCCAAAGGCCAGGCCAGGTGCATTAGGCCGTGTGGGTCGGCTGCTGTGCGCCAAGTCGTCCACACTGGTGTGCAGGTATAGCTGGTTGCCGGTGTCAGTGTCCACCACAGCTGGCATCCAGCGCCCTGCGAAAGGCAGGAGGGCAGCCGCTTACCGTGGCAACGTCAACATTGGCAGCCAGCCAGCCAGCATTGAGCCTGCCAGATGGTTTGCATGGAGGACCTGGGCCTGGCAAGCATAGAGCCTGTGAGGGCACCCCCTGCAGCCGTTGTGCCCTCTGCTCAGCAGCGGATGTGATGGAGGCACACTGGTGGCTGTGGCTTCGGGTACTGCACTGCATCACGCGCAGTTGGTTTGACGCACTGAGTTGCGTGGGCCGGCTGCTGTGTGCCAAGTCACCCGCCTCCCAGTAGACCACCAAGGACACAGGCTAAGGCAAGGGCACCAAGGCTGCCAAAGCCGAGCCAGCACCCCAGCAGGGCAGGTGGCTAGACAGGGACTGCAGCATTGAACATGCAGCGCAATGGGGGAGCGAGTGGCGCCCTCTGGAGCTATGCTCGTGGTCAAAGCAGGCAAGGCTGCCAGCCAAGGAAAAGCAGCTGCGAGACTGCCCACCCAAGGCGCAGCAGCCTGCGGCACAGTAGTGTGTGCCCCCTTTGAGCTGTCATCAGCTTACAATGTGTGCAGGTTTGTCATGCCAACTCTACACCGTAGCCCTGCCACAGGGGTCAGGCAGCAATGTAGGTGGCAGGCGTCCATGCCATGTGCATGGAAACAAAAAGCCATACAGACAATACATCACCCCTAGTGACGGGGACTAATCCTGCCTTTGCGTTGGTACTTCGTTGCCCGCTGGGGTGATGAGGGAGGTGCTGAGCTGTGGCATATTGTCGCCATCAGGCACTTGGCCAGTGATGCTGGCTGGGGTTCCCTAGGGGCAACTCCACCACTGCTGAGCAGAGGGACGTGGTTAAGAGGTGTCAGGAAAGGGTGCAGCATGCAGCTGGTGGTGGCACAGTGCGAGAGCCAAAGAACATGAGGTGGCATCCAGCACCCCCTTCCTGGCCCATTGGACCCTGCCCTGCTCCCAGTACCTGCCACCTAAAGGCGTTGTGAGGGATGTTGTGTGGGTTGGGTTAGAGTTCGAGTTACAGTTAGGCCCAACCCTAGCCCAGGCATTGTGGAATGGTGGGAGCACCGCAGCGCTCACCCAGCCCCCCGCCCCTGGCCCACACGCATCGCACCCCTGGCCTCCCCCAGGACCTCACATCTGACCTGGGAGACAGCAGCACATGGCCTGCCCTCATGCAGCTTCGATGCAGTATGAGGGTGCTGTGTGTGAAGGCGTGGCTTGGGTTGGGTTGTTGGTATAAGGGGCCTATACAGTGATGAGGGTGACGGTGAGGGTGGTGTGGTAAGGGTCACCAGGCGCAGCAGGTGGCATCGCAATAGGGGCATGGATCAGGTATCGAGTGTGAATGCGGGTCTAGCAGGCAGTAGCTGCAGGCCAGGGCCCACAAGGTAGACACAGCCTTGTCCTTGGCCCCTGCCCGTCCAGGTGCTGCCAGGCCTGGCCAAGTGTTGCTCAGGTGATGCCTGACTGGCCACGGCGATCAGGCTGCTCCGGCTTCCCTGGGTACCCACCCTGTGTGAGGGTGAAGGGCTGGCGGGCAGGGTCCTGCTGCACAGGGGGCCGCCAGCCCTGCGGCTGCTGGGGCTGCAGCATCAGGCTGTTGCCTCCGTCGCAGTCGGTGGGGGCAGGGAAGCGGGCGGCAGCCGTGGAGGTGAAGGTAGTGGTGCAGGGATCAGGATGCACCTGCTCACAGGCCCCACCGACACACCCCACAACACACCCCCTGTTGTTAGCAGCAATTACGACTCATAGTTACATGGCCTGAGTGGCCCCTCCCTGGCTTGCTGTGTGCAAGCCTAGCGGCTGGGCTGGAGGTGCTGGAGGTGCTGCTAGTAGGCAGTGCCATGCACTACACCTGTCACAGTGCACGTTAGCTGCCCAGCCACTAGGACGCACGGCAGCTGCGCAACGGCTGGCAGGGCTGCGGCAGGGTTGTGGAAGGTTATGGCAGGACTGGCAGGGCTACGGCAGGGTTGTTGAGGGTTATGGCAGGACTGGCAGGGCTGAAGCAGGGCTGCTGGTGCCACCATGCGCTCACCTGGGTGTGTTGCACATAGTACACGCCCGCATCGAGGTCAGCCGCAGCAGAGGGGGCGGCGTCTGGGTTGGCTGCCGCGGCTGCAGGGCGGGACAGGGCCCTGGCCATGTCTGGTGCAGGAGGGACCGCCGGCTTGACCAGGTGCAGGTGGGGCTGGTAGTCCAGCCAGGCAGTGAGCTCGGCATCGCCTGGGGCAAGGGGCAAAGCAAGGCAGCCTTAGTGCACACGCATGGCAGCGCTACCATCAAGTGAAAGACGCCAGCAGCAGAGGCACGTGAGCGTAGCTTGTGAAGCACCTGTGCCTGAGCTTAACTAGCCTGCTCAGCTCTGCTCTACTCTGCCCTGCATGCCCACATCATACTGGGCTGAACAGCATCGGCGCAGACACATGGCAGCAACAGCAGCAGTAATGGCGGAAGAGGTGACAGCAGTGGCAGCGGCAGCCTTTGTTGAGGCAGCTTTGTGGAGGCAAGCAGCTGCACCCTGCTGCAGTCTGGTGGTTGCCCGCACCCTGCTGCAGTTTGGTGGCGTCAAGGTGCCCCGCCTGCAGGGCCAGGGCTGGCATGCCCTGGGGACGGCGCCGTGTGGCATTGAATGCAGCCTCAGGCTGCAGCTCCAGGCGGTCTCCCTCAAGCTGAGGACCTGGGTGCAGCAGCAGCAGCAGCAGCAGCAGCAGCAGCAGCAGCAGCAGCAGCAGCAGCAGCAGCAGCAGCTGCTGTGTGGATTGGGTTGGACAGCATCCCCTCCAGTGCCAGCTGCTGCGTGGTTGACAGGGTTCAACAGAGGCTGCCTGGCGGATGGAACATGGGCAGCTGGTGTGCAGTGCAAGAATTTGGCTGCACCTCAGCAGGCTCTGTAGCAGACTGGTGCACATTAGTGACACGCCAACCCCATGCAAGCATGCTCCGCCACCATGCTCGGCCTGCCTGAGCTGGCCACCCTCCCCTGCTCAAGCTGGCCACCCTCTCCTGCCTCAGCGCTCAGCCCCCATTGACGCAGGGTGGGGCGCAGTGCGTCATGCCGTCCGCCTCACATGTGGGCAGCAGGGAGGGGTGTGGGGCCATGGTGGCAAAAGCCAGGCCGCCCATCACCCTGGGGTAGCCGGCCAGCAGGCTGAGCGCTGCTGCTCCCACGTGGTGCTCCACGGGAGGGGGGCTCCGGGGGGGGCTGGGCCGCCCCGCCTGCTTGCTGAAGTCCACGGCTGCAGCGGCTGCGGGGCGCAGCTGCATGGCCAGGCCAGGCCAGAGCAGCAGGGCAGCAGGGCAGGAGGTAGGGAGGTGGAGACGATGTGTGTGTGTGAGGGTGACAGTCAGGGGACAGGCCTGCTGGGCTCACCTCCAGCAGGCAGATGAAGGCAGTGAGGTAAGGGCAGGGAGGAGCCCATGGTATGCATCTCACCAGTGAGGCTGGCATTGCGCAGTTGGTCGGAGCACAAGGTATAGCCAAGCATGCCCAGGCTAGGTGGTTGCAGCCAGGGTGGGCCAAGGCGGCTGGGGCTTCTCTGCATCCCAACCACAGGCCGCCAGTGCTGCTGTTGGCCCTTGCACCCTGCGCCTGCCTCCTAACAACAGAGGAGCACCCCTGCTCCCTTGCTTTCCCTCGTGCTGTGCATCATCAGGGCATCAGGGCGTCAGGGACATCTGAGCTGCCTGGCGCCTCTGCTGCTGGCGCCAATGGCAACCACCTGTGGACTGGTGTCCCAGGGCCACACTGACTTGGCTAACGAGCTGATATCCATGAACCAATAATCCTATTTACCCTATGAATGAAGATTGTAACCTCCATATAGGCAAAACACCACCCTTAGTGAGGGTACCTGATTTCGCCTTTGCATTGTTAACTACTGCCTGCAGGGGTGATGAGGGATGTGTTGAGCACCATCACGCACCATGTCCAGGTCGACCGCGGCATACACCGCATGCCTGTACAGGTCTGGCTCTGGCTGGCCCTCCACCCGCCGAGCCTCACTGGTGTGAGGCCCAAGGATGAGGGCAGCGGGGGGCCGGGGCCGCAGGTAGTCAGCATTGGGGGAGAGCAGCAGCCGGTCGCCCTCAGCCAGGCAGGCAGGGTCCGGCTCTGTGTGTCGGCCCTCAGCCCTGCGCCACAGGTGACTGCCTAGCTGGTGTGGTGCTGGTGCTGGTGCTGTTGCTGGGGTTGGGTGGTGGATGGAAGGGGTGGTGGCTGAGAGGGTGGGTGGTGACTGGGTGGTTGGCGGCTGCCTAGCTGGTGTTGTGCTGTTGGCGGGTGTGGGCGGGCAGGAGGGGTGGGCTATGTCCAGGGGCATGAGTGCTGCAGCAATTCACGGCAGGGGTCAGAGGTGCTCAGCAAGGGGGGTAGCCTGGTGACCTGCTGGTGACCTGGTGGCAGCGGGCAGGGTGTGGCAGGGGCGACCCCACGTGGCGTAATGCCTAGGGTTATGTAGTGGGCAAGTGGGCGCAGGGTGACAGTGCAGCGGGGGTCAAGAACATCCTGGTGAGGGGCAGGATGGTGTGGGTATAAGTATGACCTAGCCATTGCGACAAGCGTCAGGGAGCAAGCCGCTGCACTTTGCCCAGAGCTGGACCCCACATGTGCGCACACAGCAGCCATGGCGCTGCGCCCACTCGCCCACTACATAACCCTGTATACTAACCCTGTGTACTAACATATCACTGTGCCCACTTGAGCCCGCTGCCCTGCAGGACACCTGGCAAAGTGGTAGACCGGGGCAGCAGGGCGCACAGCGCTGAAGGTGACGTCATAAGCGCCCGGGCCTCTGAGCAGTGCCTGCGGGCTGCTGGGCTGGCCTGCCTCCGCATGCCCTGCTGCCTCCACCACCACCTGCAGGAGCAGGCTAGTCCGGGTGGGTGTGTGGGGCAGCCCAGCTGCAGCAAGGAGGTATGCAGTGCAGCGCAGGTCATGCAGCGCAAGGGGCGGCAGGCGGCCTGCGAGGAACCCCTCTCCAGGCTCAGTGAGAGCAGGTGCCTGTGGTACGAGATTCGTGCCAGGGTTGACACCAAGCTGGTACCGGCGCATGTCTGCTTTGCCAGTCCCGAGCTATGGCCTTGTCATAGGGGTCAGGCAGTAGTGTGTGTGGAAGGCGAGTGTGGGAGGCGTGTGTGGAAGTGCAGGTGGGAGGTGTGTATGCTGCACAGGGAGTGTTATGGAGCGTCATTCCGTTCAGACATAACACAACCCATAGTGTGTGTGGGTCCTGCAAGGCTGCCCTTGCCCTGCCACATGTAGTCATCAGTGTTGATGGGAGGGGTGCTGCAGGGTGTTGCGTTAGGGTGCCCATGCAGCATCGTGAGCGGGGCGCTTGTCCCGCATCAAGGCATCAGGGCAGGGACCTGTCCAGCTGTGCCAGTGGGCCACACTGCGTCATTGCTGATTGAGGGCTGTCGGCACCCGGGTGCACACTGAGCCCTGCACTGTGCCGTGTTGCCAGCACTACCTCTTCAAAGCACAGCCAGTGTCAGACATGGAGCCTCATGGCTAATTGGCAGCAAGTAGTGTGACTCATGGTATGAGGCTGAGGGAGGGGAGAGGGGTGGGGGTAGGGGGGCGGGTGAAAGGTGGCTGTGTGCAGCACCTGGTGGAGGCGGGGCCGCAGGGAGCTGGCCTGGTCCAGGTCGGGGTCAGGCAGGCCCAGCTGTCGGGTCAGCGCCCCAAAGCCAGGGGCGGGTGGGGTGTCGTCTCTGTGGGGAGAGGATATGGCTGGGTGATGCGCAGCCAGACAGGCAGGCAGTCGGGTGGTGATGGAAGGGGCAGGCAGGCAGGCAGGCAGGCAGGCAGGCAGGCAGGCAGGCAGGCAGGCAGGCAGGCAGGCAGGCAGGCAGGCAGGCAGGCAGGCAGGCAGGCAGGCGGGCGGGCGGGCGGACGGGCGGGCGGATGACCCAGTGATGGACGCAGCACAGGAGAGGCTGAGTGGAGGCTGCATGCCCCTCACTGCCGTGCCTGGCACCTGCTCTGCATGGCGTTCATGAGTACGCTGGTGCGAGGCTGGCGCAAGGTGCTGTCCTTAGCGGCCAACACGTCCAGCTGAAGCACAGCCCCCTCTGCAAAGCACGCGAGGGCAATGCAGGATTAGGCAATAAAGCAATAGCAGGAGTGCATGGGAACAAAACTCCATAGAGACAAACCACCTCCCCTAGAGAGGGGGCCTACTTTGGCCTTGCGTTTCTAGTCACTGCCCGATGGCTTGATGGGTGAGGCAGGGTGGAAGGGTAGCTTGAGGTGGCGTGCCAGTTACGGATGAAAGGCAGTGCTGTCTTGAAAGTGTGCAACCTGGAAGCGTATCTTGCAGCAAGGGGCGCCAGGTCCACAGGGCAGGAAGAGAGCAGAGCGGCTGGAGACATAGCACAGAAGTGAGTGGCAGCAGCCCAGCAATGCTCTTCCACGAGGTTGCCCCACAGCAGGGGTGAGCAAAGCTGCAGGTAATCCGGGTGGCAGGTGGGCCTGCCAGATGTGACAGGTGGGTCGGCAGGTAATCTGGGTTGATCAAGTCTGTGAGTGGGCCTGGGTGCAGGCCAACAAAACTTATTCAACAAGGAACAACATGTTGGACTGTGGGTAATCTCACTCAGCTACTACAAACAAGTTGTAGCATCCTCGGTCGCACCCTTGATGACTACCAACCCCACACCAATGGCACGTTCCATGGGCAAACCCTCACAGTGGGAGTTGGCTAGCAAACCAGTGGCTGGGTGCAGACTGTGGGTCTGGGTGCAGACTGTGTGAGTGGCGTGCCTGGTGGTGGCTGCAACCGGTCCTCGGGGTCGTGAGTATCAGGGGCGTCCAGGATGCCATGTCCCAGGTATGTGTTGAAGGCCCGGGTCCCTGTGTGTGCCTCCACCAGGCGGTGCCTGCAAGCAGGCAGAGTGACCCGCTGGACCTGGGTTCGGGATCTCAGTGCTTTCAGGGCTGCGGGCAAAAGTGAGTATAGCTCAAGCCATTGCATGGGCGGGCAGGTTCAGGTGGGCAGGTTCACGCAGTCAGGGAGAAGGGGAGGGGCAGGGGGAGGGCTTACGTGACTTTGTATGCCCCTGGGCCCAGGGCCGGTGAGGTGGTGGTGTGCTCAGCCTCATCCCGTGCAGCTTGCAGCTCAAAACGTACTCCCCCTACATCATGGTAACATCAATCAGCCACAAACACAATTCACCAATACATAAGTGCTGAAGCTGTGATAGCATACCCATCACTGGACACTGTATATCCTCTGTGCAGACAACACTGTATCATCACAGCTGTGGAGGGAGTTCTGGCTCAGAACAGTGAGAAATGTGACATGCAGATATGTGTGCGGCGCATTGCTAGTCATGGTCTTACAGGAGCATGGCTTCACCTTTACCTTGCAGCCTGGGCAACACTGCGGCCCAAGCAGCCTCAAGGTTTGCCATCAGGCTCAGGCCAGCGGCTTGCCCTGGGGGGCTGAACCCAGGGCCCAGCACCAGGCGGCTGGAGCTGGTGGGCAGGGGAGGGATGAGGGCTGCTGGCACCCGGGTGCGCACAGCGTCCAGGGCCCTAGCGGCCTGCAGAGCCACGCACAGGACATCTGGGCTGCCTGGCGCCTCTGCCGCCGGCGCTGATGGCAACCACCTGCGCGTGCAAACGTCCCAAAGCCCAGCACCCACCCATGATGCGCATTAGGAACCCTACGCTGCTTGGAACAGCCATAGACGTCTAATATCATAGCACCTAGCGGCACAATGTCTCCGAGAAGTGGAAGGGCTCCGTCAAGCAAGGGGCAGGCAGGGCAGGTATGCAGGGCAGGGCTCCAGGGTGGCTTGGAAGGGCTTGGCAGGCAGGCAGGCCTCAGGTCAGCAGGTGCGGCAATGGCAATGTCCAGCTTGACCAATGGCTGTTTGACTGAGCAATGGAAGAGTACCTGCGCTGCAGCTCCACCCTGCGCCTCACCCTCATGCCCCACACTGCTTGCTATCGCCAGGGTCTTGGGCCCTGTCACGACGCTGGGGCTGCCAGGCTGTAGCCTCGAGCTGCATGACACTGGCTGCATGTTCATAGCAACCAAGATGGCTTTCGATGAGCATGGCATCATTATGTACATCCCCTACGTGGATAACATGAGCAGGCCTTGTCACCTGACACTGTATTTTCACATGTCCCGCGCCAGGCGACCTGTGTGGTTCAGCACCCCACCCTGACTGGCAAGGGCAAGGACTGACTGCCAGAGCTTGCCAGGGCCCTGGATCACATCACTGACGAGTTGGGCTGAGCACGACGCCTGCAGCGGCCACCTGTTGCGCTAGCTGGCTGGCTGGCTCACTACCAAGGCTGTAACAGAGGACCTACGACCAAGGCTGTAACAGAGCACTTGTGTATTTTCACATAACCGTGTATTTTTCACGGGAAACCCAAATTGCTTGAAAAGGCTGCCGCCCGTCGCACTGCGCATCGCGTGATGGCTAAGAAGAAGAGGAAGGGTAGCGACAAGAAACATAAAGGTTCGTGTCCCCAGCCGACTGTGGGCTACGTGAATTGCGCGCTGTGAGATAACCCGTCGCTCCTGTTGGTTCCATCGCAGCGTCTCGTTCCGCCCAAGGCAAGCAACGACAGGAGCGACGGGATGGCTGGACCACGCGTCGACGTCAGGTGACGGCCCCGCCTTATGTGTCCCCGCACTGTTTGTGTTGACCCCGCCTTGTGTCATCGCCTGTCAAAATGGCAACTTTGCTTGGCTGCAGGTCATCAAGGTCCCCGAGGGCGCAGTGCTGCGCGGCTGCAAGACCGTGTGCCACCATGTCAGCCTGCATGTATGTGCCTTGTGTGTATGGCTGCAGCTGGAGGAGGAGATGGCTGAGCTGCCCATGGAGCGCCACAATCATGCCAAGCAGCTGGTGGTGTTCTTTGGTGCAGCTACCATTGGCACTGGGGGTGGGTGGGGTGCTGAAGCGGTGTTGCATGCTTGCCGCAAGGTGGTGTGCAGGCCCAGGGGCGCAGGCCAGCTGCGGGGCAGGGTGGTGCTCGTGGATGAGCACCGCACCAGCCGGGTCAGCTCAGCAGTGAATGGCAAGCAGCCCTGTGAGATGGAGCTGAACACACTCAGTGCCACAAGCCCTGCAGGCTGGAAGCCCCCAGCAGGGCAGGTGGAACCCCGCCTGGTGCGCCCAGCCTGGAGCCAGGAGCGTGGCCAGCCAGTGCGGGGCCCGGTGTGGTGCCCTGTAGTGGCCCCCCGCAAGCCCCCACAGGCCCCACGCAGCGGCCAGGCAGCCACACAGCCAGCAGCCTCAGAGCCAGGGCCCAGCACTCCCCCTCCAGCCAAGCGCAGCAAGCCAGCAGCTGAGCCCACCAAGGGCAAGGGCAAGGGCAAGGCTGCCAAAGCAAAGCCAGCCCCACAGCCAGGCAGGTGGCTAGACAGGGACTGCAATGCAGCATTGAACATGCAGCGCATTGGGGAGAGCAGGTGGCGGCCGCTGGAGCTGTGCTACTGGCCAGACCAGGGAGCTCTGCCAGCCAAGGGCAAGGAGTACCCTGGCCTGGGCTACAAGCGGCTGCGAGACAAGCCCCCCAAGGCCCAGGAGCAGCAGCAGCAGCCTGCTGAGGCACAGTTATGTGTGCCCCCTTTGTTGAGCTGTCATCAGCTTACAATTAGTGCATGTTTTGTCATGCCAACTCTACATCATAGCCCTCGGGTCAGGCAATAGTGTAGGTGGTAGGCGGGCTCATGTGCCATGTGCACTGGGTTTACTCCACACAGCCCAATAGCACTGTTTGAGTCGGATCTAGTTAGTGGCTGCTGGTGGCTGCTAGTAGGCTCAAATGGAGGCCCTAGTGAGGGACAAGAGGGCTGCATGTTCACGAATTTGTGTTTTGCTGTGCCATGCAGGGGCATGAGGGCTAGGCCATGCAGGGCGGCATCTGACCTTGCAGCCATGAGGTGCAGCAGTGGGGTCGGCAGGTGGCGCTGCAACAGCCGTAGCCCAGCCTCCACGTCGTACATGCCCACAGCCGGTTGCTTGAGCAGTCGCAGCCGGTCCTCCAGCAGCACAGCCCTGGAGCCAGTGTAGGGCGGGAGGCAGGACAGGGGTGTCAGGTGCTCATCACAACAGGAAGAAAAAGGAGTAGAAAAATGCTTCAAGAACCGGCATAAAGTGAGAAGCTTCTGCCTGGGCATGGCCTGCTCGTGGCCGTCAGGCAACAGTGTAGGTAGATGGCGCCCATGCCATGTGCATGGGAGTATAACTACATACAGACAAAGCACCGCCCCTAGTGAGGGAACCTGGTTCTGCCTTCGCGTTGGTGGTCATTGCCCGCTGGGCTGATGGTGGAGGAGCTGAGCGACGCACCTAGGCTTCAGCAGCTTGTCAAAGTCCGGAACCCCCACTGCCAGCCTGGGCTTCACCAGCTGCCAGTTGGGATGCAGGTCGCTGAGTGGTCGCGCGCAATTCTCCTCTTCAGCTTCGCCGTGTCTGGAAGTCGCTACGGAGAAGCTCCACATCGGCACCCGCCGCCGCACCGCCGCATCCTCCGTCCAAGGGTCGCTCAACAGTCTCTCCTGTGCAGCTGCCTCCTCCCGCTCTCGCAGCCGGAGCTCGACAGCCGTAGCTGCCCTGGGCTGCGGCGCAGGTAGCATCATATTGACGCTGCGCACTCGCGGCTCCACCAAGTCAAACTTGGGCAGCGGCGGGACAGCCTCGTCGTCAGTTGCATTGGCTGTCCGCAGGTCCGCTGATGGCTCCACCGGCGCTGACAGGGCTTGCGGCACAACTGCGACAGGGGCGCGAGGGCGAGTGCGATCCATCGCCGCGCCGACATCCGACGCCAGCCATGCAGACAGGGCTCGCGGCGACGGCTGCCAGCTGCCCTGGCTGGCGTGTAGCACGCGAGGAGAGGTACCAAAGACAGTGGATGGCTGTCGGGGGTTGGTTGACAGAGCGTTCTGCATGTCAGCGACGCGAACTGATGCGTACGCGCCTGGTCCCGGCTCCCTGCTGAAGCCGTGTCCGGCGCTGAGAGAGCGCCGGGTTTCGGGGCCGGCGCGATAGCCAGGCGCAGCAAAAGCCACGACTGGAGCTTGCTTGTGCACAAGGCTGAAGCTGCTGTGGCGAAGTCGTGGGTCGGCTGACTCTGAGCGCGCGGGGATCGTTTTGGACGGAGCAGTGTGAGGCATAGAAGTGCAATCTGCCCTTTTGGGGCTCCCACCCTCGCTTAGCTGCTGAGCTGGTCCTGCAGCCGTACTGAGGCCTGTGCATGAGTGTGGTGTGAAACCAGCCCCGTCAGAGACGGTGTCATGCTCCTGCACTGCGCTGGCATGTGCTGCGCACACAGCTGCCGCAACAATGGCTGCAGCAGCAGCGGCAGGCAAAGCAGCAGGGCGGTAGGTGGGCTGGGGTGCTGCAGCCAGGTCGGTGGTGCTGGGAAAAGGCTGGGGCTGGGCTCGTCGTAGTCTGTCAGGGCTCTGGGGCTGTCCTACACCACTGCCTGCCTGACCTTGACTTCCTGCTCCTGTAGTCTCAGGGGCTGCTGCTGCTGCTGCTGCTCCTGCTGCCTGTTGCTGCTGCCGCTGCTGCCGGCGCTTCTCCAGCTCTTGCAGCAGCTGATCTTTTACAGAAGGACGATACAGCAGTACGGTCTGGGTGTGGTGACGTTTTGTAAAGTCCACCGCAGACTCCACCCCTGGTGTGATCACTGGCTTGCGCTGCGCTGAGGGATTTGAGCCCAGGCCTGCACACGCCTTCGGCTGGGACCACCTGCAGGCACAACGACATCACGCCAGGACATGATATACACAGCATGCTCCTATTCCATACTTAGCCCCCTGCAAGTGACTGGTCATGGCGTGCCTGCTTTGACCTATGTGACTGAGTAGCCTCATCACCGACGGCAACAACAACGTAACTGCACACTTCTCAACAGTAAGCAGCCATGAGCTGGTTTGGCGGCGTGAGTGAAGGCTTCTGGCAAAAGAGCGTTACACGGGGCGTGAAAGGATGCCTGATGGGCTTGGGTGCATAGTGGGATAGGCAGGGTGTGCCTCCACAACACCCTTCCAATAGTCCAGCAGCACAGGAAGCACTGGTGGCAGCAGACGCGCACCCAGCAGGCTGAGTGGGCAGCCGTGTCCCACACACCGCGGCTGGTAGCGTCGTGGCTGCTGCCAATCGTCCATGTCGTCCTCCCCCTCTCCGCCCTCCACACTGGTGCGGGGTGAGGGTGTGAAGCGGGGTGCCTTGCTGATGAATGCGGCGGCGCGGCGGGGGAGGACCAGGTTGAAGGCGGCATCAAGGTTCACGAGGGGGACTGCCGCCCCAGCTGATGCCTTCACGCCAGGCCAAAGCAGGCCAAAGCAGGCAACAACAGCATGAGAAGGCACGAGTAGGCGAATGTGAGCAGGAGCACGCAGGGTTGGCAGTGCAGAGTAAGCACTGCAGCAAACTACACAGCAAAGGATGCCACATTTGGGCTCTAGGGCCCCTTAGCATGGACGTCAAGCAACCCTGGACAGGGTGGGCTGCTCCAGCACACACTGAGGACTGGCTGCTGATGCACGCCCGCCTCAGCCAGCCCCCCTCAGCCAGCCCCCGCCTCAGCCCCCCTCAGCCAGCCCCCCTCAGCCAGCCTGTGATCCATTCCTCTTTCAGCCTCCCTCCCAACCTCCCCCTGCCCTCCTGCCCAGCATTCAAGTACTCCCTGACAAAACACCAATGCAGCGGCCTGTCCTACATCAGGCCTAGATAGGGCCTGGGGTGCCTACAGCATGCCTCCTGCTCCAGCACCACCTCCCTCAACAGCCCAGCGGCTGACAAGTACCAACCGCCATCTCACACTAAGTCCAGTGTGACCCTCCTCAGGATGTGTGTTGGGCATGACAGTGCTGCAATGTGTCTTGGGCATGACAGCGGCTGGTGCCCGCCTCCTGGAGCCCGCCCAACAGAGCAACTGGGGCCCACCAGTAGAGCCCCTTGGAGCCTTACCTCTGCTTCCTCCTCCTTCCACCGCACTGACTTTGGGAACACGGCACAGGGCGCAGCGCACTCGTGCACCGCACGCAGGGCCCTGCCCTGCTGGTCGTCCCACCGGCCAGGTGCACCGTCAGTATGGGTGTGCAGCCCGGAGTCAGCGGTGGTGGCGGCAGCCCCTGAGGGCAGGGGCGCTGCAGGGCGGGCGGGGGGGCTGGCACCCTGGCAGGCCCTTGAGGCCTTGGGCGGAGGTGGGGCGAGCTTCACTGCGGGCGTACGCTTGCGGGTGGACAGGCTTTTGTCTTGCACGTTGTAGGCGGTATCAGGTCCCTGCCTGGCTCTGTATGGTGGCAGACAGCGGCAGCATGGAGGAGCAGGGGCCTCAGGAATGGAACGCTGGGGTGGTAGCCCTGGCCAGGAATGCGGGACAGCGCTGAAGGAGCCATCCAGGCAGAACCCAGGGCATGTCACAGCTTGCTTCTGTCCAGCATCCAGGCGGGGAGGGCCTATTTAGTAGGGTGTTGGCAGCTGTTGTGCCCAGCCTCTGATAGCCGCCAGTGCAGGGCTGGCAGTCGCCCTGGTGGCACTGCAAGCTGCTTCACAGACAAGCAGCCAACTTGGGTCATGCAAGGGGTGACGCAGCCGTACATCTGCTTTGCTGCCAGGGTTGCGACCCATGTGGCTGGGTGAGAGAGACCTCAGTGACTGGGAGAACAAGGCATGGCTAGTGTGCCCTGGCTGAGGTGCTTGTCTGTGCATCATGTCCAAAAGGACAGGGTACATGTGGTGGAGGCAGTGCACCTTTAAGAACCACGGCCTGCCAGCTTCATTCCCACTTTGCTTCATTCCTGCTGCAGGTGGGCAGCTCACCTGGGGTCTGAGCTGTGGCTTGCTTGGGGTGCCTTGGGTATGACAGCGGCTGGTGCCCGCTGGTGCCTGCTGGCCGCAAAGCTGGGCAGGTACAGGTCGGGGCTGACGCTCAGGTCCACAACATGCTGAGCCTTGGACTTGAACCCGGGACCTGCATGCGCTCAAAGTGGCACACCATGAGGCCCAGGCGGTGGTGCTAGCAATGGCGCCAGGGGCGTCACACTTTTGGCACGTCCTTGTCACACTCTTGGCATCCCTGTCAGTGCGTGTGCAGCTTTTGCTGCTGTGCTGACTCCGGCAGTGATGGACCAGTGATGGGCCTGATGCACGGTGGTGCCCAGTGTCACAGCCCCTGCAGCCCCCACACAGGCCACTGGCCACCCAGCCAGCCTGCCAGCCAGCCGAATCACCCCCAGCAGGCCCTTCTCAGCCCTGTGTGGTTCAGCACCCCACCCTGGCTGGCAAGGGCAAGGACTGACTGCCAGAGCTTGCCAGGGCCCTGGATCACATCACTGACGAGTTGGGCTGAGCACGGCGCCTGCAGCGGCCACCTGTTGCGCTAGCTGGCTGGCTGGCTCACTACCAAGGCTGTAACAGAGGACCTACGACCAAGGCTGTAACATAGCACAAGGCTGTAACAGAGCGGCTCATATGGAGGCCCTAGTGAGGGACAAGAGGGCTGAGCACGGCGCATTGGGCAGGGGCATCGTGCAGGGGCGACAACCTGCCACTCGACATCTCATGTCAGGCAAGGCTGGGCCTGGCAATCTGACTGCTTTATGCTGGACCAGCACCTCAGGTGGAGCTGCTGTGCTGTCCACTATGCCACTCAGCCTCATTGGTCTGCTTCCTAGAACCTGCATCAATGGGTAGGCAGAGCGTGAGGACCCTCAGCCACTGTTGCCTGGTTGCAAGGTCAGCCAGGCCAGTCAGACAAAGCAGGTAAACCAAAGGCCTGCATCGCTGTCTTGAAGAGCTTGCAGTGAAGGGCAGGGCAGGGGTCAGGCATGCTGGTGTCAGGGGCAGGGCTGAACCAAATACTGGTTTTGGCAGCAGACACAGCTGGTGAGAGCTGGCTTGGCCGGTGGCAGAAGGGCCTGCTGGGGTGCAGGCTTGCTGACAGGGGTGGTCCAGGACCCCCACCTCCTGCTGGCAGGTGGCAGCTATGCGGGGGCGCTGCGGGCTTCCCCCAGCTACTCAATTCGAGGCAGGGCAAGGGCAAGGCTGTCACAGCTGCCCCTGCCCAGCCTGCCAGCATGGAGTTTGACACCGACTCTAACTCCGAGTCAGACTGTGGCTCAGAGCCAGAGCCACAGTCTGACTCGGAGTCAGAGTCAGAACCCGAGCCAGTCACGCAACCCCCCCAAAGGCGCTGCAGCGCCCGCCTGGCAGCCCTTGCACTTGCAGCACCCACTGGCCCTCCCTTGCCCCTTGATTGCAAGGACCCCCTGATGCTGAGGCAGCTGAAAGACTTCTGCATGTTCTTCGCAAACCCCAACTTCAAGACATGCTACAACCAGCTGCAGTGGCGCCTTGTGCGCAACCGCCACCCCATGCTCATGCCAGCCTTTGAGGACCCCAGCAACCAGGCGCTGCTGGCCAAGCTGCAGGAGCTGGGCAGCATCAACCTGGCGGGTTTCCACAACAGTGAATGGCAAGCAGCCCTGTGAGGTGGAGCTGAACACACTCAGTGCCACAAGGCCTGCAGGCTGGAAGCCCCCAGCAGGGCAGGTGAAACAGCGTCTGGTACGCCCAGCCTGGAGCCAGGAGCGTGGCCAGCCAGTGCGGGGCCTGGTGTGGTGCCCTGTAGTGGCCCCCCGAAGGCCCCCACAGGCCCCACGCAGCGGCCAGGCAGCCACACAGCCAGCAGCCTCAGAGCCAGGGCCCAGCACTCCCCCTCCAGCCAAGCGCAGCAAGCCGGCAGCTGAGCCCACCAAGGGCAAGGGCAAGGGCAAGGCTGCCAAGGCAAAGCCAGCACCACAGCCAGGCAGGTGGCTAGACAGGGACTGCAATGCAGCATTGAACATGCAGCGCATTGGGGAGAGCAGGTGGCGGCCGCTGGAGCTGTGCTACTGGCCAGACCAGGGAGCTCTGCCAGCCAAGGGCAAGGAGTACCCTGGCCTGGGCTACAAGCGGCTGCGAGACAAGCCACCCAAGGCCCAGGAGCAGCAGCAGCAGCCTGCTGAGGCACAGTAATGTGTGCCCCCTTTGTTGAGCTGTCATCAGCTTACAATTAGTGCATGTTTTGTCATGCCAACTCTACATCATAGCCCTCGGGTCAGGCAATAGTGTAGGTGGTAGGCGGCTCATGTGCCATGCGCACTGGGTTTACTCCACACAGCCCAATAACACTGTTTGAGTCGGATCTAGTTAGTGGCTGCTAGTGGCTGCTAGTGGCTGCTAGTAGGTACTTCAAATGGATCAAGGCTCAAATGGAGGCCCTAGTGAGGGACAAGAGGGCTGTCACAGCTGTTAGGGCCAACCCCGCCACAGCCAGGCAGGTGGCTAAGCTGGGTATGCAGCTCATGACCAGCATTGTCTTGGGACACTCGTCAGACATTACCGCCTTGGGCACGGACAACCCATGCCGTGGCTGCAAGCAGCTGCAATACTGCCCATGCAGGGCCCCAAAAGTAATCTGTGGAACAGCAGTGTGAGCTACACCCAGTCCCCATGCATGACGCAAAGTCACAGTTGCAGCCCCCCTCAGTAGTCATTCAGTGACCTGCGGCATTGGCCAGTGACCTTGGCAGGGACCCACTGGCCTGACCGGCCTCCCTTGAGACACTCAGGCACCAAGCAGTACGGAAATAACTGCAAGCTGTTGAACAAGCGGCTGCGCAAGGTGCTGCAGCGGGAGCAGGAGGCATGGGAGGAGCAGAGGCAGGCTGCAGCTGGAGCACAGCGGCAGCTAGGGTACGTCTTGCCAACAGACCCCATTCATGCTTGAAAGGCAGCCCCTTGGTGGCCATTATCATCCCCTGTGGGGCCAGCAGCTGCTACAGGGTACCTGCTAGGGATGAGGTAAAGTTTACATCCAGAGTTTTTTGCTCTGGGCTACCTATCCACATGTCGCCACTTGTCAATGAATGTGGCGATGTCAAAGTCAAGGGGTCTGTGCTGCACAAACCCCATAAACCATCACTCCATAAATCACTCTGTGAATCAATTGTGAAGGCGGCCGTGCCATGTGCATGTGCCATGTGCATGAGAAGACTCCACACAGCCCCTTAAAACCATCCTGAGTGGTACCGCTAGTGGCCCCTAGTGTCCCTAGTGATCGACTCAAATAGGGGGCCTAGTGAGGGACAAGGCGGCTGCCTATCCACATGGAAAAGGGCACAATGGCAGGGGTTATGCTCCTGCATGGCAGTGTGTCCAGGTCGAGTGTGCAGTGCCAAGTGCGCTGCGGTGGTGCCGTGTACTGGCCTGTGGTGGCAGCAGCTGCCACTGGCTGGGGAGAGGGTGGCTGACGTCTGCCTGGCTGGGGCCACGAGGAAGGTTGGCAGGGTCCTGCAGGGCGTGGGGTAGAGGTAGGGCCAATTGATGGCTGCATGAGCCTTGCATGTAGTGGGTGGTAGCTGATGAGGGGTGCTGGGTGGGAGCTTATGACAACATGATGGCTCGACGAGGACTGTCAGCATGGTAGCTTCTGGCTGGCTAGCTGTGCATGGTCCTGCGTGATAGCTGTGTGTAATCAAAGTCGTTGCACAGCAGCCACTAATACGACACTGGCATTGCAGTATAGCTGATACCCTCGTCTCACCATGTAGAATGTAACGAGGAAGTGTGCACGAGTCTGCGTCTGGCTTTGAAAAGAGCACTTGACCAAGCTTTTTGTGTGGGATGGTGTTTGTGGCATCAGATAGCACAGTAGCTGCCAACTGCTGCTCCCTGGCATGGCAGCAAATTCCCAGGGTAGTATTAAGGATGAAGTTGTCAGGCAGAAGAAAGTCACGGAGTCAATTTGAAGCAGTGAGCCTAGCACAAGAGAGGCACTGGCCCACCTGGTCTGCGCCAGGGGGTCGCAGCTGTGTCGAACCCCTCCTTCACCGCCAACCGCGGATTTTGCGCTGTGCAATTCTACCTCCGGGAGGGACGGAGACAGCTTTCTAGCCCGCCATAGTGCCCGCAACTCCGCAACAGAACATCCGTCCATTCCTGTGCATGCAACACGCTAGCTGTGCAGTTCAGCACATACGGCCGAATTGAACCTTGGACATTGAACCCTGAAATTTGCATCTGCATCTGCATCTGCTGCCCTGCTCTTGCCCATGACTCTTCCTCAGCATCACCAGCACTCAGCATCAACATCAAACCGTACCTCAGCCAGGCGAAATTACCGGGAAGCTGCAGCTTTGGCACCTGAAAGATGGGGTTAAACAGGCAACTGGAGGTTAGGCCTAGGAAGTAGCGGGAGGTGGTGCATAGGCCCACGTGACGCGGATAGCATGCAACGCTCGCCGATTACACGGTGGCGGTTGCACAATTGTACGTACGCTGCTGCTGACAAGTGGGTGGCTGAACCGCCAAGTAGGTGGTCTGCCTATGGAACAAACAATAGTCTAACCTATAAGTTCCCAGTATCTAGCTCCATCCTGCCACACAATACCCCGCACTACACAGCAGCAGCCTCTTCGTCAGCCCAGCGGGCAACAAGCACAAACACAAAAAGCATCACACAGCAGCGGCACGCAATCCATCCTGGCGTGTGTCACATAAACATGAGGCTCACTCAGGCCTCAAGAGCAAGCTCGGGGTGCGGGCTGGGTGGCAATGCCTGCGCTGTACAAGCCATCATTTGATGAATCACTCTGTGAATCTAGTGAGTGACGGGGGTCTGACCCATCCAGCAGCAGAACCAACCAGCAAACAGTGTGGATCCTTGTTAGGTGCCACACAGCAATCACAATTTCCATCATTCCTGTCTAGTCACTGCGGCATTGGCTGCGCATCAGGGGGTTCATTGAGGCAGCAGCTGACGGGTCATCAGTTTGGGCAAAGGTGGAGCACATAAGTGCAGGGCAGGTGTGTGCATGTGGGAGACGCACGCGGGCAGCCTCGAAGCTGGGCTCTAGCTTGTGGCCTTCAGCACATTGCATGCAAGCTGACACTGGCACAGGGACTGCCCGGTCCATCTTCTGCACCGCCATGGCACGCCACCTCCGCCCCTGCTGGCCTAGCCTGCACTGCACAACTTGCTGCAGCCAAGGGGTCTTCTACGTTTTGACTGATGCCTGCTTGCCTCCCTGGCTCTGTGCTCCCTGCTGCCAGGCACTGGGACACTGGGGCAGAGGCATGGCCCGGGGCCCCTGCCCTTGCCGCCAACTCTGCCCCCCACTTTGCCACCTGCTCTGCGTCTGACTGCTGGCTGAGGGAGCTCAGCTGCATGGGCTGCATCAGCCAGGGCTCCTGCGCAGGGGCTGCGCTTGGCAGGCTGGCTGGCACCCGTGGCATGGCTAGGGCGGGTGGCAGGGACCAAGCTGGGACATAGCGTCTCAGGATGCTGCACAGAGTTGCAAAGGGGAGCGGCTTAGCCACGCACTCATCTGCACCACAACGCAGGGCGTGAGATGCGGCTGTGGAGCCGGGCACAACACCGCCAGGCAAGTGGCCCTCATTGAGGGGAGGGGAGCCGTACAGTTCTGCTGTGCAAGCCACGATAGGGAGGCGGCGGCGTGGATGTACAGACGCTGCCGTTTGGTTTGGGGGCTGCTGGGTTTCACACAGCGGTGGGGGTGGGTCCTCCTCCTGCTGCTGCTGCTGCTGGTGAGGCTGGTTTGAGAGTGGCTCTAGGGTCTGGGGTTGGAGGTGCTGCGGCTGCAAGCTTGTCTCCCAGCGCCGCAGCATCTGTGTAGCGGTGAAGCCATCCATGCAGGGCATGTGCAGGTCCATCAATATCATGCAATAGCTGCCCGGCGGCTGGCTCTGGATCGCCTTCACACACTCCAAGCCATTGCAGGCAAAGGCCACTGGCAGGCCAGCCTTCTTGACCATCATGCTCAGCACCACTCGGTTCTGCATGGATGTCATGAGCATCATGGTCACAGTCACAAACACAATGACTTCACAATCGTATTGTCCAAGCTCGAGCTCTGAACACAAAACAATTGCTCCTGCCGTGTTTTATGTGCTGCTCAACTCACCAAGGGAAGGTCATCCACGATTAGTATTGGACCCGGTGGGCGCTCCAGTTCTATTGATACACTGCGATGCTGAGTGATGCCTATCACAGACGACTGCACTGAGGCGACCAGACGATGATGCTGGCTGGTGCTGGCCAAACTGTCACCAAGGTCCCTGGACGCTGACAGCCCACATTGGCTCGTCACCTGATGCTGTTGAGTGCCGGAGCTGGTATAAGCTGCAGAGCATTGACAAAACATCCCACTCATCATTGGCAAGCTGTGTGCCCACCCCGCCACCGTGCTGACATTGCACTACCCATTGAATACTTTGGCTTACGGTGCATCGCAGGCTACGTAGCAAGGGGACACCACTTACTCGTCGGCAAGTTTCGCATGTGTTTAGCAAATCTTGCCCTAGATGGGGCTCCAGCTCAGCTGCCGGAGCTCAAACTGACAGCCTTTCCGAGGTGCACGCGGCGTGCCAGTTTTAGTCGAAAGGGACTAGCGCAAAAAGAGTTGCAATGTATCCAGCGATGTCGCAATGTGGCGAGAACTGATGCAAGGGCTCTTGCTTTGACTTAGGTCTTATTACAAATGTGCTCAAAGTACAAATCCCCTTACTCCATGATATAGATTTGCTTGCTAGATCGCTGATTTATGCTGGCCTATGCTTTCTACGCTGATGCAGCGGCGGTGACGAGTGAGTCTGGTGTCCTACTCTCAGCTTTCACAACAAGGCTCATGATGCGACTATGACTCGAAATTGCAAGTTGTGATAGCTTGGTGGCGATCATACACGCGCCAGCTTCATCAGGCGTCATCCATTGTATTATACCCCAATCAATGCTGAAGTACGAGTTTACTCCATTACAGCCAAACATATCCACACCTGCACTATCTTGCTTGCCACCTCACAACGTGTGCATGCACATGACACATGACAACAATACTTCCCTCATCAAGCCACCGGGCAAGAAGTACCAACGCAAAGGCACAGTATGCTTCCCTCACTAGAGATGGTGGTTCGTCAGGGCTATCGTTACACACATGGCACGGGCGCCTACCACCTACACTGCTGCCTGGACCCTGTGACAGGGCTATAGCCGAGAGTTGGCATGGCAAATATGCATAACAGCTAATAGGGTGGCACACACTATTGTGCCGCAGGCTGCTGCTGCTGGGCCCTAGGTGTCCGATCTCGCAGCCGCTTGTAAGCTCGCGGGCCTGGGTACTCCCTGCCCTTGGCTGGCAGCTCAGGCATGTCTGGCCACAAGCACAACTCCAGCAGGCGCCACTTGCTCTCCCCAGTGACCTGCATCTTCATCGCGGCATTGCATTCCCTATCCTACCCACCTGCCAGGCTGTGCCGCTTTGGCTTTGGCAGCCTTGCCCTTGCCTTTGCTTGTACCCTTGGTGGGCTGTGTGGGCTCATCTGCCTGCTTAGCCATGGTGCACGTGTTGCGCTTGGCTGGCAGGGGAGTGTTGGGCCCTGGCTCTGAGGCTGCTGGCTGTGTGGCTGCCTGGCTGCATGGGGGCTGTGGCAGTATGTGTGGGGCCACTGCCAGGCAGCACATGAGGCCCCATACTGGCTGGTCACGCTGCTGGCTCATGCTGGACGCAGCAGGCGGTGGTCCACCTGCCCCGCTGGGGGCTTTCAGCCTGCAAGCCTGGTGGGCTTGGGAGCTGCTTCTCACAGGGCTGCTGGCCATTTATTGCTGAGCTGACGGCTGGTGCGAAATCATCCACTAGCACCAGCCTGGCCCAACGCTGGTCTGTGCCCCTGGGCCTGCACACCACCTCGCATCAGGCTCGCTGCAACGCGTCAGCACCCCACTCTCCCCGGGTACCAATGCCAGCTGCACAAAAGCAGACCACCAGCTACTCGACGCCGTCATCACGTTTCATAGACACCTCAGCCATCTGCTCCTCCACCTTCAGCCATGCACACAAGGCACACATGGTGGCTGACATGGCGGCACCAGGTCAGGTATGGCGCTGTCGTCTGTATCTCAATACATAACCCACCAACCCACTATCACCTAGATGGAAGAGCTGCTCCAGAGCCCGGTACTAGGCTCCATACAGCCTCAGCCTCTTCAGTGCCAACTTAGGCTTTAGGTAAACCTCCCACACTGCGTCCCATGTGGCCAGGGTGACGGTGATGTGCTTCAGGTCGGCCTCGAGGGAGGTGCCTGCTGAGCTAGCTGGAGCTGGATTGGTGCTAGCCACCACTGGGTGTCGCGACGGGCGTCGTTCAGGCCACTGGCCTGCCGCACTTGGCCCATAGTCAGCTTCCACCGGGCCAGCTGGTCTAATCCACTTGCCTGACTTCTGATCCCAGGCACCCCGTCACCTTTGTATTGTACCAGCTGGCCTAAGGATGGGCCACACATCATACGCCATTGAGGAACCTTTCGCCCACGAGTAGTGGTTGTCTGTGTCATGCCTATGTGCGTGTTGCAGGGGCGCCGGCAGGCATTTGCCCTGTATTGTGATGCTGACAATGCTGATGTAGCTGGCCACAGCAGCAGCAACGACATGGTCTAGTGGGTGGGGTCCTGGCTGCCCATCAGCTGTGATTTCACACTGACTTCCCACCCATCAACCAGGCAAGCTCACCAGTCCTGCTACGGGGGCAGGCGCAGTCCTGTGCCCTGGTCTTGCTGGGGCATGTCCGCCCTGTGCCCTGTGCCCTGTGCCCTGCAGTGCCTCTCTTTGTTGTTTGTTTACGTAGCGGTACATGTCCTTGCATTGTATCAGCTGCCTAAGGATGGGACACACATGATATGCACTGATCCCAGCTCCTGCTCATAGCGTCCCTGTTGGCCCCAATGTTGCTGCTCCTGTCGCTCCTGCTGCCCCTGCTGCGCCAGCGACTGTGACTGCTGCTGGTGGCTCATTGACTAGGCCAGCCATTGTTGCAGGACCTGGATCTCATCCGGCAGGCCTCGCACGATCCTCGGGTTCAAGCCTTGCGCCGCCGCGACCGCGTGTGGAGCCGTCTCTACGCCCGCGCCCTGCAGGAGCAGACCCGTGCTCCGCCCAACCCGCGGGAGCAGTAGCGCGCAGCTGAGGCTGTCGAGCAAGCTGTTTGGAGGCATGGCGCGAGTCACCCTACTGCGGCTGGCAGAGAAGACATGGCCAGCAAGGCCCCGCTATGCCCCGCGCGACAAACCTGACTTGCGACATCTCATCTCATAGCGGCCACCAACGCTGCCCCAGTCATAGGATGTTGCGTGTTATAGCGTTATGCACAATGCATGCCTAGCTCAGTAAAAGCTTCTGTATGTTTCCACCTTGTTGCACCTTCAGTGCGGTAGAACAGGCTGCTGCACGAGCACACTGCAACTCTAGAGTGGGGTTTGCAGTGACAATGTGACATCCAAGGCTCAGCCTTTACCAGTTTCTTAATGGGAGCTTAAGGCTTGCCATGAGGCGGGGAGACGGCGTGTTAATTGGCCAAAATGGAGTCCAGTACGGCCTACAGCGGGGCCCGGCCAAACCGCTGGTCGCGGCCGTACCTCAGCCATCCCGTGCGTTCGGTCTTGACGACAGTGATGAAGAGGACATCGGGACCCAAGTGGCCCGCCAGGCTGAGCGAAAGAGGTCTGCTGCCAAGGTGGCCCTGCTTGACTGTTGCACCCCAGCAAGTGAGCTACAGACAGCTGCCTCAAGACCCGTACCTGCCACTTTGCACAGGTCCAACAAGTGTATGAAGAGGCTCTAGCTGCTGATCCGAGTGTGTTTGACTATGATGGGGTGTGAGTTGTGGGTTGAGGCACCCAAGCGGCAACAACAGAAAGCTGGGCTGGTGACTGGAACCAGGCTCTCAGCATTGTGTCCCTACTGTGCGGCTGCAGCTATGACTCCATCCAAGCAGCTCGCACCCAGCCAAAGCAGCAGGAGAAGATTGACCGCAAGAGCCGGTACATTGCACAGCTGAAGGAGCAGGCAGAGCAACGCAAGCGGGAGGAGGTGGGTCAGCAGTATGTGATGCTGGTCTTGGCTACCAGCGGCCAGCTGCACGCCCTCTCCTTTGCCACGCCCACCACCAGACAGTAGTGACGCCATCACAGCCTATGGCAGCATCCCTCCTGCCACCCCCTTCCCCATCGTACCCATCATCACTCTCATCGCCATCATCACCAATTGGACCGCATGTCAGCGATTGCCATTTGATGATGATGGTGATGGTGATGCTAGTTATGGTGATGATCATTGTTGTCGTCGTTATCATGACAGTCATCATGGACACGTTGCAGTCTGCAGCAGGTGACCCAGCTGCGTTGCTACAGCTGTGGTACCCTTCCATGAGCTGCTGCCTCTCACAAACTCATTAGACGTGCGCATGGTGGCCATTTGGCTGCGCCTGTCTTCACCCAGGACATTCGTTATGAGCGTGTGCTGCTGAAAGAGCGCAAGGCAGAGGACCACCTGTTTGAGGGCAAAGAGAAGTTCGTGACAGCCGCATACCGCAAGAAGTTGGAGGAGGACAAGAAGTGGGCTGAGGAGCAGCAAAAGAAGTAGGTGGCTGCTGCCTGCCCGCTGCCCATGGAGCCGCCCCACCTGGCCTGCCTGCATCTTTATCATATCATCAGGCAGGGCAGCCTGGCCCAGGGCAGCCTGCATCAAACAAGCTGCTCCTGTGGGACTGCCTTGTGCTAAGAGGCAGGTGTGCAGAGAGGTACACAGATGGGCGTATGACATGATGTGCTGGAGTGCATGCACGCTGTATGTGTAGCTAGCTGGCGGGTTGCCTTGCGTTTTGCAGGGATGAGGAGGACGAGCGCAACGCTGCACGCAAGGCAGGCCACATGGCCAACTTTTACAGCAACCTCCTCACCAAGAACGTGGCCATGGGGACCGCCAAGCCCCCAGCCCCCAGCCTGGCTGCCAGTGCTGCCAGCACCAGCGCTACAGGGGCTGGGGAGGAGACAGGCAGTGGCCTGGCAGCGCTGGCCCCACCGCCCAAGCCCGCAGCTGCTCCTGTGCTTGACAGATATGAGCAGCTGAGGCTAGCAGCAGAACGTGCCAGATTGGCCCAGCCCATCACAGCTGACGGTGGCACAGCCGTGCCGCAGGGGTCCGCCACGGATGCCGCCCCTGACCTGACCTCTCCAGCAGAGCAGCTACAGCCGCTTGCACCCTCTAGCCCCAGCAGCCAGCCAGGGGGTGAAGCAGGGGCAGAGCAGCAGGGAGGGGCTGCTGACATAGCCAAGCAGCAGGCAGCTGTCCTGGCAGGCAAGCGCAGGAATGATGATGGAGCGGTGATGTCAGCCAAGGAGAGATACCTAGCTCGCAAAAAGCAACACACATAGCTGCATGCATGGCATACTCATTCAAGGCCCGGGGCAGAGTGCAGCATAGCTGTGTGTGTGTGTGCCGCCTGGCAGAGTGGCAATGCCTGCTGAAGATGGCCAGGTCCAGGAGGCGGCCATTCAAGGGGCCTGACTAGGACTCGACCCAGTGAGGTCCTTCATCATGATGGCGCACATCGCTGCAGCTTGGCCGCCCTCCCCCTCAATGGGGTTGGGACTTCGTGCAACACGCTTCAAGGCTAGGTCACATAACCAAGTAGGCATGGCCAGATGGGACAATATGGACATGGGACTGAATGAGTTCTGCACATGACCTGAAAGAACTCTCGGCAGCGTGCTTCAGCCTGGTCTGGCCTGTACTCGCCCTCACTGGAGAACTCGGCCACTGTGGGGACAGGACCATGTAGTATAGATGTAATGTAATGGACCTCACTTCCGCCCCACTCCCTGTGCCGGCACTCCGGTTAGATGGCGACCTGATGCACATCCCAACACGGCCACTCCGCTTGGATGATGTTACTGAACCCCTGAGATGCCCCCGAAGAGGAAACGCAAGCGCCCCGTCTCCCCCGCGCAGAGTGTAACCGATAAGCCGCGAAGCTTGGCGAAAGGCTAGGCTCCCACGAAGCTAACTGACGACGCGACGCAGTGTGCACCACGCGACAATGCGACTCCGTGCGTCAAGTCCTGCCGTGCGTGTGCTGTGCCTTCCCGTGTCCGCAGGTGCCAGTGGCAGTGGGCAGCAAGATCAGGAGCAGGGGCAGGCTGTGAAGGAAGTCATTGCAGAGAGGCGCCAGGTCATCAAGGCTGCCCTGCGTGGCCTTGTGGAGGCAGCGCGGCCTGACCTTAGCCCAGCACAAGTAGACGCAGTTGTTGCAGAGGTCAACAAGCGCATGACCATGGTCAGCAAGCAGTGTGTCTTGGCAGCAGTCCTGTGTCTCGCTGTGCTATTGCAATCCTTCATAGGCCAGCCCACTCCAGGCTTCCCAGCAGCAGGTCCCTTACCCTGACCTGACCCTGTCCAGCCCCTCCTCCACCTGACCCAGCCTGCCCTCCCTATGCTCACCCCCGCCTTGCCACACGCAGCTCACCCGGCACTGTAGCTGCCCCAGCCCAGCTGCCTCCCCCAGTGCCGCTCAACATCTGGGACCCACAGCTGCTGGCACAGGTCTGGCTGACCCTGACCCCGACCCTGACCCTGACCCCGACCCTGACCCTGACCCTGACCCTGACCCCGACCCTGACCCTGACCCTGACCCTGACCCTGACCCTGACCCTGACCCTGACCCTGACCCTGACCCTGACCCTGACCCTGACCCTGACCCTGACCCTGACCCTGACCCTGACCCTGACCCTGACCCTGACCCTGACCCTGACCCTGACCCTGACCCTGACCCTGACCCTGACCCTGACCCTGACCCTGACCCTGACCCTGACCCTGACCCTGACCCTGACCCTGACCCTGACCCTGACCCTGACCCTGACCCTGACCCTGACCCTGACCCTGACCCTGACCCTGACCCTGACCCTGACCCTGACCCTGACCCTGACCCGACCCTGCAGGTGGTGAATGGGATGAAGTGGGTGTCACGCCATCACTACCACCAGGAGAGGGGAGTGGTTGTGTTTCTGGGAGCGGGCAACTTCAGCCAGGGTGGGTGGAAGGCGGGGGCGGTGCAGGAGGGGTTTCGCAGGGTGGTGCAGTAGCCCAGTAGGCCCAGCACAGATCCCAGGCCTGACAGGCTGGTGATCGTGGATGAGTTCCGCACCAGCCGTGTCAGCTCGTCAGTGCACGCCCGCCAGCCATGTGAGCTGCACCTGCCACCTAACCAGCCCAGGCCCGCGGACTGGGTACCCCCAGTAGGCCAGGTCAACCCGCGGCTGGTGCGCCCAGCCTGGAGCCAGCGGCATGCTAAGTATGTGCGGGGCCTGTCATGGTGCCATCAGGTGCCGCCCAACCCTCCCCCCCCTCCCCCAGCCCAGGCCCCCCCCGCCCAGGCCCCCCCCGCCCAGGCCCCACCTCCCCCTTCCCTTGCCCAGGAATCCCCTGCCCCTGCCCAGCACCCCCCTCCCCCCGCCCAGGCCCCCCCACCTCCCCCAGCCCAGGCCCAGCCCCTCCTTGCAGCACCTGGCCCAGGGCAACGACCCCAGGCTCCCCCATATGGCAGGTGGCTGGACCGGGACCCCAACGGGTGCCTGAACTTGCAACGCATTGGGGAGAGCAAGCAGCGCCCCCTGGAGCTGTGCCAATGGGATGACCTGGAGGCTCTGCTTGGCGAAAGGCTCCCAGGACTCCCAGGCTTTACTCCAAGGCTAGGCCCCCCTCACGACGCGACGCAGTGTGTATCACGGCATCCTGTGCCGTCCCATGTAATGCAGGCAAGGAGTACCAGCAGGGCTACAAGCTGGTCAATGACCGGCTGCCCAAGGTCAGGCAGCGGCTGCACCGGGCTGCAGAGTACCGGCGTGGTATTGATGGCCGGGCCCGCAACAATGCATAGGGCCTGGTAGTTTGCACAGGCTGTTAGCCTTTCAGAGCATTAAGCTGTTAGTTTTGATGAGGTGCCCAGTGGTCGTGGGGTTTGCCCATGGAACGTGCCACCGGAGTGGGGTTGGCAGTCATCAAGGGTGCGACCGAGGATGTTACAACATGTTTGTAGTAGCTGAGTGAGATTACCCACAGGCAAACATGTTGTTCCATGTTGAATAAGTCTTGTTTGTCTGAATGAGTTCTGCAGGTGCATTGCAGAACAAGCAGGGGCGACGGCAGTTGGGCTGGTGGGCTGGCCTGGAAGCTCTAGCATTTGCCTGGCTCTGTCAGCTGTGGTCCTGAGCTGCTTTCATGATGACGAGGAAGATGGAGGTGAGACCCTTAGAAATGAGTGATTCCCTTGATCCCTTGGACGGCGACAGGTTGGCGGCACTCCAGTCGGATGGCGACTTGATGCACACCCCAGGACGGCCACCTCGCTTTGATAGAGTCTCTGAGTCTCTGAAATGTCCTTGAACAGACATGCTAGCGCCATGTTTGATTCGCACAATGTGCAGCCAAAAAGCCGCAAAGCTCGGCGAAAGACTAGACTCTCCAAAGCCTACTGACGACGCGAGGCATGAGTAAGAACATGGGAGCCATCCCCCCCCTCCGCCCCCAAGTCCAGCTAAACATCTTTGGCTCCAAGCTGCTGGAACAGATTAGGGATGCCCTGCAGCTGCTCACCACTGCGAGGGTGATGAAGAACCTGATGCGTGGGCCTATGCGATGGTGACGATGGTAAAATGGTGAGCGCCTGGGTTGCCATGCCCACCAGCGTGCTGCTAATGCATCTTCTGTACTGGCAAGGGTATCCCCTGTGCCTTGTTTGCCATATGTATACTTGCCAGTGATTGCATGCCATGCCCCTCACCTAACGGAGTGTTTGAGGCCCGCTTGGAGATGTCCACCCCGGCAGTTTCGCAGGGGGGTGTGCTGCAACCAGGAAAGTATTTGGCGCAGTGGTTGCAACGGTACTACTGTCCTAATACCAGGAGTCGGGTCCCTGTCGGTTGGGGGCGCCCGAAATGCCCATTACGATTCTTTGATTACCTGGTTTGTACTCCAGACATCTACGAGCCTTCAGAGTCTGTTCTTCACGCCGCTCTCAAAACTGCCTTCTTATAAGGAATGTCCAAGTAACATCCCCCGCCGTGCCATCATGGGCGCGGACGCCCTTCTAGACAGCAGCGCGCCCTTATATGTTCTTCAGTGACGAACGACCTACTAAGCAATGGTGACGTGCGTATTGCTTGATGGTGTCGAAGATGAACTCAAGCGTCGGTTCCCAGGCGGTACATTCATTGGGGTGAGCTCAACGGCGTCAGGGACTGATGTGGCAGCTGCACACTTTCATCCTGACCCCGTGAACCCATACCCAGCTCCTAGGCGTCCTGGGCTTGTAGGGCTGGATCAGCCCTCTTGTCCCTCACTAGGGCCTCCATTTGAGCCGGATCAGAAGTACCTACTAGCAGCCACTAGCAGCCACTAGCGGCCACTAACTAGATCCGACTCAAACAGTGTTATTGGGCTGTGTGGAGTAAACCCAGTGCACATGGCACATGAGCCCGCCTACCACCTACACTATTGCCTGACCCGAGGGCTATGATGTAGAGTTGGCATGACAAAACATGCACTAATTGTAAGCTGATGACAGCTCAACAAAGGGGGCACACATTACTGTGCCTCAGCAGGCTGCTGCTGCTGCTCCTGGGCCTTGTCTCGCAGCCGCTTGTAGCCCAGGCCAGGGTACTCCTTGCCCTTGGCTGGCAGAGCTCCCTGGTCTGGCCAGTAGCACAGCTCCAGCGGCTGCCACCTGCTCTCCCCAATGCGCTGCATGTTCAATGCTGCATTGCAGTCCCTGTCCAGCCACCTGCCTGGCTGTGGGGCTGGCTTTGCCTTGGCAGCCTTGCCCTTGCCCTTGGTGGGCTCAGCTGCCGGCTTGCTGCTCTTGGCTGGAGGGGGAGTGCTGGGCCCTGGCTCTGAGGCTGCTGGCTGTGTGGCTGCCTGGCCGCTGCGTGGGGCCTGTGGGGGCTTGCGGGGGGCCACTACAGGGCACCACATCAGGCCCCGCACTGGCTGGCCACGCTCCTGGCTCCAGGCTGGGCGCACCATGCGGGGTTCCACCTGACCTGCTGGGGGCTTCCAGCCTGTCAGGTTGATGCTGCACAGCTCCTGCAGCTTGGCCAGCAGCGCCTGGTTGCTGGGGTCCTCAAAGGCTGGCATGAGCATGGGGTGGCGGTTGCGCACAAGGCGCCGCTGCAGCTGGTTATAGCATGTCTTGAAGTTTGGGTTGGCGAAGAACATGCAGAAGTCTTTCAGCTGCCTGAGCATCAGGGGGTCCTCGCAATCAAGGTGCAAGGGAGGGCCAGGCGGGCGCTGCAGCGCCCATGGGGGGGTTGCGCGACTGGCTCAGGTTCTGACTCTGACTCCCAGTCAGACTGTGGCTCTGGCTCTGAGCCACAGTCTGACTCGGAGTCAGAGTCATTGTCAAACTCCATGCTGGCAGGCTGGGCAGGGGCAGGCTGGGCAGGGGCCCGTGGGGGGAGTGGGGGTAGGGGGGGAGCATCAGGGGGTTGGGGGGGCTGCACGGCTGGAGGCTGAGGTGCGCTGGCATATCCCTGGGTAGGGTAGCCCACCAGGCAGGTGAGAAATATGCGCAATACAAACAAGGAAGCGATCACGCGGAGCTGGGAGTGGATTTCAGCCCGCAGCCGGAGGTGCTCCCGCAGCTTGCGCCTGGTCTTCTTGCAGCCGCGCAGCACTGCGCCCTCGGGGGCCTTGATGACCTGCAGCCAAGCAAAGTTGCCATTTTGACAGGCCAAGACACAAGGAGATGTCAACACAAACAGTGCGGGGACACATAAGGCGGGGCCGTCACCTGACGTCTACGCGTGGTCCAGCCATCCCGACGATCCTGTCGTTGCTTGCCTTGGGCGGAACGAGACACTGCGATGGAACCATCAGGAGCGACGGGTTATCTCACATGGCGTAATTTACGTAGCCCACAGTCGGCTGGGGACACGAACCTTTATGTTTCTTGTCGCTACCCTTCCGCTTCTTCTTAGACATCACGCGATGCGCAGTGCGACGGGCGGTGACCTTTTCTAGCGACTTGGGTTCCCCGTGAGAAATTCACGGTTGTGTGAAAAGGCTATGATCATAGCAGCCGTTGATCTGCACTTGATCTGCATCTGCATCTGCTGCCCTGCTCTTGCCCATGACTCTTCCTCAGCATCACCAGCACTCAGCATCAACATCAAACCGTACCTCAGCCAGGCGAAAGCACCGGGAAGCTGCAGCTTTGGCACCTGAAAGATGGGGTTGGACAGGCAACTGGAGGTTAGGCCCAGGAAGTAGCGGGAGGTGGTGCATATGCCCACGTTACGCGGATAGCATGCAACGCTCGCCGATTACACGGTGGCGGTTGCACAATTGTACGTACGCTGCTGCTGACAAGTGGGTGGCTGGATCAGCGCACAGTACACTTGACCTCCCTGGCACTCCCCCCGTGCACCGTGTCCAGGTGGCTGTGGATGGCAGTCAGATGTCTGAGCGCGCA
Source organism: Haematococcus lacustris (assembly GCA_030144725.1). NCBI lineage: Eukaryota > Viridiplantae > Chlorophyta > Chlorophyceae > Chlamydomonadales > Haematococcaceae > Haematococcus > Haematococcus lacustris. The sequence continues at coordinate 13,013,542 of JASKMD010000029.1, forward strand.
GCACAGGTGGCGGCACGCTTCTGTGATGTGAAACGAGGAGACAAGCTGGTGGTCATGCACATCTCTGACAGGTATGACGCCTGCCCTGCTCACTCACCTGCAAGCATGCCCAGCTTTTCGCCTGCACCCACACCAACCCACCTGCCAGCACTGCGCTGGTATCAGTCATCCCCTGTCACAGGGCAAACACCAACATAAGGCAACCCTTGCCAACCACAGCAGTCAGGCTGCGGCTTTAGCCGTGCCTGTGGTGGTTGGGTGGAGTTGTGACATGTCAGCAAACGCTTCATGGTCGGGAGGATGATGCAAGCCCAGTGTTTGCAGCCGGCAGCAGGCCAACTTGGGATGGCAGGCAACAGGCTGCAGGCTCATCCTGCTTCTGGTGCTGGCCTGAGTTGGTCCTGCTTGTTGTTACCGCACCCTGGCCATTGCGGCCAAGCAGTGTTGGAGGCCTGGCTGTGCCTGCCTGCAGCCACAAGGCCTACCTGCCCCGCCACCTCCAACCAGCACACCTCAAGAACTACTATCATGGTGAGAGGGCGACATGGCTGATGCCGCCCGCACTCGAAAGAAGTGGCACTGTGATCCAACAACAGGTGGAATCAAGACATGGCGGGCTGCGTGGCGATGTGTCGTGAGTGATGCCTGGTGCAAACACTCCTCCTCACCATAGACTCCCTGCAGGGTGCTGGCTGCCTGGCTGCACCCATGATAGCCATAGACCTCAGGCCCACTATACCTGGTGCAGCTCGGGCCGTGCTGGTGGCGTGCCTGCATGTAGCGAGCATGATGACCTGTTAAAAGTCGGCGAGGTGATACAGCCAAGCTGTAGGACGCATCAGAGCCCAGAGATGTGGGGACAGCACCATGTAATATAGATGTAATGTAATGGACCTCACTCCCGCCCCACTCCGTGTGCCGGCACTCCGGTTAGATGGCGACTTGATGCACATCCCAACATGGCCACTCCGATTGGATGATGTTACTGAACCCCTGAGATGCCCCCAACATATGTTGTGTGTGTGTGTGTGTGTGTGTGTGTGTGTGTGTGTGTGTGTGCGTGTTGCAGCGACGCAGGCAGGCATCTGCCCTGTATTGTGATGCTGTGGATGCTGGTGTAGCTGGCCACAGCAGCAGCAGCAGCAGCATGGTCTAGCGGGTGGGGTTCTAGCTGCCCATCAGCTGTGATTTCTCCCCTGCAAAGAGCCTGCTGCCAGCTGGCCAGGCAAGACCCCCGCCTGACCCTCGGCCCGCTGGCCTGGCCGCAGACCTCGCTGCTGCCACCAAGCTCGGGGTACGGGCTGAGTGGCAATGCAGGTGCGGTGTTCATGGCAGCACTGCAGGCAGTTGCAACCAGACATGGGCCCCGTGAACAATCAGACAGCCCCTGACATATGAACATATGATGAGAAACTTGGATCTGAATCTGATGACCAACATGCTGGTCATGCCTTGCCTCAACCACATTAGGTAGGGTAGGTAGCCCAGCAGCAACAGCTTCCAGGACACTGCCGCACCTCCCTCATCAGCCCAGCGGGCAATAACCACCACTGATCACTCATCACAGCTAGCCACACATCAACACCTTCCTCATCAGCCCAGCGGGCAACAAGCACCACGCAAAGGCAGCATCAAGTCCCCTCATGAGGGGTGGTGTTTTGTCTGTGGAGTTATGTTCCCATGCACATGGCATGGGCGCCTACCACCTACGCTGCTGCTTGACCCCATGTCGCAGGGATATAGCCTAAAGTTGGCATGACAAACATGCTCTGATGTAAGCTGATGACAGCTTGTATGGGGGCCTGCAGGGAAAAGGACGAGGGCATGTCCACCTGCCAGACCTTGACCAAGATGGCTGACCGCCTGGCTGTGGACCTGCTGGTGCTGGGCTCCTTTGGGAGAAAAGGTGGGAGAGCGCTGCTGGCTGGCTGGTGCAGGCTGGCTGGTGCAGGCAGGCCAGGCTGCTGCCTTCCAGGCTTCACAAGGCCCATGGCCTGAACGAAACTGTGTGGGTCTTGATCTGAGCCACTCACTACTGCTGGTGTGGGTCTTGATTTGAGCCACCCACTGCTGCTGCTGGTGTGTGTGGGTGTGTGTGTGGGTGTGCAGGAGAGAAGCTGGACATGCTGGGCAGTGTGTCGGACTTCAGCCTGAGGGAGAGTGCGGCTTCCCTGTGCATTGTGAGCCACCCCATCATGATAGGCAACATCACGGCTTGAAGCATAGGGGCAACCAGCTGAAGACCCCGGAAAAGGGCGGCCCGTCTACTGCTGCCCCTCGTGTTGCGGCTTCCTCAGCTCCACCTCCTGCTAACTGCTGCTGTTGCCCATCTGCTGCTGCTGCTGCGGCGGCTGCGGCGGCGGCTGCCCACCTCCCGCTGCAGCTGCTGCCCATCTGCCGCTGCTGCTGCTGCCACTGCTGACCTGGCTGTTGTGCATTCGTGGCTGCAGGTGCGCTCCACGTCCTCCAACTTTGACCGCCAGGCCAAGTTCTTGTTTGCCACGGACGGCTCCCGCGCTGCTGCCCTGGCCTTCGTCATGTTAGTCAGCAAGTGAGTGGGCGGCACCTGCCCGGCCTGTTTCCTACCGGGTGCTGGGGCAGGGGCATAGCAGCCAGCCCGTGTTTAACCACTGCTTGGCGATCTCTATGAGCATGCATTGCATGCCCAAATGGACACACTGGCAGGCATCATTAGGGCCCAGTCTGTGCTTGAACATGCCCATGTGCGCAGTGGACAGCAGAGGCTAGGCACGTTACAAAAAACAAGAGTCCTGCAACTTGAGCCAAGCGTTTCTGCAAAACTGGGCGACATGGTCTTTGTTGGTCCATGGCAGGCTGCCTAGCCTTGCTGGGTTGCCAACAGCTGTTGGCAAACGCCTTTGCTTGCAGGTTGTGAGGGTCATGGGCCAACCACCCAAAATGCTGTCTGACCCCTGTGGCAGGGCTATAGTCTAGAGTTGGCATGACTAATATGCACTGATGTAAGTAGGTGACAACACATGAGGCGCATGGGCCGCTGGCAAGGTGTATGCGCCCTTTGCCTTGGCAGGATTAGGCGCGCCATGGACATTGTGGCCGTGACCATGGTCAGCACCACTGATGGGGTGGTGGAGGCCGGCTACCTGGAGCATTACAAGGCAAGCAAGTGCATTCCCAGGCAGGGTGAAAAACAAAATTCTAGTCAAAATGTTGGCACCAGCATTGGCTGCTGCTTGTTCATAAGCGGTTGGCTCATGCCCATAGTTTGGACTGAATTCGTTTCAAATCCCAGCCAGCTTCAGCAGCCAGCCAGGTGGTGGGTTGGGATGCTGAGGAGCTAGCCCCAGCTTTGTTCTATTGGGGACCAGGGCATCACTGGTGGCTGCTAGTGGTGCTAGCAGTTCGCCCCACCAGCAGCAAATGAGTAGATGTGGTGTGTAAGGGCATCGAAGAGGGATCCTTTCTTGGCAGTTTGGCAACTTGAACCCAGCCCTTCTTGCTTGTCACGTCACAAGGTGTGCCGCACATGATTTGTAACACCTCCCTCATCAGCACAGTGGCCACACCAGGTAGAGCACAGCATGCTTGACTCAGGAGCTCACCACCAGGCCACCAGGCCACCTGCCCACACCAGCAGCAAGAGGTGAGGAGATGCGGTACAAAGGAGACTTAGGGCAGCAACTGGCTGTGTTCAGCTCACTCCACTGCCTGTCTGCCCACCTTCCTGCCCACCTACCTGCCTTGCCCACCTACCTACCTGCCTGCCTGCCTGCCACCCAGGCCTTCATGGCGAAGTACAGCGTGCCGGGCAAGTGCTTTGTGCGCTGCATCGACAGGCTGCAGCAAACAGTGCCTGAGGGCATCCTGGAGGCCGTGAGGGAGTCTGGCAGCGACATCCTGGCCATGGGCATCTCCGGCTATGGGTAGGCATTCAGCTGCACTGACACGGCGCTGCCCATGATGCACCCCTGACACCTCCATGATACCATGATGCATGTTTTTGTGGGTGAGGGCTGTGACAATCCTGGCTTCCTCACCTGCCCCTGTCAATGTGTGGGGAAGGCATGTGTGTGGGTACAGACACAATAACAACTGATCAGCACCCAGTGCCTAAAGCACCGACGGAAAGGCAGGATCATAGTACCTTACCAGGGAATGTGTTTGGTCTGTATGGCGCACCTCCGCCATGCACAGGAGCAGGCAGCTTGCTATGCAACATTACACTTATGCCTCCACCACCACCACCTCATAGGCCTATGACGTCATGCACGCCCGCTACAGCATTATGGGCGTGTCTTCGCTCGCCAAGGAACTACTGCCACACAGCTTCAATCACACATGACACATGTATCTTATCCTACACTGCTGCCTAACACTTATGGCAGGTCTACAGCCTAGGATTGGCATGATTGACATGTCCTTATGTAAGCTGATGACAGCTCAAATCAAGGCTGGGCCGCTTGTCACCCAGGCCTGGGTACTCCTTGCCCTTGGCTAGCAGCTCAGGCAGCGGGCGCCACTTGCTCTTGCTGTTCCGCTGCATGCCTAGAGCTGCATTACAATTTCTATTGAGCTGCGTTGACAGATACCCACCTGCCTGGCTGCGGTCGTGGGAAGTGGGCTTGGCCTGGGCTTTGCCCTTGTTAGGCTGGGTGGGCTTAGCTGCCTGCTCAGCATGGGGCACTTGGCTGGCAGGGGTGCACTTTGCCCACAGCCTCAAGGCTGCTGGAGGGCTTGCCTGGGTGCTGGAGGGCTGTGGGGACTGGCTAGGAGCCACAGTGGGGCACCACACAGCACCTTCACAGGCTGGTCACGCTGCTGGCTCTGCGCTGGGTGCAGCAGACTTGACCTGCTGCGAGCTTTCATCATGCCAGCCTGGCGGGCTGCTCGTGGTCCAGCCTCTCCTCACACAGCCGCTGGCTTTGCCCACAGCCTCAAGGCTGCTGGAGGGCTTGCCTGGCTGCGTGAGGGCTGTGGGGACTAGATAGGGGCTGCAGTGGGGCACCCTCATGGTCCCACACTGCCGCTGGCCATTCACTGCTGAGCTATGGAGCAGCTTGAGGAGCACAGTGTGCAGGGGGACAAGAGGAGAACAAGGGCAGAATCCGTCACCTGGCACTGCTCAGCTGACCATTGCTCCCTCAGCCCCTTGCACTGCCTGCCTCCTGGCCTGCCCGCTGTGAGCTTACGGGCCCTGGCTTGACCTGCTACAGCCACTCCTGCTCACACACCCTCTGCCTACACAGCTGTCAGCTTTGCCTGCTGCTTAGACCCGGCCCCAAGCCTCAGGTACTCACAGGGCATACTGCAAGCTGACCCAACAATGGTGGGGTTGGGTGCCGCCATGACCTGCCTGAGCTCCCACCTTTTCGCACCACCTGAGCCAATGGCCCGGGGCAGAGGGCTGCATGGCCTCCGCCATGCACAGGAGCAGGCAGCTTGCTACGCAACATTGCACTTATGCCTCCATCCACCACCACCTCCTAGGCCTATGCCATTGCCTGCACATGTCTACACTTGTGTACAGGTGTGGGCTACTGGCAGCTGACTGCTCATCTGACCCTGACCCTGCCCCTGACCCTGCATGTACGCCTGCCCTTGACCCTGCATGTACCCCTGCCCCTAAACCCCGGTGCTCCTGAACCACTGGTGTGTGGCGTGTACAGGCGCAAGAAGCTGGGCAGCGTCAGCGAAGAAATCAGCATCCGCGCCCCCTGCACCACACTCATCATCAAGGATTCCTACGACGTCATGCACGCCCGCTACAGCACTATGGGCGTGTCTTCGCTTGCCAAGGAACTCCTGCCACGCAACTTCAAGCACACATGACACAGACATTTGCCCCACCACGAGCACAGCGTCCAGTGAGCACACTGGCATGCACAGTTGGCGTGGCTGCTCAGGGCAAGAAGCTGTAAGCTATCAGAACTGGATTGTATATGCTGCGTTCTAGACATGCCCAAGAGCCTGGCACCTGCTGATCCTTCTAATCATTCGTCGGCTACCTCGGCTACCATGCATGATGGATACAGCAAAAGCCACAAGCCCTAGATGTGCATGGCTGCCTGCCCTCTTGGCATCAAGGGCTGCCCTGATAGGTGGCTTACACCGCTTAAGCCGTCAGCCGTTAGCCGCATCAAGGGCTGCCCTGAAAAACCCTCATTTTCTAGGAATCCGAGCCACCTAGGATTCCATGGGCGTACCCTACTCATGGCACAACTGGGTGGTTGGAGGCACCATGTTGATTGGCCAAAAGGGAGGTTAATACGGCCTTCACCACCCTTGCAGTCAGTTCCGTCCACTGCAATCCGACAGTCTGCCAACAATGCTGGTTGGCCAACAGCGTGCAAGCTTAATACGTGCGCCTAAACTATCTCGAAGTCGCAGCATCGTGCGGCCGACGGCCTTTCTTCAACAGCTGTTCAAGGGCTCAGGGACGAGCGCGTCGTCGATTGACCGGAAAAAAGAAAAGGTATCTGAGGTCACCAATCGCACATACCAGGGCGGGGCTTCTCACTATTCTCGCCCTTCTCACTGCAGCTCCTAGAGGTAATCGCGCCACTCAAGCGCGGTGCAGCGGCCTCAGCCGAAGACATGGCGGAGGTGGAGCAGGCCTGCCGAGCGTTAGAGGCGGTCAACCCCACTCGCAATCCTCTGTCCTCGCCCTTAGTGAATGGCAAGTGGGAGGTGAGCAGCAGCAGCAGCAGCAGCAGCAGCAGCGCCAGCACCATTATCAGCACCAGCAGTGTGCTACAATGTGAAACCAATGTAGCTGTGCTCCTGACGGCCAAGCCTCTGCTGCCAGCTTCACCTCACAGCTGCCTTTCCCTTTGGACCTTAGTATAATGACCTGTGCACCTCGCTTGCGGTGCAACAGCTGCTATACACCACCAGTGCCTCCATCCTTGGCACCTCGCGGCCGCCCTTCCTCCGGCCCTCTGGCCCCATATATCAGACCATTGACGCCCCCGCTGGCAAGGCTCGCAACCAAGAGACTGCGCCCTTCTTCAACACGGTATGCTGCTAAGCAGCCAGAGCTGAGAGCAGGGCAGCCAGGCCAGCCAGAGCAGCCAGGGCAAAGTATGGCAGCCAGGGCAGGGTATGGCAGCCAGGCCAGGGGCAGTGGGGTGAGCAGCTAGGAGCAAGACGGGTGGGTCCTGGGGAGATAAGGGTACCACCTCCTGCCACTCCTGGGGATGCACATGCACTTTGGAGCACTATATTGGTGGCAAGGCGACCCAGTAGCAGCAGAAGCAGCAGCAGCGCCAGCAGCAGCAGCAGCAGCAGCAGCAGTGCTCTGGCCTCATCACACGCCCCCAGCACACTCGGGTCAAGAACTGATCTACGAGCCAGGCTAGCGTGGCGCACCCCTCCCTCCAGCATTGACACATGCAAAGCTCAAGATAGTTCACAGTACAGAGCACGCAGCAGGCAGCAGGTGTGGGGTAGCTGCTGGGAAGTCGGAGGGCTGGGGTGGCGCTCCTCCCCCTCGTGCAGGTGGCTGCTGACATCACGCCCATGTCTTCGTCCAAGCTGGCCGTAAAGTTCACGCAGTTCAAGCTGCTAGGGCTGCTGCCCATCACAGCCCCAGACAGCGCCTGGGGAGAGCTGGCGGTGACCTTCCTGGACGAGGAGCTGCGCATCAGCAGAGGTGAGGGGGGCCAGGCCAGGCCAGGGTAGGGTTAGTCAAGCCAGGGTAGGGCCGACGTCTCCCCTGCTGCCGTCTCCCTCCATAAGGCAGGCTGAGGTGAGCAGCATGTGGGTGTCAGCTGGGTAGTGTGGGCAAGCTCACAGCCTGCTGGGCAGCCTGTAGTGGCTGGTGCCACCCCTGCTGCAACTGCTCCCACAACTCTGACCTTGACCCAGGCCTTGGTGCTGCTGCTGCTGCTGCTGCTGCTGCTGGGCGGCTGCAGGGGACAAAGGCAACCTGTTTGTGCTGCGCATGGCAGACAGGGATGGCAAGCCCTGAGCTGCCAGGCCGGCCTGTTAAGATCATCAGAAAGTCCTAGGTAGGCAGGCAACGCACACTGATGAAGCTACAGTCAGCTGATCACTGATCAGCACCCAGTGCCCAATAGCAGAGTGGCAATGCCTGCTGAAGATGGCCAGGTCCAGGAGGCGGCCATTCAAGGGGCCTGACTAGGACATTGCCTAGGACATTGCCTAGGATTGCCTTCCAGGCTTCACCAGGCCCATGATCTGAAAGAACTCTCGGCAGCATTCTTCAGCCTGGCAGGCCTGTACTCGCCCTCACTGGAGAACTCGGCCACTGTTGGGACAGGACCATGTGATATAGATGTAATGTAATGGACCTCACTTCCGCCCCACTCCCTGAGCCGGCGCTCCGGTTAAATGGCGACCTGATGCACATCCCAACTCGGCCACTCCGCTTGGATAATGTTACTGAATCCCTGAGATGCCCCCGAAGAGGAAACGCAAGCGCCCCGTCTCCCCCGCGCAGAGTGCAGCCGGCAAGCCACAAAGCTTGGCGAAAGGCTCCCAGGACTCTCAGGCTTTACTCCAAGGCTAGCCCCCCCTTACGACGCGACGCAGTGTGTACCACGCCGTCCTGCGCCGTCCCATGTAATGCAGGCGCCAGTGGCAGTGGGCAGCAAGTGATTGCAGAGCGTGACCTTGTGGAGGCAGCGCGGCCTCATCTCAGCCCAGCACAAGTAGACGCAGTTGTTGCAGAGGTCAACAAGCGCATGGCCATGGGCAGCAAGCAGTGTGTCCTGGCAGCAGTCCTGTGTCTCGCTGTGCCATTGCAATCCTTCCTAGGCCAGCCCACTCCAGGCTTCCCAGCAGCAGGTCCCTGACCCTGACCTGACCCTGACCCTGACCCTGACCTGCAGGTGGTGAATGGGATGAAGTGGGTGTCACGCCACTACTACCACCAGGAGATGGGAGTGACTGTGTACCTGGGAGCGGGCAACTTCAGCCAGGGTGGGTGGAAGGCGGGGGCGGTTCGGGAGGGGTTTCGCAGGGTGGTGCAGCAGCCCAGTAGGCCCAGCCCAGATCCCAGGCCTGACAGGCTGGTGATCGTGGATGACTTCCGCACCAGCCGTGTCAGCTCGTCAATGCATGCCCGCCAGCCTTGTGAGCTGCACCTGCCACCTGACCAGCCTAGGCCTGCAGACTGGGTACCCCCAGCATGGTGCCATTAGGTGCCGCCCAATCCTCCTCCCCCTTCCCCAGCCCAGGCCCCACCCGCCCAGACCCTCTCTGCAGCACCCGGCCCAGTGCCACGACCCCAGGCCCCGCCATGGGGCAGGTGGCTGGACCGGGACACCAACGGGTGCTACTGCAACTTGCAACGCATTGGGGAGAGCAAGCAGCGCCCCCCGGAGCTGTGCCAATGGGATCACCTGGAGGCTCTGCCCCCCGTTGGTGAGGAGTACCAGCAGGGCTTCAAGCTGATCAATGACCGGCTGCCCAAGGTCAGGCAGAGGTTGCACGGGATGCAGAGTACCGGCGCGGTATTAATGGCCCCGGTTGGCACAGATTGTTAGCCTTACAGAGCATTAAGCTGTTAGTTTTGGTGAGGTGCCCAGTGGTCGTGGGGTTTGCCCATGGAACGTGCCACTGGTGTGGGGTTTGCAGTCATCAAGGGTGCGACCGAGGATGCTACAACATGTTGTAGTAGCTGAGTGAGATTACCCACAGTCCAACATGTTGTTCCTTGTTGAGTAAGTTTTGTTTGTCTGTTGAGATCATCCCTGGCCATGATCTGGGAGGAGGGATGAGGGGAAGTTAGGCGTTGGTACAGGCTGGCTCCCATGCTTACTGCCCTGAGGGTGCAGGTAGGGAAGCCAGCTGATATCAGTATTGCCTGGCTGACTGAGGTACAGGTTTGTGCATACTGGCTTCCATGCTTCTTCTCCCTTGAGGGTGCTGGAGTAGAGGCTAGCTGCTGGTAGCGACGCCCGGTTGACTGTGTCAGCTGTAGCTGGCATGGGGGGTGCTGTGGCCAGTCATGGCCAGTCATGGCTAGGGCTGCACTCCCCAGCCTTGCACAGCGGCCAGCGGCCAGCGGCACAGCGACCCGGGTCCTGGCGCCTGGCCCTGCTGCTGCCCGCCCGCCCTACGCATGGCTGCCTGAGTCTCCCCGCTGGCTGGTGCGGGACACAGCCTGCCTGGGTCAGTGTACGGCAGCTGCCACCAGACCGCTGTCTGGTTCGCTGCATCTCCCTAACTCGCTTTGCTACCTGTATCGCTTTTCGATTTTTCGGGTTTACCTGTTTACCTGTTACCTTTAGTTTCTTGTTTATTCGCTTCAGAAAGTTCCAGCAGGTGCCTCAACAGCTGCGTCAAGGTCCAAGCTACTCCTAAACAGCATTTCCGCAGCATTCACATGCGCATAAAATTGAACTGCCAGACCCCTTGCTCCAGCCCTTTCTATCTCGGTCAACCAATGCAGTGCTGACTTGATCATGCCTACCTGATGGAAGAAGAGATGGGACACAACACGGCAGACTTGCATGCAATAGAAAATCCAAAGCACAAGCACAGTAATGCCCATCGCAGTTTGCATCCTGCACCTTCTATCAATTACTATCGCGCCATGTTTATAAAAACGTCGCCTCAGCTACACCGCCCTACCTGGAGCTCTCACAGCTACCACATCCCTCAGCCGCAGGCATGGCACGGCAGGAGACCTTGCCCTTTCCTCAAACTCTCAAGCAGGCCATCCATGAGAGCATTACGCCGTGGCTGGCTTTACGTCAAGCGCACACGTCACCGCATATGCCTTCATGCCTTGAACCCCACCCTGAGCTTTCCAGGCTTGGAAGGGTTATCAGCCAACCAACATGCGGGCAGCTCTGATGAGCCTCTAGGGCGAGAGATGCAAATGTCCAGCCAGCGCGCCCAGGGCTGCTCAGCCATGAGCTGCAGCGACTCATGCATGGCTGAGCTTGTGCTCCCCTCTACGTAATGCTCAAACACAACATCAGTGACTGTGGGCATAAGCTCCACCAGCTGGCGCCAGAACTCCAGGGTTGGGGTCAGCCTGCCGCCCGATAAGACGAGTTGTGTGCGGCCCAAATACAGTGGCGCCAGTATTGAGATTTCCGCCACGCCCACACTCATGAGGGACATGTGCATCCTTCCCGGACCCTTCAGCGCTTGCAGCACAGCCACCAGTTGTTGCAACTGTACTTGCTGCTGTACTGCCGTGTCCACATCAGACACGTCCAGCGACAAGCCTCCAATCCTCACTGGCACCCTGCAAGCCTGTGTCAGGTTATGGACTGCAGCTGCCACCAGAGTGCAGTCGTCCGTGGCAGTCTCTATAGTAAGCTCTCCAAGCACCAGGGGCTGAGTGAGGGAGTGCAGCGGTAGGTGTGCCGCAGAGGAGCAGTCACAAGAGTCTGTGAGCTCCAGCCGCTGCCAGCTGCAGGGCGCATCTGCACGTGAGCTGTAAATGTAGAGGCTGCCACTCAGTTGAATGCTGGTTAGCTGGGTCGCTGCCAGCAGATGCCACCTGCTCATGCCCCCAAAGCCCTGTTTGGGGCAGCTGCAGGGTGTGTAGCTGAGGCAAGGCTTGCAGCAGCCCATGCAGACCCGCCATGTGGTGATTCCCGGAGATTGTCAGCACCTGCAGTTGAGCCAGGGACTGCAGTGCTGCAGTGAAGCTGTCAAAGCCATGTGCCACATCCGTCAGTAGCGAAAAGATATCTGTGCCAGTCAGGGTGGCTGCCCCTGGCTCAGGCTGCTCAGATTTGAGGATGGTGGTGCTGCTGAGGTCCAGCTGCTGCAGCTGCAGGGAAAGCTGTGGGTGGGAGAGTAGGGCGGCCAGGCCACTGCAGGTGGTACTGTAGCCAGGAAAGCCCAAGGAGGTCAGGCCTGGGAAGCTGTTCACGAGGCACTGGGCAAGTCTGGGGCTGCAGTCCAGGGCCGTGCGAGGGGCTAGGGAAGGGTCCTCAAGGCTGCTTAGCTTGAACGTTTTTACAGCTGTGCAGATGCCAAGCTTCTTAAGCACCTCGGTCATTAGCGTGCTGCCCTGCACCCGCTGTTGCTCCAGGGTTATGGCCAGCTTGCACTCTCTGGCGCGCAAGGCTGCGACAACTCGGGGTGTGAGCAGCTGGTCGCAGCGCTGCCTGCACAGCTTGATGCGCAAGGCTGGGATGTGCAGCAGGTGGGCCAGGGAGAAGGCGCGGCAGGTCAGGGGCAGCTGACTAGTGGCCCCAAGCTGCATGACCCGGCAAGCGATGTCATCCAGTAGCACCGTCGGGAGGTCCAGCAGCCTAGTGGCAGGAGGGGGCGCCTCGCCGGCTGGGCTGTACCCATCTGTTGCCAAGGCTCCGCCATCCACTGCTTCTTGATGTTGCATGCCATGCTGGCTCATAGCTGGAACTATCTGTTGACCTGCATCGTGGGTGGAGCAACAAGGCTGCCAGGGTGTGAGGGTGCCAGTAGTAGCAGCAGCTTATGGTTGGCTGGGTGTGAGTGTGGGTACGCACCTGGCTGCTCCTGGCTGCTCTTAGCTCACTTCTGTCGGCGATGCCTTTGAATAACCCTGAAGAGCAGAAAGAGAGCAGCAGCGTGGATCTCGGCCAGTAGATCACAGCTGGCGAAAGACACTACTCGCTGGCAACTCCCACAGGCGGGGTCCGATGACTTACGAACGGGCCCGATGGTACAGCCGATGTTATTTTCGGCTTTCGCGGCCCGATGTAAAAGCGCAAGTACAGCTGGGCGAGGCAGATTGTCGAGCGAGATGATAGTAGCTTCGCATGAAACCAAGGGCGATGCGGCTAGGGTTCTTCCCATGCAACCTTTTCAAGCCCCACCGGACCTCCTCAATAGCATGTTGCAACTGAGCCTCGGTCATCAGCGGCTCATTCTCGGCCTGCACCTCCTGAGCGATAGCCTCAGCCTTCCTTGCTGTGGCTATCAAGCCACTGGGACTGTGTAGATAAGCAGCCCTAGGTGATTCTACTAGTGCTTGAAGATGAGCACGCTGCCGGCTGTGACCCATGGGTATAAATGAGGGGTTGGGAGGGGGTGGGAAGGGGTGGGAGGGGGTGGCAGGGGTGGGAGTGGCTGGGAGGGAGCGGGAGGGGCTGGGAGGTGGTGGGGCGGGGTAGTGAGGGGGCTGGGAGGTGGTGGGGCGGGAGGGCGTGCGAGGGGGCAGGCTTCGGGCGGTCGGAGTTAGCTTGTCAATCCTGCAAGGCAAGGTGGGGTCACGCCAAAGTCATTTACGGCGGGCTTGATTGATGGAATGCCGTGCTTTCTTTTCCAACAGCTGTGTCGTTGAGTAATGAACAAAATAATATAGCGAAAGTCTAATACTTCAGAGTATTCAGCTCACAACATGCGATGTGTGCAAGTCAGGTGTTCCCAACTGTTTAAAAATGACAGGAAACCGACCCCTGGTAGTAGGACGGCTGTAACTCTGCACTCACTGCGCCAAATAATATGCTAGGTGATTCACAATGTAGCCAACCCGGCCAGCTACCTTTCACCCATCCAGAATAGTTATCCAGTCAGTAGGCCGTGCACAGCAAAGCATCAAAGTTAGTGATTCAAATTTGATCCGTTGCGGAGCATGCAGTCATCGCTACGACCGCCCGCATCGCTTAGGCTGCTCTACACGAGCATGCGCGTCGACAGCAGCAGTCGAATCGGAAAGCGGTTGCGGAAATGTGACACTGAGCCCACCTCCTCCCCATACCTGGAGGGCAATGCCACAGCTCGACCATTTTGATTTACAGTATGCTACTTACTAGGTTAAGCTCCTCTAGAACAGTGTTACAAACGCTCATACTCAGATAAGCCAAACGCCCACTTTGGTCTGTGACCCTCAACTCCCTTAGCCGATCTCAAGGCCTGAGCCATGCAGTCAGTAACACAGCTCCACACCATGACCGAGTTTTGACTCGGCTCCTCTCAGAGTTACACTCCCCTACATGCCATCCACCTGCGTGCAAAGTTTTATAGCTCAACTGCCACCCCACAGCCCCGTGGCCCTGATTCTGCTTGGAAAACATGATGTCACCTTGAAGATGTCAAACTGATAGAGGCCTGGGTTGTTTAATGTGCGGTTTGTTTCAATAGATGCGCCAATGGGTTAAGAACAAACATTACGTATCGCTTTTTCTATGGGTGCAGCTGGTGCAACACGGTGGAGGACACAGTGGAGGAGGGGGGGGTGTAAGCCGGTGATACCTTAGTGTGCGCCGACCCAGATGGTGTATTTGGCGAAAGCGAATACGCCCAGATGTTTCAATCACCCCGTCAAGGTGCCCTGCACGCCCGGCAGACATCGCGTTGGGTGTCAGCCGGACATTCCATTTGTGCACAACCAGCTCACTACGCTAGGTAGATGGGGCCTCAGCGATGTGGCTCACCGTGCCAAGGAGACCCGTCTCGCCGATGTGATTTGTTCGCGGGCACATGTGGCAGTACACGAGCAAAGACTCCAATGGCTAGCGCTGATGGTCAGATTACGCGGAATAAGTTACGGCTGCCAATGTGACAAACGCTATCGAAAATAGTGCAGTATTGATAGAGTACTTGCATGAACATTACCAACCCCATGTTGGGAACGCCCGAGTGCAAGGGGTCATTTTTCTGTGTGGCTGGCTAGAGAGACCACAATCCATTCGCACCTCGCTGCAATGTCGCGTTATTTCTCGCCCAACGATGGCCCTCCGACGCCGCCTGAACCAATGAAAGGCTCGCGGAGCGAGCCTGGCGGGCTGAAATGTGATTGTACTTCCTGCTCGATGCCAAGCACAGTTCGCTCATTGGTGCCGCTACTCACCACTAGAACAGTCGACAGTGAGCAGCGAGGTGCGCCAGCATGGCCTTACTCGCAAGAGTAAACGCGACGCTTGCCGGGAGACGCACGTTAATTCGCAGCTGCCAATGCGATAAACGCTATTGAAAACGGTTCAGTATTCAATGAGTATTTGCATGAAGATTACCAACCCCATGATGGGACATCCTGACTGTTGTAGGCAGACTACGTCTTGTTACAGCCTTGGTGGCAGCGTGACATGGGGTGCTGCATTGAATGCAGCGCGGGTTGTTGTGGCTGACAGTGTGGGCGTCAGATTGCCTATTAGTTGGACTGCTGTCGTGGTGCTACACGTTCCGAACCACTGGAGGATGAGGGCGGCCAAGCAGTCTAACGACAGTGTAAGCTGACATCATTGCATGTCCTCGGTCTCCATCTGCATTTTTGAAGCTGGCGTGTGCACATGCCTGCAGCATGCCGACATCCAAGTATCACCCTACAAACGGCAGGGGGGCCAGGCTGCCCGCTGTGCGTGTTGTGTGAGGTCTACGTTAGCTGGCAGCACTGGCTGGAAGGAGATTCATGTGGAAGGGGAGGCTGTGTAAGATGATTGAGAAAACAGGGCTCCATGTGTATAGTGTACCGCAGCGGAGAAAGCTGAATTAACAAGGCCCATCGCGGAGAGCGAAACCGTTCGCGTGCCTGGTAGACTGCCGGTCACCGTGGGTACCAGCAGCTCGGGCGCGCAGGCGCAAGCGCGACGCAAAGATGAGGCGTTCCGCGTAAAAATGACAACTCAACTCTCACCAGGCACGCCGCAAAGTCAGATGTCCTAACGTGGTGGTTCAATGGGAGGGCCCCAGTCTGCAATTTGCAACTTGCAATGTTGTAGTTAGGTGCTACTGGCGTTCAATGACTCGTCCACGGCTCATTTAGGAGGCCGTAATAGGACATGAGAAAAACACCTTCACTTTCCCAATCAATCGTCAGTGGAATTTCTACTCCGGGCCATGGTCTGTAGCTTGCACGAGTCCCCGACATCACCTGCCTCGCACCTCATCCTGCATGATGCATCGCATTGCCTTGCATCCCTAACACCAGCACGCACATCACTTCCCCTCTGCTTCGCCGTCACCTGGTGGCCCTGTGGCGCCCGGTGGATCCCAGTCCTCGCCTAGCCGCATGTGCCTCAGCTGTAACACCCCCAACCCTTACCCATTCGCTTAGGTGCCAGCAGCTCGTCTGGTGCAGCCAGCTAGCGCAACAGGTGACGCTGCCTGCCAGCTGCACGCGTAAATAGGGCACAGCTGGCCTGCCCTGCTCCTGGCCCCTCAGGCCTCCCGGCCCACCCCTGACCAGCCACCACCACCAGGCCCAGCCCCTGACCCCTGCCCAGCACCCAAGCACTACCACCATGTCCTATGGCACCACCCACTTCAGGTTGCCATGCAGCAGGGCATGGTGGCGGTGGAGGAGGGAGGGGGGGAGGGGGCACAGGGGGCATGCTATGGCATCACCCACTTTGGCTATGTGCATGCTGCCATGTAGGGGGTTGTCAGGTTGTCTATGTCCCTTTTGCGGGTGAGCGAGGTTGAATCAGACAGGCTAGGCTGCGTGGTGCATTCATACACAACCATGTCATGATCACCCTGGCCCCCACCTACGCTCCTCCACGTGCACGTCTCGGTGAGCAGCAGCTGCTCCGCTGGCTAGGCCCTTGCTGGGCTGTCGCAGCAGACGCTACACTCAGCAGTAGCAAGGACAGGGGCCAAGCCTGACACAGCCGCAGCCCCAGCCCTAGTGGCCTGGCTGTAGCCTCTGGGGTCCTGCTACACTGCTGGGGATGGGGCCCAGCGCAGCCCAGGCTATGGGGCTAGGCGGGGCCGGGTGCGCCTGCGAGGAGGGTGGAGGGACACCCGGCTTGAGCAGCACAGCAGGTTTGCAGCCGGGCTTGGGACGGGGCCAGGTGGCAAGGGCAGGGCCACACCCTCCCTCCCCCCCTCCCTCAGCCCCTCGCCAGTACTGGCTGCTGCTGGCGGCCCTGCATAGCTTGCCCCAGGCCCTGGGCTGGGCTGCTGCCATCAGGGTCAGGGTACCTGTTGAACTGCTTGTACGCACGCCCCTGGCTGACCTGACCTGGCGCTGGCGCCCCTGGCTGACCTGACCTGCCCACCTGCCGCCCCCCACGCCCTGTGGCCCCGTTCAGCATCATGTCAGGAGGGATGCCTTGGGCTGGGGGCGGAGACGGGTCCGGGGCCAGGCCCACTGGCTGCTGCTGTGGCTGCTGCTGGGTGTGCCATGAGGGTGAGGGTGGGGGAGGGGGGCTGCGGGTCAGGGGGCGGGGGTTGTGCTGGTGGAGGGAGTTGGGGGTCTGCTGGTGGGAAGGGGGCCCAGGAGGGGGCTGGGCAGGGGGTGGGGTGCAGCCAGAGCCCTGGGGCCACTCCTTGCTGTACAGGGCTGGTGTGTGGACCACACTGCTGTCCTCCAGACATACGACCACCCCAGGGGTTGAGAAATCGCCTGCTGTGGTGGGGGGTGGCAGGTTGCTAGGCTGCAGGCCTGCTTGCTCGTACCGCCTCAGCTGGTGCTGCTGTCGGCCCCCTGGCCCTGACCCTGATGCCCAGGCGGAGGGGCGAGGGGCACGGCTGGGGTGAGGTTGGGCTGACCAGGGGCGAAGTGCTGGAACTGCTGGCAAGGGGAGGAGCGTGGGGGCAGCCGGGCGCCAGGGGGCCCTCACACGCCCCCAGCGAGGCTGCCAAGCCCAAGTGCTGGGACTGGACTTGGACTGCTGCTGCTGCTGCTGCTGCTGCTCCAGCTGCTGCTCTTGCTGCTGCTGCTCTTGCTGCTGCTGCTCTTGCTGCTGCTGCTCCAGCTGCTGCTCTTGCTGCTGCTGCTGCTGCTCCTGCTGCTGCTGGCCTTGATGCTGAGGTGTCTTGTGGTGTGGGCCGAACTGACGTGTGCCTCGCCTCTGTAGTTGAGCCAGTGGCTCAGGCCACAGCGTGCGCCTGCCTGTTTGCCGCCTGCTGTCGTTGGCTTCCCCGCTGGTGTTGCCCTCCCCTGCGTCCATCTGCCTCCTTGCCCCCTCCCCCTGCCCCTGCCCCTCAGCGACGTCCTGACCGCCAGCCATGCCTGGTTGCTCGCTGCTGGGTTCTGGGCTGCTGCCTGGCTGGGGAGTAGAACCCGCGACCTGTGGCCGTTGTGTAGCCAGCCTGAAGGTCTGTGGCACACGGCGAGCTACCGTCAAGGCCAGCTGCAGGCGGGCAAAGCGCTGGGCCCGCACGAGTGCCTGAGCGTGAGCTCTTCTTCTAGCAACCAGCTGCTGTTGGGCAGGTCGCCTCCCCATGCCCTGACTCAGCTGCTGCCGCTGCTGGATGGGGGTGTGGGGGAGGGGGGATTTGAGGGGGGCCAGCCCCAGAGCTGGCAGGGCTGAGGTCAGGGCCGAGGCAGCAGCGGGACTCAGGTCATCTGCCCCCTCCAGGGCTAAAAGGTGCAGGCTGTGCAGCAGGGCGTGGTGGCGGTGGAGGAGGGAAGGGGGGAGGGGGGGAGGGGGGCTCACGGGGCTGCCTGAGTGCATGCTGTGTGGGGCGAGTGAGGGGGGAGGGGCAGGGGAGGAGGGACCATGAGTGGGGGGTGGGGGGAGGGAGCTAGTGCCTAGAGCTTGTGGTGGAGAATGCTGATACAAGGGTGTTGGAAGGGGTGGGGGCAGCGAAGGGAGGGAAGGGAGGGGTGGAGGAGGGAGAGGAGAGGTAGGAGGTGATGCTGGGGCGGGTGCACTCTTCACTGCTTCCACCGGCATGCCAGCCTGGGCAGCTCTCCCCAGACCCTGCTGTTGCCCCTGCCCTTGCGCCTGCTCCTGCTCCTGCTGACTCTGCTCCCCACCCCGTGAGGCACCCTTCAGGCTCAGCGCTGCTTCTGGGACTGTGCTCAAGCCTAAGTGCAGCAGGGCCCCGTGTGCTCTAGCGCTGGCATTAGGGTGCAGAGGTGGGGTCGGCCAGGCAGGGGCTGTGGGTGGCCCAGAGGGGGGCATGGGGGGCGGCAGGGCCCTGGGCTGCGTGGTGGCACCGGGGGCAGGGGCAGGGGCAGGGGCAGGGGCTGGAGCCAGTGCCTGGGCTTGCACCAGGCTGCTCAATGCATGGAGCAGACGTGTAGCATGCCACGGCTGCAAACTGGGGCGCAAATGGTGCAGCCTGCAGGGCGGGCAGCAAGCCACACAGGGGGCAGGCAGGTGAGGAGGTGAGTGGGCATACACACTGGCATCGAATGGGCAGCTGCTGCTGCGTTGCGGGCCGCGACCATGACATCCGTACTGACCATGCCAGCAGGCAAGCATATATGGGGTCCAGGGGGGGCTATGTTCCAGTTGGCCACGAACGCACGCAGGTAGGTCAAGGCCATGGGTAGGCATGCTGACAGCAGCAGCAGCAGCAGCAGCAGCAGCAGCAGCAGCAGCGGCGGCGGCGGCGGCGGCGGCGGCGGCGGCGGCAGCAGCAATGCCCAGCCTACCTAGTGAGCGCTAAGTCCAGGGCTGTGGGGCTGGCCAGTGCCGCCCGGTCCAGGTCCGTGCAGCTGGTGGCCAGTGCTGCCATGCCCTCCAGCAGCGCCAGCACTGCGCCCGGGCCCATGGCCTCCACCTTGCTCCGCGCTGCCAGCAGCATCTCAGACAGCCATTGCTGGTCCACAGCCACGCTGCTGGGCTGCATGGAGGCCAGGGCGCCCAGCAAGGGCCCGTAGTCCTGCCAGGCGCAGGGGCAGGAGCGGGTGGCTTGCTGGCCAAGGGGGGGGGGGGGCAGGGGGGGGCTGTGCGGGGGCCCAGGGGCAACGGCCAGGGGAAGGGCCAGGCCAGCAACAGGGGCCAGGGGCAGGGGCCAGCGACAGGGGCCAGGGGCAGGGGCCAAGGGCAGGGGCCAGGGGCCAGGGGCCAGGGGCCAGCACAGGCGCTTGTGCAGCTCCAAAGGCGCACATCAGTGCCCCCCAGCCAGCCTGCGCACCTCTGGCTTGAATGCGTTCCAGTTGTGGCGCAGCGCCTGGGCGTAGGCGTGCACGAAGCCAAAGTCCGGCATCAGCCCCAGGCGGCGCAGCGCCAGGCCCAGCTCCAGCAGGCCGGAGGGGGAGGCATGGCGCAGGGCGTGGGGCCCTCCGCTGCGTACCTGGAACATGAGGCTGGTGAGGAAGCGCACCGTGCTCAGCTGTGCAGGCAGACCTGACAGGGCGGAGAGCATCCTGCACACCTGCGCAACATGGACCAGCAGGGAGGCCAGGGGGGCTGAGGTGACACTAGGGAGGAGGTAGGTAGGTAGGAGGGAGGTAGGGGGTAGGAGGGTGGGGGGAGGAGGGTAGGGGTCAGGAGGGTAGGGGTCAGGAGGGTAGGGGTCAGGAGGGTAGGAAGGAGGAGGGAGCAAGGTGTGGGGGTCAAGCAGGTCGGCAGGGGTAGCAGGCAGGCAGCTGTGGACGGCAGCAGCGATAGTGGCAGTGGGATGTGAAGCAAGAGAGGGGGTCAAGAGAGGGGTCGGGTGGGGGGACCCGTGACAAAGCAAGGGTGATGGACTGCTTTCAGTGCTTGCGCCCAGCAAGGACTCCTCTCAGTTAAGTTGGTCCAGCAAGGATTGCTCTCAGCAATATGCTGAGGCTCAGTTCTGAGCCAAGGCTGCCAGCTGAGCCCCTGGCGGGCCCCTGGTGGCCCAGTGCTCACCTTGGAGGGCTGGTAGGTGCGGCGTGCTGCCAGGTGCTGGAAGGCCTGCAGCCAGGTGCTGAAGCGCGCTGCGGCCTCTGGATGGCTGGGATGGTAGGAGAAGGCGTTGAGGGCCTACAACACAGGGCCAGACAGGGTGGTCAGGGCAGGGTGGTCAGGGCAGGGTGGTCAGGGCAGGGTGGCCAGAGCAGGGTGGTCAGGGCAGGGTGGCCAGTGCAGGGTGGTCAGGGCAGGGTGGCCAGGGCAGGGTGGCCAGGGAGGGTGGAGGGGTGGCATGGTTAGTTGTGTCAAGCAGGGGCTGTATGGGGGCAGGTGAGTAGGGGGGCAGCTCACCGTGGCCAGGTCGATGAAGTCCTCAGTGCTGAGCTGAGTGAGGCGTATGTGGGTCAGGGCTGCCAGGCAGGACTCCACCACCACACCGCTCACAGGGGCCCTACAAGCAGGCAGGTGGGCAGGTGGGCAGGCTTACAGGCTCTTGCAGGCAGGCTGGCAAGCTCTGTAGTATGCTCTTTTGCGACTAGCCCTGAGATGAGACCCCAACCAGTGGTTGCTCTCTACTAGGAAGAGGGGCAGCATGGCAAGCTGCCCTTGGCCCTTTCTCCCCCGTCCCTACATCTAGCACCCCACACCCCTTATCTCTCCCTACACCTGGCCCTTGACCCCCTTGCCGTGAGCCGGACCCACTTGAGCACAGCCAGCCCCCTCATTGCTGACACCAGCTCCCTGGCGGTCATGGCTGACGCGCACTGCCCCAGGCGCTGGGCCGCCTGCTGCAGCCAGACAGCGGCTGGCCAGGGCAGCGGGGGGGTGGGTGTATGGCCTGACCTCCGTGACGAGGCGTAGTGGCGGGGCACTGCAGTTGTAGTCCCTGCCATGGCTGCAGCTGCGGCTGGAGCAGCATGGCTGTATGAATGTGAGGGGGGTGGGGCGGGCCAGGCAGAAGCTGGGATGAGGAGTTGCATGGCAGGTGAGGGGAAGGGGGGAGGGGGGGGAGAGTGCGCAAGAGGGTCAGGGCGAGGCCACAGGGTGACATGGCTGACATGGCTGGCCTGCTCTGGCTGGAGCTGCTGCCCACTGCCCGCACTGAGGGGAAGGGCCGGGGGAGGGAGACTGGGCCGGGGAGGAGGGGAGCCCCTCGCAGGCGCTGCCAAGGGATCCGCATGGGGTGTGTGTGGGGGCCCACCCCCTGGCCACCTCCCTGACCAGCTGGCCGCCATGCCATGGCTTAAGCCCTGGGCCAGGGCACTGTTGCTGGAGCTGCTGCCCTGTGGCACTGGGGTGGGTGCCCGCTGTGTGGACCCCGGCCCCGGCCCCGGCCCCAGCCATGCCACACCCACTCCCCCGCCGCCCGGCCCCGCATCCCGCTTCAGGCTGGGTCGCCCTGCCCCTGCGGCCACTGCGGCCACTGCTGCTCAACACCCTGCTGCTGGAGCCCTTGAGGGGGCGGCCACCTGACTTGCTGCTCTGCCTGCTGTGGGGGCAGGCGCTGCGGGGCTGCAGGCACGGGCTGCTGCAGTGGCCAGCTGCCTGAGGGGTCGGCATGTGGTGCCAGGGAAGGGGGTGGGAGGTGGTCCGACCCCTCCTGCTGTCCCCCTGGGGCTGCGTGGTGCTGCCTGTTGGCCCACTGCTGCTGCTGCTGCTGCTGCTGCTGCTGCCGCCCGCGCTGCTGCTGCCGCTGCTGCACCTGCTGCGAAGGGGTGGGGCGCAGCTCGCCTGTCTCTACCAGCATGCCCAGCGCCTCCAGCAGGTTGGCCAGGGCCTTGGGCTCGAACAGGGGCAGCTTGTGGCCCACCTCGGCCATGAAGGTAACGAACATGTCGCCCCGGGCCAGGCGCCGCACCAGCCTGAACGCCTTCAACGCAGGGGCAGGGCCGTGTGAGCTGAGGGCGAGGCAGACATGAGGGGAATGAGGTGGGGGTGAGGTAGGTGTGGGATGGGGTGGAGGTAAGTGTGAGATGGGGTGGAGGCAGGAGTGAGGTGAGATTGGGACTCTGGGTGGTGCTGGAGGAAGGCTAACAGGGGAGCCAGCTTAGCAGTAAGGGCCTAGGGTCTAACCTCTGGAAGAAGGTTGGCTGCCTTGGCTGCAGGGTACACACATTGCGCTGTCTGCACCTGACCTGTCTGCTGCTGCTACACCCTTCAACCCTGCCTTTGCTGCAGCTGCTGCTGCTCCTGCTGCCGTTGCTTTGCCCCTGCCCGTGCCTTTGCTGCTGCCTCTGCCCTGGGCTCACCGCTTGGCCTGCGTCTGGCCCATCCCTGGCCCTACCACCTGCAGGACGCCTCACCTGTATAGCAGTGGCCAGGTCGTCATCATCAAACAGGGGCAGCTTGCTGACCATCTGCGTGGATAAGGCCAGAGCCAATGTGGGGTTGTCTACAGGCAGCTTCAGCTGGCTGTAGGCGTGCAGCAGCTTGGCCAGCAGTGGCGGGTCCATCTGCGGCAGGTGCGACCTACACGGCAGGCCAGCCACTCAGTGCGGGGTCAGTGCCAGCATGTCAGTGTCGGTGTCAGCGTGGCAGTGTGATTGCCAGTGTTGCAACTAGCACGGCAGAGTCAATATCAGTGTCCGTGTCAGCACGGCAGTGTCAATGCCAATGCTGCGAGTCAAGGGTCTGTGCCAGCACAGCAGCAAGGCATCTGTTGGTGTCAGCGCCGGTGTTGTGCACAGGGGTCAGTGCTAGTGCCAGCGCCAGTGCCAGCGCCAGCATGGGAGCAGTGGGACCCCAGCTTCCCTCTTCACATCCTCCCCCAGAATGCCCTCGCCCTGGCATGCTGCCCCTCAAACTCTGCCTCAACCTCACCAGTCTGACAGGCTGACCTTCAAGTTGCCTGCCCATGCTCCCAACTCCCATGCTCCCAACTATTGTGCAGCTGCCCAGGCCCCATTGCCCACCACGCACGTGATGACAGGGGAGAAGGCTGCCAGCCAAGGCTGTGTGGGGCGCCAGCGCAACTCGTGCAAGGATTGGAACAAGCGAGTCACCTCCTCTGCCCGGTAAGCACGCGCCAGCCCTTGGCACCGCTGCAGCATCGCCTCCATCCAGCCAGCAAACCCGGGCACTGTGAGCAGCTGCCAGTTGCGCAGGTCTAACCGGGCTACAGCCCTGGGCATCGCATGGCAGCAGCAGGGCTGGCCAGGTCAGACACGGGCAGCACCAGGTGGCCAGTCGTGGGTCACATAGATATGAGTGGCTATCATTGGGGGCAGGTGGCAGCAGCAATGGCCAGTGCTGGGTCCAGAAACGGCAGGTGCATATAGCAGCTGGGCATCTAGTCAGGCAGGGGGTTGGTCAGGGCTAACAGATGTCCAAGAGGTGAGGGAGGGCAGGGCAATCCTTTCTTGCACCCCATGCCAGGATGGAGCAGCATGCTAGCTTCACATTGCTGGCAGTGCAGACATAGGCCATCCTTGCCACTGACCTAAACATGTCCCCCAATATGCACCCTCACACAGTGGCCTCAAAGCCTCCCTTGCCCCTGCCCAGCTCTGTTTGTGGGTCGCTACTGCTGCTGCCATGCCAGCACCCAGGCTGTTGCATCGCTGCTGTCTCTGCCAGCGCGTGCAATGCGCACCTGAGTGCAAGTACTGTGAAGCCTGTGCCATACTCTGAAAGGGTAGGTTGCGATAGTTTGAAATAGCGCTGCAGCCAGGGAATGGGTGGGGTGTACCGTGCGCGGGCTATGGCTGCCAGCAACACTATCAACTCATACGCTGTCAGCTTGCTCATGTCTGAGTCCAGGGCAAGGATGTGCTCCTCCATCTGAGTCTGCAACTCAAACATGTTGTCACAAACATTGTGACACGGTTGTTTCTCATGCCAGCTGTGAGCTGGTTGCATGCCCCCACCTGCAACGTGTTCCAGCTGCGCACAGTCATGGTGGCTGGTACGCAGACACGGGCCATGTGGTTGCATATAAGCACGCGGTCGGCTGTACTTAACCGCTCTGTCCGTGCCTTAAGCACCGTCACAATCGCTTCCTGGGACGTCGCCCGGGACAGCTGCTTCTCAAGAGCTGTCGTGCTGACAGGTTGTTTTGGTTGCTGCTTAGGCTGTTTGGCAGGCGCAGAGCGTCGCTCCGATGCATAGCAAACTTGCTGGACATTACTCGCAAGGCTGCTAGGTGTGGCGACTGGGGCCGGATGGGCTCTTCCGGGGCCTACTAACGGCTTGACATTGGTGCACACTGCATCGGCCTGCGACCCCGTGGTGGCGGGCATTGGGAAACACACAAAAGAGGTTCCGCGAGAGTGATCCGCGGAAAGGCCGAGGATATGCACAAGCTACCTGCGCGGACTGGCCTCGCGTGGTCCCCCGTCCTAAAGGTTCCAGCCGCATTGCGGCGTTCATATCATACCTCTCTGCTGCATCCTCACGGGTGGGCGAGGCTTTCCTAGGCCTACACTGCAAGCTTCTGCATGGCAAAAGTTGAGAAGATCCTCAACTGACACTCAACTGATGTAATGGCCACGGCCAAACAGCTGAGCAGCGATGTAGGCCATATTCCTCACCCATCGCATCGCAAAGCTGCTTGATGCCCTGCCTTTCACTCGTTCAATTGTCAGCACGGGTGGGGTGATGGTGCTTGATGGGCCTTGCCCTGAGCAGGCAGGCTTGACTTGGATGTGATCACGGCAACCGAGTGGGCTGGCGCGTCATTGCGCAAGGGCAAGGGCAAGTTCGGGTATTTCAAAGTTCTTTGCCAGCCCCACTGGTCACCCCCGCCATTGGCTGCACCCCCGTGGCTCAAGAGATGACTCTCTAACTCATTTCTGCACGGATGAGGCCGCCGATTGGTGCGATGGGATGCTTGTGGCCTGACGAGTGTGCTGGGCTGGCCTGGGCTGGGCTGGGTGTCCCACGCCAGGCGACCTATACCTGACCTATACCTGGTCTTAGTCACTATAATGCCCTACGACCAAGGCTGTAATAGAGCACTTGTGTATTTTCACACAACCGTGTATTTTTCACGGGAAACCCAACCTGCTTGATAAGGCCACCGCCCGTCGCACTGCGCATCGCGTGATGGCTAAGAAGAAGCGGAAGGGTAGCGACAAGAAACATAAAGGTTCGTGTCCCCAGCCGACTGTGGGCTACGTGAGTTACGCGCTGTGAGATAACCCGTCGCTCCTGTTGGTTCCATCGCAGTGTCTCGTTCCGCCCAAGGCAAGCAACGACAGGAGCGTCGGGATGGCTGGACCACGCGTAGACGTCAGGTGACGGCCCCGCCTTATGTGTCCCCGCACTGTTTGTGTTGACCCCGCCTTTTGTCTTCGCCTGTCAAAATGGCAGCTTTGCTTGGCTGCAGGTCATCAAGGTCCCCGAGGGCGCAGTGCTGCGCGGCTGCAAGAAGACCAGGCGCAAGCTGCGGGAGCACCTCCGGCTGCGGGCTGAAATCCACTCCCAGCTCCGCGTGATTGCGTCGTTGCTGGTGCTCAGAATCTTCCTAACGTGCCTGGTGGGCTACCCTACCCCGGGCTTCCCCAGTGCCCCTCAGCCTCCAGCCGTGCAGCCCCCCCAACCCCCTGATGCTCCCCCCCTACCCCCACTCAGGGGCCCAGACCAGCCGGCCTTTGAGGACCCCAGCAATCAGGCGCTGCTGGACAAGCTGTAGGAGCTGGGCAGCATCAACCTGGCGGGTGTCCACAACACCATCGACGCACACTCCATGCAGCTGGCGGTGGCCATGCAGCAGCACTACTCCAACCCAGGCAAGTAAAGGGCCGGGTCAGCTCAGCAGTGAATGGCAAGCAGCCCTGTGAGGTGGAGCTGAACACACTCAGTGCCACAAGACCCGCAGGCTGGAGCCCCCAGCAGGGCAGGTGGAACCCCGCCTGGTGCGCCCAGCCTGGAGCCAGGAGCGTGGCCAGCCAGTGCGGGGCCTGGTGTGGTGCCCTGTAGCGGCCCCCCGCAAGGCCCCCACACGCCCCACGCAGCGGCCAGGCAGCCACACAGCCAGCAGCCTCAGAGCCAGGGCCCAGCACTCCCCCTCCAGCCAAGCGCAGCAAGCCGGCAGTTGAGCCCACCAAGGGCAAGGGCAAGGGCAAGGCTGCCAAGGCAAAGCCAGCCCCACAGCCTGGCAGGTGGCTAGACAGGGACTGCAATGCAGCATTGAACATGCAGCGCATTGGGGAGAGCAGGTGGCGGCCGCTGGAGCTGTGCTACTGGCCAGACCAGGGAGCTCTGCCAGCCAAGGGCAAGGAGTACCCTGGCCTGGGCTACAAGCGGCTGCGAGACAAGCCCCCCAAGGCCCAGGAGCAGCAGCAGCAGCCTGCTGAGGCACAGTAATGTGTGCCCCCTTTGTTGAGCTGTCATCAGCTTACAATTAGTGCATGTTTTGTCATGCCAACTCTACATCATAGCCCTCGGGTCAGGCAATAGTGTAGGTGGTAGGCGGGCTCATGTGCCATGTGCACTGGGTTTACTCCACACAGCCCAATAACATGGGGTGGCGTGACACGAGAAATTTGAGCCCGTCCATGCCGCTGGGCCGCTGAGCGCGATAACTGTTCGCTGATCCCAGCCCCACTAAGCAGGCCATTCCCGTAACAACCGTCATAACCCTATCTTCCAACCGTCACAACCGTCATAACCCTATCTTCCAACACCCCCGCCCGCCCCGGCACAGGTGCACATCAGCCCGAGCAGCCCGCTAGCCTCGCGCTGGAGAGCTGCACCGCCCTGCGCAAAATTCGCTGAAAAATACTTAAAGATCAGTCAGATAGTTATCAGGGGTGCAACCAATGGCGGGGGTGACCATCTGTGGGACAGTGCTGGACTAGGATCTTAGGCTGCTGCCAATGTCATCTGATTGCATGGGGCGATGAACGCCTGTTCAAGAGCAGGCAGTGCACGCCTGCCAGCCATGTGAGCTGCACCTACCAACTGACCATCCTAGGCCCGCAGACTCAGTACCCCCAGCAGGCCAGGTTAACCAGCGGCTTGTGCGCCCAGCCTGGAGCCAGCGGCATGCTAAGTGCGTGCGGGGCCTGAAGTGGTGCCATGAGGTGCTGCCCAACCCCCCTCCCCCTCCCCCAGCTCAGCACCACCCTGCCCCAGCTCAGCACCACCCTGCCCCTGCCCAGGACCCCCTAGCCCCTCCCCCTGCCCAGGACCCTCCCCCTCCCCCTTTATAACCCTAACCCCAACCCTAACCCGTGTTGTGGGGTGTGTCGGTGGGGCCTGTGAGCAGGTGCATCCTGATCCCTGCACCACACCTTCACCTCCACGGCTGCCGCCCGCTTCCCTGCCCCCACAGACTGTGACGAAGGCAACAGCCTGATGTTGCAGCCCCAGCAGCCGCAGGGCTGGCGGCCCCCTGTGCAGCAGGACCCTGCCCGCCAGCCCTTCACCCTCACACAGGGTGGGTACCCAGGGAAGCCGGAGCAGCCTGATCGCCGTGGCCAGTCAGGCATCACCTGAGCAACACTTGGCCAGGCCTGGCAGCACCTGGACGGGCAGGAGCAAAGTAGGGGGTCAAAGGCGTGGCTGTGTCTACCAAGTGGGCCAGTCAGTGGGCATGACTACCAGATCCACACTGACACTTAACACCTGCTACACACCTGCCTGTTGCGCTGCCACCCGCCTGCTGTCCTCCACCACACCACCCTCACCGTCACCCTCATCACTGTATAGGCCCTTTATACCAACAACCTAACCCAAGCCACGCCTTCACACACAACACCCACATACTGCATCGAAGCTGCATGAGGGCAGGCCATGTGCTGCTGTCTCCTAGGTCAGATGTGAGGTCCTGGGGGAGGCCAGGGGTGCTCCCACCATTCCACAATGACTGGGCTAGGGTTGGGCCTACCTGTAACTCAAACTCTAACCCAACCCACACAACATCCCTCACAACGCCTTGAGGTGCCGGGTACTGGGAGCAGGGCAGGGTCCAATGGGCCAGGAAGGGGGTGCTGGATGCCACCTCATGTTCTTTGGCTCTCGCACTGTGCCACCACCAGCTGCATGCTGCACCCTTTCCTGACACCTCTCAACCACGTCCCTCTGCTGAGCAGTGGTGGAGTTGCCCCTAGGGAACCCCAGCCAGCATCACTGGCCAAGTGCCTGATGGCGACAGTATGCCACAGCTCAGCACCTCCCGCATCACCCCAGCGGGCAACAAGAACCAACGCAAAGGCGGGATAAGGCCCCCTCACTAGGGGTGGTGTTTTGTTTGAAGGGAGTTACACACATGGCATGGGCGCTTGCCACCTACACTATTGCCTGACCCCTGTGACAGGGCTATAGCCTACAGTTGGCATGACGAACCATGCATGCAAGCTGATGACAGTTTAAGCCAAGGCAACATTACTGTGCCCCAGGCTGCTGCTGCTAGGCCTTGGACGGGCTGTCTCACAAGCCCAGGCTGAGGTAGGTCCGGCCTTGCATTGGTGGGAGCAGGCCGCGCCCCAGGCGGTAGCTCCTCCCTTAATGCACGCCGGTGAATACCGGAGTAGTCTTCTTCTTCTTCTTCTTCTTCTAGGTCCGGCCTTGCCCTTGCCTTGGCCTGTTCCCTTGATGGGCTGGCTGAGCTCAGCTGCCTGCTCAGCCTTGGTGCGCAGTGGGTGACAGCAGCAGAGCCGGGTAGGCCAGCAGCAGCAGCAGCAGCATGTCACCCACCCAGGCAGCTAAGCACTTCATCTCGGGTTCTCTGCCGTGTGGCCCGGCCATGCCCTTGGCGGGGCCCTCACAGGCCCCCCAGCAGCACCGGGTGTTGCCTGGTGGGTTGGGCCTGCGGCCAGGCCCACGCCTATCCCATAGCCTAGGCTAGGCATGGCGATCATAGACTATTACACTTGTCCGTCACTGGTTGAAAGCTGAAGCTTACCTGGCATCGGCAGCACAGCAGGCTTCAACCCGGACCAGTGGGTGGTCAGGAGCGGCAGCAGCCAAGCAGCAGCGACCCCGGCCAGGCGAGCCACCCTTGCCTCGTACCTAATCCTCCATGGCCTGGGCACATGGGCATGTGGCCAGGCAGCCTGAAGGTGGATGGCGCAGACTTGTGGACTCTCTGGTCATGAGAGCGGCATGCATCCCAGCCCAGCCCAAGCAGGAAGCCAGGC
Organism: Haematococcus lacustris; assembly: GCA_030144725.1. Lineage (NCBI taxonomy): Eukaryota > Viridiplantae > Chlorophyta > Chlorophyceae > Chlamydomonadales > Haematococcaceae > Haematococcus > Haematococcus lacustris. The sequence continues at coordinate 13,043,018 of JASKMD010000029.1, forward strand.
ACTACACGCAAGTCAGCCTCCTGGGGCACCATCCTTGCATTGACGCCCCTCCCACCCTGCACCTCACACCCTTTGCCAAAGCCTCAAGCTGGCTGACTAATTGAAGTATTGTAGGTCCCAGGGGCTGGCGCCCCTCCCGCCCTGCCCCTCCCGCCCACCCTGTTGCCTGCCCTGACTACCAAGGTCTAAACAGCGAGCTTGCTTAGGCGGGAGACCAGCTGACCTGACCTGACCTGACCCTGACCTGACCTGACCTGACCTGACCTGACCTGACCCTGACCTGACCTGGCCTGGCCTGGCCTGGCCTGGCCTGACCTGACCTGACCCTGACCCTGACCCTGACCCAGACCCAGACCCAGACCCAGACCCAGACCCTGACCCTGACCCTGACCCTGACCCTGACCCTGACCCTGACCCGACCCTGCAGGTGGTGAATGGGATGAAGTGGGTGTCACGCCATCACTACCACCAGGAGAGGGGAGTGGTTGTGTACCTGGGAGCGGGCAACTTCAGCCAGGGTGGGTGGAAGGCGGGGGCGGTGCGGGAGGGGTTGCGCAGGGTGGTGCAGCAGCCCAACAGGCCCAACACAGATCCCAGGCCTGACAGGCTGGTGATCGTGGATGAGTTCCGCACCAGCCGTGTCAGCTCGTCAGTGCACGCCCGCCAGCCATGTGAGTTGCACCTGCCACCTGACCAGCCCAGGCCCGCGGACTGGGTACCCCCAGCAGGCCAAGTCAACCCGCGGCTGGTGTGCCCAGCCTGGAGCCAGCGGCATGCTAAGTATGTGCGGGGCCTGCCATGGTGCCATCAGGTGCCGCCCAACCCTCTTCCCCTCCCCCCGCCCAGGCCCCCCCTGCCCAGGCCCAACAACCTCCCCCAGCCCAGGCCCAGCCCCTCCCTGCAGCACCTGGCCCAGTGCAACGACCCCAGGCTCCCCCATATGGAAGGTGGCTGGACCGGGACACCAACGGGTGCCTGAACTTGCAGCGCATTGGGGAGACCAAACAGCGCCCCCTAGAGCTATGCAGCTGGGATGACCTGGAGGCTCTGCCCCCCGTTGGCAAGGAGTACCAGCAGGGCTACAAGCTGGTCAATGACCGGCTGCCCAAGGTCAGGCAGCGGCTGCACCGGGCTGCAGAGTACCGGCGCGGTATTGATGGCCGGGCCCGCAACCATGCATAGGGCCTGGTAGTTAGCACAGGTTGTTAGCCTTACAGAGCATTAAGCTGTTAGTTTTGATGAGGTGCCCAGTGGTCGTGGGGTTTGCCCATGGAACTTGCCATCGATGTGGGGTTGGCAGTCATCAAGGGTGCGACCGAGGATGCTACAACTTGTTTGTAGTAGCTGAGTAAGATTACCCACAGTCAGACATGTTGTTCCTTGTTGAACAAGTTTTGTTTGCCCTGACTACCAAGGTGCTGCCCCCCAGGGTGATAGTCTTCGCTGTTAGCTGTTTCAAAGGGAAGGGGCTAGCACTTCCAGCACCTGGTCAGCTGTTCAGCTGGGTCAGCTGCTCAGCTGGGCATGTGTGGTGATGTGCTCTGCCTTGACCTCAGGTACAGCCTGCTACTGTAGTTAGCAATAGGTGTGAGGTGATCACTGTCAGCACCACCGGTGGAAGCGATCACCGTTAGCACCATCACTACCAGACTTGGAAGCTGCTGCCTGCTTATGCTGCTGCCTGTTCCTCCTGTTGCTGCTGCTACCTGCTTACGGTGCTGCTGCTGCTGCTTTGCACCTTACCAGGCAGTCCACGCTGGGAGCTGCCCCTAGAGAAAGAAGAAAGAAAGACTGTGCCCTCTCTGGCGTGCATAAATTGAGGAGGGTAGCGTTGAGTTCATCTTCTTGCTAGCTTCACACCAGGGCAGCTGCCCCTGAGACACAAAGCTGGCACCCACCTAAAGTGTGGGCAGGGCGCAGCTAGCTTGATGCGGTGCAATAGCAATTCCTCCTGGGGCATGCATCAGCTGCCTCGTTGCCTGTAAGATAGTGCCCATCGCCCAGCCATCAGTCAGGGTCAGTAGGCATCTGAGATGAAAGTGGCTTGACTGACTTGACTGCTCTGAGCGGAACTTTCTAAGCTGCGCCATTCTTTCTAAGCTGCGCCATAGGAAACCGAAAAGCTAAAGCTGTCACGGCATAGAACATCGCACGTCCCAGCCAACTGTCCGCGGCATGTGCATGTCCGAGAGTGGAGCGGCATTGGCATTGGTGCTGCTGGCAAGTACACCGCGCTGCTGATTGTCAGCGCATACATCCGTTTGGGATGGGCACGCGAAAGCGGGCCGCTGCAGCGGCTGCGGGGCCACGCAGCGCTGCTGCACGCCTGGTGCACGACTGCACCTTGCCTCACTGGTGCGAGGTACTGTCGCTGTGCATCGCGGCGAGCTGCACAGGTTGACATGGGCGTCACACACGCACACACAGGACGGACATCTCTGGCTTCACGACAGCAGAGCTGCGGGCTGGCCAGGTGAGCTCCCCTGCCTCCACTGCCCCAACATTGCCACAGAAGTAACGGTTTGGTGCATGCGGCGTGCAGGCATTGCTGCTGACAGGCCAGGCTGTGCTGGAGGTGCTGCAGGGCGCTGTGGATGTGGACGGGTGAGAGCAGGTGGTGAAACATGCTGGTGGATTAGCAGGCTGCCTCCAGGGACAAGCAAGCGGGCAAGCAGGAGGGCGTCGAAGCAGGGATGCAGGGATGCAGGCAGACAAGCAGGCAGCAGCGTAGTAGGTTGCGAAGCAGGGCAGCCGGCAGGACAGGCAGGCAGGCAGGCAGGCAGGCACATGTCCAGGTGGGTAGACAGGTAGATGTATGAGGAGGAGGCATGTAGGCAGGTGATGTCCCGCCCTCCCAGGCTGCCTCCCTGCACCCTCCCTGGCCACCTCCCTAGCTGCTGCTGGGGCCCTGGCTGCCGTGCAGGTTCCTGGTGACAGCGGGGGACGCCCCCCTGCCGCTGTCCACGGCAGGCCAAGTGGGACTGGCCATCACCTTGACAGCGCAGGCTCACGCCACCCAGGTAGGGCAGCA
>JASKMD010000029.1:13046548-13107699 GCA_030144725.1 Haematococcus lacustris
ACGGTATCTGGAATTTTGAGTAAAGGTACTCTAGAAATAGCATGCTTAAGAGCATCAAAAGCTTTTAACTTATCATCAGGCCATTTGTGCCAATTGAAATCTGTACCTGCTTTACCAGTCAGGTCAGTCAGTGGTGCTGAAATAGCACTGAAGTTGTGTACAAATTTGCGCACAAAGTTTGCAGCACCCAGAAACTGCTGCATGGCAGTGAGGCTGCGTGGCACAGGCCAGGAAGTAATAGACTTCACTTTATCAGGGTCAACAGCAATGCCCTGGTCACTAACAATGTGACCTAGGAACTTAAGTGCGGTTTTAAGAAACTCACATTTTGATAATTTAGCTTTAAACTGGTGCTTACGTAATAGTTCAAGAACTCTCCTCAAATGTGTGAAGTGCTCTGGTACGTTTTTGGACATGATGAGGATATCATCTATGTACACAAAGGCACAGTCATTAATGACATCAGCAAAAGCATTGTTCATTACACGTTGAAACGTGGCTGGCGCATTGGTTAAACCGAAGCACAAAACTTTAAACTGATACAACCCACTGGGTGTCCTGAAGGCTGTCTTAGGGACATCCTCATCAAGGATCCTGATCTGGTGATATCCAGCTTGCAGGTCAAGTGACGAGAACACTGTACACCCAGCTAACCTGTCAAACAGGTCATCCACTCTAGGTAGTGGGTATTGATCCCTAAGTGTGATCTTATTCAGCTGACGATAGTCTACACACATCCTCAACTCACCTGATTTCTTTTTGACAAAGAGGACAGGGGCAGCGTAGGGGGAGGAGGAAGGTTCGATGATTCCCTGCTCCAGAAAGGCTGCAACCTGCTTCTTCATCTCCAACAGCTCTGGCTGGCTCATCTTATATGATGGCAAAGCTGGTGGCTTACAGCCAGGCTGAAGGGGAATGGTGTGTCCCACTGGACGTTGAGGTGGTAGAGTATTGAAAGGTGCGAAGACATCGTCGTACTCAGAGATGAGTGCTGTCAGCTGGGCTGCCACTGCAGGGGGTATAGAGGTCGGGTAATTGATAGGTGAGTTAGAGGGTGAGGTAGTTGATTGAGAGAGGGGGTCAGGGTCATTGGACAGCAAATTAGCTGGACTAGGGGTTGGGTGAACGGACAGCACACTTGCTGGGGTAGGGTTGATGGGCTGAGACGAGATGAGTGCAACCAGGGACTGGCCGCCTTTCCTCAACCACCTGTAAGCCACTTTTGCTGACACTGTGGCTTGCTTATGTTTTGCCAGGATATGAGCACAATGGGGAGCCTAATTGGCGCTGCTGGCTCACATTTGAGTATTGTTTTAGCAGAAGCCATTTGTACTGTAATAGTACGTGCTAGGTAGTCCAGCAGCACACCATTGGACTGAAGCCAGTCACTGCCCATTAAGATGTCAAAGGCAGAGAACATCTCAGGCATCACCAACAACTCCACCCTGCAGCTCAGAGTCTGCACATTCACCTGGACGCTGCATGCATGCGTACAAACTACGGGCTGACCATTAGCCACAAGGAATTCCTTGGGCTGCTTCAGTTCATAACTGGACAGCTGGTACTGCTCAACAGCAGCACAATTGATAAAGCTGGCAGCTGCTCCACTGTCAAACAGCAGAGTGCAATCATAGCCATTCACTTTGCCAGAAAACGAGAAGTGTAATACACAGTCGTCTGCAGCAGGACCCTTGGGCATACATGCCTTCTCAGCGGGCACAGTGCTACAGGCACCAACACAGTTCTGACCGGCTGGTTGGGCAACACATCAGCGGCGGCGGTCACCCTTGCCACCCTGCTGCTTCCATCCACCCTTGCCTGGGCTGCGGTCACGCTTGCCTGGACCCCGTGGGGGACGGTCCCCAGCACCATGGCCAGAAGGAGGGCCCAGGGAGGAGGGGCGAGGGAACCCAGAGACCCGGCGGGCCTCCTCAGCTGACAAATGCTTCAGGTTGCAGTAGTCCCTGAAATGGGCAGGGTTCCAGCAGTGGTGGCAGGCATGGCCAGGAGGTGGCCTGGGAGGGGCATCAGACACAGGGGCAGCAGGGGGGGGAGGCCGTGGAGGACGTCCACCACCCTGGCTGCTGTGGCGACTTCCACGGTGGCCGCTGCTGCTGCTGACGTCCCAGTAGGGGCCACGAGGGGCCGCAGGAGGGAACCCTCCAGCAGGAGCGGTGAAGCCTTTGATACGGTCCATCTGCTTGTGAGGCACAAAGGCAGCTACAGGTGGAGGAGGGCGACGTCCCCCAATGCTGGCGGATACTGCAAACAGCACCTTCTGTCCATTCACTGCAGCCTGGATAGCATCAGTGAGGGTGGGCTCAGACATGAGTGCCAGGTCATGCACAACACGTCCCTGTAGCTCAGGGGTGAGACCCCTAATAAAGGTAGCCACAAGCATTGCAGGTGCCATGCAAGTCATGCCTGCAACAGTCAGGGTATTCCTGAACTCAGTGATGTACGCATTAAGGGTAGAACCAGCTGTCATGCGTAATGCACCTGGATCCAGCAACTTCCTGCGGTGCACATCTGAGTCATTACGCAGGTCATCACCAGCCATCTCTTTAAAAGAGGTGCGTAGAAATGCCCAGGTGGGCCTAACGCCATGTGCAAGGATATGGGCGTTCCTAGTGGCTGGGTACCATACCTCACGTGCCTTGCCTGTCAAGAAGTTTGGCAGGGCATCAGCAGGGTCAATGCGCAAATATGCACAGTGGACTTCAAGGTCTTCACAGAATATTTCTGCTACTCGGGAGGTGTTTAGGCATTGGTCTGTCCATTTCTCAGGACCTGGAACCTTGACCCTGGGCAGAGGTGCTGACACAGGTAAAGGGGACGCAACCTGAGATGAAGGTGCCTGTCCTACTGACAACGGGTGAGGCGCAACAGGTGCGACAGGGGCAACAGGTGCGGTGGTGCCAGACGAGGCTGGTGCAGCAGGAGCAGGCTTCGCGGCAGAGGTGCCACTGCTACCATTCACAGCAGGTCGAGCCGACTGCGAATACTGGTTGCGTATGTCTGCCACAGTCTGCTCTCCACTCACCAGCGCATTCTGTAGGCCCTGGAGACGCTCCATCTCAGCGAGCTCCGCTCGGATCCGGACTGCTTCGTTCTGAGAAGCCTGGAGGTTCGCATTCGCCCCCATTAACTGCTGGCGAAGCCTCTGAATCTCGTCGAATTGCGCAGTAACCGCAGACGTGCCCACATCAGGCAAGATCGGGGCAGCTGTCAGGGCTCCTGCATAAGAGAGCGGGGCAACTCCAGGAGCCGCTACAGCTGAGGGTGCTGGGCCAGCCGAAGGCTGGGCGGGGGACATAGCGCTCAGAGTCTGCAGCACGGTCTTCAGCAGATCCATCGCCTGAGCGGGGGGTAAACCAGTAACCCTCTCGATTTCCGCAAAGGCGGGGCTCGTGGTAGGCACAGGAAGGACAGGGTGGGTGATAGGCACCGTCGTGCCAGTAGTTGGCGCCCCAGTCGCAGCATGAACCGCTGCTGGAGCACCAGAGGTGGCGTTCGGAGTCGCTGGGGGCGGGGAGCCAGGAGTTTGGCCCCCAGGAGCAGAACGCTCCGGTCGTTTGTCTCCTCCAGGAGGAGGCTCCTTATTGGCAGTCATTTGCTTAGGGAGAAAGTGGCGTTAGTAGCAACATCGGTCGGAAACCAAAATGTAGCGTGCTAAGAGCAGCGCCGACAACCGATAACTACCTTCTTTCCCACAGCATGACACGGCCAGGGTTTAGAACGTTTCCCCCGAGGAGTCGAACCTCTGAAGCAGGTGTGCACGAAGGCCCACCTGCCCCTTGCGCCCACCATGTCACACTGCAGTACAGAAGTACCGTGAGGCGAGCTAGGCTTCGAGGAGCCGTTCGCTACACGTGGGGTTTGCCCATGGAACGTGACACCGGTGTGGGGTTGGCAGTCATTAAGGGTGCGACCGAGGATGCTACAACTTGTTTGTAATAGCTGAGTGAGATTACCCACAGTCAGTTCCTCGTTGAACAAGTTTAATTTGTCTGTATGCTTAAGTTATCCGCACCCATCTATGTGCATGCCGCCATGGAGCGGGGTTTCGCCAGTAGTTGTCGCTAGCTCGTGGGCAATGCCAAGCAGCCATACCAGGCTGATGTCACATACCGTGGCAGCGTGCATGCCAAATATCAACCTCATCTGCCTTTCTGCGCCCTCTATGGCCTCCGCCACCAGCCTTGAGCCCTTGCTGGCAGTTGTCATTCTCTCAACAATAGACGCCTCTGGACCATAGCAATTGGGGGATGGACGCATGTGAATGCACTCCCGCGGCCATCATGGGATGGTGGCCTAGCTCTCACCCAACATCATGCCATGGTGAGAGGCCTGTGACTTCATCACAGCTGGCAGGGCGAGGCAAGCCTGAGCTATTGTGGCATGGTGGCCTAGGCCTCATCTGGCTGGGCTCCACACACCCCTGCTCTGGCTGGGCCTGGTGCTGCCTCCTAGCTGGGTCGCTGTGTGGGCGGCCTGCCAGCTGAGAGCCTGGCGAAGGCAACAGCCAGCTGGTCACGCCTCCATAAAGGTTTCCAGCAGCAACTCTTAGAAAGGAAAGGTGGGGAATGGCTTCCATCGCGTAAGCCGGCAGCTACTAGGCTGCTTGGCCGCCCAAGGCGCCAAGGCAGCAAGAAACCTTTGAGCCTCCATCAGCCCAGACCAGAGAGCGAAGGGCTCGGCGGCTGTGGCCGAGGCTGACACCTCCAGCAGCAGGACTGCAGCTGTTGCCGCCACTTGTCAATGGGCACCATGGAGTGTTGACATGTCTGCCTGATCAAAGGGCTCAGTGGCTGGTCACTCTCCAGGCAGGCCTGCGAGAGGCCGCCTTAAGCCTGCTTGCCCACCTCCGCCGGCGCCTTGAGCGTCAGGGACAGCGCGTGCAGGCCAGCAGCAAACTCTGGTGCCACAAGCTGGTTCACAAGGCGGTGGCGCTGGACCAGTGGCATGCCCTGGAAGGCAGCAGCCACTACCTCCAGCCTGCAGGCCAGCCACAGCAGGGTGAGCCCTTTGCAGCCTCTGGTGGGTGGGGGTTGAGTCAAGGCCGGCTGGCAATGCTTGAAGGGCTAGCGGCCTGCTGTCAAGACAATGTAGGGCCAGGCCAGCCCAGTGTGAGGGGCATGTCACACACCAGTGACCACTTGTGTGAGGGTGGCACCTAGACATGAGCCTTCATAGATTGTTCAATGCTCAGCAGACAAACTTGTTCAACATGGAACAACATGTCTGACTGTGGGTAATCTCACTCAGCTACTACAAACAAGTTCCTCAATGCTCAGGCAAGCAGCATAGCTAGGCAGATCAGCAGCAGCGCACTGCCACATCCTCGAGTCTGACCGTCTGGTCTTGGCGATGTCGCCCCATGTGTGATCCAGCTTGGGTGCTTGTCTGTGTGAACGGCCATGCCACCCCACCCCCCATGCACCGCATGCAAAAGGTTCACAGCGACAACGCCTTGTAGTGGCTGGGTGGCCAGGCTGGCTGGGTTGCTGCCAGATGAACGGTGGTGAGGGTTCTTGGCATGTGGGACATCAGTAAAACTTGGATCTTATTCAACTCCTGTCTGGATCACTGCTTTCTCAACCCCTGTCCCAGGAGGGCCTGACTGGGGCCCACACCAGCTCTAACCTTGCACCTCCCTGTTGTATACTGCGCACACACTTGCTGCACCGCCAGCAATGCCACCCCACCATTCCCATCCAGTGTGCACACTGCCTCCACTTGTAAACAGGTGCCACTCCCACTCCCCATCATGCGCCTCAACCCAATCTTTCCTGCCAGCATGGGCTTCCCTTTAGAGCTGCGGGCACCACCACTATGCACTCCATGTGCCCATGCGCCCATGTGCCTAAAGCCTGGCTCCTTGGACTCAGCATAGCAGCTGAGGCACGACATGGGCCAAGGTCTCTACCAACAAACTGCTCGCACCCGTGGGTGGTGGGAAGGTGGCAGGAAGGTGGGGCCCAGGCCTACCTGAAGTGTGTTTCGCCTGCTTCGCAAGCGGCTGTGCCGTCCTTTTCGTAATGGCCTGCATGCTGTCCAGTGGGGGTGCAAGGGGAGAGTGGGCAGCGGGCGGGGTTGCTCTCGTGTGCCCTCCCGTAGATGATGGCTGAGGGTGCGGCACTGGTGCCCTCGCACCCCACAGGGCCTTGTGCAAGCCTGCCTGACAGCAGAGAGCCGCCACATGCGCCCAGGCTTGGCACGCTTGTGGAAGCCTGGCAGTCTGCTCGTGTTGACCTACCTTGTGGGAATCGTTGGTGAGCTTCAGGGCGCTGGGTTTCAAGCTCTCCTCAATTTTGCTGCAGCAGCAGCGAGGCATGGCGTAGGTCCGTGAGGCTACAGCCACAAGCAGCTACAGCCACCGCCACCGCCACAGCTACAGCCACTATGCGGGGCGCCTCAGTACGCACCTCTTTATTGCGGACGCGATGGGACCGAGAACAGGTTCAACGCTAGCCATGCGCACGCCGAGTCTCAGCATCTGTGCCACAATGACGCCTCCGTGGCCAGGAGTGAAACCATTGTCGAGACGGCTTTTGACTGATGGTGTGCGGCACTAATTGTAGCGACTGGTGCGGCCAACTTGGAGTCAAGCTGCAGCAGGGTCCTACGCCATGTCACGATGCACCCCTTGGAAGCTGGCCCATCAGCAAAGGCCCCACCCTTGACCCCGACCCTAAGACCCCTGGCCCAACCCTGCCTCCCCTCAAGTGCCGACTGTCCTACCCTGGCCAGCCCTCTTGTCCCTCACTAGGGCCTCCATTTGACCTACTAGCAGCCACTAGCAGCCACTAACTAGATCCGACTCAAACAGTGTTATTGGGCTGTGTGGAGTAAACCCAGTGCACATGGCACATGAGCCCGCCTACCACCTACACTATTGCCTGACCCGAGGGCTATGATGTAGAGTTGGCATGACAAAACATGCACTAATTGTAAGCTGATGACAGCTCAACAAAGGGGGCACACATTACTGTGCCTCAGCAGGCTGCTGCTGCTCCTGGGCCTTGGGGGGCTTGTCTCGCAGCCGCTTGTAGCCCAGGCCAGGGTACTCCTTGCCCTTGGCTGGCAGAGCTCCCTGGTCTGGCCAGTAGCACAGCTCCAGCGGCCGCCACCTGCTCTCCCCAATGCGCTGCATGTTCAATGCTGCATTGCAGTCCCTGTCTAGCCGCCTGCCTGGCTGTGGGGCTGGCTTTGCCTTGGCAGCCTTGCCCTTGCCCTTGCCCTTGGTGGGCTCAGCTGCCGGCTTGCTGCGCTTGGCTGGAGGGGGAGTGCTGGGCCCTGGCTCTGAGGCTGCTGGCTGTGTGGCTGCCTGGCTGCTCCGTGGGGCCTGTGGGGGCTTGCGGGGGGCCACTACAGGGCACCACACCAGGCCCCGCACTGGCTGGCCACGCTCCTGGCTCCAGGCTGGGCGCACCAGGCGGGGTTCCACCTGCCCTGCTGGGGGCTTCCAGCCTGCGGGTCTTGTGGCACTGAGTGTGTTCAGCTCCACCCCACAGGGCTGCTTGCCATTCACTGCTGAGCTGACCCGGCTGGTGCGGTGCTCATCTACAAGCACCACCCTGCCCCCATCCTGGTCTTTGCCCCTGGGCCTGCACACCACCTTGCGGCAGGCACGCAACACCGCATCAGCACCCCACCCACCCCCAGTGCCAATGGTAGCTGCACCAAAGAACACCACCAGCTGCTTGGCACGATTGTGGCGCTCCATGGACAACTCAGCCATCTGCTCCTCCAGCTGCAGCCATGCACACAAGGCACACACATGGTGGCTGACATGATGGCACACGGTTAGGCATGGCACAGTCAAGTAATTTTTCGTTTCGTGCCCGATCACCACCTCTCAGTCCCTTACCCTCCCTCCCTCACACCTACCTACCCACCCACCCTCACCTTGTTGAAGAACTGCTCCAGCGCCCGGTCCTGGGCTCCGTACAGCCTCAGCCGCTGCCGTGCCCACTTGGGGTCCAGGTACACCTCCCACACCGCATAGGGCAGCCTTGGTCGTAGGGTCCCTCTGCAGCCCACAATCAATACTCGGGCGCAGGGCGCAGGGCGCAGGGCGCAGGGCACAGGGCACAGGGCACAGGGGCAGGGGTGGATCTGGGCAGGCATATGAGGGTTGTAGGGGCAGGCTGACAGAGCACAGTGTATGCGCTGTAGTGCTCTGCCCGGTCTGTAAGTATGTTGTGCACGGCCTAGGACATTTTGAAAGAACTCTCGGCAGCGTGCTTCAGCCTGGCCTGGCCAGTACTCGTCCTCACTGGAGAACTCAGTCACTGTGGGGACAGCTACATGTAATAGAAATGTAACGTAATGGACCTCACTTCCGCCCCACTCCGTGTGCCGGCAGTCCGGTTAGATGGCGACCTGATGCACATCCCAACACGACCACTCCGCTTATAGGATAGTATCACTGACTCCCTGAGATGCCTTCGAAGAGGAAACGCAAGCGCCCCGTCTCCCCCACGCAGAGTGCAGCCGGTAAGCCGCAAAGCTTGGCGAAAGGCTAGGCTCACCCGAAGCTAACTGACGACGCGACGCAGTGTGCCCCACGCGACAATGCGACTCCGTGCGTCAAGTCCTGCCGTGCGTGTGCTGTGCCTTCCCGTGTCCGCAGGTGCCAGTGGCGGTGGGTAGCAAGATCAGGAGCAGGGGCAGGCTGTGAAGGAAGTCATTGCAGAGAGGCGCCAGGTCATCAAGGCTGCCCTGCGTGGCCTTGTGGAGGCAGCGCGGCCTGACCTTAGCCCAGCACAAGTAGACGCAGTTGTTGCAGAGGTCAACAAGCGCATGACCATGGGCAGCAAGCAGTGTGTCCTGGCAGCAGTCTTGTGTCTCGCTGTGCTTTTGCAATCCTTCCTAGGCCAGCCCACTCCAGGCTTCCCAGCAGCAGGTCCAGCCCCAGGCCCCCCTCCTCCGCCTGACCCAGCTTGCCCTCCCTATGCTCACCCCCGCCTTGCCACACGCAGCTCACCCCCCACTGCAGCTGCCCCAGCCCAGCTGCCTTCCCCAGTGCAGCTGAACATCTGGGACCCACAGCTGCTGGCACAGATCAGAGATGCCATGGAGCTGCTCACCAAGGCCAGTGTGCTGGAGCACTTGATGCGTGGCCCCCACCATCGTGGCATCAGGCTGCTGCCCGGTGAGGTGGTTGTGTTTGAGCAGCCCAGCAACGCCTGGCGCCAGTTGCCATCCTCAAGGAGCTGGACGAGGTGCACCTGCTTGGCGACCTCAACACTCTCAACGCCAACGCCACGAAGATCATCACCAGCATCCAGGAGTTCTACCGGCACCCGGGGCGCTTCATCGGTTGGTGGTGCAAGGCGGTTGGGGTGGTGGATGGTGGGTTCAGTAGGGCTATGAAGAAGCTCTTCCCCCAGCTGGTGCTAGGGCGCCTAGACTATAGCTAGCCTGACAGGGAGCACAAGTGGCGATTGCCACCCAACAGCGTGTTGCGGCAGCCTAGGTGGGTGGCGGAGGTGGCAAAGCATCGTAGGCTGCTGGGGCTGCCGGCCCAGTGGCGGGAGGGAATGGACTCCATAGGGAAGGGGGGGGCAGGCAGGCTGCCCCTAGAGAATAGGGTGCGCTATGCGCTGTTCGTCAACCGCAGCCTAGAGGGCTGGCAGACACCCCATGGCACGTGCCCGCACCCCTTCACCATGCTCCCCATGGTGGGGGTGCGGGCCCGCCACTTTGTCATTGATGACAGGGTACTGCATGGGCTGCTGGCCGACCTCGGCATGACCGACCTGACACTGAGGCAGTTTGTGGCTGACGGCCTGCCCCATTGGCAGAAGTTCATCCAGTACAGCCAGCTGCAGAACAGCGGGTGGGACTTTGCGCGCAGGGTAGAGACAGATGGGGTCAGCGTCAGTGTTCACTTTGTGCGCAGCCAGGCAGTCCATGAGCCAACGGAGCTGCCCTCCATAGGGCGTCGGCTGACAGCCACCAGCGACTACAACCCAGCTACCCACATAGCCGTGGGGGTGGATCCAGGCGTCAAACAGGCCATTAAGGCAGGGCATGCTCAGCAGCACCCAGTCACAGGTCAGGTGCTCAGGCAGTGGGAGTGGGAGCTGAGCAAGGGGCAGCTCAAGCATGACAGCGGGCTAACCAAAGCCAAGCAGGAGACAGCCCGCTGGTCAACTGCCATCCAGCCACAGATGCTGCAGCTGGCAGCTGCCACCCCAGCTGGCACCACCCTAGGCGGCCTCCATGCCCACATCCTGGCCCTCAAGGCCACCTGGGACGCACTGTGGGAGGAGTACCTCAAGCCACGCTGGCGCCGGCAGCGGTTGGCGCTGCACCATGCCCAGAACCGCGTCATTGAACGTTTCTGCAAGAAGTTATGACCTGACCCTGACCTGACCTGACCCTGACCCTGACCCTGACCTGACCTGACCTTATACCTGACCTGACCTGACCTGACCTGACCTGACCTGACCTGACCTGACCTGACCTGACCTGACCTGACCTGACCTGACCTGACCTGACCTGACCTGACCTGACCTGACCTGACCTGACCTGACCTGACCTGACCTGACCTGACCCGACCTGACCTGACCTGACCTGACCTGACCTGACCTGACCTGACCTGACCTGACCTGACCTGACCTGACCTGACCTGACCTGACCTGACCTGACCTGACCTGACCTGACCTGACCTGACCTGACCTGACCTGACCTGACCTTATACCTGACCTGACCTTATACCTGACCTGACCTGACCTTATACCTGACCTGACCTGACCTGACCTGACCTGACCTGACCTGACCTGACCTGACCTGACCTGACCTGACCTGACCTGACCTGACCTGACCTGACCTGACCTGACCTGACCTGACCTGACCTGACCTGACCTGACCTGACCTGACCTGACCTGACCTGACCTGACCTGACCTGACCTGACCTGACCTGACCTGACCTGACCTGACCTGACCTGACCTGACCTGACCTGACCTGACCTGACCTGACCTGACCTGACCTGACCTGACCTGACCTGACCTGACCTGACCTGACCTGACCTGACCTGACCTGACCTGACCTGACCTGACCTGACCTGACCTGACCTGACCTGACCTGACCTGACCTGACCTGACCTGACCTGACCTGACCTGACCTGACCTGACCTGACCTGACCTGACCTGACCTGACCTGACCTGACCTGACCTGACCTGACCTGACCTGACCTGACCTGACCTGACCTGACCTGACCTGACCTGACCTGACCTGACCTGACCTGACCTGACCTGACCTGACCTGACCTGACCTGACCTGACCTGACCTGACCTGACCTGACCTGACCTGACCTGACCTGACCTGACCTGACCTGACCTGACCTGACCTGACCTGACCTGACCTGACCTGACCTGACCTGACCTGACCTGACCTGACCTGACCTGACCTGACCTGACCTGACCTGACCTGACCTGACCTGACCTGACCTGACCTGACCTGACCTGACCTGACCTGACCTGACCTGACCTGACCTGACCTGACCTGACCTGACCTGACCTGACCTGACCTGACCTGACCTGACCTGACCTGACCTGACCTGACCTGACCTGACCTGACCTGACCTGACCTGACCTGACCTGACCTGACCTGACCTGACCTGACCTGACCTGACCTGACCTGACCTGACCTGACCTGACCTGACCTGACCTGACCTGACCTGACCTGACCTGACCTGACCTGACCTGACCTGACCTGACCTGACCTGACCTGACCTGACCTGACCTGACCTGACCTGACCTGACCTGACCTGACCTGACCTGACCTGACCTGACCTGACCTGACCTGACCTGACCTGACCTGACCTGACCTGACCTGACCTGACCTGACCTGACCTGACCTGACCTGACCTGACCTGACCTGACCTGACCTGACCCCCGACCCCGACCCCGACCCCGACCCCGGACCTCGGACCCCGGACCCCGGACCCCGGACCCCGGACCCCGGACCCCGGACCCCGGACCCCCGGACCCCCGGACCCCCGGACCCCCTGACCCCCTGACCCCCTGACCCCCTGACCCCCTGACCCCCTGACCCCCTGACCCCCTGACCCTGACCCTGACCCTGACCCTGACCCTGACCCTGCAGGTGGTGAATGGGATGAAGTGGGTGTCACGCCATCACTACCACCAGGAGAGGGGAGTGGTTGTGTACCTGGGAGTGGGCAACTTCAGCCAGGGTGGGTGACAGGCTACTAAACAAGGACAATGCCAAGAACAGCTACAGGCTACGAGCTACCAAGGGGGGGGGGGGGGGTAGGGGGTCTGTTGCATTTCGAGCTTTATGGTGCGAGCAGGCCGCGCCCCAGGCGGTAGCTCCTCCCTTAATACACACCGGTGAATACCGGCATAGTCTTCTTCCTCTTCTTCTGGGTGGAAGGCGGGGGCGGTGCGGGAGGGGTTTCGCAGGGTGGTGCAGCAGCCCAGCAGGCCCAACACAGATCCCAGGCCTGACAGGCTGGTGATCGTGGATGAGTTCCGCACCGGCCGTGTCAGCTCGCCAGTGCACGCCCGCCAGCCATGTGAGCTGCACCTGCCACCTGACCAGCCTAGGCCCGCAGACTGGGTACCCCCAGCAGGCCAGGTCAACCCGCGGCTGGTGCGCCCATCCTGGAGCCAGCGGCATGCTAAGTATGTGCGGGGCCTGTCATGGTGCCATCAGGTGCCGCCCAACCCTCCTCCCCCTCCCTCAGCCCAGGCCCCACCTCCCCCTGCCCCTGCCCAGGACCCCCCCCCTCCCCCAGCCCAGGCTCCCCCAGCCCAGGCCCCACCACCTCCCCCAGCCCAGGCCCAGCCCCTCCCTGCAGCACGTGGCCCAGTGCCACGACCCCAGGCTCCCCCATATGGCAGGTGGCTGGACCGGGACAACAACGGATGCCTGAACTTGCAGCGCATTGGGGAGAGCATGCAACGCCCCCTGGAGCTGTGCCAATGGGATGACCTTGAGGCTCTGCCCCTCGTTGGCAAGGAGTACCAGCAGGGCTTCAAGCTGGTCAATGACCGGCTACCCAAGGTCAGGCAGAGGTTGCACCGGGATGCAGAGTACCGGCGCGGTATTGATGGCCGGGCCCGCAACAATGCATAGGGCCTGGTAGTTTGCACAGGCTGTTAGCCTTACAGAGCATTAAGCTGTTAGTTTTGGTGAGGTGCCCAGTGGTCGTGGGGTTTGCCCATGGAACGTGCCACCAGTGTGGGGTTGGCAGTCATCAAGGGTGCGACCGAGGATGCTACAACATATTTGTAGTAGCTGAGTGAGATTACCCACAGTTTGACATGTAGTTCCTTGTTAAACAAGTTTTGTTTGCTGTAGTGCTCTGCCCAAGCAAGCACACCACCCTCGAGCCCACACATGCACCCTGCCAGCCTGATCCAAAGGAGCTGCATGGTGCCGCTGATGCGCCATAGGTTGGCGTGCCTTACTAGCTCCTCACAACAGCAGAGCCACTCCCTGACCGCCGACCTCCTGCCATACTGCTGGCCTGGCCCGCACCTCTCTCATCACCGCAGCGGGTCACAACCAACAAAAGAAAGGCATGATTATAAGGTCCCACTAGGGTGTGTGTTTTGTCTCTATGGGGTAAACTACCATACACCTGGCTTGGACGCCTTCCACCTAAATTACTGGACCTAGATTTTCCACTGATGGGTAGCTTGCAGGTTGCCTAAACCCCGACTCTCACCAGCTACCCGGTAAACAATATAAGTGTACACTGCAGAAGTTGAGGACTGCAACAGCTACTTTGCTTCCAGTTAGATCAGACAAGCAAGGGTAAAGCGAAGTTCGGCACCTTGACCGTTGTTACCAGCCTTTTCCTCCGGCTTGCATGCTGCGACCATGCACACGGATTTCATGCTAATTAGTATTGGATCAAAAACCCACTGCAGCATCAGCGGCGGAGGCAATGGCGAGCCCTGCCGCTCCATTGAAACTGCGGCTTAATAGGGCCCTGCAGGATTTCAGCGGGCGCATACAGTCGGATGCACTGGTTCAGGTGACCTGTCTGACTTATCAGCAATCAGTCAGGGCATCAGTCACTGGTTCAGGTGACCTGTTTGGCGTGCTTGCGATGAAGATTTTAGGGAGCCCTATGTCAGACAGTCAGACAGCCTGTTTGGCATTGCAGGTATGGATGCCCGAGCAGTGTGCCGCTGGAGTACTGATGAGCGCCCATGTGGGTGGGCTGCGCTGTTTCCGCAGTTTGCGATGGAGCCTGTTGAATGCTCTGCTACGTTCTTGCTCTTGCGCTAGGGTTTGCCCTTTGCCATCGTGGGAGCTGGAGACTCGCTGGCACTGTTTCGCTGTATCAGCGTGCGCTACCGCTTTTCAACCGATCCAGGCAAACCTGCACTGATGGGCGCTGTTGGCCGTGTCTATGCTACATCAAGGGTGGGGCGCAGCACTTCCTGACAGCTGAAGGACCCACATGTGCAGCTGCAGCTCCAGTGCGCCCCAGGACCCATTTGTGCAGCTCTTGTCTGCCTTACCTTGCAGCCGGAGGTGTGCCACAGAATGCAGCAGCAAAGCGAGCAAGTTTGCCTACGGGCAACGGGGGCCCATCGGTGCCAGGTGCACTCTACCATTGTCATCCCTATCTATGATCGACATGGTCTTGACAAGCCCCTGGCGGTCCTTGAGCTTGTGCAAAGCACCAAGGACGTCGTCTCACTAGCTTTGCTATCTTGGCTGAAACAGTCCCTTGAGGTAAGCTGTAATTGCCAGCATGAGTGCGGACTTGGCATCTTGCATCTTGCATGCCACAACAGCACCACACTAGACAATACGAATCTACTGTTGTTGAGTTTGACTTCATAGACACCTGCATGCAGAATATGTCCCTGTTCTCCAGCGAGCCACTGCTGGATGAGGTACCTTTTGGGCCAAAGCGGTCAGAGCCAGCTGGGGCCGGTCTGTACACCGGCGCCCCAGCCTGCTGTTCCCCAGCCATGCAAAGGTGTGCCTCAGGACCCCAGGCCCGGCTGGACCTGGACACAGCCACCACCTCCACTGCTCCGCCGTGGCCCTTCAGTGCGGCAGCATCAGGTACACATACGCTACGCCGCCAGCAGTGTGCACCAGTGCATGACTGTAGGGGGCTGCTGGCAGGGCTGGAATCCTGGGTTCAGAAGTGCATGTCGGGGCCTGTGCCACATCAAGCCACAGGACACACCTCAGCCAAAAGCACACCAGCTGCTCTGTGTGGGACAAGATGATGACTTGCTGCACGTCACCCTGTGCTGTACAACTGCAGACCACTGCAGGGACAGCCGGGACGAGCGCCCTGGCCTGCACAAGGACAGCACAGCTCGACAACAGCCCAGCACTGCATGGGCCTCACTTCCGGGCACCCCCCTGGCAGGGCAAGCCCGGTGCCAAGTAGACAGGCAAGTGAGCTTAGCAGCAGATGCCATGACCACAGGTGGAAGCTGCAGTGCAGTGCAGGCTCCTGAGGGGCAGCTCCAATGGTAGCTAGAGCCACTGGCAGGGAGAGTCCACCCCCAGTGCTGTCTCCGCGAGCAGTCCCAAATGATCTTCCCAATGCCTGCAGTGCACATCACCAACCACGCAAGCACCTGCCATGGGCCCTGCCTGCTGGCTGGTTTGTCACAGCAGCGTGTCACCCCTCGCTCTCAACCACCGCCATGCAGGCCACTTTGCTCACGGCCCCATAGCGGGGACCAGCAGGCCGACTGTGCCTGGGGCATAGCTCTATTGGCTGGTGCAGCTCTGGGCCCTCAGCTCAACACACCAGGTCGGCCCCGTGCAGCGCACCTTGGCCAGCAAGCCGGCTTCCTGGCACTGCACACCCTGCCTGCCCTTCCCATTGGAACACCGCTCGTAAGCACTCCTGGTGGAGGCAAGGCTGGTGCAGGCAAGGAGGCCTCTGTGCAGCAGCTGGTAGTGCGGCTGAAGCAGAATGGAAGCTCATCAGATGTGCTGCAGTCTCATAGCCCTCACACAAACACCAAGCCAGCGTTCGGGCCTGCTGCGGGTGGTAGGGGCGGCAAGGCGGACACCGTAGCATGCAGCAGGAAGCCAAGCGTGGTTGCAGGGGGAGAGGAGGAGGAGGAGTTCAGCAGTGAGGGTGGCAGGGAGGAGGGGGAGGACGACGGCTCTGACAGCCAAGGAGCAGGGGTGCACAACAACCGTGTGGGTGGTGGGGCTGGGAAGCGGCTACGGTTTGAGGACCTGCAAGCGCAGTTTGGGCTGGGCCTGAAGGACGCTGCCAACAACCTGGGCATCTGCGCGACCACTCTGAAGCGTGCCTGCCGCCGCCACAACATCAAGCGCTGGCCCCGCCGCCAGATCGCCAAGTTGAACAGGGCCCTGGCCTCCAAAGGCCACCAGGGAGGCCCACCCAGCACCCTGGTGGCCTCAGCAGTGACTGCCCAGCTCAAGGCAGTGGAGCGAGCCCCTGTTCAGTTAAAAGGGCAGGGGCAGGACAAGGGCCAGGCAGGGAACTTTTGGCCTTGGACCACTGGCGTCACCGATTCAGGTGGAGGTGGCACCAGCAGCGCCCCAGGCAGTGAAGACAATCAGAGGCTGCTGCTGAGCAGCGTGCCCCAGGTGGCCCCTCCTTTGCAGCCGAGGGGGCCGCAAGGCTCTCTGAAGCAGCTGGGCAGTCAGGCGGACGCCTCTGCTGCAACACAGCAGGCCCAGGTGCAGGCTCTGCAGACTTTGCATGCACAGCTGCTGCTGATGCGCCAGCAGCAGCTGGCACAGGCCAGCGGGGGATCCGTGCTGCAGCCCGGTATGCCAGGCCTCTCACCCCCTCCCCATGTGTCGGGTGGGACCCCTATGATGCATTCGGATTCTCTTTCTCAGTCTTCCAAGCAGAGTGGCTGCTCCACACAGCAGCCAGCGACGCAGCCAAGTCTGACAGCGGTCATTGACAGGTCATGCATGCAGTCATCATCTGCCGCACCCCCCACCAGCGTGCACAGCATGCCTCACCAGCAGCACCTGGACCACCATCTCCACAAACAGCAGCAGCAGTTCCAGCACCTGCAGCACCAACACCTGCAACACCTGCAGCAGCAGCAGCAGCCGCAGCAGCAGCCGCAGCAGCTCCTGAGTCCAAACCAGAGCCTGCAACTGACCCACACTGCACAGCCTCGCAGCCCAAACCCTCTGCCCCTGTCCCCCCCCTTCCTGAGCAATGGGGGCATGCAGGCCTCCCTGTTCATGCTCAATGACCTGGCCAACGCCAGCGCCGTGGCTGCCCGGGGCCCTGCCCTGATCCAGGAGCTGTGCGCCCAACCCCACCAACCAGCTCACCTGCAGGCTCAGCTCGGCCCCACCACCCCAGCCACCAGCAGCCTGCTGGGCTTGGGCCACCACTCCAGCATGCAGATCTCCAGCTCCTCCCTGCTGTCGCTGATGAACAAGCACAGCGTGGGGTCCCTGATGCACCCGGAGGAGCTGAACGCCCTGCTCCAGCCACTCAGCGGGGTCAGTGACCTGCTGGCTGGGGTGGGGATGGTGCCAGAGGGCAGCAGCGTCAACCCCATCCTCACCCTGCACGTGGACTGCTCCCAGCAGCAGCAGCAGCAGCAGCAGCAGCAGGCAGGGACGCAGGGCGGTGGCGAGCCAGGCACACGGCATACTGGCCAACAGGGGCAGGGGCAGGGGCAGGCTAACTGCGCTATGTTCATGCCTGGTAGTATGAGCATGCCTGGACAGGGGCTGGGGGGCCTGGGACAAGGGCAGGGGCAGCACAGCCAGAGCCACACGCTGGCGGCCCTGCACGAGCTGTTCAAGAACACGCCGGGGTCCAGGGAGACGGTGATGGAACTGCTGAGTGAGGACCTGTTTCTTGCGCAGGGCCATGCCGGCAGCTGTTGAAGGGGCTGGGCCACATGGTGGAGGGGCAAGGGTGTGACATATGTGGACCAAGGGTGTGACTGTGGGGCAAGGGTGTGACATGTGTGGAGCAAGGGTGTGACATGTGTGGAGCAAGGGTGTGACATGTGTGGAGCAAGGGTGTGACATGTGTGGAGCAAGGGTGTGACATATGTGGGGCAAGGGGCAAACGTCTGGAAGAGGTATTATGCTGTTACTGGCTGCTTTCCCTACACTGTTTTGAGACTGCGATTCATTGCCATCATGCTCTCCATCCACAACTTGTACCACGCACCTTGACCAGCCAGCTTGCACTCAAGCCACTGCCACTTGTCACTGCGCTGGCCAGCAGTGTGTGTTTGTGTGTGCTCCCTGCCATTCTCATGCTTGTTGGCAGGCCACCTAATGGCAGCCCAGCTGAGGTCTGAGGACAGCTGGTTGTGAGCGTGTGGCAGATGGACAGCTGCGGATAAGAGGACAGGCTGGAGACGCAGCTGCAGCACAGTGGTATTGTTGAGCTCCTGGGGTTTCAAACCAGCACTGCGCACAGTCGGTTGTGCCAGTTAAGTGCACCTGGCCTGTGATGTCTGGTGACGGAGGGGGGATGTCAGGACAGGGGAGGCCAGCACAGCCCCACCTGTCACATGCCAGTGCATGCACAGTGGCCAAGGGTATGAGCCAGGGGGTGAGGGCTGTGTCCATATTACTGCCCATGTGGCCATGCCTTTGCAGCCCCTTGCAATGACGTCCTCGCCTCCAGTGTTGTTTACTGGCACATACACCACTGCACCACATGTAGCAAACGATTGCATGGAAGAGGGGGCAGCAACATGTATTGCAGGTACTAGCAACTGCCCTTGAGTTGGTCAGCAACACTTGTAGGCTTTGGATTAGGTCAGGGTCGGGGTTCAAGTTGAGGTCAAGGTTGAGCTTGTGGTAAAGGTTAGGGGCAAGGGTTGTATTAGGTCAGGGTCAGACCATGTGTCTGTTTGCTTCGAATTGATTGCATTGGCTGTGAGTGGCATGACACGGTGAGTGGCATGACACGGTCTGGTTGCACCGGTAGCCACACCTGAAGTGACACACAAGTAGTTAATGCTGTGTGCAGTGTATGCTGGCAGGCCTGTACTCGCCCTCACTGGAGAACTCGGCCACTGTGGGGACAGCTACATGTAATAGAAATGTAATGTAATGGACCTCACTTCCGCCCCACTCCGTGTGCCGGCACTCCGGTTAGATGGCGACCTGATGCACATCTCGACACGGCCACTCCGCTTGGATAATGTTACTGCATCCCTGAGATGCCCCCGATGAGGAAACGCAAGCGCCCCGTCTCCCCCGCGCAGAGTGCAGCCGGTAAGCTGCAAAGCTTGGCGAAAGGCTAGGCCCCCCTCACGACGCGACGGAGTGTGCCCCACGCGACAATGCGACTCCGTGCGTCAAGTCCTGCCGTGCGTGTGCTGTGCCTTCCCGTGTCCGCAGGTGCCAGTGGCGGTGGGCAGCAAGATCAGGAGCAGGGGCAGGTTGTGAAGGAAGGAAGTCATTGCAGAGAGGCGCCAGGTCATCAAGGCTGCCCTGCGTGGCCTTGTGGAGGCAGCGCGGCCTGATCTCAGCCCAGCACAAGTAGACGCAGTTGTTGCAGAGGTCAACAAGCGCATGACCATGGGCAGCAAGCAGTGTGTCCTGGCAGCAGTCCTGTGTCTCGCTGTGCTTTTGCAATCCTTCCTAGGCCAGCCCACTCCAGGCTTCCCAGCAGCAGGTCCAGCCCCCGGCCCCCCTCCTCCACCTGACCCAGCTTGCCCTCCCTATGCTCACCCCCGCCTTGCCACACGCAGCTCATCCCGCACTGCAGCTGCCCCAGCCCAGCTGCCTCCCCCAGTGCAGCTGAACCTCTGGGACCCACAGCTGTTGGCACAGATCAGAGATGCTATGGAGCTGCTCACCAAGGCCAGTGTGCTGGAGCACTTGATGCGTGGCCCCCACCATCGTGGCATCAGGCTGCTGCCCGGTGAGGTGGCTGTGTTTGAGCAGCCCAGCAACGCCTGACCAGTTGCCATGCTCAAGGAGCTGGACGAGGTGCACCTGCTTGGCGACCTCAACACTCTCAACGGCAACGCCACCACCATCATCACCAGCATCCAGGAATTTTACCAGCACCCGGGGCGCTTCATCGGTTGGTGGTGCAAGGCGGTTGGGGTGGTGGAGGGGGGGTTCAGTAGGGCAATGAGGAAGCACTTCCCGCAGTTGATGCTAGGGCGCTTAGACTATAGCCAGCCTGACAGGGAGCACAAGTGGCGATTGCCACCCAACAGCATGTTGCGGCAGCCTAAGTGGGTGGCGGAGGTGGCAAAGCATCGTAGGCTGCTGGGGCTGCCGGCCCAGTGGCGGGAGGGAATGGACTCCATGGGCAGGCAGCGGATGCACCGGGCTGCGGAGTACCGGCGAGGCATAGATGGCCGGACCCGCAACAATGCATAGGGCCTGGTATTTTGCACATGCTGTCAGGCTTACATAGCATTAAGCTGTTACTTTTGATGAGGTGCCCAGTGGTCGTGGGGTTTGCCCATGGAACGTGCCACCGGTGCGGGGTTGGCAGTCATCAAGGGTGCGACCGAGGATGCTACAACTTGTTTGTAGTAGCTTGTAGCGTTCAGATAGAACGCGCCTTAATCTTTTCAGTGTGTGAACGCCATGCAACGCCAACCGCAGTTACAGGTGTCAGACTGCTGCAGCGCAACCAGGCTAAGACATAGAACGGCCTCCGGGGATCGAACCCGAATGGTGGGCAGCAGTACAGCCCACCACTTAACCTGCCTGTATCACACTTCAGCAGTGACACTAGCGCCGATCCGCTTAGTGCAGAATCGGAACGCTACATTCCTCCCCCTCCTATGGGATGGCCGTTCCGCCCATAGGCCATCATGGCATGGACTCGCAGTACATGACCGCTAGTTTGGAACTCCTGCCCATCCGGACGCAGGTCGCTCTCAGGAGTTTACGGTCACCATGGACCCTTCAGCCCA
Organism: Haematococcus lacustris; assembly: GCA_030144725.1. Lineage (NCBI taxonomy): Eukaryota > Viridiplantae > Chlorophyta > Chlorophyceae > Chlamydomonadales > Haematococcaceae > Haematococcus > Haematococcus lacustris. The sequence continues at coordinate 13,067,444 of JASKMD010000029.1, forward strand.
GGCTCACAGAGCCAGTGGAAGCTGGGTACGAAACAAGCCAGGCTCACATGAGCAACTGGGCCCATAGCACACCAAGGCACATAGCATGCAGCAAAGCAACCAGCATGACCACATGGAGCCCATGTCCCACATTTAATTCACAGCAAGCCATTCTGAGCCTTATACAAGTTTACGCAGTCAGGGGCATTTGCTAGATTGCTGGCAGGCTCCCAGGTGTTGTCAGAGTCATCATAACCCTTCCACTTGACGAGGTACTCCTTTGCTTTACCTGCACGCACATGCCGGTGGTTCACAATGCGCTCTACTTCATATTGTGGGGAATCATCTAACCAGCCCAGCTCAGTGGGGGGTAGACGACCAAAGTTGCCCTCATAGGGTCTTAGTAATGACACATGGAAGACAGGATGGATCCTGGACATGGCTGAGGGCAGGGTCAGCTTTACAGCGTCTCTTCCCACATGAGCCTCAATCCTGAAAGGCCCCACATACCGTGGCAGCAGCTTTCTGGCTTTGCCCACCATGTTACGCAGGTTCATGGTACTAAGCAGCACACGGTCACCCACTTGGAACATACTGTCCGCGGATTTCCTGTGTGGATTAGCATCATTTGACTGCCGACTTTGTGCCAGTTTCATACATCTCCTGGCTTCTTGAACGCCCTTTTCCCAGCCATCAGAGAAGAACTGGGCCATGGGAGGTGGCAACCGAGGTAACTCATGGGTCACCGGTGTCACTGGGGACTGTCCATAGTTAATCAGAAAAGGTGTAGATTTAATACTTTCTTGCCATGAGTTATTAATTGCAAACTCGGCAAACGAGAGGTGTTTAGGCCAGTCTCGTTGAGTGGGAGAGATATAATGCCGGAGCATCTCTTCCAACACTTTGTTGTACCGCTCAACCTGCCCATTTGACTGGGGGTGATAGCTGGAGGTGAGAGAATGTTTCATGCCCATTAGCTTGCATACAGCTTGCCAGAACTTGCTCACGAATAGGGAGCCCCGATCACTCACAACTTCAGATGGTAGCCCATGATGGACAAATACCGAATCAATGAAGAGTTGTGCAAACTCAGGAGCATCCATGCTTTCCTTACATGGCACTAGGTGCACCATTTTGGAGAGCCTGTCAACGAATACACAGATGGAATCATATCCATGTGATCCGGACGGTAGTTTGGTTATGAAGTCCATGTGCATGACTTCCCAGCGGTATCCAGGTATAGACAGAGGATGAAGGAACCCCCATGGCTTAGCTGTAACCGACTTGTTTCTCTGGCATGCATCACATGTTGTTACATAGTGACGCACATCAGTGCGTAGGTGTTTCCACCAGAACACACGCATGACACGCTCCAACGTCTTAGTGATCCCAACGTGGCCAGCATACTTAGCATCGTGCATCTCATGCAGGATATGCTCTCGTAGCTGTTTGTCACGGGGCACAATGACTGTACGTCTCTTTTGATGTCTCCATAAGCCATGTTCATCCAGGTACAAGTTCTTTGTCTTTCTACGCTTGGTGAAGTTGGAATCAGCAGCATAAGCTCTGACCAACCACTCATGCAGGTTTGACAGGGGACCTGGTGGTTTAGGTGCACTGGGTTCTCCATCTACTGGTATATCAGCAGCCCAAGTGACACGCTTAGTGGGTGGCCTGGCGGCAGCACCAGCACCATGGCTTGGTGGTGGTTGTGTGGGTGGCGCAGCGGCATCACCAGCACTGTTTTTCTGCGCCTCAGCACAAGTTTCCTCCCCCTCCTGAGAACGACGCTGGCTTCTAGTCGTCACTAGAATACTACGCACATCATCTGCACCAGAGCCCTTACACGTCTGCAATGGGGCTGCTGGAATGCGTGACAATGGGTCAGCAGGATTAGATATACCAGGTAGATATTCAATGGTATATGAGAAGCGGGCCAGGAATTCCATCCATCTAGTCTGCCTGCGTGAGAGTATAGTTTGAGTAGGCAGAGAGATGAGCGGCTTGTGATCTGTGTACAGTGTGAATGGTACCCCTTCCAGGTAGCATCGCCACTGTTGGCAAGCAGATACCAATGCCAGCAGTTCCTGTTCGCCCGTGGTGTAATTAATCTCAGCAGGAATTAATTTCCTGGAGTAATACGCCAATGGGTAGCCATCCTGCATCAGGACTGCACCGATGCCCTCAAGGGACGCATCGCAGTGCACCTGAAACGGCTTGCTGTGATCAGGAAGCTTGAGCATAGGCACATTAGAAATGGCCTGCTTCAAAGCATTGAACGCATCCAGCTCAGCCTGAGGCCATGCCTTCCAAGGGAAGCACTCCTTCTTGGGGCCAGTCAGGTTAGTGAGGGGTGCAGCAATAGTGCTAAAATTATGTACAAATTTACGTACATAGTTAGCAGCGCCCAGGAAAGACTGCAGAGTTTTGAGGCTAGTAGGTACTGGCCATTCAGAGATTGCAGTAACTTTACACGGGTCAACAGAGATACCATGAGCACTAATAATATGGCCCAGGAACTTTAATGTTCTCTGCATAAATTCACATTTAGATAGCTTAGCATAAAATTTATTTTTACGCAATAAGTCAAACACACGCCTGAGGTGGACTAGGTGCTCCTCACTGTCCTTGGACATCACCAGGAGTCATCAAGGTACACGAGTGCACAGTCATTGATCACCTCAGCAAATGCTTCATTCATGACACGTTGGAACGTGGCAGGAGCATTTGTCAGGCCAAAACACAGTACCTTGAATTGGTAGTGCCCCATGGGAGTCCTGAACGCGGTCTTAGGGACATCCTCAGCCGGGATGCGGATCTGGTGGTAACCAGCCTGCAGATCGAGGGAGGAGAACACAGTTTTTCCTGCTAGCTGATCAAACAGATCATCAATGCGTGGCAAAGGATACTGGTCCCTAATTGTAATTTTGTTTAGCTGGCGGTAGTCAATGCACATGCGCAGCTCACCTGATTTCTTCTGGACAAACAGCACAGGTGCAGCATAGGGTGATGAGCTAGGCTCTATCAGGCCCTTAGCTAGCAGGTCAGTGATCTGTTTACGCAGTTCATCTTGCTCAGGTTTGGACATCCTATAGCTGGGCCTAGCTGGAGGCTTGCCATCAGGCTGCAAGGGGATGGAGTGCCCTACTGCACGCTCTGGCGGGAGTCCTGTGATAGGTTGGAATACATCAGAGTATTCATCAAGCAAATCCTGCAGGTGCTGCCTCTGTACATGGGACACAGCGTCTACTGGTAAGGCAAGGTCTTCCAGAGACACCATAGCTACCATGGCTGAGCCACCCTTACGCAGCCATCTGGCTGCTTGCTTTGCTGTCACAAGAGCCTTTGGATTGGCTTTGGACACAGCAGCAAGGACAGCAGCAGGTGGGCGGGGCAGTGAGTGGGTGGATCCAGGTGGCCTTGTGGCAGCACACTGGCCAGCAGCACTCTGGTCACCTGTGTGTGGGTGCAAGGTTTTATTACCTTGGGGAGTGCGCAGGGTAAGAGTCTTGTCGACGTAGTCGACCAAGGCTCCCTGCACAGTCAACCAGTCAGCACCCAGGAGCACGTCATAAGCATGAACCAGATCAGGCATGACAGTCAACAGGCACATGCAGCAGAAGCTGTTGATGCGCAGCTGCACTTTGACATAATGCTCACATATCACAGGTTGGTTGTTGGCAACATCAAACCTGAGTGACATGGGATAAGTAAATACTGGGATGTTATGCAGCTGAACAAAGCTAGCACTGATCAGGGATGCATCAGCACCACTATCAGCTAACATGTGACAGGCATGAGAATCAATGGTGCCAGCAAACTGGAACCTCACCTTGTCGTCTTGACCAGAGACCCCCAAGATGACTTGAGACGGTGCACGGGGACAACACAGGGCAGTCTTACACGAGAGAATATGACCCACACAGGGGTCAGCAGCACTGAAACAGGACCCACAGTTCTGAGCTGCTGTCACAGCAGTCTGCTCAGAGAACGCATGGCCATCAACAGTTGGATCAGGGAAAGGCTGGCTCATAGCATGCACAGCAACACCATCAACAACCATCAGCTGGGTCTCAGTCCCAGTCATTTCAGTGGCACAGGTGCATAAGACAGGTTCATCAGCATGTACCACAGCACAGGAGTGACACTGTCCTGGCTGGGCAACACCTCACTTCCCATTGGCAGATGCAAGCCTGCCCTTCTTGGGCTCAGAGTCATGCTGCTCAGAAGGACGCTTCCCTGCAGCCTTTGCATCAGCAGGAGGACGAGGGTAGCCAGATAGCTTCCTGGCTTCCCGAGCTGGCATGTCCTTATAGGGACACAGAGGCTTAAGGTGCCGGGGATCATAGCAATGATGACAGTACTGGCCTGGCTTCATGCTGGACTGCTCAGCAGCCTCTTCAGCCTTCTGCTTCAGAATGACACGGTAGCCAGCAGCAGGACCAGCAGCCATGCCAGCCCTGAAGCCCCTGGAACGGGCTGGGACTTTGGCAGGTGGGTCGCTCTGGGTGCTCTTAGGGGGACGAGGGTTGTTTGCACGCTCCAGACCTTCAGCCAGCTGCTTAGCCTGCACAGCAGCCACATGGCGCTTTGTGCCGACTGCTTCAGCAAGGATCTCAGCAGCACGCTGAGCCTGCCTGGCAGAATCGATAGCCTGAGCCAGAGTGAAGGCAGGAAAAGGAGCAGAATCCCTTAGGACTGCCTTTTTCAGCTCAGATGTCAGTCCCTTGATAAACAGGGAGACAAGCAAACTCTCATCCATGCACTGGACACCAGCAGTCAGCAGATTGTTCCTGAAAGCAGTGACATATTCATTGAGAAGGAGCTGGGACGACATGCGAATGCTGCCTTCAAGAAGCTGTTTCTGGGCATCAGTCTGATCGTCACGCAAGTCGTCTCCTGTATACTCAAGAAAGGACAGTCGCAGATAAGGCCAGGTAGGTGCAGTGCGGGTCTGTGCGAAATGAGCAGCACGGATGGATGGCAACCAAGCATCACGCGCAGCCCCGGACAGGAATGCAGGAAAGACAGAGGCAATGTCCAGGTTGAAGCGCAAGCAATGTGCTTCTAAGTCGTCACAGAAGGCAGAGGCCCTGCGGCGAGACTTGGTGCAATTGTCTGTCCACTTATCAGGGCCAGGCACAGATTTAGCAGCTGGAGCCTGACTAGTGACCTGGGGAAAGAGGTGGTGCAGAGCGCCGCCTCTCCCACCGATCGAGTTAAAGGTACCAGGAATACACGCTGGGCGTGTACCTGACCGACTCGGGGACGGAGTGCGCATACTAAACAGCCTGTCCTGAATGGAGGGAGGGGACCCTGGGAATAGACCCACCTTTTCAGCCAGCGCAGCCAGTGTGCGATCTGTCAGCTTTTGGCGAGATTCCATCTTGGCCAGCTTGGTTTTAGCCTCCTTCAGCTGGTCCTGCGTGTCCAGCAGCGACTGGGCCAGCTGGTCTGCGGAAGACAGGTCAATCTCGCCTTCAGAGACGTCGTCAGCCTCTTCTTCCTCATCCTGCTCCTCCTCTTCGTCTTCTTCATCGCCTGGAGGGACTGGGCCATCGCCCTGCCCATTCCGCGACGGAGTTACAGCAGGACCACCGTCGGGGAACAAAGCCGCCCTCAGGGACCTGGCAAACTCGGGATCAGATAGGGCCTGGGCCAATATGGCCTGGGAACCCGCAGGACCGCTGGACATACCAGCGCCTGGTGTTTCGCCATTAGGCGTAGTGTCAGTCATGGTGCGGCCAGTCACTGAGGTATCGGAATACGGAAACCAATGTAGCGTTCAGATAGAACGCGCCTTAATCTTTTCATTGTGTGAACGCCATGCAACGCCAACCGCAGTTACAGGTGTCAGACTGCTGCAGCGCAACCAGGCTAAGACATAGAACGGCCTCCGGGGATCGAACCCGAATGGTGGGCAGCAGTACAGCCCACCACTTAACCTGCCTGTATCACACTTCAGCAGTGACACTAGCGCCGATCCGCTTAGTGCAGAATCGGAACGCTACATAGCTGAGTGAGATTACCCACAGTCAGACATGTTGTTCCTTGTTGAACAAGTTTTGTTTGTCTGAAGTGACACACAACCTTCTTGCTGTGACGTTGCGCAGCAGGCATGTATTGGACGTTGAGGTGTACATCTACCACGCCACGCCCTACTTGCTGCTCACTGTAGTCTCGCGAACAAACCCTATGCTGTATGTAGCAGGGCATGCTGCATGTAGCAGGGCATGACCATCACGTATGTTTTCAGCAACCGCAGTTGTATTCCGCCGGGCCAAGGTACCTTCTATGGTGATGTAAGAGTGGGCTCATGAGATGACAACGTGCAACGCCTATGGCCTTATATGCACGTTACACACAGCAGCTGACTTCTGGCTGCACATGTCATGCACCACCTGCCTCATGGTAGCTGCTCACGTCATGTGCCACCTAGGTAGCTGCACCGCATGACTTATGGCGGCGGCTCCTACATGAGCCTCCTTGCTGCACATCTTGGCTGTTCCCCTTGGCTGCACTTGGCTGCTGCTCCTGCCTGCAAGTATACAGGGGCTGCATCATCGCAGTACCACATAACAGTCGACTCATGGCGGCTTGCTCCATGCACAACCTGCCTCATAGCCTCCCTTAACGCACGCCATGTTGCACCTGCATGGATCAAAGTGCTATGACCACGATGGGGTGGGGAGTATGGTTGTAGTAGCCTATGTCTAGTCGCTTGTAGCCTAGTCTGTCTAGTCGCTATACCTCCTGGGCTCCTGACTGCTACTGATGGCTTGGGAGGTTCAGGGGGGTGGGGGGCCATCTCCAGGCTTCACGGTAGGTAGGTAGGGAGGGGGTTGCATCATAGTGCAGGTGGGGGGAGGTTAGTAGGGTGAGGGAAGTGTTGCGGGGCAGAGGGTGAAGGGTGTGACTATTGATCCTGCAACAAACAAGGGGCATGCAAGCGTTTAGACTGGGTACATAGAGGCACATAACTGCAAGGTTAGCTGGGGGCTGAGGTTACCATTTGCTGTAGTAGGAGTGTGACCATTCTTGACTGTGTGACGCTTCTCCGTGGGGAAAGGGGGAGGGAGAGGGACGAGTAGTGAATGGTTGCAAGTGTTCTGTAAGGAACAATTTGTAAGTATTCTGCGCCATCCAGTTCTGATCCGTATTATCTATGTAATAGATATTTATTACCAATCCGTTCCGTAGTCCTAGCCCTAGCCCTGCACTCACGATAAATAAGGCCGACGCGGGGGCCTTTTTTGCATCGGATGGACTTTCTGCTCCGATAGAGCGATAGAGCGTTGAGTTTAAGGGGGACCTCGCTCTTGAATGAAGTCCTAACTCGCAGCGGTTGCGGAAATACATCGATCCGCGCGCGAGGTACCCCCCCCTTTTTGGGAATCTGTGCAGATGTCGGTTAAATGAGCACGTCATCTGTGCAGCTGCATGTCGATGCCTTTAGGAAAAGCGACATCTGTGCAGATGCCGGTTATTAAGAAGAAGAAGAAGAAGAAGAAGACTACGCCGGTATTCACCGGCGTGCATTAAGGGAGGAGCAGCCGCCTGGGGCGCGGCCTGCTCCCACCATCAAGCTCGAGAAGTAACCGACCCCCTACCCCCCCCCCTTTCTAGTAGCTCTAAGTCTATAGCTTGTTTTGGCAATGGTGTGGGCTGCTTCTGCTGCATGTCTCGTGAGCTTGTTTAGTAGTTTTGTGGCGTTGGTTTGAGTGACCCCAAGGGCTATGAGGTGTTGACGTGTGTGTGTTTCATAGGTAATACCGCCTATACCCAGTAGGATTGGTCTGATCTCGACCATGTGGCCTATCTTGCGCATGGTGTGTGCCAGTTTTGTGTGTTGGTTCAGGGCCTTGTCCAGTTGCTCCATCCACCTCGAGTCCGCACAGTATTTAATTTCTATGATGGTGATCCGTTTAGTGGCTTTGCCGCGTTTGCCCGTCTTCCTTTGTGGCGCCACCATGATTATGTCCGGTCTGGTAGTGTTTTTGGTCGCTGTTGGTTTCATGCCGAGTGCCCGTAGCGTGGTGTGTAGTGTGTCGTTAGGGAGGTCAAGGTTTTCTCTAGCGCCCTTCTCCCAGCTGCCGGTGTCCGCAAACCGGATGCATCCGCCCAGGGTTCCTTTGCTGATGGCTTTGGCGATGAGGCGGCCAGCTCCGTTGTGCCTTTCTTGCACGAGTGGCAGGGTCTCGCTGCAGCCCGAGAGCAGGTGTGTGGCACTGTCGGCCTCCCCACAGAGGGGGCAGCGGTCGTCTGTCGCCTGCTTCCAGCGCATAGCTAGTTTTTGGTTGTATAGTCCTCCGGTACGGTAGAGTAGGGCGGTCCTTTGCGCGGGGATGGAGATGGTCGCATCGGTCATCACTCTTTCGCCCGCTCCTTTTGCCGCGGCTTTGGTGATATCTTGGGTCATCTGGTAGTAAATGCTGTCTTGGTTGGCGAGGCCTAGCTTGTGCTTGCTGTGCATGTGTGCTCGTACGCTGTGTCGGCAGTCCGGCAGTGGGGCGAGGTTTTCGCCGTCGGTCCCGTTGTTTAGCCAGATACCCCTCTCCTTGGGTGTGGTCGGGTGGTACTCTAGTGTGTTTGCCTTCTCCGGGTGTAGCGCTGCGTGTTTAGCAAGGGCATCAGCGCCTTCGTTGCCGATGATGCCCGAGTGGGCCCGGACCTTGTAGAATTGGGTCGTGACGGGGCTGTCGATGATGAGGGTGGCGATGTCCGTCAGGATGTCGTTGTGTCTATAGTTGATGAGGGACATCGGGTTAGCCAGGGCTCGGCGGATCTGATAGAGAGAGCATAGGCTATCGGTGGCGATGCGTCTGGCCCCCGCTTTGAGTGCCGCGTGTATCGCTGTGAGTTCTGCCTTGTTGATGGTGTTGTTTTCTAGGTCGTTCATCGCAATGGTAAGTAGGGCGTTGCTTTCCGGGATATAGACCCCCGCCCCGACGCGCGCCGGGTCTGGCTCGGATGTCTTAATGCAGCTACCGTCAGTGTACGCTACTGTGGTCCATTCGGTGATGGCCATCCGTGGTAGCGTGGTGGAGTGGTGTGTGAGTTGGTGTTGGCTGCGTGTGTGCCCCAGCGTGGGTAGAGTCTTGTCGAGCGGGAGGCGGAGGTGCTGTTTGTGGCCACTCGGGAGAGTGGCTGGCTGTTTTTGATTGTGGGGTCTGCGAAGGAGAGGGTGTGTCTCCCTGTCCGGGTGTAGGGCAGTGGCTGTGCTAGCCATCCATCCTTGTGGGTTGCCTTTCGTGGTGAGTAGTTGCCCTGCCTCATTCCATATGACGTAGACGAGGAGGGTGGCGTGTTTGCCAAGTTTGGAGCAGTTGGTATTGGTGAGGGGTATGCTGGCCAGGTGCTGGCAGTACTCTGGGTACCGTCTCAAGGTGTCAATGTACTTGGGGTAAGAGATCCCCTTTTTGCCAGGGATCAACATGATGGTGGCCGTGGCCTCCTCCTGGTGTGCTGAGTGTATAGCATGGTTGACGCATTTCAGGGCCACCGCATCATCGGCTGGTACATTCCATGTGGATAGCCCAGTGTGACGTACAAGTAGGCAGTTGTGGTGTGCACCAAAGGCCGTGTCATTGATGTCGGGGCTCCAGTAGGTAGTGGTTTCCGGTCTAACTGTGAGTGGATCAGCCCATCTTTGGACGGTACTTGGAAAGCTTCGTGTGGTGTGTAGGGTGGTGAGGGCTTTGTCTTGTGCCAGTCTCATGGGGTGGCGGCTGCTCTGTGTGTCCTGTCTCCTGAGGAGGGCCACCAGTTCTGTGGCCAGGTTGCGTGTGTGTGGTGTGTGTTGTAGCCAAGCGTGTAGGTGTTGGTGTTGTTGTTTGGTTAGAAGGCCTATTGTGCGGCCCGACTCATCGTGAACCGTGACATGTTGCACTAGGTCGTGCTTGGGCATGATGGGCTCTCCCGTGCTGAGGTTCATCGCGGGTGTGGTCATGTGGGGGTGCAGTTGGAGGAAGGTTTCGCATTTGCCCGTCCCGACGATGTCCGTCTGCGGGTTGATGGGGTAAGTGTGGAAGGTGGCCTTCGAGTGAAGGTTGGTGCACCGGGGTAGCCAGGTGTGCGGGTCCGGCAGTCCCTGCCGGGTGTGTGTCGGCAGCTGTGTGTCAGGCCGCGCGTATCTAGCTTCTTGTATCCTCTGATTTTCCTCTTCATAGTCGCTGCGTCGCGCCAGGTAGTCCAGGTGTGCCGTGATGAGAGGTGCCGGTTCGAGGGTGGGGCGCCAGTGAACTCGTATAAGGTCCGAGTGCGCTGATAGACGCATAGTCGTTTTGAACTCGTTGCTGCCAAACTTGCATATTGGGCACAGCCAGTGGCCTGGTTCTTTGTGTCCCGACAGGAGGGCTTCCTCAAGGCAGGCTGGGTGGTAGGCCCTCTTGCAGTTGTGGCACGTTGGGCTGTCTCCTCTTGGTAGCCAGCATAGCTCACATGTGCATACGTCTTTAGCCTCTTCCCTGCTGATGGGTTCTATGTGTGAGGGTGTATAGCCTTCTTCTGCACATAGTGGTAATGCCCATTTATCTATGATTGTGGGCTTCCAATGCACCTTGTAGTAGCTTTCTTTGTTGATGCCGTCCCATTGCCCATCCATCTATGCTGGTGATGGCCTCTTGGTGGCCGTACATGGCCCCTAGTATGCTGCCTAGGTCCTTGGGTTTACAACGGCAGGCTTTATCCACCTTCCAGCTGGAGAGCCCTGGGAGGTCGAGGCCTATTATGTGCACTATATCCTCCGGGATGGTTTGTATCTGTCTGCCCTCAGTGTTCCGTTTCGTGCCCGCCTTGGGTCGGGCGGGTTTCGTTGGGGGCGATTGGGTTTCCCTGTTCTCTCGCCTTAGCAGCCGGGAGCTACTCTTGATGGCCTCCTGGGCTGCGGGTTGTGTCGCTTCGGTCGGTGTGGTCTTCTTGGCAGTCGCGTACGCCCTAATATCAGCGTAGCGGTGTTTTGTGTCTTCCTCGACGTCGGTTGGTGCAAGCTCCGTCAGACCCGCGGCCCATGGTTTAATGAGTCTTTGCGCAGCGGGCAGGTCTAGGGTGGTGTCTCGTTTGGCTGCGATGTCTTTCGCTTCTGTTGTGGTTGGGCATCTGTCTTGGGTCGCCATGGTCGTTAGTCGGTTGAGGGCGATATAGTGTTTTTGTTGGACTTTGTTGTGGAAGCGTTCTTTAAGCATCTGTCCTGATATGATGTAGGTATGGCCAGCGATGGTGTGTTGGAGCTCTGTGGCATGTCGGATGCCCAAGCTTTTGAGGCACGTCATGCAAGCACTAACTATGTCGAGTGGAAGGGGGCTGGTATTCTGTGTGATGAGTTGTCCAAGCAGTTTGGTTTCCTTAGGGTAGAGTTCTTGTCCTTCCTGGGTGGCAGTGAGCTGCGCCGTGGTGGCATGTAGGAGTTGCCTGGCTCGTAGGGTGTGTCGCAGCATAATTAACATGCGGTGTCCATGCTTGGCAGCTTGAGCGTAGAGCCAAGTGATCTGTTTGTGTAGCATGCATCTGGTTATGTGGGCATGTGTGGTGTCTGTGGACTGGAGGCTGTGTAGGAGGGCTGTAGTGTTTCTGGTATGGTATTCTTTGGCTGTTGAGCTGATGCCAAGACCGAGCTTGTCGATGTCCTCCCTGACAACGGCATTGGGTGTGCCTAGTGGGAGTCTGAGTTTTTTCTTAACACATTGGTTGATTGCTCTGTCGTAGAGGTCTAGGTCTCCCGGTGTGCATGGGGCTACGCAGAAGCTATAGGCCAGACTGGGGATGATGGCTGTCTTGATGATGTGGATGGCTTGTCTGGCGCTAGCGAATGAGCGTCGTAGTCTTTCTAGCTTCTGTCTGAGTTGTGTCATCATGGCTATGTGTTGTGGTTTCCAGTTGAGCGTCATGGTAAGTAAGACGCCAAGGTAAGTGAAGGGGGAGGTCGGTTTGAGGTAGGTGACAGGTTTCCCTTGTAGCGTTACGGCTTGCAGTTCTCTACGGGCTTGCTTTTCCGCTTCTGCCATGGTGCTGCATCTGCCGGATTGGTGCGCTTTGTGGAGCGCCGCTGTGGCGAGAGTTTTGCTGTGGGATACGATTAGGTGGCCCCAATCCGAGTAGGCGGAGAGCTTGTCTGCCTGACAGCGTAGGTTGCTGATCGAGTTGCATAGGATAGCGATGTCGTCTGCGTAGTCGATGCTGCCGATTGTAAATCGCCCGGCGCTGTCGGTTGTGTCGGATGTAAATTTGTACCCCCTCGCTCCTACTTGGAGCCAGCGCAGTAAGGGTTCAATGTAGATGAGGAACAGGAAGGGTGAGAGTGAGTCGCCCTGGATGGTGCCCCGGTCTACAGGTACCGGGTCGGTGGGGCCGTAGGGAGTTCTGAAGCGCGTTGTAGCGCCCGTGTACAGGTCCTTCACCGCGTCTGTGGCGTCGGTGGGAAAGCCAAGGTCGTGCATGATCCATAGCAGTTTGTCTTGGCAGGTGGTGTTGAAGGCGCTAGTGAAGTCGACCAGTAGCGCATAGATATCTACTTTGGCTAGCTTGGCGTCTTCGAGGGCCATGACCAGCATTTGGAGCTGTTGTGTGGTGTCCCTATGGGAACGGAAGCCTGCTTGGCAGTTACTTAACATCCCGTTAGCCTCAGCATACTCGTACAGCGCCTTGGTTATGAGGCTGGTCCAGAGTTTGTAGATGGTATTGGCCAGCCCAACAGGTCTGTAGGCGTTGAGGTCTGTTTCTTGGCCCTTGTCCTTGTAGAGCAGGCAGGTGTCACTAGTTTTCCATGTTGTGGGTGTGCAGCCAGTGGCCCACATGATGATGAACAGTTGGTGTATGGTGTCCCTCATCTCCCATGGCAGCATCTTGATGATCTCGTTTTCAATGCCGTCTGGGCCAGGCGCTTTGCCCCCTGATAGTCTGCTGATGCATTCTTGAAATCCTGCTTTGTCCATGATGGCTGTGTGCATCCAGTGTATATTTTGGCAGGTGTGCAACGTGAAGGGGTCCGCGGCTTTGGGGCGGGTCCAGGGGTAATTTCTGGTCTGTGTGTTTGTGTAGTGGCCTGTTTTGGGATTCGGCGGCGTGAGCTTTTGTCTATAGGCGGCGGTGATAAACCGGTTGAGATCGGCCGGGGCGGTGCAGATGTTCTTGGTATCGGGGTCGGCTAGTGCCTGCAGTCCTTTGTGGTCGGTGCGAGAGGGGCGCAGTATGTATTTGTTGGCTTTTTTGGGTTGGGTGCTGATGAGGTGTTGCATTCTGAGACGCGCCTGTGCAATGGCAAGTGCGGAGTCGTCGTCATCTAGCTTGTGGATTTGGTCGCGGTGGGAGTTGGTCAGCTGGGCGAGCGCGGCTTGCACGTAATTTTCGGTTGTACCGTCGCCCTGGCGTGCTTGCACCGCCTCCCTTACCTCCGCGTTGATCGTGTCTGTCTCTGGGAGTACGTCGTCGATAGACGGGTGGGCGCTGTTTTGTTTGAATAACATTCTAGCCTTCCGGCTGAGTTCTCTGGTGGTTTTGAGCTTTTTCCCTAGTGCCTGTCTGATCTTGCACATGCTCCTGCGTTGGTAATGCTGGCCTCCTCTGGTCAATGTCTTGGTGTTGCATGTCTGCATGGCAGTTCTCCTGCAGGTTTCCAGGAGCGTTGTGAGCATGGCGGCTGCGGTGTCGACAGCCTCTCTAGCCGGGAGGCCTGCCACTAGTGTCAGGCGTTGTGGTTGTTGTGGGTTGGCCTTGTCTAGTGTGGTCAGGAAGTGGGTAGCGTCTGTGTACATGGGAGCTAGGTATGCTGTCAGTTGTGCATGCAGTTGTGGAGCGCCTGAGCTGGGTTGTTGCACTCCAAGCCGGTATGCTTCCCTATCTTTGTTGGTGATTGGGGTGGTGAGAATGGTGTGGCTGTGTTTTAAGGGTTGATGTGTGGCTGCTAGATCTATGCCCAGTCTGGTAGTGGTGAGTGTGGCGGTGAGCGGTCTGTGGTCGCTGAGGTACGCGTTTGTGTCGACGTGTGTGCGATGCCCAGGGCCTTGTCTCGCGTCGCGCGCCAGGATGGCGTCGATGCGGCTGTTGCAGTGTGGTTGCTGGTAGGTCCAGGCCCGGTCGCCGGGGTCAGCTTCGGATAGGCGCAGCTCTGTGGCGAACTCCCTCATCATGTGGTCTTGTATGTATTCGGTGTGTTCGGAGCGATCCTCTGTCCTCATCGTGGCGTTGATATCTCCCGCCACGATGAGTGAGCCGGGCAGGTGTCCAGTGGCTGCTCGTATGTGTTCTTGCATCTTTCTCCTGAGTGGGATCGCGTCGTCGTTGTTCCCTGACGGCCAGTACGTGGCAACGAGTGTGAGTTCCTCGCTTTGCCGTTGGCGGAGGCTTAGGATGACGCATCGGGTGTTTACATCCGCATCTGTACACGGCGGCAGCATGCACTCGTGGAGAATAAGGCCGAGTCGGCGATTTTAGTTAAGGTGTACTGCAGATAGCCCTTTCAAAGGCCGTTCCATCGCCATATGTTTCATGATTTTAATCGACGTGGTTGGGCTGTAATCGGCCTTTAGCTGAAGCGGTCAAACCTTGTGCAGGGTTTCGCCAAACCGTGCACAAGGTTTCAACTGGCTCAGCCCCTAGGTGGCCGTCAAGCCAGTTCCTGACCCTGTGCAGGGTTTCATAGACCGTGTGCAGGGTTTCACTGACCATGTGCAGGGTTTCATAGACCGTGCACAGGGTTTCATAGACCGTGCACAGGGTTTGGTGTGGCTCAGTTCCTAGGCGTTTCTGACCGTGTGCAGGGTTTCGCTGACCGTGTGCAGGGTTTCAAAGACCTATTGCAGGGTTTCATTAACGTAGTGCAGGGTTTCATAGACCGTGCACAGGGTATCAAAGCATGAGTGTATAGTCAGCATTGGCTTACAACCTACATGCCTGCTGACATCTGCTGCCACATGTGGCCTCCTACATCAATGTAACATCACACGGCGTCACCATTAGAGTCATGCCTAGCACACAAACTGACACGTGGCTAACAACTGCTGTTTGCACTCTGAAACTGGTGCTGCCAGGCATGCACCACATGACACAAGCCACTAGACTCAGAGCTGCACAAGCCATGCACCCATTATCACATGCCATGCAACTGACACTCTGCTATACACGCCATGCATGGATCATCTCATACCAGTTGACTAATGGCTACTCAAACTATATACTCACGACGAACAACAGCAAACACATGGCTAACGAAGCCATGCACCTCATGACACATGGCAGATGACTCAGGGCTACACATGCCTCGCTACACCACTGCAAACAACATGTCTTGACGCACAAACAACTCGCAAACACCTCGCTACACCACCGCAAACCACATGGCACGGCGCTCGACAACCCCGCAAAGACATGTACAAGACACCACTCATGGCATTAGCTTCCCTGGATGCCTCTCCACACATGCACTCTCTTAGCTGCCACTCCTATTATGTGCACTCCTGGCTGCCACTCATGCCATTGCACTTGGCTGCTGTTGACAGCTAGGAGGTGGTGGTGGTGATGGGGGGAAGGGTGCACCAGCCGCGCTGCAGCTGCCTCTTGGCTGATCATGCCTTGCCACACCTGCCACATGGCAGCTGGCTCATGGCTACACACGTCATGTATCACCTCATGGCTGCAACTCCTAGCTGCCGCTCCAGGCTGCCGCTCCAGGCTGCTGCTCCGGGCTGCTATTGATGGCCTGGGAGGTGGTGGTGGAAGTGGGGTGAGGTGAGGGTAAGGTAGGGGAGGGGCTGCAGTGTAGCGCAGGAGGGGGGAAGCGGAGCGACACGGGTGAGATTGTGGGTAAGGGGAAGGACAAGGGAAGGGTGTGAACATTAGACCTGCAGCAAACAAGGGGCATGCTAGCCATCAGGCTTGGTACCAAGAGCCACAAATCTGCTTCATGCTGGCCACTCACCGTTTGCTGGGGTGGGGTGGGGTAGGGTGGGGTGGGGTGGGGTGGGGTGGGGTGGGGTGGGGTGGGGTGGGGTGGGGTGGGGTGGGGTGGGGTGGGGTGGGGTGGGGTGGGGTGGGGTGGGGTGGGGTGGGGTGGGGTGGGGTGGGGTGGGGTGGGGTGGGGTGGGGTGGGGTGGGGTGGGGTGGGGTGGGGTGGGGTGGGGTGGGGTGGGGTGGGGTGGGGTGGGGTGGGGTGGGGTGGGGTGGGGTGGGGTGGGGTGGGGTGGGGTGGGGTGGGGTGGGGTGGGGTGGGGTGGGGTGGGGTGGGGTGGGGTGGGGTGGGGTGGGGTGGGGTGGGGTGGGGTGGGGTGGGGTGGGGTGGGGTGGGGTGGGGTGGGGTGGGATAGGGGAGGGTTGGGGTGGGAAAGGGGTGGGCGTGTGACCGTCACACCTGCAAGCAACAAGGGGCGTGCTCACGGTAAGGCTGGGCAATGGGGGCCACTGATGTGCAAGGGGCTGGCCACTCACTGTTATCTCCATGTGCCATTGCTGACTCCTTGCTGCCTCCTTGTTGGCTGCTGCCCCTCCCTCCTGGCTGTGCCTCCTGGCTGTGGGGGGCATGGGCCTCTTGGCCTTGGCCAACCACTTGCCTTGCCCATGCCTCCTGGCTGCCACTCCTGGCTGCCGCTCCTAGCTGCTGCTCCTGGCTGCCGCTCCTGGCTGCTCCTCTTGGCTGCTCCTCTTGGTTGCACCTCCTGGGGAGTGGTGGGTCTGGCAGGTGGTGCCACCAAGGGTGAGGGTGAGGGTGAGGATGACAGTCACCAAGGGTGAGGGTGAGGGTGAGGATGAGGAGGAGGTGAGGAGGGGGTGGTCGCACGACGAGCGCACAAGGGGGAGCCAAGGGGTTCAGCATGGCAGTAACACAGTCCTTACCTCCATGTTCCTCCTGGCCTGGGTAAGGGTGAGGGAGAGGAGGAGGAGGGGGGTGTGAGGGAAGGAGGTGAGGGGGAGGAGGGAGAAGAGGCATGGGAAAGGAGAGTGGAGTGGAGTGGAGGGGAGGGGGAGGGGAGGGGGCCTGTTGCTCCTTGCTGCCGCTCTGGCTGCTGAGCTGACCATCACACCTGCAGCAAACAAGGGGCGTGCTAGCGGTTAGGCTGGGTACAAGGGGTCACTTATGTGCGTGGGGCTAGCCACTCACTGCTTGCTCCATGCGGTCCCTTGATCATTCCTTAGGGGGAGAGAGAGGGGGAGTGGGGGATCTGGCAGGTGGTGGTGGGCAGTGTGGTAGGGAGGAGGGAGGAGGGAAGAGGGAGGAGGGAAGAGCGAGGAGGGGAGGAGGGAGGAGGGAGGAGGGAGGAGGGAAGAGCGAGGAGGGAGGAGGGTACGCTTTTGCTCTTGTCCGCCGCCCTGGCTGTCGCTACTTGTTGCCGTTGTGGTTGCTGCTTCTGGCTGATGGAAGGTGCCACTGCGCCTTGGCACCGAACCTGGCACATGACACATGCCACGCTCTAACCTCGCGGTCGCACCTCAGAGTCGTAGCTATGCATCGCACCTTTGCAAGCTACCTTTGTGCCGTTCGCCCTCAACTCTGTGCTTGATCCCAAACACCCTATTCCTTTCGCTGATCGCTAATGGCTGCGAAACCGAGCTGCATGCTGGCCTCTTGGCTGACGACTGATGGCTGCGAAGGCTAGCTGGCCCGCATTTCATGGCCGGCTGCGAGGCTGCGCATTTGGGCGCTGTTGATGTCGCTAATGCTGAGTTTGGGATGGACGTGTCGCGTGTTGCGTGTTGCTGCATTACTGCGGGCTTTGCGAGGTCGACAGGGTTTCCTCTCATGGCGCCTCGCGACCTCATGGCACACCAACGGCATGCTTGGTGGCAGCTAGCGCAGATCCCAATACCAAGCCCGTCAGTTTTCGCGCTCTTGCATGCAAGTCACATGCAGAAAGCGGGGTTGGCGAAACCCTGCACATCGTCTTTGAATGACTTAGGAGAAATCAACACAAGGAACGAAACCCTGCACGAGGTCGGCGAAACCCTGCACAAGGTCTGAGTTTACTTAGGAGAAAACATAGTTGCGAAACCCTGCACAAGGTCAGCAAAACCCTGCACTAGGTTAGCAAAACCCTGCACGAGGTCAGGGTTGACTTAGAAGAAATCAATGCTTTGATTGAAACCCTGCACAAGGTCAGTAAAACCCTGCACTAGGTTAGCAAAACCCTGCACGAGGTAAGGGTTGACTTAACAAAAATCAATGCTTTGATCGAAACCCTGCACAAGGTCAGTAAAACCCTGCACTAGGTTAGCGAAACCTTGCACAAGGTCAGGGTTGACTTAGGTGAAATCGAGGCTTTGAGCGAGACCCTGCACAAGGTCGGCGAAACCCTGCACTAGGTTAGCGAAACCTTGCACAAGGTCAGGGTTGACTTAGAAAAAATCAATGCTTGGATCGAAACCCTGCACAAGGTCGGCAAAACCCTGCACACGGTCTTGAAACCTTGCACAAGGTTTGCGAAACCCTGCACAAGGTCAATTGAAACCCTGCACAAGGTTTCAAAGGCTATTTGTGCCTCAAACAGAGAGTAAACCTAGTGCAGGGTATCAGTAAACTGGCCCCCATTTCTTACTCGCTTTGACTTTGCACATGCTACCTACTAGGTTGTGCTTCTATTCTGATGCCTGACAACTCCTCATACTCAGAAATTTTAAAAAGTCACTTCAGTCAGTTAGCACCATCTCCCTTAGCCAAATACGGGGTGAGGGCTCAGCCACTGGTCCAGCAGCTCCGCAATGACCAAGAATTTCACTTTGGCCCAAGGGAGTCTTCTCCTCCACTAAGTCACAGCAGCCTACATGCCAAGTCTCAGACCTCAACTCGCAAGTTTGCCGAGCCAGCCAGCCCTTATTTGCCAGGAGTGATGGTGGCTTGCATCTGGATAGCTAGATCGTGTCTGATGCCAATGAGGACCTCACTATGGCCTTCGTGACGGTGGACGGTGTAGTTGGGCATAACCCTCTTCAGCCAGCCAGAGCTAGGTTTGTTGCTCTTGGGTTGGGTCATAGTCTCAGTGAGGATCAAGATGTCCGGGCTATGTTTGAGCACCAGGTTCAGGACCTCGTTTCTAGATCTGCATAGGCCTCTAACATTGAAGGTTGTGAGGGTGATGTGTTGCCTGTTGAGGGTTGCTTGGGGCAGTTCGGTTGGAGGGTTGTTGTGTTGGCTCGTGCGAGGGTCATTGTCCGGCGTGGTTTGTTGTGTCTCGGCTATGGTGGGGTTTAGCCTTGTGGTGTGGGCTCCGGTAGTGGGTTTGCAGAGGTATTGGGACATGAGGGTTTGTGTGTGCGTGTCGTTGCGGTGTGCCTTGGTGGCTCGTACCCGCTTAGCGGACGGGCCAGTGTTGGTATCGACACGCGTGGTGGGTCGGTTGGTACGCGGCTTACCTGAGGGGGCTGGCGGGCGGAGGGTAACAGTGGGAATGTCCCGGCGCTGTCGCGACCGGGCAGGTTCCTCATGTAATGGAGTGTCCTCTATTGTAGTGCTGCGCTTGGTGTCTAGTGTAGAGTTCTTGTCGGCGTCAATGGTGGTCACGGGCGGTGGGGCGAGTATCTCTCCTTCCTCTATGTGGTTGTTGGTGAGATCAATCGGGTCGGTGTGATCTTGAAAGTGTGCTGCTAGTGCTGATGCGGTGGTGGCCTCCAACGGGTCCGCTATCCAGATCTCCCTCCTAACGAACCTTGTGTGTCTCACGTTGCCTGTGCAGATGGTGAGCAAGTTCCCTTGGAGGCGTCCCCAGTCGTTAGGTGTGGAGAATGGTTTTGGCACCCGGTTGAATGAGTCCAGCTGGTACCAGCCTTGTTGTGTGTGTTTAATGACAGTTGCGTGGTGGTGTGATAGCAAGATAACAGCGTCAGTGTGTGTCGCCCCCGTGCTTGCAACAGCTGTAATGATCGCCTCAGGTGTGATACTGTGGGTTGGTAGGTAGGTTGTTGCTGGGTGCAGGTACGTGCGCATCTCATGGTGCTGGCGGTGTAGGTAGTGGTTCAGTGTGTCAGACGAGAACTTGCCTTTCTCGTGGTAGATGTGATCAGTATTGAAGGATCGAATCGTATGCCCGTCTTCTCGTGCTGCTTGTGCTAGATGTTGTAGGTGCTCGGCTAGTTGCTTGCAGTGTCCGATGACTGCATGGAAATCTATGCATTTCTTTCCCATGGCCATGTTGAATGCATGTACCAGGCAGCATTCTTCGTGTTGCCCTTCCATGTAGGGTTGTGCAGGGTTGTGGGTCGGTGTATATGTGGGGCCGGGTGCTGTAGTGTTGCGATCATGGTCGCGTGTTTGTTCCGCATGGCTGATGATGTGGTGAATGCCCTTTTCCTCACACCGGCGTATCTGCTCCCGTGAGCGGATATTAGGCGTGATGACAAAGAGTTGGTGCATAGTCCGCTTGGTTGCAGCAGAAATGTGCAAGAGGGGTGTGGCTGTCGTTTTCAAGGAGTCCAGTAGGTGCCATGCGCCGTTAATGCACTTCATGGCCATGCTGTGGCCTGGCTTTTTGCACAAAAAGGTGTGTGTACCGTATTGGCCAGCAAGGTTCCCTAGGTTATCAGCAGCCCAGTCGCTGGGTTGGTTGAGTTGGGCAATGCTCTGCACAGCAAGGCCGTAGTGGGTGCGTAACTACATCTCAATGACTTCGTCGGAGTAGCCGTCCACTCCTCTTGCCATTAGCCATGCGCCACGCTCGAAGTGATCTGTTAATTTAGGGAGCCTGTTCTCGTAAAAGTTGTCTATGTCTTGCATGGTGACCCATTCATGTCCCGCAGCATTGTTCAGGGAGTAGACCTGGCACGCGGAGCTATCGTTATCTTGCTTAAAGTGCTCGACCTCTGGACCTGGATTAGCTTCAACATCCCCAGCGGCTAGTAAGAGCCAGGCCACGTAGACAGCCCGTGCGGCAGCTATGGTGGAGGTGGAGGTGGTCCAGTTACTTTCACCTATTGTTGTTTGATAGCAGCAGTAGACATGGAGGGTGCTGTTGTATTGGTAGACTGTGTATGGGCGGCCGTTCGTAGCTCCATGTGTGGAGAGGTGGAAAGTGTTAGAAAGCTTACATAGGGAGCTAGAGGCGGCCAGGGTGCCATCCATCCCTGTCATTACATTGTAACCAATGGTTCGTACCGTGGATCTATATGAGCTTGAGCGTTTCTTATGCCGCCTTAGGCACTGTTTCGATTCTTTAACTGTGGGTTTGTTGCCATGTTGGGGGGCTGTGGTAATGATGTAAATACCCATCCCAAAGAGTAAGAGATGGGTCTCCAGGTTCCTTTGTTGTGTGATGACTCTGCCACTGTGGGTGGAGGTACGTTGGGGAGCGGAGCAAGACGTCGCTACTCGGTAATGCTGTGGATTGCACACACTTGATCTGGTTACATGGGCGGCAGTGCAAGCATGTGACATAGTGCCGGACCGGGGTAAAGGGATGATGAGTAATGCAAACCACTCATGGCCTAAATGTAACCGTCCTCCCATGCTATATAATGCTTCAACTGAATGCTCATGTTGAGTGCGTTGTGGGTGGCTAGTCTTGATTCCCATGGTATGCATGTCAACATGGGTAGTTTGCATCTCTGTAGCGGCTGGCTGGTCATGCAAGGCTGTAGCAAGGAGGTCTGGCAGGTGGTGGTAGGGCTGAGCGCCATGTCTCATGCCGGCCTGCATGTCAACATGGGTAGTTGGCATCTCTGTTGTGGTTGGCTGGTCATGCACGGCTGTAGCAAGCAGGTCTGGTAGGTGGTGGTAAGGCTGAGCGCCATGTCTTATGCCGGCCTGCATGTCAACATGGGTAGTTGGCATCTCAGTTGCGGCTGGCTGGTCCTGGCAGGCTGTGGCAAGCAGGTCTGGCAGGTCGTGGTAAGGCTGAGCGCCATGTGTTATGCCGGCCTGCATGTCAACATGAGTAGATAGCATCATAGTTGTGGCTGGCTGGTCCTGGCAGGCTGTGGCAAGCAGGTCTGGCAGGTGGTGGTAAGGCTGAGCGCCATGTCTTATGCCGGCCTGCATGTCAACATGGGTAGTTGGCATCTCAGTTGTGGCTGGCTGGTCCTGGCAGGCTGTGGCAAGCAGGTCTGGCAGGTGGTGGTAAGGCTGAGCGCCATGTCTTATGCCGGCCTGCATGTCAACATGAGTAGTTGGCATCTCTGTTGTGGCTGGCTGGTCCTGGCAGGCTGTGGCAAGCAGGTCTGGCAGGTGGTGGCAAGGCTGAGCGCCATGTCTTATGCCGGCCTGCATGTCAACATGGGTAGATGGCATCTCAGTTGTGGCTGGCTGGTCCTGCCAGGCTGTGGCAAGCAGGTCTGGCAGGTGGTGGTAAGGCTGAGCGCCATGTCTTATGCCGGCCTGCATGTCAACATGAGTAGATGGCATCTCTGTAGTGGCTGGCGGGTCACGCAAAGCTGCGGCAGCAAGGGCTTGCAGGTGGTGGTAGGGCTGGGCAGTTAGTCTCTTGTCATTCTGCGTTTCAGCATGTGTGGATTGCATGTCTGTGTGGGCTGCAGCAGTCAGGGCTGGCAGGTGGGAGGGCAGGTCTGGCGGGGCTGGAAGGTGGCACATTGGTGGGCCGTGTCTTTCGTTAGCTTGCAAGCAAGGGTGTGTGTCCATCCGTAGAGTCCGCCACCGTGTTATCTGTACATGGATGTCGCGAGGTACGTTAGAGACGTGTTGGCATCTTGGCAGCAAGAATGTAGTGTTTATAACCGGGGCATGGCCCTTCTTGTTCCAGTAGTTGTGGGTATCCGTAGGATAGAGAATTGGAAACGTAGATTGGGTCAACGCTGGCCAAGGGCCAAAACTGCTTGCGTAGCTACCGTGGGGCGAACCCTCAACGGCGCCGTGTTGGCCTGACAAGTGCGGGGCTAGGTGGCCACTTGTGCCACCCAAGCTTGCCGCACCCCAGCACCAACACGCGCACAGCAGCCAGAGACAGCTTAGGATACCGATAAGCCTTCTCCTGGGCTTATCGTTGTTCTCCATTGCCTGTACTGCTCGCTGTTCACAAGTCGGGTTTTGCGATACCACGCTCATTCTGCTGCTCCTCGCGTGCTTGTTAACGCCCTGCTATCAGGATGTCTTAAGCGCGTATCGGTGCTGCGGAATTTTGCGTTGAAATTTCAAACCAGAATTGTGCCGGTTATTAAATCTGTGCAGATGCTAATTTATGCATCTGCACAGATTTAATTACCGGCATCTGCACAGATGCCCTTTATGAATCTGCACAGATTTAATTACCGGCATCTGCACAGATGTCGCCTTTATTAGCATCTGCCGGTTATTAAATCTGTGCAGATGCTAATAAAGGCGACATCTGTGCAGATGCCGGTATTAAATCTGTGCAGATGCATAAAGGGCGACATCTGTGCAGATGCCGGTTATAATTTAAGGGCGACATCTGTGCAGATGCTAATAAAGGCGACATCTGTGCAGATGCCGGTTATAATTTAAGGACGACATACCTCGACATCTGCATTGATGCCAAGTAGTGCAGCTAGTAGTGCAGGCTTGCATAAAGGTTACGCAAAGGCACCGCGAAGGAAGCAAAGTCACCGCGAAGGAATCACACTCGTGCAAATTAAGGCCTGGCTGGCTTGGAAAACCTGAGAGTTGAGGTCTGAGACTTGGTATGTGGGTTGCTGTGACCCAGGGGATGACAAGACTCTCAAGGGCCAAAGTGTAATTCTCACTCGGTGTCGAGTTGCTGGCCCAGGCACTCGTGCAAATTAAGGCCTGGCTGGCTTGAAAAACCTGAGAGTTGAGGTCTGAAACCTGGTAAGTGGGCTGCTGTGACCTAGGGGATGACAAGACTCTCTTGGGCCAAAGTGTAATTCTCACTCGGTGTCGAGTTGCTGGGCCAGGTGTGGGGCTGAGACCCTGATTTTGGCTAAGGGAGTTGGCACCGAGTGATCAAAGTGTCTTTTCATGAAATGTGAGTATGAGAGGTTGTAGAGGGTGGTTACAGCTGCCCAACCTAGTAGGTAGCATGCAGAAAGTCCAAGCCAGTGATGAGCTATGGCCCGTGTCCTAGGACCCTGCGCAGGGTCCTAGCATCACCATGGTCGTAGGACCCTTCGCAGGGTCCTGGCGACCCTGCGCAGGGTCCTACTGACCCTATGAGTCAAGAGTTTTCCAGGTTTTTTTCTGACCCTGTGTGCCAGGACCTTGTCAGGCTTCCCGCAGACCCTTTGCTAGGTCCTGTCGTTTCTGTTTGGTATCCTCCCGACTCTGTGTGCCAGGACCCTGCGCAGGGTCCTACGACCATGGTGACGCTAGGACCCTGCGCAGGGTCCTGGAAACCCTGCGCAGGGTCCTGCTGACCCTGTGTGCCAGGACCCTGCGCAGGGTCCTACGACCATGGTTAGAATTAAAATTATATATTAGAACAACTATTTTGTAGTTTATTTCTAATATTACATGTATTTAATATCTAAAAGGCGCTAGGACCCTGCGCAGGGTCCTACAAACCCTGCGCAGGGTCCTGGCGACCCTGCGCAGGGTCCTGCTGACCCTGTGTGCCAGGACCCTGCGCAGGGTCCTACGACCATGGTGACGCTAGGACCCTGCGCTAGGACCCTACAGACCCTGCGCAGGGTCCTCAAAACCCTGCGCAGGGTCCTGAAAACCCTGTGTGCCAGGACCCTGCGCAGGGTCCTACGACAATGGTTAGAATTAAAATTATATATTAGAACAACTATTTTGTAGTTTATTTTTAACATTACATGTATTTACTATTTACTTTCCTACCGACCCTGTGTGGGGCCATGGCGACCCTGCGCAGGGTCCTACAAACCCTGCGCAGGGTCCTGGCGACCCTGCGCAGGGTCCTCAAAACCCTGCGCAGGGTCCTGAAAACCCTGTGTGCCAGGACCCTGCGCAGGGTCCTACGACAATGGTTAGAATTAAAATTATATATTAGAACAACTATTTTGTAGTTTATTTTTAACATTACATGTATTTACTATTTACTTTCCTACCGACCCTGTGTGGGGCCATGGCGACCCTGTGAGGCATCTAACGCACCCTGTGTGCTAGGACCTATTATTGTCGACCTGTATCTGTTGGATTGGGTCATCATGTTCTTTAGGATTCTTAGTGCTGATGAACATGACTAAGTGCTTCAGACCCTGTGCAGGGTCCTGGTGACCCTGTGCCGGGTCCTAGTGACCCTGCACAGGGTTATAGTGACCCTGCGCAGGGTCCTGGTGACCCTGCGCAGGGTCCTAGTGCACAGGCCTTTTGCAGGGTCCTGTTGCCCATTTGCAGGGTCCTGGTGACCCTGTGCAGGGTCCTAGTGACCCTGCGCAGGGTCCTGGTGCACAGGCCTTTTGCAGGGTCCTAGTGACCCTTTGTAGGGTCCTACAGACCCTCTGCAGGGTCCTGCTGACTGGCAGAGGTCGGTGGCATCTGGATGAAAGCCATAATGAAAATTTCAAAAAAATCCTCGCAACATGGCATGCAACCTCGCAGCCTTCTTGTCACCCAGCCAACTTGCAACGTCCCTGCTCTACAACACGCCTAGCACAAACGCGATGTACGTGCTCTACATTGCGACATCTCGTACTGCCAACGCAGTCGATGAACAACGCCTAAGGTGCGTCTCTAGCTAGTAGCGACTTCCAATTGCAATGAGTCAGCTCCACGCATTCAGAGCCTCGTAACTCAGCTCGCAGCCAGGCCCGAAACTATGCTCGCTTCTAGTCACATCGCACCTAGCTAGCTAGCTCAGACACGCAACTTAGCCGCAACTTAGCCTAGCCAGCAGTGCAGCCCCAGCCACTTCCCCTACCATGAGGCAGCCAACCCGGATGCTAGGCGTACAACCATCTACGTCGCTAGCTCAGCCACGCAGTCCAGCTACTTCACCAGCATCGCAGCCATCCACACAACCTCGCAATCTCGATATGTTACAGCCACGCAGCAACGCAAAAAGCCAACGTAGCAAGCCTAGCCACGCATCGACACACAACGACCGAGCCTCGCCGTCAGCCATGCAAACATCCATGCGAAGTTGTCAAGGTGAGTGGCTATCCCTCTGCAAGTATGTGGCACCGCTTAACATCTGGCATGCCTTTTGTGCTGCTGCAGGATTAATGGTTTGACCCTTCCCCTTTGCCACCACCACCTCCCAGGCCGTCGTCGCACCTTGCCCCACTCCCTATCCTACCTTGCAGCCTGGAGCAACCTCCTCCTTCCCTCCCTCCTTCCCTCCCTCCTTCCCTCCCTCCCTCACGCCCTTTCTCACGCCCTCCCTCACGCCCTCCCCCCCTCTACATGTCTCTACAGGTGGCTACAGGTCCCCTTACCTTCCTGACCTACCATTCCCCTTCCCTTCCCGCTCGCCCTTGACCTCACCCTCACCCTCACCCTCACCTTGGCAGGTGAGTAAGCATGCATGTTGTGGTTCGTATTGCCTTGCATTTGGGAGCCTATGCTGGGTTGCATCAGAGAAGCCACCAGCAAGGATACGACAAGGTTTGAGCGCTTGTACACCTCTTCGCAACACACAACGAGCTTAGAGCGGTAGCCAGGACTTCCGGTGGGTGCACATGCTCTGGTGGTGTCAGCCTACCCAGCCCAGTTCTGGTCATGCATGTCCTTATTCATCTGCTTGCTGGCTTATGTTTGCTTGCAGTTGTTGACAGCTTGAGTATGACAAGTGTAGCAAGGCTTTAATCAACCGGGTTAGGACCCGAAGCCAGTAGCACCCCATGCAGCAGGTGTGGTTCAGTAGCTACAAACCTCCCTCTTCTTGCGAGAGGCCGGGGGATCGACACCCGCAAGGGGCCAGAAATATTTGGCGTAATCGATCTCTCTTGAGGGCAGTGCCCGCCATCGTGCGGGGTGGGAGCTGGAGTGGAGTAGGCTAATTTCCTATGAAGCTCAGGAGGGTAGACACGTTTCCGAGCCGGGGCGTGTCGTGCTGTGAGAGCGCCCTTTAGGCATACGTCAGCCCGCGGGGGCCCCTCCCATGGTGTGAAAGACCAGAAGCGGCGCGCGGTTCCTTAGTGCACGCCCCCTGAAGCTTCGGGGGGAGTAGTCTTTCTTTCTTTTTTTTTTTTTTTTCTTTTCTTTCTTTCTTTAGCAAGGCTTGGTGATTGCAAGCAAGGTGGTAGCGGTGTGACATGGAGGGGGGCATTGAGCATGGCTGTAAGTGGCCAGTCCCTGCACATGAGTTGTCACTAATGCCAAGCCTAACTGCAAGGATGCCTCTTGCTACCGCAGGTCTGATGGTCACACTGCTGCCCCTTGCCCCCTTCTCCCTTCCCCCTTCCCTGCCCAATCCCACCACCACCACATCCGAGTCTGCCACCTACCTCCCCTCCTCCCCTCCTCCCCTCCCCTCTCCTCTCCCCCACCCCATGGCACCCAGCAGCCCTTGGCGAAGCAGCATGGAGTGGGCAGTCTGGAGCGGGCAGCCTGGAGCGGGCAGCCTAGAGCGGGCAGCCTGGAGCGGGCAGCCTGGAGCGGGCAGCCTGGAGCCAAGCCTAGCCCAGCCTAGCCTAGCCTAGCCCAGCCTAGCCTAGATCAGCCTGATTTGGTGC
Source organism: Haematococcus lacustris (assembly GCA_030144725.1). Lineage (NCBI taxonomy): Eukaryota > Viridiplantae > Chlorophyta > Chlorophyceae > Chlamydomonadales > Haematococcaceae > Haematococcus > Haematococcus lacustris. The sequence continues at coordinate 13,094,903 of JASKMD010000029.1, forward strand.
CATGGGGCATAGGCAGCAAGGCAAAGTGCTTAGCAGTCCCGTGATGAGGTGTTAGCCCATAGCAAGTGCATCCAATCCTTGTGGTTGTGCACATGGCATTGGTTGTGAGTAAGGCATGAGTCGTTGTGTTGTTGTTGTTGTTGTTGTTGTTGTTGTTGCAGTGTATTGTGTTGTGGTGTTGTGTGGTGTTACCATCTTGCATCAATGCATGTGCTCAGCATCAGCAATGCAAGCCGTTTGTAGTGGTGTTGCATACGTTGTAAGGTTGTACCATAAGACATGACATGGCAGGTTTGCGCGTGCAAGGTGAATGTCATGATGGCTTAGATGACATGCACGTGAGCAACAAGAGGGAGAGTGCATGAGGGGTCATGTTGTAGTAGCAAGTACAAGAATCATGCCTTGTAGACCCTGTAGACTGGTCAGCAAGACCCTGTATAATAATCAGCAGGACCCTGTAAAAACTTCCATCAGAACCCCGCACAGGGTCACCAGGACCCTGCGCAGGGTCACCAGGACCCTGCAAATGGTCAGCAGGACCCTGTAAAAACTGCCATCAGAACCCTGCACAGGGTCGCCAGGACCCTGCGCCGGGTCACCAGAACCCTGCGCCGGGTCACCAGGACCCTGCGCAGGGTCACCAAGACCCTGCAAATGGTCAGCAGGACCCTGTAAAAACTGCCATCAGGACCCTGCGCCGGGTCACCAGGACCCTGCACCGGGTCACCAGGACCCTGCGCAGGGTCACCAGGACCCTGCAAATGGTCAGCAGGACCCTGTAAAAACTGCCATCAGGACCCTGCGCCGGGTCACCAGGACCCTGCGCCGGGTCACCAGGACCCTGCGCAGGGTCACCAGGACCCTGCAAATGGTCAGCAGGACCCTGTAAAAACTGCCATCAGAACCCTGCACAGGGTCACCAGGACCCTGCGCAGGGTCGCTAGGACCCTGCGCAGGGTCGCTAGGACCCTGCAAATGGTCGTCAGGACCCTGCAAATGGCCGATGCGCTAGGACCCTGCGCAGGGTCGGCAGGACCCTGCGCAGGGTTTTTTCGGATTTTAAATGGTTATAACATCGCACGAACTTTGAGTTTTTCAATGACAACAACGGCGTTGAGTCGGCCTTTCCTGGGGCTATCTGCGGTATGCCTCCCGGGAGAAATGGTCCTGGTGACTTCCGGCCTTAATCGGCGCGAGTGTGCCCTTGACCAGTTGTCAGTGCTGATAAATTGTCCGTGCTGATAATTTGTTAGTGCTGATAATTTGTCAGTGCTGATAATTTGTCAGTGCTGATAATTGTCAGTGCTGATTAGTTGTCAGTGCTGACTAGTTGTCAGCTCTGATAATTGTCAGTGCTGACTAGTTGTCAGCTCTGATAATTGCCAGCTCTGATAATTGTCAATGCTGATAATTACTTGTGCTGGTAACTGTCAGTGCTGTATATTGCCAGTGCTAACTAGTTGTCGGTGCTTATGATTGTCGGTGCTGATTAGTTGTCAGAGCTGTTATGGTTGCAAGTGCTTACTAGCGGTCAGTTATGAATGGTTGTTAGTGCTGAATGGTTGCAAGTGTTCTGTAAGGAACAATCTGTAAGTATTCTGCGCCATCCAGTTCTGATCCGTATTATCTATGTAATAGATATTTATTACCAATCCGTTCCGTAGTCCTAGCCCTAGCCCTGCCCTTGACATTAGCCCTAGCCCTAACCTTAACCCACCCTCACATTGTCCCTAAGCCCAGACTCAACCCTTATCCTAACCCACGCTCGTATTATCCCCTAGTCTAGCCCTAACCCTAGCCTAGCCCTAGCCCGTCACTTGCCCTAACCCTAACTTTTACCTTAACCTTTGCTTAGCCCTAGCCCCAGCCCATCACTAGCCCTAGCCCTACAAACATACAGTAATCAATGGGAGGTTGTCGGTACTGACAGGCGTTCATCAATTACTGAAAGACTGTATCTACTGACAGGCCATCTGGCGAACGTTACCGTCATTCAATACTGAAAGCCAATATGTACCAAAAAGTCAAAAATCACGGTCGTTCAATACTGAAAGGTATTCAGTACTGACAAATATTCAGTACTGACAAGCGGTCAGTGCTGATAGGCATAAAGCCTAGGCATTCAGCACTGAATGACAGACACACGGTATCTCATCAACCACTGGGATTTGATTTTTTTCCCAAGTGCGTTGGCTTGCAAATAAACAAAGGAAGCCAGCCAGGTAAAAAAAAGGTACCCTTAGGTGGAACCAATAGTGCCATCTTTTACACGAGTGCAAAGTCAAGCCAGCACCGCAACCAGGCAGGTGGGTATACAAGGACTGCAATGCTGCGCTAAACATGAAGCGCATTGGGAAGAGCAGATGGCGCCAGCTGGAGCTGTGTTGGTGGCCAGACCAGGAAGCTGCGCCAGCCAAGGGCAAGGAGTACCCTGGCCATGGGTACAAGCAGTTGCGAGACCGGCCACCCAAGGCCCAACAACAGCCTCATGTTGCGGCACAAGAATGCCCCCCATTGAGCTGTCATCGGCTTGCATCAGTCTTAGTTTGTCATGCCAACTCTAGACCGTCACCCTGTCACTAGGGTCAGGCAATGGTGCCAATGGTCAGGTTAGACAAGCAAGCCAAAAAATGCCCATTTTTCGGACGGACCTAACTAACTCTATACACCGCCTCACGATGTAAGATTGGCACGCCTTGACGCAGCGCCGCGCACGTTAGCATCGGCTCAGAGGAACAGGCCTATGGTCATCGGCTAGTCCGCGACCCCGTCCAATGTTCAGGGGCCCCTACCAGCACACAACGCCAGGGGCGCTCCATCGCTGTTATTTGCGCCCTTGAGGATGCGTGCTGTTGCGGCGATGTCCTCGGCGATGTCCAGGTGCCTCCTGGGTGTCTACAGTGTGTGCCACATGCTGCTTGATAAAGGCTTGTCTCATGGCCGGGTTGAGGGGGTACGCCGTGAGGCTTTGGATCCGAAACTTCTTCAGCAGCTAGCTGTATCACACAGCTCGCACCCTGGCGCTGACTTGACCTCAACATGCATCAGCTCGGTCTATGGCGAGTGGTGATGTGGGACACACTGGAAAAGCTTCAACTGCATGCCAAACGTACAAAATGCCTTGCACTGAGCCCCGGGGGAACCACATAGGACATCTCCACAAACGGTATCGTCAGTAGGCGGAATAAAAATGCCAGCTGGTACTTATACAGGTAAACATGAAACACACCAAAAGTTTGGCCATGCCCGGGGCTTTCGTCAAAGTGTAGGCGCTTCCGGCCGCCACAACGATAAGAATAGAAGCGACGACCCTTCTCCACCCGTCGAAGCCGTCGGTCGACCTTATGGGCGATGGCAGCCGCACTTGAAGGATTTTAAGTCATGCCCCATCGCTCGAAGCGAAGCCTAGCCGGGTCTGCGCGAATGGCCGAGCTTTTAGCCACTGGCCGTGCTCCGCGGACCCGCATTGCTGGCTTCCAAGCCCAGGCAAGCCAGCCCAGTCCTGTCCAGCCCAGCCCAGCCCGTTGCGCCACTGAACAACGTCTACAAGCAGTGCTGGAAGAGCATGCAAGGGAGAAGCTTGACTGGCAGCAGCAGCACCATGACTGGCAGCAGCGGCAGCAAGACTGGCAGCAGCAGCAGCTGGACTGGCAGCAGCGGCAGCAGGACTGGCAGCAGCAGCAGCAGCTGTTGGAAAAGCAGCTCCATGACCTTCTGCAGCGGGCTGACCTCCATGCCCACATCATAGCCGTCTCTGCAGCAAATGAGCTGGCACAATTGAAGGTACGGCCAGCTCTAATTAGCCTCGTCCCTGCCATCCAGCCAACCTTCCACCTTGCATTTTATCCTTCACCCCCTTTGATTGTGCAGGAACAACTCAATGTAGTCCAAGCTTCTTTGGCTCACCAAGCCCTGGGTGTTGAGCAGCTGCAGCAGTCAGTGGTGAAGCTCACAACGGCAGTGTGCACTGCAGATGCCCGTGCTGTTGCAGCCGAGGCTGCTACTGTAGCGGCCGCGGCTGTAGCGGCAGATGCCTCTTCTGCTGCCCATGCATCAGCAGCATTGCTGGAGCAAGAGCAACAGCTGAACGCAGCCTTGCTTGAGGAGACAGAGCTGTTGCACCGGCATGTAGCCATTGCTGATGCCGCAACCATGGCAGCCGTGGCAGACGCAGAGGACAAGGGCGTCCGGCTGAGGGCTTGCATGGCAGACTCCAAGGAGTTGCAGAAAGAGTGTAGTAATCTGATGAAGCGTGTGGCAAGGAGAGACCAGGCCTTACAAGAACTGCGTGCAGCCCAAACAGCCCAAACAGCCACTGCGCAGGAGCAAGAGCAGCCCCCAGCTGCCACTAGCAACTGCCCAGCTGCCACTAGCAACTGCCAACATCCCAGCAGCCGCCCGCATCAGACCGTACAGCTATGCCACACACAGGTGGCTGCGCATGCTACAGCAGCTTACAAGACCAGCTATTTGTTGCGAGCATTGCAGCTGCTTGTGGCCTGCCAGCTGTCCTAGAACAAGGTGCAACATGCCATCACCTCGTCGCTTGGCCTACACCTCATGCCGGGTCAGGAGCTGATTGACAGAGTGCCTTCTGGCAAGACCCTCAAGCGAGCCATGGACAAGATCGTCGAGACAGTGAACAATCTGCAAGCCCGTGAGTTACAATCAATCCATCAATCATTACACACAGACATACATTGAGGACATATTTTGCATCTCATGCTGTCAAGCTGCCAGCTTACCAAACGTATGTTGTGTTTGGTGTAGGTCAATGTGAAGAAGTGGGTGTCGGTGCTATTGCATTCGACAGCAAGGGTGACCACATGGTGGTACTTACACAGTTCTCTCGCCTCCAACGCCTTCCCGCTGCTGCCCTTGCTCCACCGCCATCACCTCCACCCCTACCACCACCTCCAAGCCCAACCCTGAGCCAGGACTACCCTACCGCTACCTCCACCCCTACCTCATCCCCACCCCTACCCCCAGCACCCAGGTCTCGTGTGGCCAGAGCTCTCAAGCCTCCACTTCGTTTGTCGGACTATCTCCAGCCAAGCCACCGCTCTGCACCACCACCACCTCCCAGCAACACTGTCCCCTCTGTGGTCTCCACTCCTACAGCCGGTGGCCCGGCGGCCCGGGCTGCTGGACCCCCCTCCTCCACCTCAAGCCGGGGTGCTGCTGCAAGCGTGTACACAGCGATGCATTGTGTGTTGGGCTGCGTTGACCTGCCTAAGCATGACGCCAAGAGCCAATGCCAAGCCTTGATCACATGCCTCAGCAAATCTGGCTACTGGTCAGCAAAGATCAGGATTCTCTTCGCCGTGTGTGACAGCGCAAATGCAAATGTGGGAGAGCAAGGTGGAGTGGTGAAGCTCTTGTCAGCAGCAGCGATCAGCGCCGGCCACCAGCAGCACCCTATCTACGTGGTGCACTGCTACGAGCACATCCTGCATAACGCGATGCGCCACCTGTGTGTGCACTTTGGCAAATCTGCATACATGCAGCGCCAGGGTCACAACAGCGCCCTATGCTGGCTGCTGGACCATGTCAGCATGGTCTTCCGCAAGCACCCCCCACCAGGCTCACGGAAGGTAGAGGAGGCCTGCGTCACCCGCTGGGGCACCTACTGCCGCATTGCCGTGTGGGTCCTCGAGTACTACCAGCCAATGCTGGAGGTGTTGCAGCCGCTCTGCCTAGCTGACAGCATAGCAGGGCAGCAGAAGGTTATCCAGTGCCTTTTTGCTGAGCTGCTGAAGCCTGTGCAAATGGTGCAATGCGCCGTGCTGGCAGCTCTTAACCGTGCGGTACTTGAGGAGCAACAGCTGTGGGCGCAATCAAACAGCAGCAGGTGGATGTGCCACTGGCACACCCACCATGAGCACATCATGTGTGTGCTGCTGGCAGCCACAGTCGAGCCCCGCATGGTGTTGAGGGAGGCCTACTCCATGGGCTGCAGCATGGTATGGGGACCAGGTGACAGCCAGGGTGCAGTGGGGGAGCCAGTGACAGCAGAGCAGGTAGACGAGCTGGTCTTGGAGTTGGTGGGCGTGTTGGGAGAGTACTACACAACGCGCATGCACTTCTTGGGGAACTTTCCCTACCTGGCCGCCGCCCTTGGCGACCCTTCTCCAGCAGCCAGGCAGCGAGGAGCTAGCCGAGTGTTGCAGTATCTCTCAGCCACTGGACCTGGCCTTGCCATGGAGAACGACCCTCTGCAGCTCTACAAGCTCCAAGCTGATCTGTTGGTGTGTAACTAGCATCATTGTATGAGGCATTGAGGGCCCTACACTGCGTATGGTGCCAACACTGTGTATGGTGTTCATGCACTACATGCTTTTAGCCGCTACTTCAGGCCAGTCCACATCACCAATGCAGCAAGCGAGACAGCATTGAAGCCCCTCAATAATGACATGGTGTTAAGCATGAAAGAGGAGGGTGTGTCGGGACGCATCAAGATGACAGTGGAGGACACCAACAGCTTGTTCAGTGACTACCTGTCAGATGATGCCCTGGGAGCTGCAGCCAGCCATGCGGGTGCCCTGGGTGGTGCAGCCAGCCATGCTGGTGCACTGGGAGCTGCAGCCAGCCCCGCGGCTGCCCGAGGAGCTGCAGCCAGCCCTGCGGCTGCCCTTGGAGCTGCAGCCAGCCCCACGGGTGCCCTGGGAGCTGCAGCCAGCCCTCATGGTGCTCAGGGTGCGGCAGCCACTAAGCCTGTGCAGGCAGCCAAGCAGACATCACAGGCACGCAAGGTGGTGCGGGCTATGCAACGCATCACCCTCCCGGTGAAGTTGCCCACAAGGGAGGAGTACAGCTCAGCGGCAAGTGCAAGGGATCAAAACAATGCACGACAGCAACGACTGGCGGACATCACCAACAAACTGCAGCAACTTGAAGACACAGCTAGGCAGGTATACAGCTGTCAGCAACCACACCTACCATCCTTGCCACAGAAGGGCATCACGCTGAGTCACCTCAAGCAGCTTTGCGTCCGACTGAACCTAGCTACCAAGGGTGCCAAGAGTAGGATCCAATGCTTGGAAGCAATCTCACAACATCAGCAACAGCAACATCAGCAAGCACCAGCAGTGGCAACAATCACCCCTTCCAAGCGCCATGCTCCCGACAGCGTTATGCGAATGCGCTGACAACAAAGCTTGCCTTTGTTGCCGAGCCCAGCCCTGCCCTGCCCAGCCTTACTCAGCCCCCTGGTGTTGACCCTGAGCCTATCCCTTCCAAGTGCCAGAGCCCTAGCCCATACCATGCATGCAGTGAATGCCACACAACACAAGTGACAGTTTACAGAGAACACAAGTGCCAGCTTACAGAGACACAAGTGCCAGTTTGTAATGATGTAGGTTGGATGTTATAAGGTAATGATGTGAGGTTGGATGTAATGATGTATGGTAGAGGGCAGGACGGGCCGGCCGCAAACAGCTTTTTCAGCAAAGTCCACCGCACATGTTATGAGATAGGATGGTTCGGAGCTGGAGTTTGTGGTTGCGGGGCAGTACTAACATTCACAGCTTTGCGGGAGCTAGGAAGCCGAGCAACCCAGTACAACCGACTGAACGGACCTGGCCAGCGAGAGAGACGGGCCCCGGCCTGAGACTTTATACGTATGTATGTAGCTACCTACAGCGACCTTATTGCGTGGACACAATTTCAGGCACAAACACCCATATTGAGCCTCTATCGGTGCCGCTCACTATTTTAGCACGCCGAAGCTAGCGGTGCAATCGCGGTAGCAAATGGTGGTCTGAATGTGGAGAACAGCATGGTACCCAGTTTTCCCCTTGCTTGTCTAACCTGACCAATGGTGCAGAAATACATGTAATAGTACAAAATTACATGTAAACACACGCGTAATTTTGAAACTTTGTAATTTTGTAATCACATGGTTGTCATCAAGGAAACCGTGTAATTACATGCGGTCATGTAATTACGTAATTACAGACTCGCGCAGCAGGCCGTCGGCTATTGTCGCAACATGTCAGAGGCTGCACAACACTTTAAGAGGCGTATGGCCTCCGGGCTGAGAGGCACATCGCTTCCTTCACCCCTGTTGCCCAGTGGATGCGGAGGCTCATCCTTAAAGAAGCACAAGACTCAGCACAAGACAAAGTCGGCTTGGGTGATGGAACAACTGACGGCCGTCACAGACAAGGCTGACCTTGTCAACGTCGTTCAGCGGTATTCTTGCAATCAGTGCATCAGTGGCGGGTAGCAACATGGACCGGCTAAAGAGACATCTCTTGCAATGCAGCAAGTTCCTAGCCAACACGCAGGTAGGGAACATCGCTAAGACCTTCCCAGAACTTGCGGCAGCCATTGAAGCGTGTAAGCAAGAGAACGAGGACAAGATGTTGTGACCACCCCGAGCAGCAAGTCGACAGCTCGCGCAGGTATCCATCAACTATGGACAAGGATGTATTTGGAGGGTGCAATAGTTACCTGCGCGAACTGTCGACTTGCTGCTCAGGGTGATTACAACATCTTGTTACACCCCGGCGACCTCCTCGTTCTCTTGCTTATACGCTTCAATGGCTGCCGCAAGTTCTGGGAAGGTCTTAGCGATGTTCCCTACCTGCGTGTTGGCTAGGAACTTGCTGCATTGCAAGAGATGTCTCTTTAGCCGGTCCTTGTTGCTACCCGCCACTGATGCACTGATTGCAAGAATACCGCTGAACGACGTTGACAAGGTCAGCCTTGTCTGTAACGGCCGTCAGTTGTTCCATCACCCAAGCCGACTTTGTCTTGTGCTGAGTCTTGTGCTTCTTTACGGATGAGCCTCCGAATACACTGGGCCAGTGTTACCAAATACGGCTCTGTACGGTCTGTATTTTCCGTATAATCGTTTTGTACGGTACAGTATATACGAAAAAACGGTACATACGGCACAGTATTTACGGGAAAACGGTATACGGTAAAATACAGTCCAGCCGTCTTTGGTAACACTGCACTGGGCAACAGGGGTGAAGGAAGCGATGTGCCTCTCAGCTCGGAGGCCATACGGCTCTTAAAGTGTTGTGCAGCCTCTGACATGTTGCGACGATAGCCGACGGCCTGCTGCGCGAGTCTGTAATTACGTAATTACACGACCGCATGTAATTGGTCACCCCCGCCATTGGCCCCGCAAATGTGAGACGGTCTGGGGCGCGAATCTCCGTGTAGCTCGCGACAAAGTTTTGACGCAGCCGGGTGTAACAGGCGTATGCGACACCCAGCAGCCGCAAAACACTAGCTCAGATCGGCGCCCGCCCAAACCTGACCTGTGCCTTCCGCTCCTAAAAGACTCACGCACATCATAAGGCGAGGCTAGCAATCCTTCTACGCACGCCGTAAGCCAACGGCACAAGTGCAGTACGCCTGCTTGCATGTCAGTGCATGGAGCATATAACTCGTGAATATGCGCACAAGTCAGTCAGCTGGCACCCCTTACCTCACTGACGTTGCGGCATGACTCTATGCAAATGTAAGCTGCCTTATAATAGCGCTACATCATCACTTGGCAATATGTTGTCGGGATGGCTCGGGATGGCTCTGGCTTTCAGTGTTACATGTGCCGTGGTGCCTCAACCTTCTTCCTCAACTTCAGCAGGCACATGTCACGCAACTCATTCTTTGATTTACTTGACACCCCTCTGATGTTATTGTGCTTGCACCATGCTTTCAATAGGTCCTTGTTCAGTGTATCAAATTGAGGCATACCAGGGGTGTCCAAGACCATGAGCCTAATACACTCTGCATTCAAAGCAGCTTGCCTAGCAGCTTCCTTGTCTAGCAGCATGGGCATTGGCTCAAGAGGCATCGAACCACGGCACTGTGCACCACACGGCTGAGGGGGGTTGCTCATGCGTGCACCACAAGCACATGCCGTCATTGACCACATGAGCTCACCCTCGGTATTAGCAGGAAAATACATGCTGTGTTGTGCACGAGACCCTTGTACTGTACCCTTGAAGCTGTCGGCATCCTCATCTTGCTTGTAGCACTCCTTCACCAACCCCTCATCCAACACCAAGCACTCCCTCCTCATCACTTTTGCCCTGTCCCGGTGGGCCTTGCATGCACCAACTTGGGATGCAGGCTCTGTGTGCTTTTTATTGAAAGCAGCTGTCAGCTGTTGAGCCCTGCACGTGGCCAAGCCATCATGATCTGCAAGGACCATATCCCTGAGCTTATGCTTTAAGACTCCACCCTCCGAGTCATGCCTGCCCTTGAAGTGGGAGGTGGCACCATACGACCACCACAATGGCACAGACAAGTTCAGTGCCATGCGACGATGTTGTTGCAATGCTGGGGTACCTTTGAACTGCCCTGCACAACCATCAGACCACATGAACAACTCCTGCAAGTCCATGCCAGCGTTGTGCTTTAAGTGGGCAATCACCTGATACACTGCGGCCTGTGTGGCTGGTGCGCTCTGATCATTGCCATCTGTCAAGACATAAACCGTCTCTTCCCTGTAGGCATCACTGGCAGTTTTAAAATACACACATGCTACAAGGATGCCCACAGTGTGTGGGCACCAGTGCTCTGATTGAATCTCTTGTGGCCGCTGCACAGTGAAGCGTTCTGACCAGTCACAGGATATGACAACCATGCCAGGGTGACTGCTGTGTACAGCTGTCTGGTGCGCCCTAAATGTGGCAAGCTGGTGGTGTGCTATATGATGGTGCCATATGTACTCTGGCAACTGCTGATTCAGCAAAGCCAATGCCTCATGCACATTGTGCTCAAGGTACACTAACTCTACCTTTTGTGGACCCTTCTCTTGCTGTTTCACTCCTACAAATTAGTCCCTGCGTTTTTCCCTGCGCTTTTGTCAACCTTGTCCAAATGGGCTGAAACTTGGCCAGCTGGTAGCTTGTGATGTAAGGATTCCATCCCAAAAGAAATCAGGTCAAAAAAATCAAAGGCGGAGGCTGGGCGGCCCGTGGCGTTCACGCAGGGACGGATGCAGGGATGGAGGGGGGGGCGCAGGGACGAGTGCAGGGATGGAAGGGGGGGTGCAGGGACGGATGCAGGGACGAGTGCAGGGATGAGTGCAGGGATTTCGGGCGCAGGGACGAGTGCAGGGATAAGCGCAGGGACGAGTGCAGGGATTTCGGGCGCAGGGACGAGTGCAGGGACGAGCGCAGGGACGAGTGCAGGGATGAGCGCAGGGACGAGTGCAGGGATTTCGGGCGCAGGGACGAGTGCAGGGATGAGCGCAGGGACGAGTGCAGGGATCTCGGGCGCAGGGACGAGTGCAGGGATGAGCGCAGGGACGAGTGCAGGGATGAGCGCAGGGACGAGTGCAGGGATTTCGGGCGCAGGGACGAGTGCAGGGACGAGCGCAGGGACGAGTGCAGGGACGAGCGCAGGGTCGAGTGCAGGGACGAGCGCAGGGACCGACGCAGGGATTGTAGGAACGTGCATGATGCTTACAGCAGTGCCTAACACGGGCATAAATAACCTTCTCTATGTTTGCTACATCCAACTACATACATCACATCCATCTACTGCGATCATTTAGGCTGGAGTCTGGCTGCTGCATGTCAGCTGGCTCCTGCCTGTAAGCTGGCTGCCACCAAGCTGCTACGGCCTCGTGGCTGCTGATCCTAGCTTGCACCACTGCTCCATTGCCACACCACTGCCAAGAGGCTGCTGCACCCCTGCACAACAACAACATGCACACAAGGGGACATGTGCACAAGAGCACACACCTTACTGATGAAGGACGCACCCACGACGTTCATCTGCAATCAGGCAGGCAACACAGATGTGGTGGAACGTGACGCTATATAGATGAAGCGCGACTGGTGCTGCGTGACTGCTACCACGAAAACGGCGGCTGCACCGCACTGCGACATCGCACCTGGCATAGTGTACGAGTGCAGTCCGGATCCTGCAAGCCTGCGAGCGTGCAAGCCGGCAAACCTGCAAGCCACGAGGCGGCAAGACACATCGCACATCGCTCAATTGCCAGCCGAAGCCACTTACCACCACTGGCGTGCAACGGGCCCTCCTCTGTGGCAGCCACCAGCCAGGCCTTGCCAGTTTCTCGTCGCCTGATCCCGCTTGGGGAAGCAATATGTGTGCTGCCTTGTATCCTAAGGGATGAACGATGACGCCGTTAGAACTGCTCTACAACACGCAAACTTCGTCACTCGCAAGCTTCGCGATTTACTAACTTTGAAAGTTCACTAACCAAGATAGCGCTTATCCAGACTGTGCTAGGCCTTGTCGGGAACGTACTGCGATGTATTGGCAAAGGCTTGCGTCAAGATTGGCCTTAGTAGGAGGAATGAAGGTGCACTGGCAAGGGCTGGCTGGTGGCTGCCACAGAGGAGGGCCCGTTGCACGCTAGTGGTGGTAAGTGGCTTCGGCTGGCAATTGAGCGATGTGCGATGTGTCTTGCCGCCTCGTGGCTTGCAGGTTTGCCGGCTTGCACGCTCGCAGGCTTGCAGGATCCGGACTGCACTCGTACACTATGCCAGGTGCGATGTCGCAGTGCGGTGCAGCCGCCGTTTTCGTGGTAGCAGTCACGCAGCACCAGTCGCGCTTCATCTATACAGCGTCACGTTCCACCACATCTGTGTTGCCTGCCTGATTGCAGATGAACGTCGTGGGTGCGTCCTTCATCAGTAAGGTGTGTGCTCTTGTGCACATGTCCCCTTGTGTGCATGTTGTTGTTGTGCAGGGGTGCAGCAGCCTCTTGGCAGTGGTGTGGCAATGGAGCAGTGGTGCAAGCTAGGATCAGCAGCCACGAGGCCGTAGCAGCTTGGTGGCAGCCAGCTTACAGGCAGGAG
>JASKMD010000029.1:13110699-13146460 GCA_030144725.1 Haematococcus lacustris
GCATGTTGCAGGTGCCGTGAATGTGAATGTTACATGGGTACGCAGCGACATATCGTGGTGGTGGTGTGGGTTACGCGTAGGATGTTTTGCGCGTCACACGCCATCGTAAGTCCCGTGCGTCCGTTGTGCGCCCAGGGGTACTTACGAAGGCTTGGATCTGTACGACACGGCTGCGGACCTGGCCGCGTGCGCACCGTTCGTGATTGACCTGGATGACGTGGCGGTGCACTTCTTGCACACAAGGCCGCCGCCGCAGGCTCATCTAGGTTTCGCGCTGAACGGTGCAGTGGTCGGTTTGGCGCAGCGCTGCCCGGCGGCGTGCGACCAGGAGTGTGGTGCCGCACATCCCCCGGCATGCGTTGGTGTGGGCCTGATCCGCGCCTTTGATGGCGCAAGGCGGCAGATTTACTTGCTAACTCCGACGCCTGAGGAGGTACTGCATTCGGTCACCTGCCTGCTGGTCGGCAAGGCCGCGGCGTTCGAGTTGCCACCCTCCTTGCTGCAAGCCGGCCCATTAGATTGCGCGTCGCCGTACCTTGGGCTGTGGAGCCTGCCAGGCGTGACAGGGGCTACAGCGGGTGCCGCGAACCAGCGTGCACGCAAAAACCTGGGCAGGGTGGGTTTGGTGCACACGATGTGAGTGCCATGTCAGCGCATATCTCCCCGTTAAACTACGAGGCTACGTTGTCTGTAAAACGCCAATAGGCCTATGACCACATACCTCGACAACAAGTGTGGGGGCATTTGCGCGTTGGGGTCAAGCTGCCACAGCCCTTGCTTGCCTGCCTGGAAGGTCTGTATAGGCCTGTGCCCAGCTGGTGCTCCGGGGCCACGAAGGCAAGGCTCCAGGGATGAATGCTTGTGTCTGAAGTGCAGTGGTGTTTTTGCTGGGCTGTGTATCAATGCGTTAATAGGGTTGTGTAATGGATTGTGTAATGGATCGTGTAATGGATCTCATTTTCGCCCCACTCCGGTTGCCGGCACTCCGGTTAGATGGCGACCTGATGTCCCTCCTAGCACGCTTGGATGGTGTTGCTAAATCCCTGATATGCCCCCGAAAAGGAAACGCAAGCGCCCCTTCTCTCCCGCACAGAGTGCAGCCGGTAAGCCGCAAAGCTTGGCGAAAGGCTAGGTGTAGAGAATGTACGGTCAGACCAGGACACCACTATCAAGGTTACATAGATCTGGCACAACAGGCTGGCGCATAGCCCGCGCCTACCTGTAGAGAATGTACGGTCAGACCAGGACACCACTATCAAGGTGCCAAGGTCTGCCAGGAAACTGCCCTAAATACGACAGTCACACTTGTACACTCTCTTGACTAGCCACTGGATATTACGCCCTATCATCCCGATGCTTCATGCACAGCACCAGGAGGGCGTAGTTTCCAACACTCCCACTCAGGGGCTAGGCAAAGAGACACTACGTCAAGAGCAAAGCTACTGCAAAGTCAACCAAATGTAAAGCGAAGCATCACAAAAGAACTACCAACGTCTTCAGCGGAAAGAGCTACCAAAGACATGCACAAGTCATATGGAACAGACAAGTACACGCCACACTTGTATAGGCTCATGTTGGTGCATGGTGGTGCATGATGCATGACAGGCGCAGGTGCAACATTGTCAAGCAGGCAAGCCTGCTAGTGTATGTGATACTCCCACTGGCTACAGGTCAACACAGCTTCCAGCCTGACCGGCCTGCTACCAGCCTTCCAACAGGAGCAGGCCTACTTCCAGACTAGAGTTGCTGCTACTGATGCTCCCACCGGCTATGCATAAGCCAAGGGCAGAGCTCGTCTCCAGCCTGGAGCTGTTGCATCTCATACTCCCACTGGCCAAGCCAGCCAGCATGGTTATCTCCAGCATGGAGCTGGTGCTAATGTACTCCCACTGGCCACGCCAACCACGAGACGAGGCTACTTCTCGCCTACTGCTGCTGCACTTGCTCCCACTGATCATGCCAGCCAGGTGTTGCTGCCACTGATCTGTTGCTGCCACTGATCAGCCATTGTTGACTTTACTCCCCCGGCAGCAGAAGATGAGGTATAGGTGCTGCTAAGTATGTGCTACGACCACACACAACACCATCTCTCAACACCATGACAAGTTCTGTTAGACATGACAGACATGACATGACAGAAGGACACACAACACCATGACAAAGTTCTGCTAGACATGACAAACTACTTGGCACTGCCCATCTCATTGGGGCAGTGTCACACATTCATGGGTCAAGCATTGTCAGACACAATGTCAGCTGCACAGACCAAGGGCAGGACTGCTCTAGCTTGCTGCAACTGTTATAGATGCCACTGCCATAAGAGACACAGCTGCTGCTGCTGGTCAGCTGCTGCTGACTTTACCCCCCTGCAGCAGGAGATGAGGCTTCGGCTGTTGTTGGTGCTGTGGCATCACATACGCGGGGGTCAAGCACAGCCTGGACACTGCCCATCTCATTGGGGCAGCGGCATACGCACTGGGTCAAACACTGCCTAGACACTGCCCATCTCACTGGGGCAGCGTCACACACATGACACACACTTCATAAGGCAGAGCTTCTGCTGCTGATCAGCACTTGCTTATTCTTCCCCCCTGCAGCAGAAGTTGTGACTTGCTGTACCCCACATTGTCCATGTCAACAGAGCAACGACACACATTGGGGTCAACCACCGCCTGTACACTACCCGTCTCATCGGGGCAGTGTCACAACCACCAGGGTCAAACACCACTTAGATGCTGCCCATCTCATTGGGGCAGCATCTCACATGACACACAACAAAGCTTCTGCTGCTAGTCAGCTGTTGCTGAGTCACTCCCCCCTGCAGCAGAAGTTAACACCTGAAGCATACCAGAGAGTGATTGTGAGACCAACAGAACAGAAAGAGCAGGTTGTCCTGATAGCTGCCTGGCACTGCATACTTACCAGACAGTGACTAACAAAACAGGTCAGGCAGCGCTACAGCATACACCTGCCTGGCACTGTGCACTTGTTGCTACAGTGACTGAGAAAACACATCAGGCAGCGCTTCAGCATGCACCTGTCGTCACTGCCCATCCATTGGGGCAGCACCTCACGCAAAGACCTGCCTGGCAATGACCACTCGTCGCGGCATGACTTAGAAAACAGGTCAGGCAGCGCTACTGCATACACCTGCCTGGCAATGCACACTCGTCGCGGCAGTGACTAACAAAACAGGTCAGGCAGCGCTGCAGCATGCACCTGCCTGGCACTGTGCATCTGTGGCTACAGTGGCTTAACAAAACAGGTCAGGCAGCGCTGCAGCATACACCTGCCTGGCACTGAGCACTTGTGGCTGCAGTGACTCTCGCACACCATCCCCGCAAACACGACACACAGTCACGACAGACTATCCAGACAATGCACGATCTTGGCACGAGCAACTCGGAAGCTTATGCACACGGACAACGCTGGAGCTGGCCCCGTGTATCGCACCAAGCTTGGCTTACTTGGCTGCTCGACGGGGTAACCAGATCTCACAGCGGTTGCGTAGCTTTGCAAAGAGCCTCGGCATCCATCGGCATCCTGTGTAGTAAAGCCTTGAGCGAGGGCTCGAAGGTTGTCATTCACGCACAGTCGCTTGACAGGCGACTGTGCGGACCCGATCTCATTGGTGTCCGGCACAATGGCGGAGCCGTGGGCCCATAACCCTGTAGAGAATGTACGGTCAGACCAGGACACCACTATCAAGGTTACATAGATCTGGCACAACAGGCTGGCGCATAGCCCGCGCCTACCTGTAGAGAATGTACGGTCAGACCAGGACACCACTATCAAGGTGCCAAGGTCTGCCAGGAAACTGCCCTAAATACGACAGTCACACTTGTACACTCTCTTGACTAGCCACTGGATATTACGCCCTATCATCCCGATGCTTCATGCACAGCACCAGGAGGGCGTAGTTTCCAACACTAGGCCCCCCTCACGACGCGACGCAGTGTGGTCCACGCGACATTCCGCTTCCCTCGCCCATCAAGTTCTGCGCGTGTGCTGTGCCGTCCCATGTCATGCAGGTGCCAGTGGCAGCGGGCAGCAAGTCCAGGGGCAGGGGCAGGCTGTCAAGGTAGTAATTGCAGAGCGGCGCCAGGTTATCAAGGCAGCCTTTCGCGGCCTTGTGGAGGCAGCGCAGCCTGACTTCAGCCCAGAGGAAGTCGACGCAGTGGTGGCACAGGCCAACCAGCGCATGACCATGGGCAGCATGCAGTGTTGCCTGGCAGCGGTCATGTCGCTGACCATGCTGCTCCAGTGCTTCCTAGGTAAGCCCACACCAGGCTTCCCAGCAGCAGGTCCAGCCCCATGCCCCCCTCCCCCACCTGACCCAGCCTGCCCTCCCTACTCTCACCCCCGCCTCCCCACACGCCACTCACCCCGCAGTGCAGCCCCCCCAGCCCAGCTGCCCCCCCCAGTTCAGTTGGACGTCGAAGACCCCAGCCTGCTGCCACAGATCAAGGCTGCCATGGACCTGCTCACCAATGCAACTGTGCAGGAGCACCTGATGCGTGGCCCCCACCACAGCCGCATCAGGCTGCTGCCCGGTGAGGTGGCCGTGTTCGAGCAGCCCAGCAGTGCCTGGCCAGTTGCCAAGCTTCAGGAGCTGGACCAGGTGCACCTGCAAGGTGACAACAACTCCCTCAATGCCAACGCCACCAAAATCACCACCAGCATCACAGAGTTCTACCGTCACCCGCAGCGCTTCATCAACACGTGGGCCAAGGCAGTCGGGGTGGTGGGGGGGGGGTTCAGCAAGGAGGCAAAGAAGCACTTCCTCAAACTGGTGCTAGGTAGGCTTGACTACAGCCAGCCAGACCGGGAGCACAAGTGGCGTTTGCCACCAAACAGTGTGCTACGGGAGGAGGGGTGGCGGGAAGAGGTAGTCTGGCACAGGGGGCTGCTGGGGCTGCCGGCTGAGTGGGAGGCGGGAGTAGAGTCGATAGGGAAGGGGGGTGCAGGCTGGCTGCCCATAGAGAACAGGGTGCGGTACGTCCTGTTTCTGAACCGCTGCCTAGAGTCCTGGCAGATAGCCCCCCATGCCCGACCCCATGGCAACAGCCGCCGCCGCCGCACCTGCCCGCTCCCCTTCACCATGCTCCCTATGGTGGGGGTGCGAGCCAGGCACTTTGTCATCGATGACAGGGTGTTGCGTGGCCTGCTGGCTGACCTGGGTCAGGACACCCTGACACGGGCCAGGTTTGAGGCTGACAGCCTGCCCCACTGGCAGCGGTTCATCCAGTACAGCCAGCTGCAGAACAGTGGGTGGGACTTCGCCCGTAGGGTGGAGACGGATGGGGTTAGCATTAGTGTTCACTTTGTGCGCAGCCAGGCAGTCCATGAGCCAGTGGAGCTGCCCTTCATAGGGCGTGAGCTCACAGCCACGAGCGACTACAGCCCAGACACCCACATAGCCGTGGGGGTGGACCCCGGTGTCACCCAGGCCATCAAGGCTGCGCATGCACAGCGGGACCTAGCCACAAGTCAGGTGGTCAGGCAGTGGGAGTGGGAGCTGACCAAGGGGCAGCTTAAGCATGACAGCGGGCTTACCAAAGCCAAACAGGACACAGCCCGTTGGTCAGCTGCCATCCAGCCACAGCTGCAGCAGCTGGCAGCTGCCACCCCAGCTGGCACCACCCTGGACGCCCTCCATGCCCACATCCTGGCCCTCAAGGCCACCTGGGACCCGCTATGGGAGGAGTACCTCAAGCCACGCTGGCGCAGGCAGCGGTTGGCGCTGCACCATGCCTAGGAGCGCGTCATTGATGCCTTTTGCAAGAAGGTCTGACCTGGCCTGACCTTATACCTGACCTGACCTTATACCTGACCTGACCTTATACCTGACCTGACCTTATACCTGACCTGACCTGACCTGACCTTATACCTGACCTGACCTGACCTGACCTTATACCTGACCTGACCTTATACCTGACCTGACCTTATACCTGACCTGACCTTATACCTGACCTGACCTGACCTGACCTGACCTGACCTGACCTTATACCTGACCTGACCTTATACCTGACCTGACCTTATACCTGACCTGACCTGACCTGACCTGACCTGACCTGACCTGACCTTATACCTGACCTGACCTTATACCTGACCTGACCTGACCTGACCTGACCTGACCTGACCTTATACCTGACCTGACCTGACCTGACCTGACCCTATACCTGCAGGTGGTGAATGGGATGAAGTGGGTGTCACGCCAGCACTACCACCAAGAGAGGGGGGTCGCGGTGTTCCTGGGAGCGGGCAACTTCAGCCAGGGTGGGTGGAAGGCGGGGGCGGTGCGGGCGGGGTTTCGCAGGGTGGTGGAGCAGCCCAGCAGGCCCAGCACGGAGCCCAGGCCTGACAGGCTGGTGATCGTGGATGAGTTCCGCACCAGCCGCGTAAGCTCGTCTGTGCATGCCCGCCAGCCATGTGAGCTGCACCTGCCGGATGACCGCCCTAGGCCCGCAGACTGGGTACCCCCAGCAGGCCAGGTCAACCACCGGCTATTGCGCCCAGCCTGGAGCGTGCGTCACGCTAAGTGTGTGCGGGGCCTGAAGTGGTGCCATGAGGTGCCGCCCAACCCCCCTCCCCCTCCCCCTCCCCCAGCCCCCCTTGCTCAGGACCCCCCTGCCCCAGCCCAGGAGCCACCACCTCGCACCTCCCCCAGCCCAGGACCAGCCCCCTGCCCAGCCCCCACCTGGCCCAGCGCAACGGCCCCAGGCCCCCCCATGGGGCAGGTGGCTGGACCGGGACACCAATCCCTGCCTGAACTTTCAGCGCATTGGGGAGAGCAAGCAGCGCCCCTTGGAGCTGTGCAGCTGGACTGACCTGAGGGCCCTGCCCCCCGTTGGCAAGGAGTACCAGCAGCGCTACAAGCTGGTCAATGACCGGCTGCCCCAAGGTCAGGCAGCGGCTGCACCGGGCTGCAGAGTACCGGCGGGGCATTGATGGTCGGGCCCGCAACAATGCGTAGGCCCTAGTAGTTTGCTCAGGCTGTTAGCCTCACAAGCATTCAAGCTGTTAGTTTTGATGATGTGCCCAGTGGTCAGGGGGGATTAGCCCCCAGGAACGTGCCATCGACTTGGGGTTTGTGCTCATCAAGGGTGCGACCGAGGATGCTACAACATGTTTGTAGTAGCTAAGTGAGATTACCCACAGTCCAACATGTTGTTCCTTGTTGAATGAGTTTTGTTGTCCTGTAAAACGCCAATACCTTATTTCCTGCCCCACCCTCTACCCTCTACTATGCTACAGGCTGCTGGGCTTGGGCCTTGGGTGCTCCGTGTCGCAGCTTCTTGAAGCCCAATGCTGGGTACTGCTTGCCCTCGGCAGAGCCCTGACTCGGTGTTGCCACCTGCACAACTCCAGTGGGCGCCACTTGCTCTCCCCTGCCCGCTGGAGGTTGAGGGCTGCGTTGCAGTCCCTGTCCACCCATTTGCCAAGATCCCCAGGGGTGGCCTGGTCCAGCTCAGGGCACCACATGAGGCCCCGCTTGCTCCAGGCTGACCGCAACAAGCGGTGCTGCACCTGACCTGGCTGGGGCATCCAGCCTTCAGGCCTGGTGGGCTTGCTGCAGTCCAGCTCCACCTCACAGGGCTGGGGGCTGTTCATAGCTGAGCTGATCCTGCTGGTGCGGAACTCATCCATTGTCACCACCTTGCCATTCACCCTGTCTGTTGGCTTGCTGCTCTTGCCAGCACCCGCTTCCTTTGTAGCTGCAGTGTATCTGTGCCAGTTGCCATCATCGGCAACCTTCTGTGCAGTGTCGGCCCTGATCACAAGCTGAGGCACGCGATTGAACCCCATGTCTAACATGTCGAGCATGGGGTTGGACATCTTGCTGTCGCAGCATCAAGCAAGGAGCTGCTTGGCCGTGCTTTACTATCCAGGTCCGTCCGAAAGTGGCAGCAGAAGTCACCTTGCGGCACCAGGTTTGACTGGACGCAGAATGACGCACGAGTCAGCTCCTACAGCAGCGACCTCAAGTAGCTCACGCAAAGCAGGTAGATGATATGTTTGCTGATGGCTGCCGCGGTCAAACCTACTGAACTTTGCTTGGAAAGCCTTGCTCATACACTAGCGCAGGCGGCGGTGGAAGCTACCTAGTGTTACGCCACCTCAAGGACAGCCACACCGTGGCCGCAAAAAGCCCAGCGCATGTTTTTTTTTTTTTTAACATGCGAGGATTACAGGCAAACTAGAAAAAGAACCAAAGAGGAGGAAAACGAGGATGAACAAAGCAAAGAAGGCAGCGCCGTCTGAAGAGAAAAAAAGAGGGAAAGCCAAACAAGACTGAAGCAACCCAAACAAAGACCACGTCCAAAACGTTTAACACCCTCTCTGTCTCGGAAAAGACGCCCTGCACTCGCCCTACACACCCCCACGCCCCCTCCCAACACCACCCCCACTCCCAACACAGCTCCGCCCCCCCCATGTCAAGAACCCTAACCTCAGCCCTCCAGCGACTAGACCCTACAAACACTTTACGCCCCCTCCACAACCCCTCTGAACACTACCCCCACGCCCGACCCAGCCCCAACCCCCAAGTAACTACCCCTAACCTCAACCTCCACACGAAGAGACCCAGAACGCTCACAAGGCCCTAGAAACCCCTGGTACCACTCCCAAACCAAAAGAAGCCCCCCCCCCTCCTAACCCCCCCTACTCAACCCACCCCAACCGACCCTGCCACTCCTCAGACCACAGACCCCGAACGGCAGAGCCACGACCAACGGGCACACCCTCCTCCTAAAACACCCCTGGAGACAGGCCGGAGGCGAACCGCGTTCACGGCGGGCTAGCGTCCAAAGGCGGGGGAAGGGGAGCGGGGATGGGCCACTCTAGGGAGAGGCGCACGAACAACTCCGGGGCGAGGGGCGGACGCCGCTGCTGGCGAGAGAACCACCCCCCTGAGGCGGCTGGCCACAGCTGGTCGAAAGACCCCTCTGCAAGCTGCGGGTCCCTCCCTTTGAACCAGGTGGAAGGGACCGTGCCCCCTAGGCCCACGCGAATGTCCCTCCCCACCCGGAACCAGTCTCTCTTGACGGCGGCGGACAGGGTGAGGATAACCTCTTGCGCCACTCTCCTAGCTATCGCCTCCGGCTGCAGGGCTGAGGCGGGGCCGATCGTGCGAAGACGCCACACTGTCCCGAGGTAGGCCACACGAAGGCGGCGCCACAACAGAGGATCGGGGGGGTGAAAGAGGGTGCCTCGCCGCGGGTAGGGCGCCCGGTAAGGAGCAGGAGGGCATCACCGGAGGGGGGACGAGTGCCTGTAAGGCTGCCATACACGTCCAACACCCATTCCCACGCGGGGGCCACGCAGGGGCAGGTGAGGAAGGCATGAGAGAGGGTCTCCAGCGGCCCTGCCCGACAGAGCCGGCAAGCAAAGGAGCTGGGCCCCGCAGCCTCGCCAAGGACGTGGCCCCACATGGCCCCCACCATGAGGCTGCCGTGAAGGATCCGCCAAGCGACAACGACGTGCTCCCGGCGGAGAGTAGGGTCCAACAGCTCCTGCCACACCTCCAGGCAAGGCTGGCCGGACTGGTCTTGCCGACCAGGCGTGAGCGGGTCTCCCTCAACGTCTCGGTTGCGGGTGCGCCTGCCAGCCTGCCTCGGCTGGCGCAGAGCCTCAAGCTGGCGCTGAGCCTGCACCGCTGCCCTGTCGACTGGGGTGGGACGTTGTCGAGGGCTAGCCCTCCAGGCCTGCCAGCGAGGGGGGGGGGAGCCAAGCCTCTCCTGGACGTGCCAACTACCCACATCCCTACCCTCTAGCTCCCTGTCCCTCTGAGCCTGCCTCTCAGCCGCGTGGGCAGCAGACTCCTGCCACCGCTGCTCTAGGACCCTAAGGCCATCCCCACCCACAACTCTCTCTGACGCAGCCCCCGCTTCCTGTAAGGGCCGTGGGCCCCAAAGCAGCGGCCAGAAGCCTCCACGAGGGGGGTAGCGAGGGTCTGAGCTAGCCTGTTTAAGCTGGAGGAGGCGAGCTCGTGCGCGCTTGACGGAGAACTGCAGGATGGACGTGGTGCCCAAGCCCCAAACCTGAGGGTCTAGTTGCACTTGGTCCCAGGGCCCGAGCAACCACTCCTCCTTCGGCCACCTACTGTGAGGGGTCCCCTCCACCTCCCTCCACCCCCCCTCCTCACCCACCGCGCCCCTCCCCCGCTCCAGCCCTCGCCCATTGCCCCGCACCCTACCACGACCCTGCTCTTGGCCCTGAGGAGCTAAAGGGTCAGCTCCCGCTTGCGCGAAAGGGAGAGGGCGCAGATGCCTGGCCCGCTCTGTCACGGTCAGCCGGTAGCTGGGCTTGTCGAGCAGAACCACTGCTGCAGGCACCCAGCAAGCCCCAGGCTCGGGCAGAACGGCACCCAGCGGGCCCTCACCCTCTACAAAGGGTTCGAGCCTGCCCGAGGGGGCCACCCAGTGGGTGGGCTGCTGGGAAGGGGAGCGCCTCACAAGGAAGCCTCTGCTCGCCCTCACGCATTCCCACTCCGATGGGGGAGGCTGATGGGTGTCCACCACCCGTTGCCAGGCCTCTGGTAGGGTGGCCCTCACATAGTCCGCCTCCCACCTCACGGCGGCTTGGTGGGCTGCCGAGCTGAACGCAGAGCTGTGCCGGTGGAGGGCTTCCCACACATGCCGAATGTGGGTCCACCGTTTGGCCTCCGCTGCCAGGGGGTCCCTACCCAGCACCGCCCCTGGCTGAAGACGGACTTGCGCGTTAAACCACAAGGGCTCTGCCATCACCGAGTGAAACTGTTGCGCAGCTGGATCTACTATGCGGTGCGGGAAGAGCTCTGCCATGGCCGCAATGTGAGCCTGAAGACGAGGGTTGGTGGACCGCGAGGGGGAAGCTGAGGGCTTGGTGATAACCCAGGTGCTGAGGCTGTGAAGCGGGTCGGCTAGCAGGCTGTGCACCAAGGGCTGCCAGGGCCGCACCCGGGGAGACCACAACTGGGCTAACATCTTGGCCAGCATGGCGGTGCTCGTGACTGCAAGGTCTGGGTAGCCTAGCCCTCCCTCCCTCCGGGGCATGGCGCAGATGTCCTCCCGCGGGTACAGGCGACTCATGTTGGGGCTGCGCTCTTGGGTTAGGTCAGACATAGCTACGAAGCGCTTGACAGCCTTGGCCATAGCCTTCCCATGAGCAGCTGAGGGCTTGATGAAGGCCATTTGGTAGATAGGCTTGGAGGCTAAGCACTGCTGGGCCACTTGTACCCGGCCCAACAGGTTGAGGCCTTGGGGAGTCCAAGAGAGGGACGCTGCCGTCATGGCTGCTGCAGAGCCCCCGAACGCTGCCTCACTGGAGACTCCGTCACAGACAGCCCCAAGCGGCACGCCCAAATGCCGCACCGGCACCCCTTCCCGCGTGGCTGGGATGCCGATGCTGGGCCCTCGGCTCTCACTCAGAGGCTTAGGCCCACGAGCCTGCTGCTGCCTCTCCCGCCTGCCATGCTCCTCCCCTCCTCGAGGCTCCCCCCCCCCTGCCCCCAGCTCAAGCCTCCCATCCGCCTCCCCGGTCCCCCGCTCGTGAGCTCCCGCCCCCCCCCCCGCCCAACCCTGCTGTCCTTGCTGCAACTCCTGCTGGGCGCACGGTAGGGCTTGACTTTTGCCCATGCTCAGGGCAGGGCCCCCAGCGGCGCGAAACACCTCCAGAGCCTCCACCACCACCGCCCCGTCCTTGACCCTGTCTAGCACTGTAATGGTGATGTCGTCGGCGTACTCCTTAGAGGGCAGGGTGGGTTGTAGGGTGGCCATGTGCGAGGCCAGGGGGCTGAAAGGGATGGAGGGAGTGTTGAGCCGGCCTGCCAGCTGCAGCGAGCTAAGGTAGCTGACGAGCGGTTGGAGCACGATGCACCAATACAAAGGCGAGGCCCCACTGCACCTACTGCACCCACTGCACCCACTGCAACAATGCGTAGGCCCTAGTAGTTTGCTCAGGCTGTTAGCCTCACAAGCATTCAAGCTGTTAGTTTTGATGATGTGCCCAGTGGTCAGGGGGGATTAGCCCCCAGGAACGTGCCATCGACTTGGGGTTTGTGCTCATCAAGGGTGCGACCGAGGATGCTACAACATGTTTGTAGTAGCTAAGTGAGATTACCCACAGTCCAACATGTTGTTCCTTGTTGAATGAGTTTTGTTGTCCTGTAAAACGCCAATACCTTATTTCCTGCCCCACCCTCTACCCTCTACTATGCTACAGGCTGCTGGGCTTGGGCCTTGGGTGCTCCGTGTCGCAGCTTCTTGAAGCCCAATGCTGGGTACTGCTTGCCCTCGGCAGAGCCCTGACTCGGTGTTGCCACCTGCACAACTCCAGTGGGCGCCACTTGCTCTCCCCTGCCCGCTGGAGGTTGAGGGCTGCGTTGCAGTCCCTGTCCACCCATTTGCCAAGATCCCCAGGGGTGGCCTGGTCCAGCTCAGGGCACCACATGAGGCCCCGCTTGCTCCAGGCTGACCGCAACAAGCGGTGCTGCACCTGACCTGGCTGGGGCATCCAGCCTTCAGGCCTGGTGGGCTTGCTGCAGTCCAGCTCCACCTCACAGGGCTGGGGGCTGTTCATAGCTGAGCTGATCCTGCTGGTGCGGAACTCATCCATTGTCACCACCTTGCCATTCACCCTGTCTGTTGGCTTGCTGCTCTTGCCAGCACCCGCTTCCTTTGTAGCTGCAGTGTATCTGTGCCAGTTGCCATCATCGGCAACCTTCTGTGCAGTGTCGGCCCTGATCACAAGCTGAGGCACGCGGTTGGACCCCATGTCTAACATGTCGAGCATGGGGTTGGACATCTTGCTGTCGCAGCATCAAGCAAGGAGCTGCTTGGCCGTGCTTTACTATCCAGGTCCGTCCGAAAGTGGCAGCAGAAGTCACCTTGCGGCACCAGGTTTGACTGGACGCAGAATGACGCACGAGTCACCTCCTACAGCAGCGACCTCAAGTAGCTCACGCAAAGCAGGTAGATGATATGTTTGCTGATGGCTGCCGCGGTCAAACCTACTGAACTTTGCTTGGAAAGCCTTGCTCATACACTAGCGCAGGCGGCGGTGGAAGCTACCTAGTGTTACGCCACCTCAAGGACAGCCACACCGTGGCCGCAAAAAGCCCAGCGCATGTGAGGTGTGCTGGCTCTCTCATGCCTTGCCTTCTTACACTTACATTGGAACTTACATTGGAATGTTTCGCCTCGCAAAAGCAGCATCAAGTCCCCTCATGCCTTACAGCAGCTTCTGTACAGCTAACATTCCTGCATCCTTACAATGGCAGGCACCACACCAAGCTCTGTCTGACGTCAACTTGCTGAAGTCAGAGATAGCTAGGCTGCAACATGAGAACGACCAGCTTCAGTGCAAGCTTGCATTTGCTGTTGCACGTGCCCCAAGCCTAGCCAGGTAAGCCCGTGTTGCTATTGTTGGTTTGGACTGTGCCGGCCTGTTTGCATGGTAGCATGTCCCCCCTGCCTCCAGAGTCATACACCCTATAATCCCTGGCAGCCCTCGAGGTTGTCCCAATCCAAGCAGCCCAGGACATGCTAGTCATCTTGGGGAGGACGTCCATCTCCATGACATGCTGTTGACTCCACAGGAAGTGCAAGAGGCAGGCATGCGGTGCACCTGGTTAGCACACTACTGGGTGGGTGTCTTGTCAAGGCAAGGCCACCTGCACAGACAAGCACCTAAGTTAGGCTATGCTAGCCATGCCATTATCTCTGCCCAGACATTGAGGCTTGTACTCGACTATGAGCACAAACAAGTACAAGACTCACACATCTCTCTGTCTGGCTGTCTAAGTCCTCTTACACACCTTGTGTGACCCAACGTTCATGCCGGTTTGTGTACTTTACCATGTGCAACTGCCTGAGTTGAGTGGTATTCTTGGGCACCGTTGGGAGCTAGCAGCTGCAGCACTGCTTTACATGCATGATGGTGATAGCTTTCCATCGCCCCAACCATCAGCCCGGTACTGCTACATGCAGGTACTGGCAGAGCAGTTGGGCATCTGCCCTGACATTGCTGGCAAGCAGGCCCAGCTTTGGCGGTGTGCGGCCCTACCAGACACGGTGTTTAAAGAAACAGCCTTGTGCAGCGTGGCGCACACACAGGTCCCGGGAACAGCACAACACAGCAAGGTAGGAGACACAGACGGAGCTCATCTCCATCTCCCTCGCTATCATGAAGCCAGCTCAGCCGTCAGTCAGCCAGTCCTGTGTCTGCACTATAGTTTCATGACGTTGGCAGTGGCCAGCGTCACAAAGAGACGCAGCAGCGCTCATGCCTCTGCCCATGTCTGCAACACACCTACCCTCATCAGCCTGTCAGGCAACAGGTGCCAACGCTAAGGCATATTGTCAGCAGCACGCATGCTGCCATCCATCCTGCAGGTGCGCCAGGCCGAGACTGACCTGCTACCCTCTGGCCAGTTCCAGGGCCAGTTGCCAAGGTGGGGGGTGCCAACAAAAAGGCATACATAGGACAGCTCCCATGCCTGCTCCTTCACAGACACTCCTCCAAGCCGGCAGCTGCCTCAGGGTGCTCCCGCCAGCTGCTGACATGCCGGCACAACACATGCTATCAGGACACAGGTCATGCGGGCTGAGATTTAGCTGAGGAGGTGTTCCTAGTGTAAACATCGCATTGCATTGCCCTAACACACATACTCCTGTTCAAAAACCATGGCTCAAGCTCGTTTAATGCAGGCACACCATGCCATGTGCTCTTGGCACATACCCAGCCATGGATGCCAGCCAACCAGGATGTCCATGCTTGCATGCTGGTTTCCCATGCAGAGGTGCAACTGCTCTGGACCTGGTGGCTCTGGAGCGGCTCCACCGCCAGACGCTGGAGTTGGGGATTGTACCAGCGGTCATGTCAACCCTCCTCAGCTTGGAGGTAGGGCTAGGGTTAGGCTAGGGTATGGGGTAGGTTAGGAGGCTACAGGTACTCTGTTGCCAAGCTGCTGATGGGCAGGGCCACGCAGCCATATCCAGGCTGGTAATCATCACCATCATCCTGTCTCCAGAGGCCATGCTGTTTTTCTGCCCCATGCAGGAGTGGTCGAAGCTTCCACTGCACTCAGGCCAGTGCCAGGGCACTCAGCTGACTCAGGAGTTGGCGTTCCAGACCTCCTGGGTGGTCTACTTGTGGGGCCGTGCTGCAGCTGCAGGTACACCCATGCCAACCACCCGCCATGCACACTATTGAGGCCACCATGCACGCTTTCTACACTTTACACAGTTTCTCAAGCAGGCTTGTACAGCGCATCTCTCCCCGTAAAGCTACGAGGCTACGTTGTCTGTGATACGCCAATACCTAATTTCCTACCCTCACCCTCTCACGAGGGTGGGGCGATAGATGTTTTGTATCCTTTTGCGTTTTGTGTCCCATTGTGCATCCTTTTGCGGTGCAGGCTTCTATAGCCCTCTGGCGGAGCAACGAGCTGAGTACTGGGGCCAGCGACTGCTGGCACTGAGCCACACCTCAGGCAGTGGTCCCCTCATGGATCAGGCAGCATCGGCTGCACGCCTCCTGTGTGAGCTGCAGGCGGCACAGCTGGAGCTATCACGCCTGGGTGTTGAACATCAGCTGTGGCAACACCGTGAGTCCATGTGAGCAGGCGTGGGCATAAAGTGCATGGACTCATATTGACAGGCCGTCATTATCACACTTTGTCACCAATAGCTCAACACCACCCATGTATGCCCCACCATGCCATGAGTCACTTTGTAAGTAGCCAGTGAATTGTATGACATGTGCCATATCCATTATAGAGACATCATGCACGGACTTCCTGATCAACACGATCTGTGCTGCAAGTAGGCGATTCAAACGTATGTATTTGAATAAGTCCAAGGATGTAATAAGCTGGAGGCTCTGATGTCACCCAATGAGTTCCGATTGGGTTCCATCTTTGATTGATGTGGCTGGAGGGAAAAAACAAGAATGCTGTCGCGCCTCATGACTGCGCTGTGACCTTGGCCCCACGCTCGCTGGTGGCCCCGCAAAATGCGCAGCTGGTACGACTTTACAATGCTTGACAAAGGGCTATACCATCGCTTGTCCATATGCCCCTCCCATCTCACTACAGCCACCCCAGCCCAGCTTTCCCCTTCCATGGAGTTAGACATCTTTGACCCTAAGCTACTGCCACAGGTCAGGGATGCCACACAGCTGCTCACCGACGCAATGGTGTTGCACTACCTGTTACATCGGCTCCACAACCACCCCCGCCCAGGCCACCCTCCCTTCTCCCCCAGCCCAGGCAACCCCTGTCCAGGCCCCACCTCCCCAACCACCCCCATGGGAACTGGGAAGGCTCTGCCTGCCCCTGGCAGGGCTGAAACTTTCAGCGATGATTACAGCGTCATTGGCTGCACCCTTGATGACTATGGACCATAGTCATCAAGGGTGCAGCCAATGACGCTGTAATCATGAAGGCTGCAATGCAAGGATGTTGCAATGTTTCTCATGTTTCGTGCATAGAGGCGTATATTCTTGGTAGCGGCTACCTTTCTCATGATGAGATACACAGAGGCCAAACACCCGTCATGCATTTTGCTCTTTCTTCCCAGGCATTACAACTGTCCTGTACACTGGGTTGTCGGCGCTCTGCCTCCCCATGTACGCACGCTTTCACTCATCTCACGCCTTCTTCTTCAGTGCAGTCATAAAGCCGTCTAAGGCAGGGACATCAAGCGCTGTATGCTTAAGTTAGTCACTGTGTGTAGTGTGTAGTGTATGTGTGTAGTTAATGCTGTGTGCAGTGTATGCTGGCAGGCCTGTACTCGCCCTTACTGGAGAACTCGGTCACTGTGGGGACAGCTA
The DNA here is from genome assembly GCA_030144725.1 of Haematococcus lacustris. Taxonomy (NCBI): domain Eukaryota; kingdom Viridiplantae; phylum Chlorophyta; class Chlorophyceae; order Chlamydomonadales; family Haematococcaceae; genus Haematococcus; species Haematococcus lacustris. The sequence goes on from JASKMD010000029.1 coordinate 13,127,515, forward strand.
CATGTAATAGAAATGTAATGTCATGGACCTTACTTCCGCCCCACTCCTTGTGCCGGCACTCCGGTTAAATGGCGACCTGATGCACATCCCAACACGGCCACTCCGCTTGGATAATGTTACTGAATCCCTGAGATGCCCCCGAACAGGAAACGCAAGCGCCCCGTCTCCCCCGCGCAGAGTGCAGCTGGTAAGCCGCAAAGCTTGGCGAAAGGCTCCCAGGACTCCCAGGCTTTACTCCAAGGCTAGGCCCCCCTCACGACGCGACGCAGTGTGTATCACGGCATCCTGTGCCGTCCCATGTAATGCAGGCAAGGAGTACCAGCAGGGCTACAAGCTGGTCAATGACCGGCTGCCCAAGGTTAGGCAGAGGTTGCACCGGGCTGTAGAGGACCGGCGCGGTATTGATGGCCGGGCTTGCAACAATGCATAGGACTTGGTAGTTTGCACAGGCTGTTAGCTTTACAGAGCATTACGCTGTTAGTTTTGATGAGGTGCCCAGTGGTCGTGGTGTAGCGTGCTAAGAGCAGCGCCGACAACCGATAACTACCTTCTTTCCCACAGCATGACACGGCCAGGGTTTAGAACGTTTCCCCCGAGGAGTCGAACCTCTGAAGCAGGTGTGCACGAAGGCCCACCTGCCCCTTTCGCCCACCATGTCACACTGCAGTACAGAAGTACCGTGAGGCGAGCTAGGCTTCGAGGAGCCGTTCGCTACATTCCTCCCCCTCCAAAGAGGAAACGTTCCGCCCTCGTGAGAACACGAGGACTCGCAACACTATATCAGTGATGCTAGGACAAACCATGCACTGCATTATATGCAGCCAACACTTCTTGGCAGTTCACAAGGTTATTCCTTGGCTCCCAGGTGTTGTAAGAGTCATCATAACCCTGCCACTTGACCAAGTAGCCTCGTGCTCTACCAGCACGTACACCACGATGGGCGAGCAGCTTCTCAACTTCATACAGAGGCGCCTCATCTAGCCAATCCACAGGAGGAGGCAAATGAGGATGCTCAGAAGTGTAGGGCCTCAACAGGGCGACATGGAACACAGGGTGCATGCGTGCCATGGCAGGAGGCAGGTCTAGACGCACGGCGACAGGACCTACATGCTCCAGGACCTTAAAGGGCCCAATGAACCTAGGCAGCAACTTCTTAGTGTAACGGCGAGCCTCGAGCGACACCGTTCCCCTTTGCCCGCGACACCTGGTGTACTGCCTATGGCGGGCGCAGGTGGGCGCATTACTTTTACCGAGTGAGTAGGGCAGGTTAAAGCCTAGCAGCTCTGCTGTGAGGACAACTGGTTCGATTCCAGGGGGCCCCGTTCTAAGCCCTAGCCCTCTCACGAGGTACTCTGTAACTCCGCTCCATGGCAGTTTCTTCGCAGTCACACGCTAGACGATCGCTCGGCTTATAGCGTGGTTCAGCACGTTACAGATGGTTTCCGACCAGACTAGCGTCTGACTGAGAAGTCTGCCCCTCAGCATTTGGTCATGGTTCGCTATCAACGCATCCGCTACATACCAACTATTGAGGACTACCACATCTCGATGGTCCATCAGATTCCTCTGAACCAGAACGGGCCGACATTGCCCCCAGGAGTCCAGCCTCTGCCTGCGCCTCCGCCCCCGGAGGACCACGCTGGTGCAATGCCCGGATCTGTGGTAATTGATGCCAACGGGGTTGTCCTGCAAATGGGTCCTCTTGTTCCTCGCTCTGCGCGGATTCCAGGTGGCGCTCCTGGCGAAGCTCCTCTTGCTGGGGATCCTCCCGTTGCCACAGAGCCTGCCCCTGGTCAGGATCTCGCTCCTGAGGAAGGAGCAGGGCTCGCCCCTGAGTTCCTTCCTGGCGGTGCAGTCAACGCACCTGCCACCAATCCTGGTGGACCCTCTGCCACCAATCCTGGTGATTTCCCTGCGGCCAATCCTGGTCCTTCGCCAGATCTTGGTGCTCCTGGCCAGTCCCGTCTGCGGACTAGGCGCCCGACTCCGTCTCCTGAGCCTTCTGATTCTGAGGAAGATGAGGAGGACGACCCTGAGCAGACGCAGCTGGAGCACCTTGAGCAACGCAACCGCGAGCTGGAGGCCGCTGTGGCTCAACGCGATGCTGCCCTTGCGTCAGCACAACGCCGTCTGGGCTCTCTGGAGGGCCATGTTGCGGCCACACAAAACACGGTAAGAGGCCCTAGTCCTCTGACTGCAGCCCGACCGATGTCATTTGCCAGCCCCGGTGCCTTGAGGCCCACTTCCAACTTTACACAGCCTGTTGAGGTTGATGTTGCAGCATCTGCTCGTGCTGCACAACGTATGTCAGCTTTTAAGGCTGCTGGTTATGCTGGTGGACATGCTATTACAGATAGAAATGGCCCTCGTATGCCTTCTACTTATCCTGTTAATGGTGCTGCCCCCAGTACAGGTGGTCCTAACAGGTCCCCTACTAATCCTGGTGCATATACGCCGCGTCCTAATGACTACCGTACTCCCCATAATGCCGGTGCAGTACTGCATACTGATGTGGCTAGGAGAATATTTGGCAGACCAGATAATTGGCCTGACCTGCCTGATTATGCACCTGTGTATTATGGTGACCCGCCTGCTCAGTTTGGTGCACCTAGGAGAGAGCCTCGTACTTCTCCTAGGCGTGGTGAGAGTCCATTTGGACCTGTACTGTCACATGGGAATAGTGGCCTTCGTGCCAACCCTCCCAGGCAGACCACCCGTGCTGCCAGTGACCCTCACTCACACAAATTAGCAACGTAACCAGCGCTGGAGCCAGTGGTTTCATCGCGGGAGCCAGTGGTTTCAGCGCTGGAGCCAGTAGTTTCAGCGCTGGAGCCAGTGGTTTCAGCGCTGGAGCCAGTGGTTTCAGCGCTGGAGCCAATAGCTACAGCGGTGTAGCCAATGACTACTGCGCTGGAGCCAATGACTACAGCGCTGGAGCCAAACGGCAACAGCGCTGGAGCCAAAATTTACAGCGCTGGAGCCAAGGACTACTGCGCTGGAGCCAATTGCTACAGCGCTGTAGTCAATAGCTTCATCGCTGAAGCCAATTGCTACTGCGATGGAGGTAATAGCTACAGCGATGAAGCTATTGGCTACTGCGCTGTAGCCAATAGCTACAGCGATGAAGCAAAAAGCTACAGCCCTGTAGTCAATAGCTTCATCGCTGAAGCCAATTGCTACAGCGATGAAGGTAATAGCTACAGCGATGAAACCACTGGCTACAGCGATGAAGCTAATAACTACAGCGATGAAGCCAATAGCTACAGCGATGAAACCAAAGGCTACCGCGCTGGAGTCAAAAGCTACCGCGCTGGAGCAAATAGCTACCGCGCTGGAGCAAATGGCTACCGCGCTGAAGCCAATGGCTACTGCGCTGGTGACAATGGCTACTGCGCTGGTGACATCGTCATTTGCGGTTGTGTCCTTGCAACGTCATTGTGTTTCTGCACTTGTGTACCATGCTCTGGGGCAACGCTGTGGCACAAGTTCCCTTCATTTCTCTATCGTTTGTTGTGTGGGTAGTTGTGACAGTGGTTATTGCTAATGTTGATGGTGAACCTACGGTTGTTTAAGGTTGCTGTGTTGATGCAAGGCTAGGTTGATGCCTCAAGCGTATGTTCACCCTTGATTAAGTCCGTGTAAAGCTTAACTCATGTTGCCTGTGTCCAGATGATGGGATACTTACTATTACCGTAGGCTGGGCTCTTACACCGTGTGGACCTTACACACGTCATCAGGCTCAATTACAAGCATCAAATACATGGACAACAACAACAAATGAGAGGCAACGACATCATGACCAGCTGACCTTACACCATCACATCAACATCACCACACAGGCAACATGAGCAGCAACAACAGCATGGCGCACACGGCATTGGCCCTATGTGTGCCTTGTGGTGCAAGTCGTGATGATGTGTAATGGCTATTGTTCTGCTGGCGCCATACACATCCCCCTACTACTGTCCCTTGTGGCGCTTAAGCCATATAGCTACATCGCTGGAGCCAAGCGGCACCAGCGCTGAAGCCATATGGCTACATCGCTGGAGCCAAGCGGCACCAGCGCTGAAGCCATATGGCTACATCGCTGGAGCCAAGCGGCACCAGCGCTGAAGCTATATAGCTACATCGCTGGAGCTAAGCGGCACCAGCGCTGAAGCTATATGGTTACATCGCTGGAGCCAAGTGGCACCAGCGCTGAAGCCATATGGTTACATCGCTGAAGTCATATGGTTACATCGTTGAAGCCAAGCGGCACCAGCGCTGAAGTTCTATGGCTACATCGCTGGAGCCAAGTGGCACCAGCGCTGAAGCCATATGGTTACATCGCTGAAGCAATATGGTTACATCGCTGGAGCCAAGCGGCACCAGCGCTGAAGCCATATGGCTACATCGCTGGAGCCAAGCGGCACCAGCGCTGAAGCCATATGGTTACATCGCTGGAGCCAAGTGGCACCAGCGCTGAAGCCATATGGTTACATCGCTGAAGCCATATGGTTACATCGCTGTAGCCAAGCGGCTCAAGCGTTGAAGCCATATGGCTACATCGCTGGAGCCAAGCGGCACCAGCGCTGGAGCCATATAGCTACATCGCTGGAGTTAAGTGGCACCAGCGTTGAAGCCACATGGTTACATCGCTGGAGCCAAGTGGTTACATCGCTGTAGCCAAGCGGCACCAGCGCTGAAGCCATATGGCTACATCGCTGGAGCCAAGCGGCACCAGCGCTGAAGCTATATGGCTTCAGCGCTGGAGCTAAGCGGAACCAGCGTTGAAGCTATATGGTTACATCGCTGGAGGATATGGCTACATCGCTGGAGCTAAGCGCTGAAGCTGATACCTGCGCTGCAGCCATGTGGCTACTGCGCTAGTACGATGTGATACCTGCTCTGCAGCCATGTGGTTACTGCGCTGGTACCATGTGGCACCTGCTCTGCAGCCATAGGGCTCCTGCTCTGCAGCCATAGGGCTCCTGCTCTGCAGCCATAGGGCTCCTACTCGGCCTGCCTGGCCGCTGCTGCTGCTGCTCCTTGCCACCGCTGGGCTGCCTGGCCGCTGCTGCTGCTGCTCCTTGCCACCGCTCCTGTGTGATATGGGAGGATAATGGTGGGAGGGAGCGAGGGTCGCAATGGGGAGGCTAGGGGGTGGGGAGGAGAGCGGAATTGTACATGGGCTGGGGGAGGGGGAAGTGTATCAACAAACTGGGAGGGGGTGGTTCTGTAGGGGTGGGGGAGAAGAGGTGACCATCAGACCTGCATCCAAGGGGCGTGCACGTGAGGTAGGGAGATCGGCTGGACACTAGGTGTTAGCCACTTACCGGTAGCCACCAGCAACCACTCACTGGCAGAGAGCAGGGAGTGAAAGGGTCAGGAAGAAGAGGGGGAAGGGGGAGCTTGTGTGTGTGGAGGTGGGAAGGTGGTGGTAGTGATGCCAAGGTGCCAAGGTAGGTAGGAGTAGGTCTGCTCTTGGCTGCTGGGAAGGGTAGGGAGGGAAGGACAGGTGGCTGCGATGCCAGGGAGTAGAAGGCGAGGGGGAAGGGTGAAGTATAGGATAGGATAGGAGAAGTATAGGATAGAAGGAAGGTGTGGTGTGGTGGGGTGGGGGATGGGGGGAAGGGAAGGGAGAGGGGGAAAGGTGAGGTACTGAGAGTTACCATGGGACCTGCAGCAAACACAGTGCGCGCTATTGGTTAGGCTGGATAATAGTGGACACTGTAAGGCAAGGGCAAACCACTCACCGCTTACGCCTTGGTGCTCCGTTTTGCGCAATGCGCCTTGCTGGCTCCTTGTAAGCTGTCACCGTGGACTCACCACTCACCGGAGCAAAGGAGGGGGAGGTGATTGGGGGCAAAGGAGGGGGAAGTAATACAATGTGGAGTAGGAATGTGCAGTAGGGGCTCGAGGAGGGAAGGCTCGAGGGAAGGGCATGGGCTACGATGTCAGGAGGGTGGGATGGGGTGGTGTGTGACCGTCAGACCTGTAGTAAATACGGGGCATGCTAGTGGTTAGGCATGATTATGAGAGACACTGAAAGGCAAGGGGCTAGCCACTCACCGCTAACGTTGTGCCGCTCCGTGTTGCACAATATTGTCTTCTTGTTTGCTCTTACCTCGGTCTTACCTTGCAGGGGGAGTGGGGCTAAAATGTAAACTGTAGGCTGCGACTGCGTGGCGTTGCGTGCTTGGGCTGCATGCGAGACAAGCTGCGAGTTACTTTGTAATGCGTGGCGTGGAAATGTCTGCGAGGTGGAAAAACGGCTGTTGGTGAGATCCGAACTGCTAGCTGCGTCTGAGGCTCGCGTCTTCGAAGTTATCTGCAAGGCGGACTGTTGGCTGGGTGACCATCGCAGACGCCATTGCAAACTGCGCAGATTGTTGTATTACACTGGACGCTTTGCGAACTGCGCACACACAACACTTGCGCGCAACCCTCGACAACGTCACAAAACTGCAGATCGGCATGCAAGAGAGACATGTGAAATAGTGTACTCTTGCACTGAACACGACGTAGCCAAACAGCGAAGCAGCTCGTCAACTTCACAGCTGAACCGCAGCCGTAGCTAGCGGCAGCTACAAACTCTGCCTTGAGGATAAGCATAGAAACTCAGCCTCGCAGCCTTGCAGCCGCACTTTGCGGCCCCCACCTAGGTAGCCACGCGGGAGCCACCACGCCAACACTCGCCAGCACTTGTAGACAACACTTGCAGACAACATCGACCCCTAGCCGCTCGTCTATCAGGTTTACTCGCAGCCAACTCCGCAGCCAACTCCGCAGCCACACGGCTCAGTACCTCGGAGCCAACTCGTAGCCAACTCTGCAGCCAACTCCCCAGCAGCACGGCACAGTACCTCGCAAAGAGTCTCGAATGGAGTCCCACCACACAACCTCGCTGCCAACTCCGCAGCCACACGGCACACTACTTCGCACCGCAACGCTACGCAGCGAGGTAATGTAATGTTCTTGTAATGTACCAAGTCTTTGCAAAGGTAAGCATGGAGCAACATGGAGGAGTACGGTGAGTGGCCAGACCCCGCCTTTGGTGGCTCTCATTACACAACCTCATCGTGAGCATGCCCCATGTTTGCTGCAGGTCTGACGGATACACCTGGAACCTTTCCCTCCCCCTCCTTCTTCAAATCACCACAATCGCCTTCCCTCCCTCCCTCCCTCCCTCCCTCCTGCCCTCCCTCCACAAGTCTCTACAGGTGGCTACAGGTCCTCTTACCCCCCTATCTACACAACCACCCCCTCCAAGATCGTCAATACACTTACCCTTCCCCCAGGCCTACCCTGTCTCCCTCCCTCCCCTTTCCCTACCCAGTCACCCGGTCACCATCCCCTCCCCCCACTTCCCCCCTCACCTCCACCCTGACATCCCAGCCCCCTCCCTTACCCCAGCAGCCCCATCCCAGCCCCTCTCCTTATTTCAGCAACCAGAAGAGAGCCCACCCCAACCTTGACGTTGTACCCTACCCTGGCTCTTGCACCTCCACCTAATAACCCCACTTTACCTTCTGCACCACAAACGTAAGACCAAGGTAAGTAGCGAGGACACGACATGGCGCGTATCCCTGTTCACAACATCCCATCCTATTAGCCCTTCATGCCAGGTGAGTGCCTCCGTCATGCAATACGTGACAGCTAGCTTCCCAGGATGTTATGCATGCCTGATTGTAAGCACGCTCCATGCTTGCTGCAGGTCCATACTCCCGCCTATACTTCCGCCCCGTGCCTCCTTCCCCCTTCCCTACCCCGTCCCACCACCTCCACTTCCACCCCTCTCCACCCCCCACTTTCCCCCTCCCCGTCACCTCCCCCCTGACGTCCCAGCAGCCAGGAGAAAGCCTTCGTTGCAGGTTTTACGGTCACACTTACCTCCCTTCTCCCTCCACCCCACCCCCCTTCTCCTTTCCCATACCCACCAGGTGCTACCACCATGTACTACCACCTTCCAGTCTATCACCCTCCCAACCCCTCTCCACAACTCTCCTCGCCCGCCTGCCCTCCTGCCACCACCACCCACCACCTCCTTCCTCCCCCCAATACCCCCTCCTCCCCTCGCCTTGCCTCCCCACCTACCCCAACCCACCCCACCCCTCTGCCTTGGAAGGAAGCGCAACAATCACCCTCAGCACACCTAGCTGCCACATGCCAATGGATGATGGCAGTGGCATTATCACCACACATGAATTGAGTACAGCCAAAGCATAAGTCAAGCCAAAGTCCAAGATGGTTTAAAAAGCACTAAAATGAAAGCACTATGTTGTAAAGCACCATATTGTACAACATTATGATGTCAGCTGAGGATAGACAGTAGTACAAACGTTGTAATTGTAAGAGAGCAGGTGCCACATGGTACCAGAGCAGGTAACCATGGCACCAGCGCAGCTGCCACATGGCTGCAGAGCAGATACCATGTGCTCCAGCGCTGAAACCACATGGCTGCAGCGCTGGAGTTAGGTGCTCCAGCGCTGGAGCCACATGGCTGCAGCGCTGGAGCCTTATGGCTGCAGAGCAGGTACCATGTGCTCCAGCGCTGGAGCCACATGGCTGCAGAGCTGGTACCATGTGCTCCAGCGCTGGAGTCTTATGGCTGCAGCGCTGGAGCCACGTGCTCCAGCTCTGGAGCCACATGGCTGCAGCGCTGGAGCCACATGGCTGCAGAGCTGGTACCTTGTGCTCGAGCGCTGGAGCCACATGGCTGCAGCGCTGGAGCCACATGGCTGCAGAGCTGGTACCATGTGCTCCAGCGCTGGAGCTACATGGCTGCAGAGCTGGTACCATGTGCTCCAGCTCTGGAGCCACATGGCTGCAGCGCTGGAGCCACATGGCTGCAGAGCTGGTACCATGTGCTCCAGCGCTGGAGTTACATGGCTGCAGCGCTGGAGCCAGGTGCTCCAGCTCTGGAGCCACATGGCTGCAGCGCTGGAGCCAGGTGCTCCAGCTCTGGAGCCACATGGCTGCAGCGCTGGAGCTACATGGCTGCAGAGCTGGTACCATGTGCTCGAGCGCTGGAGCCACATGGCTGCAGCGCTGGAGCCACATGGCTGCAGAGCTGGTACCATGTGCTCCAGCGCTGGAGTTACATGGCTGCAGCGCTGGAGCCAGGTGCTCCAGCTCTGGAGCCACATGGCTGCAGCGCTGGAGCCAGGTGCTCCAGCTCTGGAGCCACATGGCTGCAGCGCTGGAGCTACATGGCTGCAGAGCTGGTACCATGTGCTCGAGCGCTGGAGCCACATGGCTGCAGCGCTGGAGCCACATGGCTGCAGAGCTGGTACCATGTGCTCCAGCGCTGGAGTCTTATGGCTGCAGCGCTGGAGCCACGTGCTCCAGCTCTGGAGCCACATGGCTGCAGCGCTGGAGCCACATGGCTGCAGAGCTGGTACCATGTGCTCCAGCGCTGGAGTTACATGGCTGCAGCGCTGGAGCCAGGTGCTCCAGCTCTGGAGCCACATGGCTGCAGCGCTGGAGCCACATGGCTGCAGAGCTGGCACCATGTGCTCCAGCGCTGGAGTTACATGGCTGCAGCGCTGGAGCCAGGTGCTCCAGCTCTGGAGCCACATGGCTGCAGCGCTGGAGCCACATGGCTGCAGAGCTGGTACCATGTGCTCCATCGCTGGAGCCACATGGCTGCAGCGCTGGAGCCAGGTGCTCCAGCTCTGGAGCCACATGGCTGCAGCGCTGGAGCCACATGGCTGCAGAGCTGGTACCATGTGCTCCAGCGCTGGAGTTACATGGCTGCAGCGCTGGAATCAGGTGCTCCAGCTCTGGAGCCACATGGCTGCAGCGCTGGAGCCACATGGCTGCAGAGCTGGTACCATGTGCTCCAGCGCTGGAGTTACATGGCTGCAGCGCTGGAGCCAGGTGCTCCAGCTCTGGAGCCACATGGCTGCAGCGCTGGAGCTACATGGCTGCAGCGCTGGAGTCACATGGCTGCAGCGCTGGAGTCACATGGCTGCAGCGCTGGAACCACATGGCTGCAGAGCAGGTACTAGGGGCTCCAGCGCTGGAGCTACATGGCTGCAGCGCTGTAGCCAGGTGCTCCAGCGCTGGTGACGCTGCTAATTTGTGTGAGTGCTGGTATAACCACACCCAAGCTATATGATGAGCATGGTAGATCAGTTGAGATCCCTCACTGGTACACCAATATGCACATGAATGCTAATGCCCTGCCACCTGGCTTCACAGCCCCCCATGCATCTGCATACGCTGGTGCACCTATGATGTATATGCCTAATTATAATCAGCCTCCATCTTATAAGAAAGGGTTACCCCCTCCTGATAAATGGTCTGATAATAGCGTTGCATCTGGCCGTCGTGCCGTCACATTTCTAGAGGACTATGAGCTGTACTGCTCCCTGCAAGGTTTTGACCCTGCTGCCCTCTTCCCTTCGTACCTAACCGGTCGAGCAAGGGACTTATGGTTTCAATCCATAAGAGATACGTGTGCTATTACTAATGGAGCATATCCTACTTGGTCTGTTCTTAAGGAACAATTTATACAGTATACTGGTGAAGATCTATTTAAAGATATTGACTCAGCTCGTCAGAAGCTGTTGTCTGGGCATAACCTGTCCATGAAGCCTGGTACTTCCTTACAGTCATATGTCACTGATTTCAGGAATACCTTTATATTAGCTGGTACCATGTGCATGGACAATGCTATGATGGTATCCGCATTCATGCGTGGCCTAGCATCTGACCTACGTACCCCAGTTACCAAGGATCTTCTGACCTTGACTAACCCTACCCTTGATGATGTTATTAAAATATCTATTCAAAACCATAAGGCTATCGTTGCCTGTGCTGGCAATGCCATGCCTCCTCCTCCTCCCAAGAAGAGTGCCCCTCCTGTTCCACAGGTAGCGGCCTTGCGCCGTGAGATTGGTGGCCCATCGAGGTCTGGCCCATCTGCTCCTGCGCCCACTGATCACGGTGACCTGGGCAGTGAGCCCACCACCAACTGCCTATGGTGTGGCCTTGACGGCCACTGGGTGCCTGACTGCCCAAAGAAGGCAGCTGGCCTGACACCTGAGCAAGCCCAGCGTCAGCTGGGCACCCATACTCTGGTCAGGAAGCTGAAGGAAGCCATCGCAGCTAAAAAGGCAGCCAAGCAAAAGAGGCCTGCCTCAGGCAGTGGCAGGGGTGGTGGCAGCAGCAGCAGGGATGGTGGGGGCAGCGGCAAGCGTGGCAGGCCTGGCCCTGGTTCTGGCCCCGGCCCTGGTGGCCCTAGCCCCAACTCTGGCCCTTCTAAGGCTAGCAAATAGGAGATTGCCCAGACAGAACGCCAAAACTGTTCTGGTGTACTCAAGGGTGCTGCTGTAACTGTGCCTCCTGCACTGATCTGTGGATCAACTGCTGAATGTGGTTCGTTGCACTTCTCTTTTGAAGGCACTGTAGATAGCCATGTGGCTAAGTTCCTGTGTGACACAGGAGCAACTCACTCTTTCATCAGTGCAGACTTTGTCTCTGCACATAACTTGCCTGTGCATAAGTATGCCGTTGAGCGTACCTGGCTGCTTGCAGACAATGCGTCACTGTCCTGCAATGGGTTTGTTTCGGTGCCTTTGTCTCTGCCAGGACACCATGCAAGGTGCAAGCTGACTGTCATGCCCCGTTTTGTAACAGGGTATGACGTGCTGCTGGGTGATGATTGGTTGTTTGCTAACCAAGCTACACTGTCATATGAGCATAAGACTTTGTCTTCAGCCCGCCCAGGTGAACCTGCTGTTCAGTTACCATGTCACTCTGCAGTACCTCCTGCAGCTTTCCCTGCTATCAAGCAGCCCATGGTCACTCCTCCACCTGCTTTTCTGATCAGTGCCATGAAGGCCACTGTACCAATGGCTACTGCCAAGGTAGCAGCAAGGTGGTTGAGGAAAGGCGGTCGTGCCGTTGTGGCTGTTATCAGCCCTGATGGCTCTGCCATGCCTCAACCTGAGGTGACCCCTCATGGTCTCCCTGATGCTATCAAAGCTCAGTTGGATGCTCTGCTGGCAGAATACAGTGATGTGTTCACACCTCTCACTGGCCTGCCACCAGACCGCCCAGTGGGTCATACTATACCCCTGGAGCCTGGTAACCGCCCTCCAGCCACTCCCATGTACAGGCTAAGCAAGCCTGAGCATGACGAGCTGAAGCAACAGATACAGGACCTCCTGGCCAAAGGTATGATTGAGCCTAGCTCTTCTCCTTATGCAGCTCCTGTCCTGTTTGTTCAGAAGAAGTCAGGTGAACTGAGAATGTGTATAGACTATAGGCAGCTCAACAAGATCACACTGCGTGACCAGTATCCACTGCCTCGCATTGATGACTTGTTTGACAAGCTGTCTGGCTGCAAAGTCTTCTCATCCCTAGACCTGCAGGCTGGTTACCACCAGATCAGGATTACTCCTGAGGATGTGCCTAAAACGGCCTTCCGCACACCTGAAGGTCACTTTCAGTTCAAGGTGTTATGCTTTGGACTGACCAACGCTCCAGCTACATTTCAACGGGTCATGAACGACGCCTTTGCTACTGTGCTGGGTAAGTGTGCCTTGGTGTATCTGGATGACATCCTTGTCATGTCTAAGTCAGTCCAGGATCACCTGCTGCACCTCAAGCAAGTATTTGAATTACTGCGTAAGAATAAGTTGTATGCTAAACTATCTAAATGTGAGTTTATGCGATATACACTTAAATTCTTAGGCCATCTGGTCACTGCTGGAGGTATTGCTGTAGACCCTGATAAGGTCTCAACAATTGCTAACTGGCCTATTCCCCAGTCCCTCCAAGGATTGCAGTCATTCCTTGGCGCTGCTAATTATGTGCGCAAGTTTGTCTGTAATTTCAGCAATATTGCTGCACCTCTCACAAATCTTTGTGGTAAAGGCGGTCAGTCATTTCCATGGCACGACTGGCCTGAGGTACCTTTGACAGCATTCAATGCTCTCAAAGCTGCCATCGCTGCAGTTCCCATGCTGAGACTACCCGATCACACCAAACCGTTCCAGGTTTACTGTGATGCGTCCCTTCAGGGACTGGGTGCAGTCCTCATGCAGGATGGCTATCCACTGGCTTATCTAAGCCGTAAGCTATCACCTGCTGAGATCAACTACACAACTGGTGAACAGGAGTTCCTCTCCTTAGTCACAGCATGCAAAGAATGGCGCTGCTACTTAGAAGGCGTGCCATTCACTCTGTTCACTGATCACCAACCCCTGGTTGCTTTGCCTACCCAGAAAGTGCTATCTAGGCGCCAGGCTCGGTGGATGGAGTTCATGAGCAGGTTCTCATACAGTCTTGTGCATATTGCCGGCACTGTGAACCCTGCAGACCCTTTGTCCCGGATTGTGCACGATTCTCCAGAAAGTGTCTCGGTGTGTGCTGTCACCACCAGGAGGCAGGCCAAGCTTTCTTTGGAGGGGGGGGGAGCTCGTGAGGCTGGCCTTCGTGCCGCTGCCCCGGCTGCCATCAGTGCGAAATCCCCCCTTGCTCTGTCACAATTTGAGAAAGATACCACGTGTGTTGAAGCCATGTTGGACCCGATAGGGTCTGAGACCCCTGTTACACAGATTGAGACAGCGCAGTATCCTGCGGCTCCAGCTGCTCCTATGGGACTTTCTGATCAACTGACCCTTGGATACCAGCAGGACCCGGCGTTTACTGCTGGAGCTGATCATTCTGGAATGTACCAGGACACTGATAGTCTCTGGCGGATCTCTGGTAAGGACTTAGTGGTGGTCCCCAATGTGCCTGAACTGCGTGAGCACATTCTGCACGAGATGCATGATGCTGCCTATGCTGGCCATGTGGGAATGACCAAAACCCTCGAGCGTGTCACACGTGTATTCTGGTGGAACACTGTGCGTGCTGATGTAAGGGACTATGTTGGGACATGTGATGCGTGTCAACGCGATAAGTCCTCCAACTCTAAGCCAGGTGGTCTGTTGAGACCCCTGACTATCCCAGGGTATCGGTGGGAACATGTGTCTATGGACCTTGTGACCAAGCTGCCTACTGGGACCCATGGCTATGATGCCATCTGTGTCATTGTTGACCGCCTGAGCAAAATGGTGCATTTTGTGCCCTGCAGGGAGTCCATGAATGCCATGGCCTTCACCCGGCTGTTCATTAACAATGTATTCAGGTTACACGGTCTTCCGGCCGAAGTACTCACCGATCGTGGTGCACACTTTAATAATAAGTTCTGGCATGCTGTTAAAAAGCTGCTGGGTATGAAGACTAATATGTCTACTGCCTACAGGCCACAGAGTGATGGCCAGACTGAGAGGTACAATCGTGTACTTGAGGAAATGCTTCGTCATTACATCTCTCCCACTCAGGCTGACTGGCCTGATCACCTTGCCTTGGCTGAGTTTGCTGTCAACAACTCATGGCAGGAGTCTATACACTCCACGCCCTTCTTCCTCAACACAGGCCAGAGCCCTGTCACTCCTGGGCTGCGTGACCTGCCTGATGGCGGCCGCTGTCCCTCTGCCCATGCCTTTGCCACGTGGTGGAAAGAAGGTGTTGCCCATGCAAGGCGGCACATGGCTGATGCTCAGGCCAGGTACAAGCGTCATGCTGACACTGGTCTGAAAGACGTGGAGTTTGAGGTGGGTGCACAAGTCTTGCTGAGCACCAGGAACCTGCGCATTAAGACAGGCAAGGTCCGCAAGTTTGTGCCACGTTATGTAGGACCCTTCGTGGTTGAGGCTAAGATCAATGCCAATGCCTACAGACTCACTCTGCCTGCCACCATGAGCAGGCTGCACCCTGTCTTCCATGTGTCACTGCTCAAGAAGTACTCTGGCAGTGACGTGGGCATCATGCCTCCCCCTGTGGAATGGATGGATGAAACTCCTGTGTACTATGTTGAGCGTCTGCTTGACCACAGATACGTCCGTGCAGGAAAGGCTGGGGAGTTCCTGGTCCAGTGGGAAGGCTATGACGCCTCCTTCAATACTTGGGAGCCACGAGCCAACCTGACTGGCTGTGACAAGCTTCTGGCTGAGTACAATGCCATCCACTGTCTCAAGTGAAGACCCAGCCTGATTAGTGTTCCTGCTACGGTGCTGTGGTGTGCTATGGGTTGTGCTATGTGTGTGAGCAGCCTTCTGGCTGGATGGTTGCATTCTTGCACCTGAGCTATCATGCTCCTGGCTATCATGTGTGTTAACCAATCATGGTTCACACTAGCCCAAACAAGCAGTATTGGCTGCGAGTCCTTGGATCTCCTTGGGCGGAACGGACCTCTTCTGGGGGGGGTGAATGTAACGGCGAGCCTCGAGCGACACCGTTCCCCTTTGCCCGCGACACCTGGTGTACTGCCTATGGCGGGCGCAGGTGGGCGCATTACTTTTACCGAGTGAGTAGGGCAGGTTAAAGCCTAGCAGCTCTGCTGTGAGGACAACTGGTTCGATTCCAGGGGGCCCCGTTCTAAGCCCTAGCCCTCTCACGAGGTACTCTGTAACTCCGCTCCATGGCAGTTTCTTCGCAGTCACACGCTAGACGATCGCTCGGCTTATAGCGTGGTTCAGCACGTTACACTTAGCCTTGCCTGGCTTCAGCCTGAGGTTCTTGGTACTCAGCAGCACTAGCTGACCAGGGCTGAACTCCACATCCCTGCGTCCCTTGTTGGCCAGGTAGGCCTGACGTTGCTGAGCTTGCTCCATGAAATGGCGGGCCTGCTTGACATTACTCTGCCACCACTCAGACAGCTTCCTGGCAGAGGGACAGTACACCTCACCTGGCAGCTCCAGCAAGGCAGGTGTCAGAGGTGACTGGCCAGTGTTGACCAGGAAGGGCGTGGACTGGATGGATTCCTGCCAGCTGTTATTCACAGCAAACTCAGCTAGTGACAGGAAAAAGGGCCAGTCAGACTGGGCAGGGGAGATATAATGTCGAAGCATTTCCTCCAAGGTACGATTATACCTTTCTGTTTGACCATCAGATTCAGGATGATAAGCGCTGGATTTACATTCTTTTACACCAAGAATGGCCATAACTGACGCCCAGAAATGATTAGTAAAGTGAGAGCCCCTATCAGAGATTATTTCTCTAGGCACTCCATGGTGTTTAAACACATTATCAATAAACAGGCGGGCAAAGCCCTCAGCGTTCATGGACTCACGGCAAGGTACAAAGTGTACCATTTTAGATAACCTATCCACAAAGACAGCAATGGCATCAAAGCCATGATCACCAGGCGGTAGTTTAGTGATCAAGTCCATGGACATGGACTCCCATCTGTCATAGGGTATGGCCAGTGGCGTGAGTAAACCACCAGGTCTGGTATTCACAGACTTGTTGCGCTGGCATGCATCGCAGTTACTCACATAGTGACGCACTTCAGACCTCATGCGTGGCCACCAGAATATCCTGGAGATACGCTCCAGCGTCTTGGTGATCCCCACATGGCCTGCAAACTGTGCATCATGCATCTCTACCAATATCCTGGTTTTGAGCTGCTGGCAATTAGGAACCACTATCTGGTTAACTCGTGCAAATTAAGGCCTGGCTGGCTTGAAAAACCTGAGAGTTGAGGTCTGAAACTTGGTATTTGGGTTGCTGTGACCTAGAGGATGACAAGACTCTCTTGGGCCAAAGTGTAATTCTCACTCGGTGTCGAGTTGCTGGGCCAGGTGTGGGGCTGTGACCCCGATTTTGGCTAAGGGAGTTGGCACCGTGTGACCAAAGTGACTTTTCATGCAATGTGAGTATGAGAGGTTGTAAAGGGTGGTTACAGCTGCCCAACCTAGTAGGTGGCATGCAAAAAGTCCCAGCCTGTGATGAGCTATGGCTCGTGTCCTAGGACCCTGTACAGGTTCCTTGCGTCATCATGGTCGTAGGACCCGGTACAGGGTCCTGCCGACCCTGTACAGGGTCCTGTGTACCCTATGAGTGTTGATATTATAATCATTCCTTGCATCCCTATGTGATAGAAACATGTTAGGATCCTACATAGCCGGTGGTTGGTCATGTTGACTCCGTTTGGATGCTTTTGACCATGTGTGCCAGGACCCTGTACAGGGTCCTACGACGAGTATCTTTCTACACAGGGTCCTGGTACCACACCACAGGGTTGTGGCTCACAGGGTCCTGGCACCACACCACAGGGTCCTGGTCTACAGGGTCCTGGCACCACACCACAGGGTCCTGGCACCACACCACAGGGTCCTGGCACCTCACCACAGGGTTCTGGCCCACAGGGTCCTGGCCGCACACCACAGGGTCCTGGCACCATACCACAAGGTCTTGGCCTACAGGGTCCTGGCACTTCACCACAGGGTCCTGGCCTACAGGGTCCTGGTACCACACCACAGGGTCCAGACACCACAGGGTCCTGGCACCACACCACAGGGTCCTGGCACCACACCACAGGGTTCTGGCACCTCACCACAGGGTCCTGGCACCTCACCACAGGGTCCTGGCCCACAGGGTCCTGGCACCACACCACAGGGTCCTGGCACCATACCACCAGGTCTTGGCCTACAGGGTTCTGGCACCACACCACAGGGTCCTGGCCTACAGGGTCCTAGCACCACACCACAGGGTCCTGCGTCACACCCACAGGGTCCTGGCACCACACCACAGGGTCCTGGCACCACAGGGTCCTGGCACCACACCACAGGGTCCTGGCACCACACCACAGGGTTCTGGCACCTCACCACAGGGTCCTGGCACCTCACCACAGGGTCCTGGCCCACAGGGTCCTGGCACCACACCACAGGGTCCTGGCACCATACCACCAGGTCTTGGCCTACAGGGTTCTGGCACCACACCACAGGGTCCTGGCCTACAGGGTCCTAGCACCACACCACAGGGTCCTGCGTCACACCCACAGGGTCCTGGCACCACACCACAGGGTCCTGGCACCACAGGGTCCTGGCACCACACCACAGGGTCCTGCGTCACACCCACAGGGTCCTGGCACCACACCACAGGGTTCTGGCACCTCACCACAGGGTCCTGGCCCACAGGGTCCTGGCACCACACCACAGGGTCCTGGCACCATACCACCAGGTCTTGGCCTACAGGGTTCTGGCACCACACCACAGGGTCCTGGCCTACAGGGTCCTAGCACCACACCACAGGGTCCAGACACCACAGGGTCCTGGCACCACACCACAGGGTCCTGGCACACAGGGTCCTGGCACCTCACCACAGGGTCCGGGCACCACATCACAAGGTCCTGGCACCACAGGGTCCTGGCCTATTGTGTCCTGCTGCACACCCACAGGGTTTCGCCGACCTCGTGCAGGGTTTCGTTCCTTGTGTTGATTTCTCCTAAGTGATTCAAAGACGCTGTGCAGGGTTTCGCCAACCCCGCTTTCTGCATGTGTTTTGCATGCAAGAGCGCGAAAACTGACGGGCTTGGTATTGGGATCTGCGCTAGCTGCCACCAAGCATGCCGTTGGTGTGCCATGAGGTCGCGAGGCGCCATGAGAGGAAACCATGTCGACCTCGCAAAGCCCGCAGTAATGCAGCAACACGCAGCACGCGACACATCCATCCCAAACTCAGCAGCAGCGACATCAACAGCGCCCAAATGCGCAGCCTCACAGCCGGCCATGAAATGCGGGCCAGCTAGCCTTCGCAGCCATCAGTCATCAGCCAAGAGGCCAGCATGCAGCTCGGTCTCGCAGCCATTAGCGCTCAGCGAAAGGAATAGGGTATTTGTGATCAAGCACAGAGTTGAGGGCGAACGGCACAAAGGTAGCTTGCAAAGGTGCGATGCATAGATGCGATTCTGAGGTGCGACCGCGAGGTTGGAGCGTGGCATGTGTCATGTGCCATGTGTTGCTTGAGCAGGTTCGGTGCCAAGGCGCAGTGGCACCTTCCATCAGCCAGAAGCAGCAACCACAACGGCAACAAGTAGCGGCAGCCAGGGCGGCGGACAAGAGTTAAAGCGTACCCTCCTCCCTCCTCGCTCTTCCCTCCTCCCTCTTCCCTCCTCCCTCCTCCC
>JASKMD010000029.1:13146960-13193919 GCA_030144725.1 Haematococcus lacustris
CCTGTACAGGGTCGGCAGAACCCTGTACAGGGTTAGGTAAGTTTTCAAATAGTTATAACATCGCAGCAACTTTGAGTTTTTCGATGATTACAACGGCGATGAGTCGGCCTTTCCTGGGGCTATCTGCAGTATGCCTCCCGGGAAGAAATGACGTAGGCGACTTCCGGCCTTAATCGGCGCGAGTGTGATGTAATGATGTGAGGTTATATGTAATGATGGATGGTTGATGGCCAACCGCAAACAACTTTTGGGGCAATCTCTGCCGCACTCGATATTACACGGGAGGGTGCGGTGCAGCAGGTTGTTGTGATTGCGGGGCATCATCAACATCCACAGCTTTGCGGGACACTCGCGCCGATTAAGGCCGGAAGTCACCAGGACCATTTCTCCCGGGAGGCATACCGCAGATAGCCCCAGTAAAGGCCGACTCAACGCCGTTGTTGTCATTGAAAAACTCAAAGTTCGTGCGATGTTATACCCATTTGAAATCCGAAAAAACCCTGCGCAGGGTCCTGCCGACCCTGCGCAGGGTCCTAGCGCATCGGCCATTTGCAGGGTCCTGACGACCATTTGCAGGGTCCTAGCGACCCTGCGCAGGGTCACCAGGACCCTGCGCAGGGTCCTACTGACCTCATTTGCAGGGTCCTGCCGACCATTTGCAGGGTCCTGGTGACCCTGCGCAGGGTCCTGGTGACCCGGCGCAGGGTCCTGGTGACCCCGCGCAGGGTCCTGGCGACCCTGTGCAGGGTTCTGATGGCAGTTTTTACAGGGTCCTGCTGACCATTTGCAGGGTCCTGGTGACCCTGCGCAGGGTCCTGGTGACCCCGCGCAGGGTCCTGGCGACCCTGTGCAGGGTTCTGATGGCAGTTTTTACAGGGTCCTGCTGACCATTTGCAGGGTTCTGGTGACCCTGCGCAGGGTCCTGGCGACCCTGCGCAGGGTCCTGGCGACCCTGTGCAGGGTTCTGATGGCAGTTTTTACAGGGTCCTGCTGATCATTTTACAGGGTCTTGCTGACCAGTCTACAGGGTCTACAAGGCATGATTCTTGTACTTGCTACTACAACATGACCCCTCATGCACTCTCCCTCTTGTTGCTCACGTGCATGTCATCTAAGCCATCATGACATTCACCTTGCACGCGCAAACCTGCCATGTCATGTCTTATGGTACAACCTTACAACGTATGCAACACCACTACAAACGGCTTGCATTGCTGATGCTGAGCACATGCATTGATGCAAGATGGTAACACCACACAACACCACAACACAATACACTGCAACAACAACAACAACACAACGACTCATGCCTTACTCACAACCTATGCCATGTGCACAACCACAAGGATTGGATGCACTTGCTATGGGCTAACACCTCATCACGGGACTGCTAAGCACTTTGCCTTGCTGCCTATGTCACTCACGATAAATAAGGCCGACGCGAGGGCCTTTTTTGCATCGGAAGGACATTCTGCTCCGATAGAACGATAGAACGCTGAGTTTGAGGGGGACCTCGCTCTTGAATGAAGTCCTAACTCGCAGCGGTTGCAAAGATACATCGATCCGCGCGCGAGGTACCCCCCCCTTTTTGGGAATCTGCACAGATGTTGGTTAAATGAGCCCGGAATCTGTGCAGATGCATGCCGATGCCTTTAGGAAAAGCGACATCTGTGCAGATGCCGGTTATTAAATCTGTGCAGATGCTAATAAAGGCGACATCTGTGCAGATGTCGGTAATTAAGTCTGTGCAGATGCACAAAAGGGCGACATCTGTGCAGATGCCGGTTATAATTTAAGGACGACATCTGTGCAGATGCTAATAAAGGCGACATCTGTGCAGATGCCGGTTATTAAATCTGTGCAGATGCTAATAAAGGCGACATCTGTGCAGATGTCGGTAATAAAATCTGTGCAGATGCACAAAAGGGCGACATCTGTGCAGATGCCGGTTATAATTTAAGGACGACATCTGTGCAGATGCTAATAAAGGCGACATCTGTGCAGATGTCGGTAATAAAATCTGTGCAGATGCACAAAAGGGCGACATCTGTGCAGATGCCGGTTATAATTTAAGGACGACATCTGTGCAGATGCTAATAAAGGCGACATCTGTGCAGATGTCGGTAATAAAATCTGTGCAGATGCACAAAAGGGCGACATCTGTGCAGATGCCGGTTATAATTTAAGGACGACATCTGTGCAGATGCTAATAAAGGCGACATCTGTGCAGATGTCGGTAATTAAATCTGTGCAGATGCACAAAAGGGCGACATCTGTGCAGATGCCGGTTATAATTTAAGGACGACATCTGTGCAGATGCTAATAAAGGCGACATCTGTGCAGATGCCGGCTATTAAGGACGCTCTGTGCAGATGCTAAAAAAGGCGACATCTGCACAGATGCATACCTCGACATCTGCACAGATGCCAAGTAGTGCAGCTGTGCACATGAAGGCTACGCAAAGGCACCGCGAAGGAAGCAAAGTCACCGCGAAGGAATCAAGACTCTTCCATTATTCAACAATCTGTGTGATATCTGCATGAAGTTTTCGCAAAGGTGGCGTGAAGGAAGCCAAGGAACCGCGAAGGAGCTTGGATTGCCCCATATAGCAGCAATGAGCAGCCAGGAGCAGCCAACAAAAATCGTCGCCAAAAGGCTAGCTACGAGCCAGCCAGCCGCTTAGGCGACCAGATGCCGTCAGGTTAAGCGATAGGATCAAGATATAGCGACAGAAAACGGAAGGAGGCGCAGCGATGCAGCGACACAGCGATGCAAAGATGCGGCAAATGCATGAGGTGCAACTAGGACACGTAGCCCGAAGCCTGTGAGACGGAGCGGAAGAGGAGTGGAGCAGCCCGGAGGCGGTCAGGAGCCATGCATGAGACGAAGCTGGGTGCACTTGAAAAAAAGTTGGGTGCACCCACACAGACCCCACCCTAGCGAATGGTGAGTATTTTATCTTGCAGTCATGTGGCTCCAAGTACCTTGCCAGACTATTTGCCAACCACTGAATTGTTGCAGGTTCAATGGTCCCAACCTCCCCTTCCCTTCACCCAGCCCAGCCCAGCCCAGCCCAGCCCAGCCCAGCCCAGCCCAGCCCAGCCCAGCCCAGCCCAGCCCAGCCCAGCCCAGCCCAGCCCAGCCCAGCCCAGCCCAGCCCAGCCCAGCCCAGCCCCTCCCTCCCCCACCACCACCTCCTTCATCACCCTACCACAAGAAGCAGGCGCATGGAGCGCAGGAGCAGCCAGGAGCTGCAGCCATGGAGGCGCTGCCAGGTAGGTATAGAAGTGGCGCTAGCAAAGAGTGAGTGGCCAGCCCTTGCACATGGGTGGTCCGATGCCCAGCCTAACCGCAAAGATGCCCATTGTTTACTGCAGGTCCCACGGTCAGCCCTTCCCTCTTCCCCCCTTCCTCCTTTCCCCTTCCCCCTCCCCTCCCCTGTCCCACCACCTCCAAGCCTGGCACCCCACCTACCTCCCGCCTTTCCCACCCCCCGCCCCACGACACACGCTGCAGCCCTCTCCCTACCCTACCCTTGGCGTAGCAGCCCTCTCCCTACCCTACCCTTGGCGTAGCAGCCCTCTCCCTACCCTACCCTTGGCGTAGCAGCCCTCTCCCTACCCTACCCTTGGCGTACCAACCTGGAGCGGGCAACATGTAGCGGGCAGCTTGGAGTAGCAGCCCACCCAGCCCACCCTGGCCATGCCATGCCCACACACCACAATGACCCTACCCATCCCTCTCAAAAGGGATAGCTGAGCGCTTGGGTGGTTGTCAGCCCGTGCTTGTTGTCCTCGTCATCTTGCCGCCTTGTTGCGATGTTGTTGTGGTGTGGTGTGGGTGTGGTGTGGTGTGGTGTGGTGTGGTGTGGTGTGGTGTGGTGTGGTGTGGTGTGGTGTGGTGTGGTGTGGTGTGGTGGGTGTGGTGTGGTGTGGTGTGGTGTGGTGTGGTGTGGTGTGGTGTGGTGTGGTGTGGTGTGGTGGTGTGGTGTGGGGTGGTGTTGGGTTGTTGGTGTTGTTGTGTTGTGGGTTGTTGGGTTGTGGTGTGGTGTGGTGGGTGTGGTGTGGTGTGGTGTGGTGTGGTGGGTGTGGTGTGGTGTGGTGTGGTGTGGTGTGGTGTGGTGTGGTGTGGTGTGGTGTGGTGTGGTGTGGTGTGGTGTGGTGGGTGTGGTGTGGTGTGGTGTGGTGTGGTGTGGTGTGGTGGTGTGGTGTGGGGGTGGTGTGGTGTGGATGATGGTGATGGTGATGGTGATGGTGGGTGGTGATGGTGATGCATGTTCAACCTGAGTGTGGTGATGGTGATGGTGATGGTGGTGTGGGTGTCACCTTGTTGTTGTGTTGTGTCGTTGCTACCTTGTCACATCGTAGGGGGGTGTTGCGGTCATTGGGTGCATCAATGCATGTGCTTAGCATTTCCATATTGAGGTGTTGTGGAGTGATGGTGCATCGAGACATGTGCTTGCAAGTCCCGTAGCGAGGTGTTGCGGGATGTTTGGGTGTCCAAGCATGTGTTTTGCGGGGATGTTGCGGGGTGTTAGGTCGTCAATACATGTGTTTTGCGGGGGTGTAGCGAGGTGTTGCGGGGTGTTTGGTCGTCAATACATGTGTTTAGCGGGGGTGTTGCGGGGTGTTTGGGGTCGATACATGTGTTTTGCGGGGAGGTGTTGCGGGGTGTTTGGTGTCAATACATGTGTTTTGCGGGGGATGTTGCGGGATGTTTGGGTGTCAATACATGTGTTTTGCGGATGTAAGAGTCGATGAAATAGTCGACATCTGTGCAGATGAAGCCACGACATCTGCACAGCCAAGCCGCGAATGTAAAAGTCGACATCTGTGCAGATGCTATAGACAACATCTGCACAGCCAAGGCTCGAATGTAATAGTCGACATCTGTGCAGATGTCGTCGTCAGCAGCTGCACAGATGTCGGTGTCAACATCTGCACAGCCAAGGCTTAAATGTAATAGTCGACATCTGTGCAGATGTCGTCGTCAGACAGCTGCACAGATGTTGGTATCGACATCTGCACAGCCATGCAATAATCGACATCTGTGCAGATGTCGACTTTCCGCAGCTGCACAGATGTCGATTATGCTTGCATCTGTGCAGATGTCGGCTTACTGCAGCTGTGCAGCTAATGAACAATCGACATCTGTGCAGATTGCTTGGTTTACAAATTGGCGGCCAAATTACGTCGCAACGGATGCGCGGATTAACGTAAGACTTGTACCGTTCGAACGGCCTTCTACTCTAGTTTGCAATGAGCTATGGTCGGTCCAATCGCGACCGGTCCTTGTTTATCATGAGTGGTCCCATGGCACCAAATCAGGCTGATCTGGGCTAGGCTGGGCTAGGCTAGGCTAGGCTGGGCTAGGCTTGGCTCCAGGCTGCCCGCTCCAGGCTGCCCGCTCCAGGCTGCCCGCTCTAGGCTGCCCGCTCCAGGCTGCCCGCTCCAGACTGCCCACTCCATGCCGCTACGCCAAGGGCTGCTGGGTGCCATGGGGTGGGGGAGAGGAGAGGGGAGGGGAGGAGGGGAGGAGGGGAGGAGGGGAGGTAGGTGGCAGACTCGGATGTGGTGGTGGTGGGATTGGGCAGGGAAGGGGGAAGGGAGAAGGGGGCAAGGGGCAGCAGTGTGACCATCAGACCTGCGGCAGCAAGAGGCATCCTTGCAGTTAGGCTTGGCATTGGTGACAACTCATGTGCAGGGACTGGCCACTTACAGCTATGCTCAATGCCCCCCTCCATGTCACACCGCTACCACCTTGCTTGCAATCACCAAGCCTTGCTACACTTGTCATACTCAAGCTGTCAACAACTGCAAGCAAACATAAGCCAGCAAGCAGATGAATAAGGACATGCATGACCAGAACTGGGCTGGGTAGGCTGACACCACCAGAGCATGTGCACCCACCGGAAGTCCTGGCTACCGCTCCAAGCTCGTTGTGTGTTGCGAAGAGGTGTACAAGCGCTCAAACCTTGTCGTATCCTTGCCGGTGGCTTCTCTGATGCAACCCAGCATAGGCTCCCAAATGCAAGGCAATACGAACCACAACATGCATGCTTACTCACCTGCCAAGGTGAGGGTGAGGGTGAGGGTGAGGTCAAGGGCGAGTGGGAAGGGAAGGGGAATGGTAGGTCAGGAAGGTAAGGGGACCTGTAGCCACCTGTAGAGACATGTAGAGGGGGGGAGGGCGTGAGGGAGGGCGTGAGAAAGGGCGTGAGGGAGGGAGGGAAGGAGGGAGGGAAGGAGGGAGGGAAGGAGGAGGTTGCTCCAGGCTGCAAGGTAGGATAGGGAGTGGGGCAAGGTGCGACGACGGCCTGGGAGGTGGTGGTGGCAAAGGGGAAGGGTCAAACCATTAATCCTGCAGCAGCACAAAAGGCATGCCAGATGTTAAGCGGTGCCACATACTTGCAGAGGGATAGCCACTCACCTTGACAACTTCGCATGGATGTTTGCATGGCTGACGGCGAGGCTCGGTCGTTGTGTGTCGATGCGTGGTTAGGCTTGCTACGTTGGCTTTTTGCGTTGCTGCGTGGCTGTAACATATCGAGATTGCGAGGTTGTGTGGATGGCTGCGATGCTGGTGAAGTAGCTGGACTGCGTGGCTGAGCTAGCGACGTAGATGGTTGTACGCCTAGCATCCGGGTTGGCTGCCTCATGGAAGGGGAAGTGGCTGGGGCTGCACTGCTGGCTAGGCTAAGTTGCGGCTAAGTTGCGTGTCTGAGCTAGCTAGCTAGGTGCGATGTGACTGGAAGCGAGCATAGTTTCGGGCCTGGCTGCGAGCTGAGTTACGAGGCTCTGAATGCGTGGAGCTGACTCATTGCAATTGGAAGTCGCTACTAGCTAGAGACGCACCTTAGGCGTTGTTCATCGACTTGGCAGTACGAGATGTCGCAATGTAGAGCACGTACATCGCGTTTGTGCTAGGCGTGTTGTAGAGCAGGGACGTTGCAAGTTGGCTGGGTGACAAGAAGGCTGCGAGGTTGCATGCCATGTTGCGAGGATTTTTTTGAAGTTTTCATTATGGCTTTCATCCAGATGCCACCGACCTGTGCCAGTCAGCAAGACCCTTCACAGGGTCAGTAGGACCCTACAAAGGGTCACCAGGACCCTGCACAGGGTCGGCAGGACCCTGCGCAGGGTCCTAGCGCCTTTTAAATATTAAATACATGTAACATAAATAATAAACTACAAAATAGTTGTTCTAATATTTAATTATAATTCTAACCATGGTCGTAGGACCCTGCGCAGGGTCCTGGCACACAGGGTTTTCAGGACCCTGCGCAGGGTTTTCAGGACCCTGCGCAGGGTTTGTAGGACCCTGCGCAGGGTCCTAGCGTCACCATGGTCGTAGGACCCTGCGCAGGGTCCTGGCACACAGGGTCAGCAGGACCCTGCGCAGGGTTTCCAGGACCCTGCGCAGGGTCTGTAGGACCCTGCGCAGGGTCCTAGCGTCACCATGGTCGTAGGACCCTGCGCAGGGTCCTGGCACACAGGGTCAGCAGGACCCTGCACAGGGTTTCCAGGACCCTGCGCAGGGTCTGAAGGACCCTGCGCAGGGTCCTAGCGTCACCATGGTCGTAGGACCCTGCGCAGGGTCCTGGCACATAGAGTCGGGAGGATACCAAACAGAAACGACAGGACCTAGCAAAGGGTCTGCGGGAAGCCTGACAAGGTCCTGGCACACAGGGTCAGAACAAAACCTGGAAAACTCTTGACTCATAGGGTCAGTAGGACCCTGCGCAGGGTCGCCAGGACCCTGCGCAGGGTCCTACGACCATGGTGACGCTAGGACCCTGCGCAGGGTCCTAGGACACGGGCCATAGCTCATCACTGGCTTGGACTTTTTGCATGCCACCTACTAGGTTGGGCAGCTGTAACCACCCTCTACAATCGCTCATACTCACATTTCATGAAAAGTCACTTTGGTCACACGGTGCCAACTCCCTTAGCCAAAATCAGGGTCACAGCCCCACACCAGGCCCAGCAACTCGACACCGAGTGAGAATTACACTTTGGCCAAAGAGAGTCTTGTCATCCTCTAGGTCACAGCAACCCACATACCAAGTTTCAGACCTCAACTCTCAGGTTTTCCAAGCCAGCCAGGCCTTAATTTGCACGAGTGCATGACTCTTAGCCTACATCATTACATCACCACTTGTGTTCCTAACACAAGGGCTAGGCTCAGGGTCGGTAACGAATCCTAGAGGCTGAGTAGGGCTGGGCAGGGCTGGGCTGGGCTGGGCAACATAGGCACGCTTTGTTGTCAGCGCATTTGCATAGCACTGTCGGGATAGCAAACGAGCTTGGGCTACATTGAGATGTTCCTGCATGGGGGCGAAGGGGGCATGGGGGTTAAGGATGCATGGGGGGAAGGCACCTACAGTACTGTAGACATCTACAGTACTGTAGACACCTACAGTACTGTAGACCCCTACAGTACTGTAGACACCTACAGTACTGTAGACCCCTACAGTACTGTAGACCCCTACAGTACTGTAGACCCCTACAGTACTGAAGACACCTACAGAACTGTAGACCCCTACAGTACTGTAGACATCTACAGTACTGTAGACATCTACAGTACTGTAGACACCTACAGTACTGTAGACACCTACAGTACTGTAGACCCCTACAGTACTGTAGACATCTACAGTACTGTAGACACCTACAGTACTGTAGACACCTACAGTACTGTAGACACCTACAGTACTGTAGACATTTACAGTACTGTAGACCCCTACAGTACTGTAGACATCTACAGTACTGTAGACCCCTACAGTACTGTAGACATCTACAGTACTGTAGACACCTACAGTACTGTAGACATCTACAGTACTGTAGACCCCTACTGTACTGTAGACATCTACAGTACTGTAGACACCTACAGTACTGTAGACACCTACAGTACTGTAGACACCTACAGTACTGTAGACATTTACAGTACTGTAGACCCCTACAGTACTGTAGACATCTACAGTACTGTAGACCCCTACAGTACTGTAGACACCTACAGTACTGTAGACACCTACAGTACTGTAGACACCTACAGTACTGTAGACACCTACAGTACTGTAGGCAGCAGCAGCATGGGTGGCAGCAGCAGCAGGGGGGGGGGGCAGCAGCAGCAGGGGGGGGGGGCAGCAGCAGCAGGGGGGGGGGCAGCAGCAGCAGGGGGGGGGGGCAGCAGCAGCAGCAGCAGGGGGGCAGCAGCAGCAGCAGCAGGGGGGGGTAGCAGCAGCAGCAGCAGGGGGGCAGCAGCAGCAGCAGTAGGGGGGTAGCAGCAGCAGCAGCAGTGGCAGCAGCAGCAGCAGCAGTGGCAGCAGCAGCAGCAGTAGGGGGGGCAGCAGCAGCAGCAGCAGTGGCAGCAGCAGCAGCAGCAGTAGGGGGGGCAGCAGCAGCAGCAGTAGGGGGGGGCAGCAGCAGCAGCAGTAGGGGGGCAGCAGCAGCAGCAGTAGGGGGGTAGCAGCAGCAGCAGCAGTGGCAGCAGCAGCAGCAGCAGTGGCAGCAGCAGCAGCAGTAGGGGGGGCAGCAGCAGCAGCAGCAGTGGCAGCAGCAGCAGCAGCAGTAGGGGGGGGCAGCAGCAGCAGCAGTAGGGGGGGCAGCAGCAGCAGCAGTAGGGGGGGCAGCAGCAGCAGCAGTAGGGGGGCAGCAGCAGCAGCAGTAGGGGGGGTAGCAGCAGCAGCAGTGGCAGCAGCAGCAGCAGCAGTGGCAGCAGCAGCAGCAGTAGGGGGGGGCAGCAGCAGGGCTAAGGGCTATGCTGCGCAATGCTAGCTCCTTCTAAGCTCTTACCTTGGTCCTAAGCTCTTACCATGGTCCGTCTGGCCTCTTCGCTGCTCACAACACGTTGCACCTGCCTTGCGTTGGTGCATCAATGCTTGCGATAATTGCGGAGAATCGTTGCGAGGAAACTGGCCGCGAGGCTAGCTGCGATGCTGGCTGCGAGGCTGGCTGCGAGGCTGGCTGCGAAACTGGCTGCGAGGCTGGCTGCGAGGAAAATGGCTGCGAGGCTGGCTGCGAGGTGAGATCCTCGCACCGAGCTGCCTCACAGGTATGCTTCTGCGCTGCTGGACCAGCTGTGTGGCCGCGAGGTTGATTGCCGAGTATGTGGCTGCGAGTATGGGGTAGATGTGGCTGCGAGTATGGGTAACCTCGTGCGATGCCATCTGTGGACCAGCTGCGTGGCCGCGAGGTTGATTGCCGAGTATGTGGCTGCGAGTATGGGCTAGATGCGGCTGCGAGTATGGGTAACCTCGTGCGATGCCATCGCTGCAATACCGGCTACACGATGCTGCGACTAAGTGTTGGACGGATGCCTGAATGCAAGTGAGATGTTCAGAATTTTTCTAAGTGCTTAAAGGCTACAGTACTGTAAGTGGTCTCTCGAGGTACCTCGAGGTACCTCGAGGTACTGTAGATGTCTACAGTACTGTAGATGTCTACAGTACTGTAAATGTCTACAGTACTGTAGATGTCTACAGTACTGTAGATGTCTACAGTACTGTAGATGTCTACAGTACTGTAAATGGTCTCTCGAGGTACCTCGAGGTACCTCGAAGTACTGTAGATGTCTACAGTACTGTAGATGTCTACAGTACTGTAGACATCTACAGTATTGTAGAGGTCTACAGTACTGTAGATGTCTACAGTACTGTAGATGTCTACAGTACTGTAAATGGTCTCTCGAGGTACCTCGAGGTACCTACAGTACTGTAGATGTCTACAGTACTGTAGATGTCTACAGTACTGTAGATGTCTACAGTACTGTAGATGTCTACAGTACTGTAGAGGTCTACAGTACTGTAGATGTTTACAGTACTGTAAGTGGTCCCTCGAGGTACCTCGAGGTACCTACAGTACTGTAGATGTCTACAGTACTGTAGATGTCTACAGTACTGTAGATGTCTACAGTACTGTAGGTGTCTACAGTACTGTAGAGGTCTACAGTACTGTAGACATCTACAGTACTGTAAGTGGTCTCTCGAGGTACCTCGAGGTACCTACAGTACTGTAGATGTCTACAGTACTGTAAGTGGTCTCTCGCGAGGTACCCCGACAGTACTGTAGACACCTACAGTACTGTAGCATGGCCGTATCTCAACAACCGCGCAAAATCACGAATTTTAGTTTCAACCCCCGATCTTACAATGCCTTCTTTAGACTATGTACCAAGTCCGAGGCTCTGTTCGTGTACTCGCGAGGTACCCCGACAGTACTGTAGACCTCTACAGTACTGTAGCATGGCCGTATCTCACCAACCGCGCAAAATCACGAATTTTAGTTTCAACCCCCAATCTTACAATGCCTTCATTTGACTATGTACCAAGTCCGAGGCTCTGAATCTCAAAAATGCTGTTACTAATTTGCCTGAGTGCAAGGTGAGGTATATTACAACCTTACTCACCTCTTGCTCACTGTTTTCAATGGCTGATTGCCTTGCTGCACTGCTGCCTGGGAGACCCTTGGGCTGGTGTGGGTTTGGTGTTGATCCTCAAAACGGCCAAGCACCTGTGCAGGTCAGCAGATTCGGTTGCATGTTTTAGCATCGTAAGCAATACGCACTAAGAAACAACACCCCGTGCTTGCCTGGGAAGTAATCGCGAGTTGCGAGTCCGACGGCAGCATAGGCTGCTCGGCACGGAAATGCCTCCGGCCACCAATTTATCTCTCCTGTTGCGACACGCATATAAACAGATGGAGAATGACATTGCAAAGCTAATCAGACAATCGAAGACAATGCAGTACAATCGACAAAAGAGGGCCTAACCTGCTAGCGACACCGTTGTGAGATGTAGAGCCCAACGGTGGAAGAATTACATGCAGCGGATCAAAGACGGTGCCAAAAAGTGAATTGCGGGGCCAATGGCGGGGGTGACCAATTACACAGTTTCCCTGACGACAACCATGTGATTACGAAATTACATAGTTACAGAGTTACGCGTGCGTTTACATGTAATTCTGTACTATCACATGTAATCCTGCATCACAATAATTCTGCATCACAGCGTCATGCAATGGTGTAGGTGGTAGGCACCCATGCAATGTGCCATGTGCCATGTGCTTGGGAATAATCCACACAGCCCCTTAACACCATCCTGAGCGGTACCGCTAGTGGCCCCTAGTGGTCCCTAGTGGTCCGACTCAAATGGAGGCCCTAGTGAGCGACGAGGGGGCTGGTTGGCCAATTGTTTCCCCACATTGGACAATATCTTCTCCCGCCCTGCTACTTGAAGCTATGTGATATCTTGGGGTATGTATAGCACTAGCATAACGTGACAATGCTCAGCAGTGCAGGGTAATGAGTGCAACATTACACCGGTGCAGTGGTCTCTATTGCAGTTTCAGCTTCGGTCAAAACTGCATGGATTGAACGTTTCGCACACCACCAATAACTCCTTCGTACCTCCCTGGCAGCCTTCGTGTAACATTGGCACGCACACAAAAGACCCTGGCTAGCCATAGGCACTACAGGGGCGGCATGGCGAGCCCAATCACATACCGTGGTTAGCTGCGCTGGAAAGCTATGTCTTTCGGGGCGAGCCTGTTGCAGGCCGCGAAGGCAGGCGCGATAGAGCGCGTGGCAGCATTGCTTAGAGACGGTCATGCTGGGTCTCTGAGCACCCCGGACGCGTCTGGCAGCACCCCTTTGCATTTGGTGAGCTGCACCTGCTTGTTTCCACCCATATATATCACTGATGCAGCTCATTGCACTTTGGTACGCCCTTTCGTTTCCTAGTACTAGGTACCAAATAAGCAAGCCAGAAGTGCTGCGCTGCTTGTCTGCTTCAGGCAGCCGTCTCATGCCGAGGCCCAGAGCTGCCCACAATGCTGCTTGCTGCCGGGGCGGCCCCTTCCCAGCAGAACAAGTTCCGGCAAACCCCACTGCACTTTGCCTGCGCATGTGGCAACATCCATGCAGCAGCAGTGCTCATTGGCTGTGGCGGTACGTGCATGACCTGGTGTATGTTATCCTGACACTTCAAGGGTGCTTCACCTGGACTTCATTGTCCCACCGACTGCCTTACCATGCCGCTGCTGCCTCCATCTGTGTGCTGCTCCAGCCAGCCCACTGGCCGCTTGCCAGTCTACCCTCCTAGCACCAGCTATCTTCCCAGGCTGCCTTCCCATTATAGGAAAGTGTGACACACAGGTCACAGGGGGCAGGTCGCAGCGGCCAGGTCACCCACCCAGGGTTACAGCAACACCCTCATTGGGCCCCCTTACACGACTTTCTTCCTATCCCTTGTCATAAACCCTTAACCCGGCTTGCACAGGTGTTGACACCCAGGAGGCCAAGGGCATGACCCCCCTCATGCTGGCAGCCAAGCGCGGGGCCGCAGACTTAGTCTGCCTGCTGCTGGCCCAGGGCCGCGCAGACCCGCTGCTGCAGGACCACCAGGGGCTCACCGCCGGCGCTCATGCCACAAGCCCAGACATCCAAGCGCTGCTGCTGGCCGCCGAGGCAACCGCCCTGGAGGCCAAGGGCCAGGCGCCAGGGCCAGCCCAGGCCCCAGGGGTGCGGCCCACCAAGGCGGCAGCAGTGTTCCGTGCGTCTAAGGATGGCGGGGCTGCTGGCAGGGACAAGGCAGAGCAGCGGCAGGTGCAGGGGCTGCCATCCCAGCCACCAGCGGCGGAGGTGCCTCCTGCCATGCACAGCTCCCAGATGCTGGCGCTGATCCAGGCTGGCCAGGAGGCGGAGGCGCTGAGGGCGCTGCAGGCAGGGCTGGGCAGCCCATCTGCCCGCGCCAGTGGCAGCGGGGCTAGCGCGCTGCTGCTGGCCAGTGAGCAGGACATGAAGAAGCTGGTGACGCAGCTCCTGGCCTGCAAGGTGGATGTGAATCAGGCCCGCTGGGATGGTGCCACGCCGCTATTGGTGGCGACGCGCAAGCGGGCCATGGCAGCCGTCAAGCTTCTGATCAGTGCCGGGGCTGATGTGAACCAGGTGGGCCTCTCTGCTGGGCCCTGGCTGCCCCTGTGAAAGCACTGCCCCTGTGGAAACAGTGCCAAGCTGTTGAAGGAAAAGGTGCACCACAGTGCCCTGCAACCAGCTGCGCTGCTGGTGAGAGTCTGCAAAATGGTTCGTTGTAGGGGCTTGACCAGCCAGATTGCTGGAAGCACCCTCGTCCTTGTTCACAGTCAGCGCTGGGTGTCAATGGCAGCTACCCTGGCTCACCCTGGCCCACCCTGGCCCACCCTGGCACCACAGGGTGTCAGGAGCAGGCATTCCGGCGGTATCCTAAGGAGCGGCGGTTGCTTACCCTGGCCTTGCTTGGCTCGGCTCTCAGCATCTCTTTCCATTTCCACGCACATCTAGCATCACTCTCCTTCCTCAAAGTCTCGGTAGGGTGTCAGTGGCAGGCGGCCATGCCCCAGTCTAAGGAGTGTGAGCATGTGGAGCAAGCCCTGCCCCTGGCTGTGCTGCCGTGCCCTGGCCGCCTGGCCGCAGGCCGACCTGGAGGGCTGCAGCCCCTTGCTGGAGGCCGCCACCATGGTGGACGCGCGCCTGGTGGGCTGGCTGCTGCAGGCGGGCGCCAACGCCAACACACACAACATTGTTGGTGAAACAGTGAGTTTCCCGGCCCCTGCCCTGCCACCGCTGCCTGCTCTCCTTTCAGGACTACCCTCGCATTGCTTGCCAGCGGCCAGAGATAGTGTGGTGGTGCTGCATTCACATCAGCCATACCAGGTGCTGGTGAGCCTGGTGCTGTTGCCAAGGTATGCCGCAAGAGCCTCATGTTGGCCTCAGTTGTCTCTGCTACTGCAGCTGTTTGGGTAGAGGGAGCAGGAAGGGGGTAGGTGGGGGAAAGAGTGAATTGCTTGCAGCTTGTGCCATGTGCCTGCTGTCCCACCTCTTCCACTGTTAGCATCGCAGGTACATTGGTGTCAGGGCTGCATTGCCCTGGCACTTGCAGCAGCCCCAGTCAGCAAGCACTGTGACCCTGCTGCACCTCATGTCAGGCAGGCAGCAAAGCAGGCAGGCAGCAAGGCAGGCAGACAGGCAGAAGAGCAGGCAGTAAAGCAGGCAGGCAACAAGGCAGGCAGGCAGAAGAGCAGGCAGCAAGGCAGGCAGGCAGAAGAGCAGGCAGCAAAGCAGGCAGGCAGCAAGGCAGGCAGGCAGGCATCAAGGCAGGCAGGCGGATGGTATATGATGGACAGCATGGGCTGAGCTGATGAGAGAGTGTGGTGCCACTTGCAGCCCCTGATGAGAGCTTCAGTCCAGGACCGTCCAGAAGTTGTGGAGCTGCTGCTGGCCCATGGAGCTGACGTCAATGCCTGCGAGCATGACCTTGGTGCGTCGCTGACGGGCGCTGGCACTGGCTGGCCAGCAGCGGCAGCGGGCGCAGTGGCGGGTGTGCCATGAGGCTCATGAGGCTCGGCTTGCCTGCATGAACCAGCACTACAGCCACTGCCTGACCTCCATTGCCAGTGCTCATGCTGTGTGCTGGAGGGTTAAGGCTGCTGGCCCCGCACCCGCACCCTCACCCTCACTTGTGGCATGTGCTTACGTCTATCTTAACGTCAGCGTCATGATGTGTCCTCAAGGCACTGCGGGGCAAGCTGCAGCAACCGCCCGCTCCTAGCCTCCTGCTCACCTCCAAGGCGCTGCTGTGTGTGCAGGCTTCACTGCCCTGACCTTTGCAGCCAGCCAGGGCTGCGCCAGTGTGGCCAAGGTGCTGCTGGCACACGGGGCTGACCCCGCCAGCACCAACAAGCACGGCCAGGTGAGCGCTGCATGGAGCAGTGCGGGGGCAGGTGGCAGGGAGGAGGGGGAGGGAGGAGGGGGAGGGAGGAGGGGGAGGGAGGAAGGGGAGGGGGAGGGAGGGAGGGGAGGGGGAGAGAGGGCTGCAGGAGAGTGTCGTCATCATGATCGTCATCACGGTCATTATCATCAGCGACGCACACACTGCTGCTGCCGACAGCGCCCTGCTGGATGCCCAAGCCGTGGTTGCTGAGTCACAGCAGTGCCATGCCCTGTTGAGTCTGTGGCTGTGCGTGTGTTGCAGCAAAGCCTACAGGCAGCTGGCTTCTGATGCCGATCATGATGGCACTTAGGATGGGGATGATGCAGATAGTCATAGCTGTACCTGTGTACCTGAGGCAGGCAGCAAGGTGCCCTAGGATCACTGCCAGGGGGCCTTGGCTAGGTGTGTTGGCCCTTAGGAGGCCAGGCAGCTGAGCAGTGCGGCACCCCAGCATGTGGCACTGGGAGGCTGGCAGGGCTGGCCATCGCACCAGTCTGACCCAGGGGTGGGGTGGGAGGGAAGGCTAGTGTCAGCCGCTGCGCCTACATATCATGCTGGCTGTTCAAGGCTGGGTGGGTGAGGGTTAGGCTGTTCAGGGTTAGGATTGGGTGGACCTTGATGCTGGCAGGGCTGGCAGTTGAAGCCATCTGACACAGGGGTGGGGTGGGAGGAAGGCGTGTGTCATGCTGGCTGGTGAAGGTGGCAGGCAGGAGGAGGCCCTGCCTGCTGACCCTGCTGGGCTGGCTCGTCTGGCCTCTGCAGATGACAGCGCTGCACCTGGCCTGCCGTGCCGGGCACCTGGGCGTGGTGGCGGCAGTGCTGGCGGTGCCTGGCGGTGCGGCAGCTGTCGACCTGCAGGACAGCAAGGGCCTCACGGTGAGCCGGGGGGGCGGCAGGGGCGGGGCCTGCAGGGGCGGGGCCTGCAGGGGCATGGGCTGCCATCACCACCATGACCATCACCACCACTGCCCACATGCCTGCTCACATGCCTGCCCGCATGCCTGTACGTGTAGTACGCACAGTCTATTGGGATGACATGGTTGCCACACCATGTGCCAGGTGCTGTGCTGGAGGGATATGCTGCTAGTGGTAGAGCTGCACTTTGCCTGCAAACCCTGTTGCAGCTGCCAGGCAGTCTGGCGGCACCTCTTCACAGCGCAGCACATGGCCATCAGCTGCTCCGACTCTGCCCACCCTGCTCCTCTACCCCCACCCTCTGTCCCTCCAGCTGACGTCCCTCCACCACAGCCCCTGCCCCCCCACTCAGCTCCTGCCTCCCCCTCTGCCTGCAGCCACTGATGGCCGCCGCCATGGCCGGCCACACCAGCGTGTGCGCCGCCCTGATGGACGCCGGCGCCAGCAGCAGCCTGAAAGCGCGCGGCGGCCACACTGCCATGAGCCTAGCCGTAGACCACCACCACAAGGCAGTGGTGCAGCTGCTGGCCAGCCGGGGAGTCCCAGGGCCAGCCGCCCGGCCCGGCTCAAAGCAGATCCACCGGGCCGGCCCAGCCCCGTCTCGCAGCCTCAACGCCCTCATCACCGACCCCCCCCAGGGCCCCTCCCCCTCCCCCTCCAGCCCAGACCTCACCGGCACGGCGGGGCAGCACTTCATCATGGGGGCCTCGCCCACCAGCCGCTTTGCCCCGGCCCACAAGGCCACCCGCAGCGAGGAGTCCCCCGCTGTCCTCCCTCACCAGCCCTTCACAGCCTTAGACTCCCCCAACACCCCCCACCTGGCCATCAGCAGCCCCGTGCTACTGGGACCCACCACCGCCCAGAACAGCTTTGCAGGCAGCGACTGCACCTCAGCATCCACCCTCAGCCTGGCCGCTGTGCAGCCCACCCTACATGCAGCCTCTCCCAAGGTCAGCGAGGCAGGGGCGGCAGGGGGGGCCTCCCGCGCCTCCCCCCTGCCCCGCAGCCGCCTGGCCCCTCCTGGGCCCCCCTCCCCCTCGCTCACCTCCCACCCAGCCAGCCTTGCCCAGGGGACTCAGCCTGTGGCGGGGGCGGCCAGATGCGAGTCGGGGTCAGAGCAGGGGCGGGGCAGGCAGGGCCAGGCAGGGCCCGGGGCCAGTGAGTCGGGGAGCTGGATCCTGGGCCCCGGCGTGTCACGCGGGAAGCAGGGCGAGGGCGCCGTGACCATCAGCAGAATCAAGTCCGACAGGCACCTGCAGAGCAGCACCCCCCCTGCCGCCACCCCACCCTCCGCCACACAGGTCAGAGCGACTCCCCCAGGGGGTGGCTCAGGCAGGGCTGTCCCCTCAGGCCAGGCATCCAGTCCCTGGCCGCAGCAGTCCAAGGTTGGTCCGGGTGTTGAGGGGCTGAGTGCCAGGCCTTCCCGCACAAGCCTCAGGTCCGCCCTGCACACCCTGCCCACCTCCCCCTCGGGCCGCCACACCTACGCTAGTGCGGATGCCCTGGTGGCTACTGCCTTTGAGAAAGCGGCGGCTGCTGTGAGGCAGGGGGAGGACGAGGAGGTGGGTGAGGAGCTGGAGGGGGGGCTGGGGCTTGCCACTCCCCAGCTCAAGCCCAAGATGGTGGACAAGCCCATGCACAGCCGCAAGAGCAAAGTGAAGGAGGTGGCGGAGGCGCAGGCAGCAGGGCAGGGAGGGGCTGGCAGCGGGTCGATCAAGTTTGGCAAGGTGACCCCCGGGCCTGATGTGGCGGAGGCTCACCTGCTGGCGGATGAAGACGACCCGCTGCTGGCCCCGGGACAGGTGAGAGCAGGGGTCGTCTGGGGCCACCTGCTGCTACATGTGGGAGGCACAGTCTGCATCGCTGGTGCCAGTGCCCAGGGGAGGGCCGATGTCAAGTATGTCCTTTATCGCACACAAGGAGGTTGGCAGATTTAGACTCGTGACAGGTGTTCACAGATCTGCGTGGATGGGGCGTACACTGGGTAATCCCTGGGTCGGGCCAGGTGTTGTGACTGTGTCCAGGGGAGGGCGGTGCGCATGGTGCATTGTTACAGCTCCTGCTGGGCACTGGGGGCTGATGCACTGCCTCGACTTGCACATGCTGGGCTGCATCCAGCAGCTCTGTGCCACGTTCAGTGGCCAGCAGCAAGTCTGGGCGCTGAGCGCTGCCAGGCTGACAATAATGGCTCATATGGGGCCAGCAGCCTAGTGGCGGCGTGCTGGGGCCTGCAGGTGGGGCCTAGGGTCAGAGTGAAGGCCAGGGTGAAGGTGAGCTAACCCTTCATAGCCCTTGACCTTGAGCCCTTGACCCGTGCCCTGGCTCTGGCTGCCAGGTGGGCCGCAGCCCTTATGCCCGCCGGGTGCGCTTCACTGGGCCACGCAACCGCAACTTCAAGGCGCAGTCCAAGACCCTCAGCGGCAGGTCTGACGGCAAAGCCGCAAAGGCAGGGCAGAAGGCAGAGGTGGCCGCTGCAGCAGCCAGCCAGTCCTGCTGCACTGTCTGCTGAGAGGCCGTATCACAGCCTGGTACGCTGCAGGGCGGTGACACCACACGCTGGCAGTGAGACCCTCACTGTCTTGATTAGGCATGCATGATCCCTCAGTGGCCTGATTGGGCGTGAAGTCATCCCTCAGTGTCAATGAGGCCGGGATGAGTCGTTAGCAATAGGCGCCTAGGCGTTGGGGAGGTGGTAAGGCAGCCTTGCCTTGACACTGCGGTTGATTTAATTCAGGCAGTGGTCAGCGGCTGGCTGCGTGTAGTGATCGGACTCAGGCTGACAGAGGGTGGTGGTGACGCCGGCTGTGCAGGCCAGCAGCCTGTCCTTAGGTCACGGCCCCAGCCATCATGCCTGGCTGCGCATGGTGATGCCAGTCAGGTACCACGCACAGCAACCGGACAGGCTTCGGACTTTTAGCTGCTGCTTTAGGCTGCCAGCACAGGGCTGTTGGGTTCTGTTGATGGTCTGATAGGTCCTCCCTGGGGTGACACTGCTCTTCGGGAACCCCAGTACTGTGCTAGTGCTGCCAGTGCAGTGTTGCGCATTGCAGCTGAACTCTTCATAAGGTGTATCCATGTTATGTATTGGCGTGCCGTTGCATGGTGTCTGCTGGCTTTGTGCAAGCCGTGGGCATCACACTCTTATAAACATCTGCCACTAAGCATGATGCATGGCAATTGAGCTGTGTGGCAGGTGTGTGACGAGGGCAGCAGGGGCAGGCCCAGTCACCCTTCATGTGCATGGTCGACCTATGTTTGTCCCTTTGACTTGGCAAGCATTGAGCCCACTTCGAACTCTCCAGGCTAGGCGCCTCCCCCAGAGGCCTTCTAGGTGGCCTTGACACCACCGCAAAGCTCATGATAAGCACAGGACAAGCGGATGCCTGCGGTGGCGGTGTCGTGATGTTGTGCCTGTGATGGTGGTCTTCATTAGCAGCACGAGTTTGTCATTGGCTGCTATCACGTTATGCGGGCAGTACATGTGTGCTTGGTTTCGCCATGTTATGGAGATGGCCTCAAGTTCATCTCCGCTGGCATCATTGATGAATGTCCCTTGATACGTGCCACACATGCCACTCCCACCCGGTTGCTCTTCTTGCCTTGTTCCTCTTGCGTCATCATAATGCAAAACTACCGCCATCACACTTCAGGTGCCTTTATGCCTGATAGGCATTGCTTATGTTTCCCCAATCCTCGAGGATACTGTGCTGCTCGTATGGCCTGCTAGCCACGGGCTGGTAGTTTTGATGAGGTGCCCAGTGGTCAAGGGGGATTAGCCCCAGGAAAGAGTGCCATCGATGTGGGGTTTGTAGTCATCAAGGGTGCGACCGAGGATACTTCAACTTAGTTGGAGTAGCTGAGTGAGATTACCCACAGTCCCACATGTTGTTCCATGTTGAACAAGTTTTGTTTGCCTGGTATGCTGGCCAATGGTATGCTGCTGACTAAGCTCACGCCGATGGGCTGCATACCGCCGCCTCTTTTGCCGCCTCTGGTGCCGCTGCACTCGGGTTAGCTTTCACCCCCCTTGCTGCGCCTCAATGTGCTGGGCGTCCTCTTAATCCTGATGTGCACATACTCCCTGCCCGGTGCGCCAAAGTTTCGGCCGCCTAGGGCAGCGGCAGCAGCATGTGACTACCCTCGTATCGGCTCTGGGCAGCAACAAAAACCTCATCAAAGGGGTGCGTACAAGGCTCGGCACGTCTCATGTGAGCACGCTTTTTCTGTACCCCAGAGTGTTGCATGAGAGAGAATCTGCGTGCGGAGTGCAAAACTAGCACTGCGACCTGTTCCGCCTTGCCACGTCGTAGCCAGAGGTTGCCGAGGGGAATATCGTGTCGTCGGAGGCAATTTGCGGGTCGCTTGCATTCGCCACAGCATTCCGACCGCGAAGAATAGCGCGTCGCAAGGCCCCCTGACGAGCTAGTCCTGAGCACCCCGCTAGGTCTATGTGCACCGGACTCGGCATGGCGTCGTGAGCTAATAGGCAGCAGCGCATTGGCAGCGCGAAGATAGGCAGTGACAACCGATGCCGTCAGGGACGTCGCAGCAGCATGCTGTAGCGGACCCCTTGGTGCTGCCCACGCTCCCAGCGGGCGCAACAGCCGTCATGCTCTCAGCACCACTAGGCAGCAATAGCAGCGCCGCAGCGCCGCAACAGACAGTGCGGGAGAACGAGCATGCCGCTCGTCGCGGTCTCCTCCCGCCCTGGCCTCCATCTGCGACGAGCGGGCCTACCGTGTTCCGGCAGCAGCGCGACGATGTTGCCGCACAGCACGTGGAGGAGGAGCAGCTCCGCGCCTGCCAAGGCGCAGCGAGTGCAGCAGCGAGCACGCCTGATGCAACAGCCATCATGCCGCAGCCAGAGCTGCCCACATCTGGGTCTCTGGTGGTGGAGGTGCAGGGAGACATTGCGCCACAGCCTCCAGCCCAGGCTGTCAGCCCCAGAGCCCTCACTGAGAGTGATAGAGGTGCTACGACTGCTCGGCTGGATGCCTGGAGTGTGGAACTCATGGCTCACCCAACCATGGGGGCTTTCTTGGAAGTTTGCCAGGCTGATTGTAAGTTGCGGGACAATGCGAGCTTGCCCCTTGGTAAAGCAGCTGGGCCAGGGCCAAGGGCAGGGCCAGGGCCAGGGCCAGGGCCAGGGCCAGGGCCAGGGCCAGGGCCAGGGCCAGGGCCAGGGCCAGGGCCAGGGCCAGGGCCAGGGCCAGGGCCAGGGCCAGGGCCAGGGCCAGGGCCAGGGCCAGGGCCAGGGCCAGGGCCAGGGCCAGGGCCAGGGCCAGGGCCAGGGCCAGGGCCAGGGCCAGGGCCAGGTGCAAAGGTTATCTTCTGCTGCAGCCTGCTGCCTCCTGGCTGCTGCGCCTGCTCCACCCCCTTCTAAGGGCCACGCCCTGCTCTTGACTGTTGTGGTGTGGCCCCCTTGCAGATGTTGCCGCCCAGCCCAGGCTGCCGGCTGCCCAGGCGCTGCTGAAGCTGGTGCACAGCGCATCGGCACAGCAGGTCGTGGAGTACTTCACGCTCATGCAGCTGGAGCTGGTAGGCGTGCTCTCGTTGCCAGCCCCCTCTGCTGCTGCTGCTGCTGCTGTAGCCAGCTGCTGTAGCCAGCCCCCTCTGCTCCTCTTGCCCCAGTCAGTGGTCAGGATGCTGCTACCGGCTCCCTGCTGCTGCTGCTGTTGCTGCCTGTATGCTGGCGTTGGCGTTGGGTGTATGCTGGCGTTGGGCGTTGGGTGTTTTCTAAAGATGGGAGGCGCGTGTAAAGGAGGTTTGGGAGACTGTCACACAGCCGCTTCCTGGGTATGTGGAGCCCAGGGCAAAGCTTGGGTTCTTGGCCGGAAAGCCTGTTTGCTGGAAGCTGTTTTCAGCCAGGAGGCTTTTCTGGGCAGAAGGCACGCCTGGTCCCAGCTGTTGCACTGCCTCTCCCTGCTGCCACGCAGGCTTTGTTTGTGCTCATCCTCATTGGCATCATGGTCATCTTGACCTCCTCTGCCGGGTCCTACACGTTGTGGATAGGCATAGGCCTGGAGGCGGCTGGGTGCCTGGGGCTGGTGCTGAGGGGCTGCCGCATGATCGCGGTTCACTTCTGGCATGTGGCGTGAGCATGCTGTGCGCTGCACACCTTGATGTGCAGAGGCATGGCACTGGCCAGGTTGC
The DNA here is from genome assembly GCA_030144725.1 of Haematococcus lacustris. NCBI lineage: Eukaryota > Viridiplantae > Chlorophyta > Chlorophyceae > Chlamydomonadales > Haematococcaceae > Haematococcus > Haematococcus lacustris. Next base: position 13,169,771 of record JASKMD010000029.1, read on the forward strand.
AAGCGCCGGCCCTCAAGGGGCTGCTGGCCAACCCTGCCTACCGTGCCTGCAGCCGCTGGTGTGGGCAGCTGCATGGCATCACCACTCTATGCTGCATGCGTGGTGGTAGGGCGCAAGTAGACAAGGGCTAATGCATTGCATTGCACAGCATAGCATTGCATGCAATGAGTGTCAGCATTGCTGGCAGAGCATGCATGTCCTAGACAGGGCACAGTGGGGCACGGTGAGTGGCTGGGTCCTGATAAGAACAGTGTGATCTGTATGTAGTGTGTGAACAGTGTGAACAGCATTTACAACACTGTATTGAGGGGCTTGTTGAAGCTGGTTGTGGTCCCTAGTGGTCCGACTCAGATGGAGGCCCTAGTGAAGGACGAGGGGGCTGGTTGGAGCACTGCGAAGGTCTGCATGGGTGCGGAGTAGGGGCGTGTGACTTGCATGGGTGTTGTGTGCTGAGTTTTATTGAGGTTATGTTGGGGTCATCGGGGTTCAGGTTGAGAGAATAGGTTGGCAGGCGTAGGTGTGGCCGTGATACGGCAGCGTTGGAGATGGGCTGGTATACACATGCTGGGCTGATGACAGTCATTTTGTAGACTCCATGAACGGCTGAAGGCCCATGCGTCAGGGAAGGGGGCATGACTGCGTTAGCTGTCACACAACCGTGTATTTTTCACGGGAAACCCAAGTTGCTAGGAAAGGCCACCGCCCGTCGCACTGCGCATCGCGTGATGGCTAAGAAGAAGCGGAAGGGTAGCGACAAGAAACATAAAGGTTCGTGTCCCCAGCCGACTGTGGGTTGCGTGAGTTACGCGCTGTGAGATAACCCGTCGCTCCTGTTGGTTCCATCGCAGTGTCTCGTTCCGCCCAAGGCAAGCAACGACAGGATCGTCGGGATGGCTGGACCACGCGTCGACGTCAGGTGACGGCCCCGCCTTATGTGTATCCGCACTGTTTGTCATCAGGTCTGCAGGTCATCAAGGTCCCAGAGGGCGCAGTGCTGCGCGGCTGCAAGAAGACCAGGCGCAAGTGAATGGCCAGCAGCCCTGTGGGGTGGAGCTGAACACACTCAGTGCCACAAGGCCTGCAGGCTGGAAGCCCCCAGCAGGGCAGGTGGAACCCCGCCTGGTGCGCCCAGCCTGGAGCCAGGAGCGTGGCCAGTTAGTGCGGGGCCTGGTGTGGTGCCCTGTAGTGGCCCCCCGAAGGCCCCCACAGGCCCCACGCAGCGGCCAGGCAGCCACACAGCCAGCAGCCTCAGAGCCAGGGCCCAGCACTCCCCCTCCAGCCAAGCGCAGCAAGCCGGCAGCTGAGCCCACCAAGGGCAAGGGCAAGGGCAAGGCTGCCAAGGCAAAGCCAGCACCACAGCCAGGCAGGTGGCTGGACAGGGGCTGCAATGCAGCATTAAACATGCAGCGCATTGGGGAGAGCAGGTGGCGGCTGCTGGAGCTGTGCTACTGGCCAGACCAGGGAGCTCTGCCAGCCAAGGGCAAGGAGTACCCTGGCCTGGGCTACAAGCGGGTGCGAGACAAGCCACCCAAGGCCCAGGAGCAGCAGCAGCAGCCTGCTGAGGCACAATAGTGTGTGCCCCCTTTGTTGAGCTGTCATCAGCTTACAATTAGTGCATGTTTTGTCATGCCAACTCTACATCATAGCCCTCGGGTCAGGCAATAGTGTAGGTGGTAGGCGGGCTCATGTGCCATGTGCACTGGGTTTACTCCACACAGCCCAATAACACTGTTTGAGTCGGATCTAGTTAGTGGCTGCTAGTGGCTGCTGGTGGCTGCTAGTAAGTACTTCTGATCCGGCTCAAATGGAGGCCCTAGTGAGGGACAAGAGGGCTGGTATACACATCTCCAGACTGTGCTGATGACATGCTGGCGATCAATTTGTAGACTCCATGAGCTGCTCCAGTTGACAGTCAAGGTAGTCATGCAAGCCATCCATCATGCCACACCACCTGTTATGCTTCACACAAGCTTGCAGGATTTAATGCAACATTTCAAGACCTTGCCTAGCCTGGCCCAGCCTGGTCTAAGCTCGCAGTCGCGAGCTCCCTCGACGCTCTTAGTCGGCCCACCCCTCAATGCTTGCGCTCCACCGCAAATTCTTCCGCGCCCTTCACTTTCTTGCCCGTCCCATCCGAAGGCATGCGGCGCATCGGGTCGTTTTTCAGCGCACTCGACAGGCCGCCGCCACTGGCTCGGCTGCTCTGGCGCCGCCGCCGGGCCTCCGATTGTCGCAGCTTCTCGTGCTGTAGGCCCGCCAATCGCCTGCGCGCGTTGCCCTCGGCGTCGTCGAAATCCAGCGCTGCCAGCGACGCGTCAGCCTGAACAACAAACACCCCGCACCAGACACTTCTCCTTCACACTTTGGTAACCTGTGACCTGATACACTAGGCCTAAATTGGGTGGCCTGAATAAGACCTCCACCCAGGAGGTACCCAATCGAGGAAGGGCAGATGCTCCACAACCCCTCTCTTTTCCACTTGACGTACACTCGCTGGGCAGGTAGGGACCATCCCTGAGGTTTGGGGGTGAGGTTTGGGCACTAACCCTTACCCTTGCTCTAACACTTACCCTAATCTTTACTCCCACCCCTAACCCCACCTCCACTGAATCCCACCCAGCACCAGCTATCAGGATCAGCAGGCATAGAATGTCAAAATGTCGTTCTATGGTTGACTCGCAGAGTTCCAGTCGACGGTTGACTCGCTTGGCTCGCTGACTTGCTGTACGGCAACGGTCGATTGTGACTCGCTGAGTTCCAGTGCCCCAGGTGGTGCCAGACACCCCATGATGCCAACTCTGAAACTCGAGATCTGAACAATTGCCTCCAACCAACGTCTCCTTGTTGAAACTGACGCACCAACTCAGGAACCTGAAATTTGAACACTGCAATCACCCCTGGCCCCACCTCCCCCGCCTCCCCACCTGCTGCTGCTCAGCTGCCAGCGCCATAGATTGAACTGCCAGGGCCAGGGATTGAGCTGCAAGAACCTCACCTAGCCAAGGGGGCACACACTCCTTCCAGCCCTCCAACTCCCCTGTGGGTCCCCTTCCCTCCCCCTTCACTTAGGCTCAGGCTACAAGGGCCCTTGACTCAGGCTACAAGGGCCTCAGACACCCCCCGGGCCACCCTGCCCCACCCTCCCTCTGTACCTCCATCGCAGCAACCACCTTGGGCCCCACCCTGGCCCCCTCCCCTCCCCGCCCCGCCCCTCCCACCTGAACAGACTCCCAGCCGCTGAACTCGGTGACCAGCACCTCCGTCTTGCCGTTGGGCAGTACCGCGCTACACAGGCTGCGCAGCACCGCGGGGTCAGCCCGCTTCTTCTCAGGCGACCCCACCACCAGGCCGTGCACGCGCAGACCCAGCTTGTCCTTGGCGCCTGACAGCTTGCGCATGATGTCCGGGCCGGGCTGACGCAGCTCACCGTCTGAACCCACAACCACAACCAGCAGCAGCAGCAGCAGCAGCAGCAGCAGGCGGATCAGCGGAGCAGGCACAGGCACGCACGTGTTAGGTCAGGCAGGCAAGGCTGGTAGCTCTGTTTAGCTGCCCCTGCCCCTGCCCCTGCCCCTGCCCCTGCCCCTGTCCCTGTCCCTGTCCCTGTCCCTGCCCCTGCCCCTGTCCCTGTCCCTGCCCCTGCCCCTGCCCCTGCCCCTGCCCCTGCCCCTGCCCCTGCCCCTGCCCCTGCCCCTGCCCCTGTCCCTGTCCCTGTCCCTGTCCCTGTCCCTGTCCCTGTCCCTGTCCCTGTCCCTGTCCCTGTCCCTGTCCCTGTCCCTGTCCCTGTCCCTGTCCCTGTCCCTGTCCCTGCCCCTGTCCCTGCCCCTGTCCCTGTCCCTGTCCCTGGCCCTGCCCCTGTCCCTGTCCCTGGCCCTGCCCCTGGCTGCCATCCTCCCAATGTCGCCTGACCTGACACCAGCAGGATGTCCGAGTTAGCCCACTTCGCATCAGTCAGCCTATTCAGGCAGCGCTTGACTGGCTCGTTGAAGTCACTGCCTCCATTGAACACCTGGCGGGGGGCAGCAGGGCAGGGGCAGGGGCTGCTGGCAGGGATGTGCTGCTTGCAAGCATCAGGGGCAGACGCTGCCGTTGGCATGGCACCAGTCCCAGCCCCATGCCACTGTCAGGTGGCTTGTGCGGCTGGCTTAGCATGCCATGACTTGACATGGGCCATCCTATGGGCACAGGGGCAGTGGCAGGGATGGTCCCAGCCCCATGCAACTTGCTGGGCAGCAACCGCAACATCACACAGCTGACTGCAGGTACAAATTAAGGACAGGGGTCAAGCAGGGCCCTGGGAGGAGCCTGGCTGGAGGGCAACAGGGACAGGGGCAGTACACAGCTGACTGAGTGTGACCCAGGACATGGCTTGGGTTGGGGCAGGGGACGGCGGGCCATGCAGCACCTGCTTGTGTCAGCAGTGGGGACCTCCCTGTCCTGTCCCCCCCGCCCCCTACCCCCTCAGCCCCCTGCCCCCTACCCCCTGGCCGTCATGGCCCTGCTCCCCTGCCCCTGTTCCTCACACCTGTGCCCCCTGCCCTGCCCGGCCCTCCCCAGCCCCACCTTCTCCAAGAAGTCCAGCAAGTTGTTGACGCTGCGCATGTCATCATTCAGCTCCAGCTCACGCACCTGGCAGGTCAGGCTCACCAGGCAGGCGCCTCAGACCAGGTGCTGGGCAGGGGGCCGCACACACAACCACCCCTCACACCCATGGATTCGAATCGGGTCAGAGCCCAGCTATTCACCCTGGTGCTGCTGCCCAGTGCACCGGTGTGGAGCCCAATAAGGATGAAGGAGGTGGTGATGGTGGTGATGGTGGTGATGATGAAGGTGTTGGTGATGGTGGTGATGATGACCTGTGGCCTGCATGCCCACCCTGCCCTCCCTTGCCCTCATCCTGCCACACACCACAGTGATCAGAGTGGCGACAAGGCCATGCCCGCCCCACCGCCCCAGCCCATGACCCCATGACCCCACCCACCCCACCCCACCCCACCCACACCCCAACGCACCTCCGCTGGCCCTGAGAAGGCGAACACGTAGCAGTTGCGCTCCTGCTCGCGCGCTGCCCGCATGCACTCGAGGGCCAGCGCCTTGGCCACAGTCTCCCGCGGCCCCCTCATGGAGCCACTGGTGTCCACACACAACAGGATGGGGCCCCGGTCAGCTGTGGGGCGCACCTGGGGAGGCAGCACCAGCAGGCGGCTGGCCATGGCTTTGTCCGGTCGGATCAAAGCACTGAGCCATGAGGGGGGCAGCCACAGCCACAGCACCACCCCCCACCACTGCCTCTACAGCCACTCTCGCACCTTCATGACAGAGACCGCCACACCACAGCACACCAATGACGGCTTCCAACACCCGCTGAGCTGTGTTGGCTCAAACCCACACCACACCCAGCTGATGCTCCGCACTGTCTTGATGACGTGTTGGGACATGCCAGCTGCTGGGCAGCAATGCTCCCGCTGTTATCGCTGAGAATGCTGCGGCCTCTGCTCCTCCTCCAGGTCCTGCTTTCTCTCTTCCTCTTCCTCCAGGCCCAGCTCTTTCCCTACTTTTCATCCTGCTGATGTTCTCCTACCTCCCCTATCTCCCTCACCTTCCCCCCACCCCCTCCCCCTCCCCCTCCCCCTCACACCTCTCTCCGCTCCGGCACCACCCTGGTGGGGAACTCGCCCCAGCCGTCACGCTCGTAGGTCTGCAACCCCTTCTCAGCCAGCCGGGCAAAGAACAGCAGCTTGGCGGCGCGCACGGAGCGACCACGGGCCAGCAGCGCAGCTTCCGCCGGCAGCAGGCGGCTGATGTCCCCACTGCGGGTCAGGCCACGCGTCTCCTGCGCCTCAAGCACCGTGCGCAGCAGGCCTGCGGGGAACAGGCCCAGGCCCAGGCCCAGGGTCAGGGTCAGGGTCAGGGTCAGGGTCAGGGTCAGGGTCAGGGTCAGGGTCAGGGTCAGGGTCAGGGTCAGGGTCAGGGTCAGGGTCAGGGTCAGGGTCAGGGTCAGGGTCAGGGTCAGGGTCAGGGTCAGAGTCAGGGTCAGGGTCAGGGTCAGGGTCAGGGTCAGGGTCAGGGTCAGGGTCAGGGTCAGGGTCAGGGCCAGTAACATGCTTTAGTGCGCAGCACATTGGGGTGCATGACGATGGCGGTACTACCCATTTTACATCGTAGTGCAGCGCCCATGTGTGTGTAGGCTCAGGGTCAGCCTGACTCGTGCTACACCTACCCCTGCCTCTAGCCGCCTGATTTGTGCCACAACAGCCACCCCCCACCCCACACAGGCTGACCTGGCCGGCCGCTGAAGTCCAGGTGCTGCACTGGAGCCCTGCGCAGGGGGCCCCAGCCGCCCCCTCGGCCCAGGGAGCGCACCAGCTCGCGCAGCTCCCGCAGGTCCTCTAACCGCTTGCGCAGGCTGTCCAGGGCCGCCCAGCCTGGCCGCGACCACATGGTGCCCTGAGGGGGCCGCCAGCAACAGCAGCGACAGCAGCAGGATGAAGCGGCGGCAGGGACAACAAGCTAGGTGGCAGCAGCAGATGCAGGAGTAGGAGGAGCGGCAGCAGCAGGGGCATCAGCAGGGCAGGGATAGCCACAGCCATGATGCGAAAGCGGTAAGGGGTGCAAGGAGTGGAAAGGGGGGAAGGAATGGATATGGGCACTGTACTGGAAGATGTAAGGTGTTTGAGACAGACAATACAGCAGATTTGACTAGTCACCTCACCCCTAATGAGAAGCCATCGCCGCCCAGCAGCGCTTCCAATCCGTCAAAGGCGGCTCCGGCGCGGCCCAGCGCGGCAACCGGGCCCGACCAGACGCTGTACATCTCCTTCACGATTTCAATTGCCAGCCTGCGCTCTGGGGGCAGCGCGGCTTGTGCCGCGACTCGCTCTGCTGCCTTGGCCTCCGCGAGCTTCTTGGCCGACAGGTTAGCCGCGGCAGCCGCGAGCGCCGGGGAGGACACCGCGGCCATCCCACCTCGGGCCAGCCTCTTCGTCGCCTCCTCTTGAGCGAGCTCTGCCGCCGTGCGCGCCCGATTGCCGCCGCTGTCGACCTCCCTCGCGTCCACATCCTCAACCGTCTCGCCGGCCAGCAGCCGGTGATACTTGGTCGCGGCTTCCAACAAGCTTTTAAGCAGCGCGGCGCGCACGGCTGGGTACTTCCGGCAGAAACGTGCGACACCCAGCTTGCCCAATGCGCGCAGCAGCATGGTGTGGAGGGGGTCGCACGGCCAGCGGAGCTCCGCTACGCTGTGGCCCTGCGCGAAAGGTTCCTCGCCCGAGTCCAGGATTTGCTGCAGCGACATGTCGTCTGGCAGCAGCCCGCGCTCCAAGGCAGCGCGCCAGGCAGCCAAGCCACGCGCGCTCTCCTGCACCAGATTGGTGTCGCAATGCCTGGGTGACACAGAAGCTGGGGGGATAAACTAAGTTTGCACTGATGGGCATGTGGCGCGGGAGGGGAGCTCACTTGAGCAGCTCAAGCATGCGGTTCAACTGCACCCTGGTGCTGCCATTGAATACTTCAGTAACATGGGTTCATGAAGTCATGGCAGTGAGTGCAACACCATTCACTGGGTTGGCAACTGTGGCGGTGTGTTATGCAAGAGGGAGATGGTCAATGGTGAGGGTGAGACACCTATGCTTGCAGAGGGTGTGGAGTCGAACCTGCCTAGCCTGGTCCCACAACCTGGCCTATGTGAGCACTGTCACCTGCAACGCCTCAGTAGAGTCGCCCCCCTGCCGGGCACGGATGTGCGCGATGCGCAGAAGGAAAGGCATGTGAGCAGGCGCTGTTTCGCCCAGTGTGCCAAGCCCGTGCGACAAAGTTGTCCCAGAGGGGGGAGGAGCCAATTCGACCTGAGCCGTGGCCACAGCAGCTAGTGCTGGGCCTCTGCACATATCGCTGCGTCTGTTTATGCCGTCCCGCAACTGGGCAGCGCGAATAGCTCGAGCCAGTTGTGTTGGACATGCCTCTCGTGCGGAAAGTCCCTGCGAGACCAGCCCACTAGCCGAGAGCTGCATCTTTCTTTACTACCTTGATGAATTGTCACATCCGGTAGCACAGTAGTGATGGGCCAGCGCTGATGAGACGCCGAATGATGAGACGCCGAACAAAAAAATCTACACACTTTTCGGAAAAGTAGATCGGGGGGTCTCCATGTCTAGAAAAGCATAGGCCTTTCTGGCTGTAGATGGTGCCAGCCTGCCCCCCACCCTTCATCCTCACCCAAGCTGCTGGGTCACTTGCACATCGTCACTCTCCACGGCAGACAGGCTGGCACTAAGGCGCGCCCGAAATAATCTTTAAGATATGACCCCATATGATCAAGCATGATGGAATATGATGAAATATAATTAAGCCGAAACTCGCAAAACTCCGTAACCTCATTGCCGTGGTCTCAATCTGGTTTCAACCATGGTCTCAATCGTGATCTAATTTGACGGAGAGTAGAGGAGTGTTACTAAGTACAACTGAGAGTGATAGTGATTTGGAGGACGTCAAACCCTCTGTACACTCGGGGTTCCCAGGTGGGTTAGTGTGGTGAATTGCCACACTGTCCTCTTGACTACAGACCCGGTCATATCACATCTTTAAGCCATCATATTCAGTCATATGACCAATTCCTCAGCAAGTCATATGATCGGTCGCGCCCTAGCTGGCACACAAGGGGGCTGTGTTTGATGGGCAGATCCTCACTAATTGGGGCAGTGTGTGTGTGCGCGCAGTACACACGCCCCCTCCCCTCATTCCAGGGTGCTGCAGGCCCCTCAGGCCCCTCCGGTAGCAGCAGCAGGAGTTCAGCAACAGGCCCCGCCGGCAGCAGCAGCAGCAGCAACAAGTGCCCACGAGCTGGTATAGGCAAGGGCCTCCACTACCTTGCTGCGCCTGGCGGGTGATCCAGTGCCGTTATTGGTGGGTGGCGCTGCAACCCTCTGCTAGCCCTCGCCGGGCTTGTATGCATTGTGACCGGTGCACAATGTCATGAGTGTTTGTATGAATAATACCCACCCCCATGTTAAGAACGACTCGCTCCTGTCTATGCCGGCGTTGCCTAGGCCATTACGGGCTCTGCCGTTAGGGGTGTTTGTACTCGCAATCAACGCAAATGCGGCGCTCACTGGGCTAACGCTGTACCGGCTTGTGTGCCACGGTCTGACGGACCAAATTGGACTCGTGCTGTTGACATCGCTTTTGTGCGCTGCTTTCGTCCCTTTGACGTTAACCGAGGGACCGCGGACAAAAGCGTTTGTAAGATGGATCTGCAGGTCAGCGAATCCAATGCCACCAGCAATACGCGCTGCCATGCGTCCTCAACGGTATGTGGCCTGTGTGCAGAACAGCCGGCGAGTACTTTCCATGCCGTGTAGTTGTGGAAGGTGAGGCGGCTGTCTCTGTTCTCGCTGCTTCTGCGGCTGCTGCTGCTTCTGCTCCACACTCTGTCATGCCGATGTTCTGCAGATGAGGATGGCTTGAAGCCCAACACAGCCTATGTGTTTGGATATGAGCCGCACTCAGCTCTGCCCGTGGGCATACCAACTGTCTTTGCCACGCACTCCCCCCTGCTGCCAAAGCAGCTGCAGGGCAACCTGGTGGGTGCCGCAGGCCTCAGGGTGATGGTTCAGGTTGTGCGGGACCCTGGCCACTTCTACCTTGCCCACACCTCTTCCCATACACCCTGCAGGGTTGGACTCCCACCCACCACTCGTGTGATAGTTGCACAAGGCTTGTCCTGACCCTAGGTAGCAGGGTGAAAGCCCGCCTGACCGCCCGACCGCCCATCTCCCTCGCCTTCCTGCCTGCCAGCACGTCTGCCCACCTGCCAGCCCGCCCGACCGCCCGCCTTCCTGCCTGTCAGCACGTCTGCCCGCCTGCCCGCCCGCCTTCCCGCGCGCCTGATCACCTAACGGCGCGCTTGCCCACCTCCCCACCTGCCCGCCTGACAGCCTGCCCGCCTGCGGACACCACTCACTGCCCCACTGCCTGTCTGCAGCACGGCATGGCGTCCTCCGTGTGCTTTGCGGTGCCCTTCGTCCGGCAGCTGTGGTGGTGGCTAGGCCTGAGGTGAGGGAAGCAACACCAGCTCAGTCCGGCAGCACCAGCACCCAATGTCCCCTGGCAGCAGGACAGGACGCAGCCAGCCAGGCTGGTGCTGGGCAACCCGACCCTGCCTGGTCCCGCCCCACACTCTGCGTACCTCTGGCAACAGCAGCAGTGCAGGTCCACATCCAGCGTTGCATGCCGCCTGTACACTGCCTGTGCTGCTGCTGCCGCTGATCAGCTGGGCTCTGACTGTGCAGCTGTGCTGGTGCTGGCAGTGCCCTGCTGCGGCCACAGCTGGGCACCTGGCCTGGTCCTGCTGCCTGCTGCTGCTGCTGCTGCTGTGTGGTGGCACTGCTGCATGCTTGACTGGCTGCACTGCCCGGTGCCACAGCCCCCTACCTACCCAGCTTGCCTCATGCCCTGCTGCCTGGGGCCCTGCACCTCGATGCTGCCCACACCAGGCCTGCAGCTGCGCAACCTCCAGTGCAAGCAGCAGGCGCAGCCCGCCCTGCCAACAAACACCCATCACCATTGTCGGTGGATGTCCTGCTGCACAGCTGACAGGTCAGGTGACTGCTGGGAGTGCCATTGACATCCTCATCAAACGTACGTGGCACTTGCCTGTCGGCCTGGCGGCAGCACACCCCTGACCGGGTGTGGGTGTGTGCTGCAGGCCGGTGAGTCGGCAGCTGATGACTGGGCTGCTGGCGGCGGGCAAGGCCGTGGTCCTCAACCCCGGGGGGATCCAGGAGTGCATGGGCATGCAACACGGCAGCGAGACAGTGTTCCTGCGCAAGCGCCATGGCTTTGTCCGCCTGGCGATACAGCAGGGCGCACCCCTGGTGAGCGGCCTGCCTGGATGCTTGATGGGTGACAGTCTCCTCCCCCTCCCCCTCCCCCTCCCCCTCCCCCTCCCCCTCCCCCTCCCCCTCCCCCTCCCCCTCCCCCTCCCCCTCCCCCTCCCCCTCCCCCTCCCCACAGCCAGGGACCAGCAGCCTGAGTGCTGCCCTTGCTGCCACAGGTGCCAGTCTTTGCTTTTGGTCAGAGTGCCACCTACAGCTGGTTTCGCCCCAAGCCTGACTGGCTGGTTCGCTGGATTAGCAGAAAGGCAAGGCAGCCTTAAGTGGAGCGTGTGAGGGGCAGGGTGCAGCTCGGGGGAAGCTGGCCTCACCTCACACCATCCCACACCACACTGAACCATCTCACACCACACCACACCACCATACCGCCCATACCGCACCGCACTGCAGACAGGTGAGTGTGAGCCATGTGAGTGCTGGCTAGTAGGGCAGCCTAGTGCTCTGGGACGCTGTTGGAGGAGGAGCATCAAACAGCAAGGGAGGAACACCCGCTAGGGGTCCTGTTGGCTGAGCCTGGCCACCTTCATGCCTCATTGGGCTGTTTACTAAGCTATGCGCCATGCACGACCACAAGGGCTGCTGGCCAGGGCTCTGGCATTTCCTAGGTTTCATGTGCGGGGTGGGCGGTCATGGACCCTGCTGCCCTGCCTGCCCTGCTGCCTCTTGGCCCGCAGGTGGGCGCCGTGCCCCTGGCCATGTGGGGGGTGTGGGGCTCCCCCATTCCCCACCAGCGCCCTGTCACGGTGGTGATTGGGCAGCCCATCCAGGTCCCCCACCAGGCCCATCCCGCGCCTGAGCTGGTGCAGCAGTACTTGGACCGCTTCATACACGACATGGCGGCGTTGTTTGAGCGACACAAGGCCGCGTGTGGCCAGGCGGGATGCGAGTTGCGCATCTTGTAGCGTGCACAGCAGTGGGAGTTGCCCCTCGTGAGGTTGGGCGTTGTCGATTACGTTTGGGTGGGGTCGTGTCTGGTGCGCGCATGCTTGTAACTGCATGGTGCGAGCCTCAATGGCATGGGATTGAGAAGGGTGGGATTTCCCGTTCAAAATCGCCCGTTCGCCTGTTCCTTGTTGAATAAGTTTTGTTGACTGAAAATGGTTGGAGGATGAGCAACAACGGTGATGAAAGCTACACGGCTCAAGATTGCTGTGTGGAGGCCCGGCAGGCACGAGGGGTGGCGGAGCCAGTGAGCCAGGGTGCTCCCTCACAGAGGGCCTCAAGCTGTGTTCCTTTTCTGGTGTTAGTCCTAGCGCCAGACCAGCTCACAATGCTCGCCCACTCGCGCGCCATCCTAGGCTGAGACTGGCTGCTCGCTTAGCGTACAAGATGCAAAGCTGTTGCCGCAGCTCCAGTGGGTGACAAACCAGTGGGAGCGGAGGCTCACCTTGGATGCTGCTGAAGATCCCGCCCTCAGCTCCTCAGCATTGTTTAGAAGCTGCCATGACCTGGTATGATCATGGGTGCCATAGGGATCAGCGCTATCAGATCAGAGCTGCCAAGATTCTTGGCAAGAACCCTAGAATGCATGACTGTGCGAAGTTTGTTGAAACCATTGAGTCCTTACGCGATGACACGCCGGCCCACTCGGCTGCCGTGATGACAGACAAGGACCGCAAGCTCATCGCATCGGGGCCCGGCACCTCGGCCAGTCAATGCACCCCACAGCTAGCTACTTACGCCAAACCCTAGCCTCACCACTCACAAGCGCGCGTTGCTTGCAGCAGAGGCCGGGCTGGGCACCGGGCAGCATGGCAGCCAGAGCAGCCCTGATCGGCTAGGTGCAACGGAAGCCCGGTCAGGGCCGGGCCGAGAACAGGCGGTGGACAGAAAGATTGTGAGCTCAGGGGCCTTGTCTATGGCGCAGGAGAGAGTCTTGCCGGTCAGCAGGTCAGCCTATCCAAGAGTGGTCTCTCCGATCACAAGAGTGTGCTCATCACAAAGAGTATCCAAGAGTGTGCCCAGCCCCCTTATCCCTCACTAGGGCCTCCAACTGAGCCGGGCCAGTAGTGGCCACTAGCAGCATATACTAGTGACCAATACTGGCCCGACTCAGTATGGTGTTAATGGGCTGTGTGGAGTATACCCAACGCACATGGACATGGTGCGTGAGCGCCTACCACCTACACTATTGCGTGACCGCGAGGGCTATTGTGTAGATTTGGCATGAAAAACATGCACTGGTTGTGAGCTGATGACAGCTCAAAAGGGGGAGCACATTCTACTGTGCTACAGCAGGCTGGGTCTTGGGTGGCTTGTCTCGCAGCCGCTTGTAGCCCAGGCCTGGGTACTCCTTGCCCTTGGCTGGCAGCGCTCCCTGGTCTGGCCAGTAGCACAGCTCCAGCGGCCGCCACCTGCTCTCCCCAATGCGCTGCATGTTCAGCGCTGCATTGCAGTCCCTGTCCAGCCACCTGCCTGGCTGTGGGGCTGGCTTGGCTTTGGCAGCCATGCCCTTGCCCTTGATGGGCTCAGCTGCCGGCTCAGCCTTGATGCACTTGCTGCGCTTGGCTGGCGGGGGAGTGCTGGGCCCTGGCTTTGAGGCTGCTGGCTGTGAGGCTTCCTGGCTGCGGCGTGGGGCCTGTGGGGGCTTGCGGGGGGCCACTACAGGGCACCACATCAGGCCCCGCACTGGCTGGTCACGCTGCTGGCTCCAGGCAGGGCGCAGCAGGCGGGGTTCTACCTGCCCTTCTGGGGGCTTCCAGCCTGCAGGCCTGGTGGGCAGCCCTTGGTTCAGCTCCTCCTCACAGGGCTGCTGGCCATTCACTGCTGAGCTGACCCGGGTGGTGCGGTGCTCATCCACTAGCACCACCCTGCCCCGCCGCTGGCCTGCGCCCCTGGGCCTGCACACCACCTTGCAGCAGGCACGCAACACCGCATCGGCACCCCAGCCTCCCCCAGTGCCAATGCTAGCAGCGCCAAAGAATACCACCAGCTGCTTGGCACGCCCATGGCGCTCGATGGACACCTCCGCCATGTCCTCCTCCAGCTGCAGTCATGCACACAAGGCACACACATGATGGCTGATGTGGGTGGCACCAGGTTAGGCATGACACAGTCAACTACTTGTTCAGTTCATGCGTACCCTCCCACCCACCCACCCTCACCTTCTTGAAGAACTGCTCCAGTGCCCGGTCCTGGGCTCCGTACAGCCTCAGCCGCTGCCTTGCCCACTTGGGGTCCAGGTACACCTCCCACACCGCATCCCAGGTGGCCAGGCTGACGGTGATGTGCTTCAGGTTGGCCTCCAGGGAGGTGCCGGCTGAGCTTGATGCTGCCAGGTGCTGGAGGTGGGGCTTGATCGATGCTAGCCACCGCTCTGTGTCACGGCGGGCATTGTTCAGGCCGCTGGCATGCTTTACCTGGCCCTTGGTCAGCTTCCACCGGCGCAGCTGGTCTGCCATCAGCTGGCATGTTGCTGGATCCCACACCCCAGAGGCTGCGCTGACTGCCTGGGTGACGCCGGGGTCAATGCCCACCCCAATCTGTGTGGCTGGATCAAACACAAACTCACGTGGCTCAGCTATGCCCTTGCCTATGTGGGGAAGTCCCACTGCATGGGCCGCTGCTGCTGCTGCACTTGGGCGGCTGCTGCTGCTGCCAGCTGCTGGGGTGGGGGCAGGAGGAGAGGGGAGGGGTCGTGTGTAATGCACACACACGCTGACACTGTCTGTCTCCATAGTCCTCTCAAACTCAAACCCCTGGTTGGCAAGTCTGCCCGTGTTGAACCACCTGGCCCAGTGGTGCTTCAGTGCTGGCTCTGAAGTGAAGGCTGCCCTAGTCTCCTTGGTCAGCCCCAACTGCTTGCACACCCCATGCAACACCCTACTGTCTAGCCTGATGAAGTGAAGGCCCACCCTGGCCATGGGGGTGAGGGTGAAGGGGGGTGGGCAGGTCAGGGTGCGGGGACCAACCCCATGCCTTTTGCCCCGCTTTGGCTGCCCTGGCACAGGTAGGGTGGGGGGCTGCTGCCACTGCTCTAGACACCGGCACACATGCACTGCATGCCGCATGCGGCAGGGCAGGGGCAGGGTGTCCTGCAGGGACCCTTGCAGCTTCATGCCCAGCAGACGGCGGTGCTTGTTAGCCTCCTTTATCAGGTCGGCAACATGCCCCTTGTCCAGGTTGGCGGCCTGCAGCTCTGAGCTCTGGGCGTTGATGCCATACCCACACGCCATCTTGATGAATAGCTGAGCCTCCTCCCCGCTCCAGCCTAGCCGGGCCCTGGCTGCCTTGGCGTACAGCTTGACAAAGCGCTCTGCATGTGCATGCAGGTCAGGTCAGGTCAGGGTCACAGGTCAGGTCAGGTCAGGTTCGTGGTCTAGGTCAACTAAGGTTCCAGGTCTAGGTCAGGTCAGGTCAGGTTCGTGGTCTAGGTCAGGTCAGGTCAGGTCAGGTGAGGGTCCAGGTCCAAGTCCAGGGTCTAAGCCCCACCATCACTTGCCTGGGTTGGAGTAGTGCTGCTGCATGGCGACTGCCAGCTGCATGGAGTGTGCGTCGATGGTGTTGGCGTCACCCCTTAGGTTGATGTTGCCCAGCTCCTGCAGCTTGGCAAGCAGCGCCTGGTTGCTGGGGTCCTCAAAGACTGGCATGAGCATGGGGTGGCGGTTCTGCCTTGGGCGCACAAGGCGCCGCTGCAGCTGGTTGTAGACAGTCTTGAAGTTGGGGTTGGCGTAGAACTCACAGAACTCCTTGAGCTGCCTCAGCATGACTGGGTCCTCGCTGTCAAGGGGCACAGGTGGCCCACTGGGTGCTGCAGGTGCAAGGGCTGCCAGGCGGGCGCTGCAGCGCCTTGGGGTGGGCTGCGTGACTGGCTCAGGCTCTGGCTCTGACTCCGAGTCAGACTGTGACTCCGGCTCAGAGTCACAGTCTGAACTGGAGTCATAGTCACTGTCCGACTCCATGCTGGCAGGTTGGGCAGGGGCAGGCTGGGCAGGGGCACGTGGGGGGAGTGGGGGTAAAGGGGGTGCATCAGGGGCTGGAGGGGGCTGCACGGCTGGAGGTTCAGGGGCGCTGCGGTACCCCGGGGAGGGGTAGCCCACCAGGCATGTCAAGAAAATCCGCAGCACAAACAGCGACGCAATGACGCGCAGCTGGGAGTGCACCTCCGCCCGCAGCTGGAGGTGTTCCCGCAGCTTGCGCTTGGTCTTCTTGCACCCTCGCAACACAGCGCTCTCCGGGACCTTGATTACCTGCGGAGAAGCACAATTGACATTTTGACAGGCCACTTTGACAGGCAAATGGACACAGACGGGGACACAAGCAATGCGGGGACACAAACAGTGTGGGGACACGGACCTGACGTCGGCTTGTGTTCCAGCCATCCCGGCGATCCTGTCGTTGTTTCCCTTGAGCTGAGCGAGACGCTGCGATGGAACCAACAGGAGCGACGTGTTATTACACAGCGCGTATTTCACGTAGCTCACAGTCGGCTAGGGACGCGCACCTTTCGGTTCCTTTGACGGGCCCTTCTTGTGCTTGTCGGTGCCCTTGCGCTTCTTCTTAACCATCACGCGATGCGCATTGAGACGGGCGGTGGCTTCTTTACAACAACCGGGGTGACATCCATGGAGTGACAATCATCCATTGGTGGAGATGCAGCGGGAATCCTCCAGCCACGCACGCGAAGTGCAACATGGACCAGCCATGGAGGTCACCTATCTCGCTAAGCTTGCCTAAGTGAGAGTTCAGGTCACCCATCAGGAGGACATGTGGTGTGTGTGATGTAGCCTCCTGAAGCTCTAGCAGCAGGTGGTTGAAGTGTGCGCTCAGCCAAGCCAAGCTGTGAAGAGTGTGCTCAGCCAAGCCAGGCCAGGCTAGCCCGGGGTGCTCAGATGGCCCCTGCCCCTCCTCCTGGGTTGTAGCCAGCCAATGCACCGTAGCGGCCCAACACATCCTGCCACAGTCCCAAGCCAGCTAGGAAAGGCCCCCAGCAGCCGAGGAGCCTGAGCTCAGCACCCCAGCCAAGCACACCGAGGCAACTACACAACCAGCAGCCTCAGGGCCAGGGCAAGCGCACTAGGTGAGCAGGCAGACTCTTGTCAGGAAGTTCCGTCGTTGTGGATTGGTCTCGCAACCACTCAAGCATAGATGTCACCCTTACCCAGACTACTAACCACACGAGCTAATAATGAGCTACTAATAAACTACTAAAGAGCTACTAACCACATGCTAGGTGGAACAAAACTCAACATTCCGGTCTGCCGGAATCGAACCAGCGACCCCATGATATTTGCAACTTCTACAGTCACGTGCTCTACCAACTGAGCTAAGACCGGGGGAAGGTAGATGCCAGCGAGTACACCAAAGCGGTTTATTATGCTGGCCCTTAATAAGCCCCACCCCATTCATTGCGCCCCCATTCAGCTTGCGTGTGTTGCGTGTGTCATCCTTGAGGTATGCCATGGCTGAGAACATGCGGCCGGGACATCTGTCATGGGTTTTCCAAGCTTCAGCAGGTTGAGCACTGCTGCAAACTGTGTGACGGTGGCTGAATCTTCTATATGCTCCTTGCGCTTTGCTGTAGCTCTGTCTCGCCCAGGGGTGAGCTCAGCCTTGAAGGCTTGCACTGCTGCTGAGCTCTTCTGTTTGTTCTGCTTGTATCTAACGCTGTCCTCATGCTTCTGAACGGTAGATGGCTGTTTATGACTAAGTTGCAAGCGGTGCAGCGCATGCGGTACTATGTGCCCTGCAGACCCGAATCTACAAGCCACATCTCGCGGACTGCGAGCCACTCGGACTGGAATTGTTCGTGGTGCCAGCGGGCCTATTGCTTCTCCAAACACCATCGCTGTGCCGCGCCTTGCGCGCAACTCGGACATGGCACGAAGCCAGCGCGGCTCATTTGGTAACGAAAGCCAGGCCTGGAAAACATGGTTCTGGTTCAATCGTTACGTATTACGCAAAACAACGATGGCATCAACGCTGGCATCAACGAACGTGCCCACAGGTGGTAGGGAGGAAAGGGAGGCCCCCCCGCAGCCGCGGAGCCCGAGCTTTGCACTCGATCGCCAGCCAAGCGCAGCAAGTCAGCCACACCGCCAGCAGGTGAAGGGGAGAGAGAGCCAGGGTTTGTTTTTCGGCTAAGATGGCACGACTCGAGCTTTTGCGCCAGCCGTTGTTGGTTGGTTGGGGGGGGTACAGAGCTTTCGGCAACATGTCGGGAAGCCGCGCAGAAACGGTGTGATCCCGCTGCTGCATGGACTGCATGTGGAATGCTGCATAAACACGAGTGCCGTGAACGAGCACAGATGCGGTGACTGTAATAGCATCATGCAGCTCCTTCATCGCTCCTTCACTGACTCTTGCTATTAGCATCCCAGCCTGGGGCTCAAGTCAGCACGAGGAGGAGTGAGGAGTGAGATCCGTTGAGGTCATCGCGAAGCGCACGGATCCGATATCAAGGCCCGGACTGCAGAGGTCAGCAGAAGCAGCAGTTGTACGTGTCAACTCATCCCTCGTGTAGGCTAAACAACAGAAGCATTTCTTTGCGAATGGCCCCACAGCAAGCGCCCAAGGTTCCCGAGAAGGTGCGTTGATCCCTGGGGCTTCACCGCGATGAAAGGTAGTATCAGGCAGCGGAATAGTCAGGCGGTTTGAGACGCGTCACAAGCTTTCGCGCGTCACGGGCGCTGAAAAGCCAGCGCGCTTCCTTGCCTGCTGGTTTATAAGCTCCGGCGCTAGCCAGTGCGGCCAGCAGCAGTCGGAGGTTGTGCTGCGCAACCCTTGACGGGACCCTAACATTTCTTTTACGCAGATGGAGATCCCGAAGGACCAGAACCCCGTGGAGCAGGCCGCGTCACCTGTGGCGACTCTGTCAGCGCACGTGGACCCAATTCCACAGTACACTGCCGCGGCGGCTTGTAGGTGTCGCAACCGCCTCGGGGCCAGGAGTGGGAGGCTACCCCTGCGCCCTTCATCACAACATCGTGCTGGTGTGGACTGCACTGCAGGTGCTGGCACTGCGGGGTACATGTACTCCAAGCAGGCCAACCCCCGCGCTGCCCTGGCCGCTGCCGGCTTCTCTCTCCTGTACTTCACTGCAGGGTGGGGCGCCCTGGTTTAGCCTAGGTATTGCTGGACATTCCACAGGAGCCTATGCTTTGCCTACTTCCCATGTCCACACCTACCTATCCATCCCTGACACCAAAGTGTGAATCCATGCTGTCCCAGTGCCAACAAAGTAACACACCATGACCATGGAGTGTGATTGCTCTGATGTGCCACATACATGTAGCCTTAAACCCCATGTGCTTTTCCTGTTGCCATGGCGTTCACTGCCCTGACAGCAAGCTATTGCTGATGCATGTGCTGCCACTGTGTCTGCAGACGCCTGGTGGTCACTGGCAATCCCACCACTGGCTATGACTTGGGCAGTGCAACCTCCCTGGGCCTGCTGGCCTGGGCTGCACCTGGGGCTGCAGCCAGTGGAGCAAACTCTACCCTGGCAGCCGTAGGCGGTGCGTAGTGTGGCGTAGTTGGGTTGTCATGATGTCTGCAGCCATGGCTGATGTCGCAGCACATCAAGCAGCTTGCCCGCCACTCCTATGCAACCTGAGTCAAGGCCGAGCTGAACTGAACATACAAGGATTGGGATGCAGACTGGTACCCAAAACAATGGCGTGCTGTCTGTCTGCCCTCCTGCCTCCAGGCCTGTCCTCCGTGGCCAACCTGATCAAGAGCTGGC
The DNA here is from genome assembly GCA_030144725.1 of Haematococcus lacustris. NCBI lineage: Eukaryota > Viridiplantae > Chlorophyta > Chlorophyceae > Chlamydomonadales > Haematococcaceae > Haematococcus > Haematococcus lacustris. The sequence continues at coordinate 13,189,343 of JASKMD010000029.1, forward strand.
AGTACAGGACTGGCAAGCCTCACGAGATGGTGGAGAAGTAGTTGAGGTTGCGTGAGCAAGTACAGCGACGCATGTTGTGCAGTGGGGCGATCGTCTAGTCCTAGACTTGTGACGCTAAGGTTGTGTTGAAGATAGGAGTCTCATGTGATGGTAAGCAAGCCGCTAGCCTCGTCGTGCAGTACAAGGACGCGACACCTCTTTGGAACTTACCATTGGCACCGCGGCGGAGCACTAGCACAGATTTCATATTCTCTAAATTCTCTCTAAATAAAAATTACACGTGCTGGAAGGATCATATGTACTACGGTGCTCATACTCTTCTAATTACTGTGCATGGCCATTTTGAAACGGCCACCTTAGATTATCTACCGCCAGGCATGCAATGTATTGTGCAGCGTGACAGGGACGCAAGACTGCCTAGCACTACCTTGCTTGCCCAACATGACCAAGGGTGCACTTCTGACAAAACTGCCTGGACATTCCTCCTTAAGGTCGTTTCGATGCAATTTGAGGAATTGAAGGAATTGTAGCCACGAACGCCCTGGAAAAAACTACGCCCTGGACAAAACTACCTGGACATTCCCTTTTTGGGTCCTTTCCCTACAACTTTCCCTGCAACCATCCATTGCTCCATCTCGGCCAGCGACCAGGCGGTCACGTGGCAATCAGCAGTTAAAGTGAGGCAGTGTATGTGTTGTGGCATCAGTCATGTCGTCCTGCCTGCATACATTGTTACACACTGGGTGTCCTGGCTTCCTTCTCAAGCATCCGGTCTCGTGCCAGTGGTCAGTGGAGGTGGCGTAGAGCGGGAACTGTGCACTTCCGCCCAAAGCGCAGGCAGGTCTGGTTGTGAGTGTTGGCCGTCCCAGCCATCAGGCGTGTGCAGTCAGAGCAGTTACAGCGGCCTGCCAGGCAGCAGCTGGGTGGTGGTGACAGCGGCCAGGTTGGCCACACAGGTGAGGCTGAGGCCCCCTGCCCCCTGCTGCTGCCTCCACAGGGTGCTGGGCTGGGTGCTGGGGTCAGCTGCCGCCACCTGTGCCACCACCCAGGCCCAGGCCTCTAGGCTCATGCGTTGCAGCACAGGGCTGCGGGCCGAGTCCAGGGCGGGCACAGCCCGAGGCAGGTGCTCCAGGTGCTCCCCAAAATGGCGGTTCAGGGTTGCAGCAGCGGAGGGCAGGCGGCCAAGCAGTGTGCGCAGCAGCTGGGAAGACCTGGAGGCGGGAAGGGCCAGGCACGAGGGATCTGCCCACAGCAGAACAGCCTGAGGCGCATGTCTGGTTTATACAAGCTGCAGGCTGTGCCCTCATCACCTACAGACCCCAGGTGGCTGTCCATGCAGCCCTCAGCACGACATCTCACAAGCACATGCAGCCCCCAGCAAACCAACCCAGCTCAGGGTGCAGCACAGCAGCACAGCACATGCAGCCCCAGCCCCCTCCACACTCATCTCACCAACCAGGCGCGAACACCAGGCCAGCTCGGGATGCGGCACAGCACAGCACAGTGCAGCACACAGATGCGGGTGCATCCTGTACATGAGGTGGTAGTTGTGGTGTGAACTGCTGAGCTTTGCAACTGGAGCCAGCAAAGGGAGGGAAGCAGGAAGGCTGACTGGAAGGGAAACCTCTTAATACCCTCCCCTCTTCCTCCCTCCCCTTCCCTCTCTTCTTCCTTCCCTCCCCTTCCCTTCCCACTCCTCCACCTCCTCCTTCCCTCCCCTCCCCTTCCCCCTCCTCCTGCTCCTTTCCTCCCTTTTCCCACTCCCATCAGCACCTGTTCACCCTGCCCGCAGCTGCCCTGCCCACTATCCAACAGCATTGTGGCACTCTGCCAATGCTGGCTGCTTGCTCAGCGGTTCCACGGCCTTGCCAGCAACACAGGAGCAGCAGCAGGTGTGCCATGCATGCGGCCCAGCCGCCGCCTCTCACTTTAACACTACCACGTCAGCTTCTGCGCGGTAAGCCGCTCCCCGCCTCCCCTCCATGCAGCTCACTCATCATGAGGCAGCACGCACGGGCCAGCAGACGGCGCAGGAAGACACGCGCCACCGGGGCTGGCAGCTGCAGGCAGGGCACCGCCAGGGCCATGGCTGCTGCTCGATGTCACTAGGGCCTTTCACAGTGACTGCTCACAACATGAGGCCAGGGGCAATGCTTGCGGTGGCAGCACTGGTTGCGGTGGCAGCACTGGTTGCGGTGGCAGCACTGGTTGTGGCAGCACAAAACACAGCAGAGCATCAGGTCACAGCACTCCTGTCACCCACTACCTGGTCCAGGCTATGGGGCAGGACCCCTATCACAGCAAGCACCCCACAGGACTGCTGAACTCCTCGCCCGCCCCGCCCCGCCTCACCCCGGCCCACACCGCTCCAGGCACCCCACCCGGTAGGCACACCAGGGGCAGGACCCAACCGCAGCAACCACCCCACCGGCCCTCACAGCCCGCCCCGCCCCGCACCAGGGTGGCAACCTCCGCCAATAGGTCCTGAGCTGGGCCGCCGCTGCCCGCTGCTGCCTCCCTGCCCAGGGCTGCCAACTCCCAGCAGCATGAGGCGGCGCAGTCCAGGCCCACCGCCCGGGCCTCGCTGGCTGCCCACCAAAGCATGTCGCCATGCCCGCCTGGCGGCAGCAGCTGCCGCAGCAGCCCTGGACCTGCAGCCACACTTGAAGACAGCAGCGGCAGGGAGGTAGTGCCCGGGGCAAGCCAGCCATGCCGCTAGTGGCAGTGCTGGTGGCAGTGCTGGTGGCAGTGCTGGTGGCAGTGTGCTGGTGCAGCAGCAGCCGGCGTCTTACCCGCAGGGTCCCTCAGCTGCAGCAGGAGGGCCATGAGGGTGAGGCAGCAGCGCCTGAAGCTCCAGGACTCAGAGGCCCCCCGCCCCCCGCCCCCCTCCCGCCCCACCTCCACCACCTGCAGCAAGCCAGGCAAGCACCGCCAGCGCTAGCACAGCCAGCGAGTGACAGCAACCGATCGGCAGGGCTGGGTTGCGGCCCTCCTTGCCCCCCGGATGCCCTCATGTCTACAGGAAGCTCCTATCTCCACTCCCACCACTGCTCACTCCCACCACTGCTTAGAAGAAAGTCGCCTGCGTGACAGGGCAAAAATTGCCCCCACGAGATCGCCCCCTCACCCCAGAACACACTTCTGCGTCTGGCTAGGTTCGAACCCGCGACCTAAGCATCCGCCAAAGCGACTTAGGCCACTCTCCCATGGAGCGGGGGGGGGACCGTCCCCTTCCCTTGCGGGATGCACTGGTGCCTCCTACCCCTCCTTGCGCCCCTAGGACCAGTGCGCCCTGCCCCTCCTCCTTCCCCCACTTCACCCCAGCTATGCACTCACTTCATCACTCATCCAGGTCAGGCGTGAGCTCACTCCCTCGCAGTGTGACAGCTGCGTGTCCAGCCAGCTCAGCAGCAGCTGGGTCTTGCGCCAGGCCAGGGTGGCGCACAGCCGACCCGCCAGCCTCTCCCACCGCAGCTGCAGGGCCATGCAAGGCAGACTCTTACACCCCTGCCCACCCCCACCTGTCCCTGCCCCCCTGCACCTTCCCCTGGGCCCTCCCCACCTTAACCTTACCCCCCCTACCTTTCCCTGCCCCGCCCCGCCCCGCCCCGCCCCGCCCCGCCCCGCCCCGCCCCGCCCCGCCCCGCCCCGCCCCGCCCCGCCCCGCCCCGCCCCGCCCCGCCCCGCCCCGCCCCGCCCCGCCCCGCCCCGCCCCGCCCCGCCCCGCCCCGCCCCGCCCCGCCCCGCCCCGCCCCGCCCCGCCCCGCCCCGCCCCGCCCCGCCCCGCCCCGCCCCGCCCCGCCCCGCCCCGCCCCGCCCCGCCCCGCCCCGCCCCGCCCCGCCCCGCCCCGCCCCGCCCCGCCCCGCCCCGCCCCGCCCCGCCCCGCCCCGCCCCGCCCCGCCCCGCCCCGCCCCGCCCCGCCCCGCCCCGCCCCGCCCCGCCCCGCCCCGCCCCGCCCCGCCCCGCCCCGCCCCGCCCCGCCCCGCCCCGCCCCGCCCCGCTACCTGCACTGCACTAGGCTGCCCCTCCGTCGCCTCCTTAGCCCAGCCCTGCATGAAGCTGTGCTGCAGCGCCTGGCCCGTGCTGCTGCCCTGGAGGCGGGCCTGCAGCAGGCAGCACCAGGCCCCTCCCTCCACAGCCAGCCATGCCTGCGGGCTACTATCAGGGGACAGTGAGGGTGGGGAGGGGTCAGGTTGAGGGTGGTGGCGGGGCCACAGCCGGCAGTGAGGCAGGCGGGGCGGGGAGGGCAGGGAGGCAGCCGGCAATGGCTGAGGTAGGCTGAGCAACAGCAGCAGCCAGGGGCAGAGGGCAGGGCAGGTGAGTCGGAGCACTGGACTTCTGGCAGAGGGGGGGGCAGCGAGGGTTAGGGTTAGGGTTGAGGTTAGGGTTAGGGTTAGGGTTAACTCTAACCCTAATCCTAACCCTGGACAGGAGGGGCCAGGAGGGGCCAGGGGCATCAGGGCCAGGAGGGGTGTGAGCAGTGGCAGTACAGAGGCAGGGAGCAAGGGAGGCTGGGATGGGCCCCTAACCCTGGATACGGCCGTGGGCATCAGGGGCATCAGGGGCATCAGGGGCA
>JASKMD010000029.1:13194419-13398647 GCA_030144725.1 Haematococcus lacustris
CACCTCATCAGGCCAACAGCAGCACAGGACAGCAGCACCAGCAGCAGCACCCCAGCCAGCAGCATCAACAGCATCAACAGCATCAGCAGCATCAGCCTAGTCGGCTTACAGCCTCTGCCCCTGGTGGTCAGGGGCCTCAGGGGCCTCAGAGGGCTCAGGGGGGCTCAGGGGCCAGGGGGCTCAGGGGCCTCAGGGGGCTGCGGGGCAGCGGGGCAGGGCAGGGCAAGGTGGAGGGGGGTCCAACACGGGCAAGGCCAGGCCGCTCCTGTATGGCGCTGCCACTAGCCTGAAGTAAGAGCCAGTCACAGTGCACCAGGGGCTGGGCAGCCATGCAGCCATGCAGCCATGCAGCCATGCAGCCATGCAGCCATAGAGCAGGAGGTCAGTGGGCTGCAGGCGGGTTAGGGTGTTAGAGGGTTAGAGGGTGGGTTTAATGTACAGCAGTGCAGCAGCAGGTCCCACCGCCCACCCTCCCACCCGCTACACAGCTGTATGGTGAAGGGCCAGTGTCCTACACACCCGCCCAGGTCACACTCAGTCACCTGTGATGAGGTCAGGGTCAGGAGGGCGCCGCCAGGTGCCCAGATGGAAGGGATCCAAGGCAGCGCTGGCTGCGGGGCCCACGGGGCTGCTGGCTGGGCCCCCCTGCTCCCCTGCCGCCACTGAGCTGCCCGGCCCTGGGCCACTGCCACGGCCCTGCTGCCCGCTAGCCCCCGCAGCCTGAGCTGGGCTGCCAGGTGCAGGCTGCCAGGGAGGCAGTCTGGGCCCCTTGGTTGCACCCGTGTGGCTGCACTGGATGCCCAGGGGGGGCCCAGGGCGGTGGAGCGGGGGGCTGCTGGCTAGGGGGGAACGGGGGGGTGAGGGGTGCGTGGCGAGCAGCCCTGGCTGGACTGGCCCATACCTCCTCCCCCTTGACCCTAGCAGGCACCCCAGAATGCTGAGCAGCAGCTGCGGGAGAGGAGGTGGATGGCTGGGCCACAGGCCCGGGCTGGGTAGGGCTGGCAATCGGGGAGGCCTGGGTCAAGCTAGGGTGGAGGGGGGGACCAGGAGGGGGCGGCCTGGCTGTGGCTGATTGCCATGGCTTGGCTCCCAGGGGTGCTGTGGTCAGTGGGCACAAGAGTAACCAAGTGAGTGATATGGGAGTGTGGAATCAGGGGTGGGGCGATGGAGCTGGAGGTCGCGGCTCCTGAGGGCTCACGGTGGACTCACGGTGAGGGCTCACGGTGGACTCACGGTGACGAGCCAAGGCCGGGGGACGCGGGCGGAAGCTCCGTTCGGCGCCCCACTTCGGGGTTGCGTAGTTTTCGCGTCGTGACCCATTCCACGTATGAGCTAACAGACGGCGCAGCATGCCGCTGCTGTCGCGCGTCCAACGGAAACATGGCGCAGAGGGCGCCCCTGCGAGGTACCCATGCACAGCGGTACTCTGCTGATCAGGCATGCTATGCGCGGCGGCGCACAGTACGTCATGCGGTGCATATGGTGTGCTGATAGATCACCAGGCATACAGCCGCGACACGAGAAACGCCATGGTTGGCCGGCTGTTGAAGAAATGCTCCGCAAAAGCGCGCGCTTTGCCGGGTCGCGCGACGCACCGCTCCAGCAACATCTCCTGCAGCATCATAACCGCCGCACCATACGGCGGACGCAATGGTTTCGCGTCCGGTAGCTCGTAAGCCTGCTTAAGCAGGGGTTGTAGCTGAGCCCCGGCAGGCTGGTGACACCTCATGTTGAAGAGCCTGGTAAGGCCATGCAACACAACGCAGACTGCAGTGGTCTGAGAGAGCATTGCACAGAGCCATGTGTAGGCTGTATGCCACACCGTCCTTAACACCAACACATCCCATCAAAACCATCTTCATGTTGAAGCATACCTTCATCAGCAGCACATCATCGTCGTCGAACAGGCTGCAGCCACAAGCCATGCGCTGCTCCATGTCTTGGTATACATCGCGCACCTGGGCACAACACACACTACAGCAGGGGCTCCGGTGGCAGGCGGGCAGACAACACTGAACTGACTCCTGGCACCTTGTCTACCCCAACGTGCAAGGGTGTCTGATTAGCTGCACAAGGATCCTGAGGTTAAGTAGGTTGGCGGTCGATGCAATGTCGCGGCAGTCTTGTCTGGAACCACCTATATATATGGATCATGTCAGCTCCGCTTTCAACGTCAGGGCTCGAAAGTACTCACCTGCTGCGGGGTAGGTTGGTGCACAGCACCGGCTAGCAGCGTCTGCGGGACGCCATGCGCCTCGAGACACTCGGCATCACTCTGCGGACGCTGCGGGAGTTGCGGCGAGGCAAGGAGGGGGACGGGTGAGCGGGTGGCGGCGGCGAGCGCGACCTCATGCCGAAGGGCCTGCCGTCGCATCAATGTTTGGAACTGGTCGTTCACCAGATGATACGCTGCGATACGCGGCCCTACTTCAACTAGGGTTCCGGAGCGCGGCTTGTGCATGTTAGCGGGCCGCACTGGTTGGGGTCGCAAGATCCATGCCGCGCTGCGCAGCAAACGCACGGCAGCAGGCTGGCAGGCAGATGGTGCGATGCATGGCAAGCAAATGCGCACTGCAGGTGCGAGGGTAGAATTTGAATGTATGCGTGACGGTGTAGGAGTGAAGGCAAGGTGGCACACGCATCCAGGCATCCTGTAAGACGACGCCTGCATGACACATACTAAGCTCGGCACGGCAGCCAGTGCCACCAGCGACAGCTGCTACATGCCCACAACAGCCACGCCTGCACCCTGCTGCTCTCTGCCTGCCCCTGCTACCCAGGCAGCATCACCCCGCACCCCCCCTCCTGACCCACTCTCCATGCCCACTGGCACCCCTGCTGCACCCGTGCCCTGTCATCCCCAGATGAGCCACTACCCCTGCCACTACCTCACTGCTGCTGTCCCTGCAGTGCAATGTTGCCACTGCCAATGCGTAGTAATACAAGATGATTCATAATCACCCACCTGCGCCACCCCAAAAATTGCTGCACCTTTTCCACGACACCCATCTGCTGCGTGTCCTGCTGCCTAGCCCCTCCTCCCCCCGCCCCCTCCCCCTTGCTGCCCGCTGCTGCTTCCAGCAACTCCAGCAGGTGGTGGTGGGAGGGGAGAGGGGGGTGGAACCAGAGGGGCAGGCCGGGCAGGCGGGCGCATGCCAAGGAGGCTCTCATGTGCGCCCCCAGCCATGCCCGCTGCGCATGCAGCCACAGCTGCGACTGCTGCTCCACCGTGACCAACACCAGGGCGTAGGACTCGAACTGCAGGCAGGCGGGGCGCAGGGCTGGCACACTCACACTGCACCACACCTGGCCAGGGTGGCACTGCTGGGGCAAACCCTGGGGGCTGTAGGCATGCGGGGAGGCAGCGGGAGGGAGGGTGACTGCCTGGCAATGGGTGGACAGTCAGTGAGCTTTGCTCAGCTTGGCCTGCTCAAGGAGAAAGCTGGGTCTGGGAAAAAGGGTGGTGCAGGTGCAGGTGCAGGTGCAGGTGCAGGGTGTGCGCCCAGTCAATAGCACTGGGTGGTTTGTGTGACGACCCTAGTATGGAGACTCACCAGCACATGGTGTGGCAGTACGGTGGCAGGAGGGGGCTGCCACATGCCAGGGCCTGGCTGGAGCACTGGGGGCAGCACTGGGGAGAGGAGGTGGAGAGGCGGGGGAGGGGGCAGGACGCCACCAGGCAGAGTCCCCCCTGCCGGCTGCTGCCCCTGCTGCCCCGGCTGCCCCTGCTGCCCCTGCCCCTGCTGCTGCTGCTGCTGCTGGGGCTGATGAGTTGTAGGCCAATGCTGCTGCTGTGAGTGATGCCCAGGAGGGAGCTGCTGCTGCTGGGGCTGAAGCTGCTGGGGCTGGGGCTGCTGCCCCTGTCCCTGCTGCTGCCACCTCTGCCACTCCTCTTGCTGCTGTCGTCCCCCCTGCTGCTGCTGCTGCTGCAGCTGCAACTGCCCCTGCTGCTGCCCCTGCTGCCCCTGCTGCTGCTGCTGCTGCTTGACTGAACCAAGGCTGAGCTGCAGCCCCTGTCCCCCACAGTGACCTGTGTAGGGGCCCTGCTGCAGGGAGGCGAGTGCCCAGCCTGGGCTGCCTGGGTCCTGGGTTCGAGTCCAGCTGGATGCAGGCTGACCAGGGGTAGAGGCGGGAGGGACCCAGCCTGAAAAGGTGCTGGCTGCAGGGGAAGCAAACTGGGCAGCAGCAGGGGGGGCTGGGGGGCTGGGGGGTGCGGACCAGGAGGCTGGCCAGGGATCATGTGGGCGAGGGTGGGGTGGCCCAGGCCAGGGCGTGGGGTCACGGCTCTCCCCCACAGCCCTGGGGGCTGCAGGGCCTGCTGACCTGACCTGTGCCGCCCAGCGCCCTTCCTGGTCACTTTGGGTTTGAGTGTGGCGCTGCTGCTGCTGCTGCTGCTGCTGCTGCTGCTGCTGGTACTGCTGCTGCTGCTGCTGGTACTGCTGTTGGTACTGCTGTTGGTACTGCTGCTGCTGCAGCGGCAGCTGCACCCAACCCTGCTTCCCTATGCTGCCAGGGTCTGGGCGCATCACCTGCCCTCCATTAGGCTGCTGCGTGCCCCGCCTTGCGGGTGATGCTGGTGGGGCAGAGGTGGCGGCCCCCGACCCCTGCATGGCCTTGCGGGCGGCAGTCACGTCACCACCTGTGGCAGCCAGGGACTGGGCGACTCGCTGCAGCAGGAGGGTCTGCTTGGCAGGGAGCTGAGCGGTGTCCACCTGGAGCAGGCCATACAACCACAGCTATTGATTGGTGCTGTGAGGAGGGGGAGGGGGAGGGGGAGGGGGAGGGGGAGGGGGAGGGGGAGGGGGAGGGGGAGGGGGAGGGGGAGGGGGAGGGGGAGGGGGAGGGGGAGGGGGAGGGGGAGGGGGAGGGGGAGGGGGAGGGGGAGGGGGAGGGGGAGGGGGAGGGGGAGGGGGAGGGGGAGGGGGAGGGGGAGGGGGAGGGGGAGGGGGAGGGGGAGGGGGAGGGGGAGGGGGAGGGGGAAGGGGGAAGGGGGAGGGGGAGGGGGAGGGGGAGGGGGAGGGGGAGGGGGAGGGGGAGGGGGAGGGGGAGGGGGAGGGGGAGGGGGAGGGGGAGGGGGAGGGGGAGGGGGAGGGGAGGGGGAGGGGGAGGGGGAGGGGGAGGGGGAGGGGGAGGGGGAGGGGGAGGGGGAGGGGGAGGGGGAGGGGGAGGGGGAGGGGGGAGGGGGAGGGGGAGGGGGAGGGGGAGGGGCCGGCCGGAGGCTGGTGAGGCTCACGCACCACAGGCTGGCAGGTGATGACGGCGGTCTTGTGGCGCCTTAGGTCCTGGCTCAGCAGCAGGTGGTCACTGTCCACGATGCGTAGCTCCTGCCATCAAGTGGCGGAGCTGAGAGGGTGGATCATGGACAAGGTTGCCCACTGGCAGACGAGGAAATCAATGACTGGACAGAACAGCTTGATGGGTGGAGAAGGGGGGAGAGGGCCACTGGTCGAGGCATTGTCCCCCCTGCTGCTGCTACCCTACTGCTGCTGCTGGTAGGTGCCTGCACGCATTGCTCACCATGTCCCGTACGGCAAGCAGGGGCAGCTCCAGCTGCACGCCCTCCTCTGCCCCACCATTGAGGGTGAGGAGGTACATGGACCAGTCCGTGACCACTACATAGTAGAAGGCCTGCAGGGGCAGGGGGACTGTGGTGCTGGCACTGGGGCAGGCCTGCTGCCAGGCTGGCCACAGCAGGCCATGGTAGCCATGCGAATGTCAGAGACTGTTCAGGGTTGACGCAGGCCAGGTCCTGGCCATGTCAGGTCAGGCTACCCTCGTGTGTGTCCCTTTAAGGCGGGGCTGCTGCCAGGGCCTGCAAACTCAACACGGGCCTGGCGGTCAGGCCACACCTGACGTGACTCAGACACGACCTGTCTCCTACACTTTGCCTAGCAACCTGACAGGCTGGGCATGTGTCTGCTTAGGCATGGAAGACACAGACAAAGGGACCTAGGGCAGGTGAACAGACGGTTCTGTCTCCTGGTGAGGGCCGGTGGCTGCCATGTGGTGATGCTGTGCTGATCGACATATCCCTTTACATTACGGGGGAAGTAATAGTTTTGTTTTCCCGTCGTTGCATGCCATCCAGCCATCAAGGTGGATGGTTGAGGGTCTGTGAGCCTGGTGAAGAGGCTAGGTGCAGTGCAGTGGCCTCTGCAGCCCTGCTGACCTGCGGCACTGCTGCCATCCTTGTCTGCCCTGCTGAGGAGCAGGCAGGCATGGCGGCAGCAGGCCAGCAGGGAGGGGTGCAGGCCACTGCGGGCCGCAGCAGCCTTGGCCGCAGGGGAGTGCAGGGGAGGGGAGGGGAGGGGAGTGCAGGGGAGGGGAGGGGAGTGAGGGGAGGGGAGTGAGGGGAGGGGAGTGAGGGAGGGGAGTGAGGGGAGGGGAGTGAGGGAGGGGAGTGAGGGGAGGGGAGTGAGGGAGGGGAGTGAGGGGAGGGGAGTGCAGGGGAGGGGAGGGGAGGGAAGTGCAGTGAGGGGCTGCCGCCTGCTCCCACAACCTAGCCTAGATGGGGGCGGGCTGAAGGTCACTAGGACATGACGCGGACAGGTAAGGGAGCTGAACGAGGGACATGACTCGGCTGGTCCAGGCCTAGGGCGCAGCTAGGAGGACATGGGAGGCACAGGGCTCTCACGAGTCAGCATTGGACTAGCCATCCACTCCTTTGCCTAGGGAGCTGCTAGGGACTGAGGGGCCTCCCTGGAGCCAGCTGCGCGACTACCCAGTCCTGATGGGCCTGATGGCCTGATGGGCTGCCCGGCTGTGGCCCCACGCACCCTGCCACCCTGCCACCCTGCCACAGGGCCCATGCAGCCAGGCAGGCAGCCACACAGCCAGCGCTCCCAGAGCCAGGGCCCAGCACTCCCTCGCCAGCCAAGAACACCAAGCACACCATGTCTGAGCAGGCATCAAAGCCCACCCAGCCCACCCAGCCCACCCAGAGGCAAGAGTAGGGCAACGCTGCCAAGCCTACACATAGCCAGGCAGGGACTGCAAGATGTGAGCATGGGGGAGCAAGTGGCGAGTGTTGCAGCTGTGCTGGAGGCCAGCGCAGCTGAAGCAACCACACAAGGGCAGGCAGTACCCAGGCCTGGGCTGCAAGTGGCTGAGAGGCTGATCTCCCGAGCCTTCATCATGAGTGCCTGGCCTTCAGCTGTGTCAGCTGACACTAAGGCATGTGCCTCATGCCACATTGGCTTGAGGCAGTCAGGCAGTGGCGCAGGGGGTAGCCTTAGGCTGAAACTGTGGTGGATGTAATGAGCACTCGACGCAACTCGCACCGTACCTGAGCTGACAGTGTGGCGCCAGTGAGAGGGGGCAGAGGGGTGAAGTTCTGCAGCAGGCTGGCAGTCTCGTAGTAGCGAATAGTTTCCCTGGCAAAGCGCGGCAGACGGTGCAGCAGTGCAATGCCTTCTGTCCTCGTGAAGAGCTGTGCCATGATTTCAAATGACAGGAAGGCGGGCGCGACATCGGTTGTAAGGATTGTCTATGCGTACCGCGTCTGCGATAGCTATTGGTACTGACGCATAGCTATTGGTGCTATTGGTATTGATTTCCTGTTTTGCCTGTTTATTTCCCTTTTGTATTTCTACCTACTCTCATTCCCCCACTCACCCATTCCCCCATTGAGAATGGGATACATGTTACAGGCCGTCCTGCATCCCTATCCTCCTGTGGAGCCCCTACACTTCTCCACAGGAGTCAGTGACCGGTGTGTGTCCCTAACCTAGGTCCGTAACCCTAGGAGTCGCTAGAGCCCTAATCTACCCTATGCATACTCTAGCGCACACACATCCCCTTTGTAAGGGGCAATCGAATTGTTTGTTTTCTTTGGCTCATGGCATGATACACATGACACTACTGCTGCCGTTGGTGCCGCCGCTGCCACTTCCGCAGCAGGCCTCTGTCGCGCACGGGCACCCACTCCTGGCCTGGTCTGCCTGGGTTAGGCATGGCGGGGCGGCCCAGCCAGCTGCTGAGCTCGCGTGGGCGGCCTGGTCCGGCTGCAATGCGGCGGATGTTTAGCGCGGCTGACACGTCCCGGTCGTAGAACCTGATGCTCTTGATGCTTGTTGAGCAAATCAGGCCCCTGATCCGGGACCGCGTCGCCATGCTGCGCACCGGGTGCAGCCACTTGCAAGGCGACATAGATCAATGCACATTTGTAAGGTTGCTGAACCAAGTGTTAAGTCAAGCCATGTTGAATCTAAACGGTGCTGGTGTATGAGGTGCCATTCTATGTAATTCAGGCGTTCCCTCAGCCCATCTACTCCATCATTTGATGTAACGTTTGCTGCGTCTGCTGCAATGCGATAAATACATTGTAATGACTCCACTCCTACAATGCAAATGCACCTGAGGTCTCTCACCTAAAGGACTCTGCATGGCCTGCCACCACGTTGGTGCGGGCAGAGCTGACCCGGCTGGTACTGAATTCGTGCACCAGCACCACACGCCCGGGAAACTGCTGGCATGCCTCACGTAGCATCTGCTTGACAGGCACACCCCTGCTGCCAATGCTCCCACTGCCATTGAAGCCTGCTGCCCCATAGGCCAGTGCCAAGGGGCGACTTGTGGTCAGGTCCCACAAGGTCAGGCAAAATGGCTCGAAAAAATGTACCGTCACTTTTTGTCGCGTATACTGCACTCCAAGAGGTCAAACCGCGACGCCCCGCTGCGGCGTGGTGCTCCGCAGCTTGGCCTGCGAGGGACGGGCTAAAGTCAACTTTGCCCCCCTCCGCGGTATCCTTGCACCAGTGACTCCTTGCATCCTGACGGTAGTGCACGTGCATACAACAGCGCCGCAACGACGAGCGAGGTAGAGCGGTCACTAGTCGGTCGGTCGGCGTGCCGTGATGGGGTGCCGGCATGCAAATTTGCAGTGCTATTTTTGAGATCGATTTGTTGCTTGTTGCTGCTACGTATTCGACTTGTTTTTGCGCCCTAGCGTTGGAGTATGCTCATAGCTCCCACGGGAAGCTATTGCAATGTATTTAAGCGACCCTGCGCATGTTGGGAGGCTCTTGAAATCACAGTGAGTTGAAACCTAATCTCTAGGCAGGAAGTGCATCAAACGCCGTGCTGACCTCCTGTAGAGATGCAAACGGTGTGCCCCGACTACTTCTGCAACTTTTGGTAGCGTATCCTTTAGGTTAGCACCCATAGATACACCCGGACATACCTACCATGCTCATGTCTAAATTACCCCATCATCTCGCGCTCACCAGGCTGCGAAAGTACTAGAGGTCGTTCTGGCTCCTCCAAGCTACCACCAGCGTCCATCAGCGGCGCAAATGATGCAGACTGGCGGCCATAATTAGCGATGGGCCGACGCAGTCAGCGTAGTAAGAATAGGAAGGATAGGAAAGCATAGGACAGCAGGGGATAGCTTAGGAAAGCATAGGAAGCTCTTGTCATTCATCAGCCCTCTCGATACGTCGTCGAAGGGAGAGACCAGAAACAACAGTTCCTTCGGACATGCTGCCTGCAGCTCGTGGTACATGCTTTGATGCGGTGGAGGAGTAGGGCCAGTGCAACGCTTAGGCATGTTGCGAGCGAGCTGCGAGCCACCCGGTTACCGAACATAACCGCCAACCCTTGCGCTAGCGCTGTTGTAGACCGTACCTACTAGTACCCGCTTTGGAAAGAACGCCGCGGCCATCTACGGTAACCTTGCCACCTGGACACTTGTCGAGGTTGGTGGGCGCCCAGGCCGTGCAGGCCCTTTGATGCGGTAGGCATATCGGGAAGGCTCGCTGATCACGGCTGTGTAAGCGCGGCATCAAATGGCTCACGGTACATTTTGCCAAAGAGACCTTGTGGGACCTGACTTGTGGCAGCCGAGTTGTGGCACCCCTCACAGTCTGCAGCCAAGGCACACAAGAAGAGACCCATTGTGAGCTCAGGTCCAGCCATGGCAAAGACAAACATTGTGAGCACACAAACTGGCACACACTTAGGCGACCCCAACTAACGAAAAATGACAGGAAATGATAGGACACCGACCCCTGGTGATCAAAACGACGCCGCGTCTCAGCCACATGGTTTCTATTTATGTTTCGCACATCCCTGGATAGAGGACTCTGTCAGCTATGCGGTGCAGCTTGTAACATTAAATATTGTGCAGTGTGCTGAGTGCTAAGGCGGCTCAAATCTTGACATTCAAATTCATGCCAGTTTTGCTCATGCGGGCCTCGCCGCGACCGACCGCCGCGACCGACGTGGCCCAGTAGCCTCTGCAAACAGTCAGGGACAGTCGCCGCAGTCAAAACAATGCACATGGCACGCCAAACAGATGTAACGACGCCCCTCCACCCATGCTCGGAAGTATACAAGGCTGCTGCATTGCTTGACCGCTACGTGAGTAGTACCTGCTACCTGGCCACTCGGTAAGGCCACTCAAGGTGTGTAGGCCATTGCTACGTTACCTTGCTCGACATGTTGGGTCCGATCCCTCCCGCCCGCCCTCCGCTTGCGTGTCCAGCTTGTGTCCAGCTCCGCCCTGACCCCCTGCTGGAGGGGTGGGCAGCCCAGGGGCAGCACCAGCACCAGCTGCCTGCTGCTGCCAGGGGGGTGCAGCACGAGGGGGGGGCAGGTCAGGGGCAGCACCAGCACCAGCTGCCTGCTGCTGCCAGGGGGGTGCAGCAGGAGGGGGGGGGCAGGTCAGGGGCGGCACCAGCACCAGCTGCCTGCTGCTGCCAGTGGGGTGCAGCAGGAGGGGGTAGCAGGTCAGGGGCGGCACCAGCACCGGCACCTGTTGCTGCCTCCAGCTCATCGCCATGCATGGCGGCTACTGTGTTGCAGATATGGGCCATGACAAGACCCTTCAGCTTGGGCTTCAGCCACCCCTTCATAAGCCTGTTGTAACTGACCTAGCCAAGGATAGCTCACCCCAATGCTGAGCCAAGAGGCTGGCTATGTCCTTAATTGCTGCCTTGATGCCGGCACCTAGAGCAGTCAACCCTGCCAGGAGGGTGTTGTGAAGGCCATGGCTGTAGTAGGGCTGTGCGCGAATGGCTGTGTTCTGCAAAGACATGAGCACATCATTGAGTTGTGCGATCACTCCGCTGTGACCCCCCATGTTGACAGATGCGCTGTCTGCTGTCATGCTAGCAATGTGGACGCCCTGCAGACCATTGCGTTCAAGCTCGCGCATGATGACCTGGACGTGGGCCTCAGCTGTGGCACAAGGGAGGGGGACGACGGCCAACACGTCTGTGATCTGGGCGGTGAGGCGCTGATGCTGGCCAGCGGCTACTGAACCTGGTACTGAACCAGCACCCACAGCAGCTGTCACTCTGATGACGAGCACCTTGCCATGTTTCTTGCATGTGCAGCCATCTGCACGTGGATCGCTTTGGCTTGTCGTAGCTTATCTGCATGCACAATGCATGAGCCTCCTCACAAGCCTGTTGTAACTGGGCCTCGGTCATTAACATCTCATTGCCTCAGCCCTCCTTGCAATGGCTTTCAGGCCGCTAGGGCAGTGCAGATAGCCAGCCCTTGGTGAGTTGAACAGGGCTTGGAGCTGAGCACGCCGCCGTCCCTGGACCATTGGTCTACGATGTACAAGGGGTGGGAGGGTGGGCTTGGGGCTGGGAGGGAGTTGTATGGGGTGGGAGGGCGGGCTGGGGTTGAGAGTGGGTGGGAGGGCGGGGCTGGGGGTGGGAGGGGGTGGGAGGGGGTGGGGCTGGGGCTGGGAGGGGGTGGGAGGGGGTGGGAGGTGGGAGGTGGGAGGTGGGAGGGGGTGGGAGGGGGTGGGAGGGGGTGGGAGGGCGGGGCTGGGGGAGGGAGGGGGTGGGAGTGGGTTGAGAGTGGGTGGGAGTGGGTTGAGAGTGGGTGGGTTGAGAGTGGGTGGGAGGGAGGGGGTGGGAGGTGGGAGGGGGAGGGAGGGGGTGGGAGGGGGTTGAGAGTGGGTGGGAGGGCGGGGCTGGGGCTGGAAAGGGGTGGGAGGGGGTGGGAGGGCGGGGCTGGGGGAGGGAGGGGGTGGGAGGGCGGGGCTGGGGCTGGGAGGGGGTGGGAGGGGGTGGGAGGGGGTGGGGCTGGGGCTGGAAGGGGGTGGGGTTGCCAGGGGGTGGTCCGGTTCGGCTAGTCAACACTGCAAGGCAAAGTTAGGTTACGCCAATGTATGTTCCCACACGCTTACTCAATGAAATGACGTGCTTTCTTCTCCAACAGCTGTGATGTTGAGTTAGGAACAAAGTTACAGAGCCACAATCTAGATATTCAGTGTGGTCAGCTCACAACATGCCAGTTTGTGGAAGGGGGTAGCTTTTCTGCGTGACTGGCTAGAGAGGAACGCACATTCTCCGCGTTTGTTGCAATGTCGCTCAGTAACTTGCCCCACGACGGTCTTCCGACGCCGCCTGCACCAATGAAAGGCTCGTCGAGCAAGCCTGGCGGGCTGAACATTGATTGTACTTCCTGCTCGATAGCAGGCGCAGCTCAGTCATTGGTGCCGCTACTCACCACTAGAACAATCGATTGTGAGGTGTGAGGTGTGTCCGCGATCGCTTGCGCCGGCATGGCCTTACTCGCAAGAGATAACGCGCCGCTTGCCAGGAGACGCGCAATAATTCGCAGCTGCCAATGCGATAAACGCTAATGAAAACGGTGCAGTATTGAGAGAGTACTTGCATGAAGATTACCAACCCCATGTTGGGACATCCTGACACACACACTGGCTGGGTACGGCCTACTCACCTCAGCCTAGAACTTGGCCACCGTGCGCTGCTTGTCTCCGAACAGCCGGAAGCTGGCGTTGGACCAGCGCGGCTTGGACAGCTCGGCCCACATGGCGGGCCAGGCCACCAGCGTCATGGCGGCGTACTCCCGGTACCGCTGCAGCGAGACGGTGCAGTTGGTGACTTGCGACAGCTCAGCCAATCGGCGTCCAGGTGCGCATCGGGTTGACGGCGCCCTCCTTGCCCATGCGAGGCAGCTCGTTGGGCGGCCTTGCTGGCTTGGGGCGTGTGAACAACACGCCGACCGCGACTCCGTCAGTGTGCACCACCTGCGCGAAGGTCTGCCCGCGGTTGGGCCAACAACAACCAACATCAGCGGACTCAGCACACTTGGGGCCACCCAAACACCATCAATCAATGTTGCCACGAGCAACATGCCTCAAGCCTCAGTATGCAACGAGCAACATGCCACGAGCAATCAGCCTCAAGCAGTATGCCACAAGCAAAGCAGTGGCTGGCCAGCTCAAAGCTCACTCACCTCACTGTCCCTTGGCCCGGCCACACCATTCCTGAACTTGGTCAAGGAGGTGATGTCCGCAGGCAGCATGCCAACAGTACGCATCAAGCCATAGATGGCCTGGGTGTCCAGCTTGATGTGGTGCGCCTTGCAGCTGCAGCCGGGTGTCAGTACAAAGGGGGTGGGGGGGCGGTAGGGCCTGGTGTTGCGCTGCCCCCCAAGTGCCTGCCAGTCCGCCCAGTCCGCCTGCCAGCTGACGTGGTCTTCCTCCTGCTGCCTGCTGATGTCCACTGCATGGCGCAGCAGGCTGCCCCTGTTGACCCCCCTCTCCAGCCAGTCCTTGTCCACCACCACCCCCTGACCCAGCCCCAATAACCTCCGCTGCCTGGCCACCTAATGCCGCATGGCAACAGTAGGCACCACCCCACCCTCACCCTGACCCTGACCCTGTAGCCAGGTCACCTCCTTCCCCTGCACACTCCGCGCCACCCAGCTGCGCTGACGCTCAGTCCAGGCTGGACTGCCATCCAAGGGCAGCCTAAAGCGGCGCTGGTACAGCGGTACAGAGGTACAGCGTTGAGCTGGGCGCGGAGGCCCGGGTACGCGGCCAACACGGCCGCCACAGCTGCGTTGGGCCGAGACTGCATTCCGGGAGGGGGCACACCGCGGCCGAGCTGCAGGTACAGGTTACGCTCCGCCAAGTTCGGTATGAACGCGTCCTCAGCAGGGATTTCCTCCAAGGCTTCCTGACCATCCGCAAGTACAGTGACGCGTGTGAAGCAGCCGCGCACCATGAGGCCAACCAGCAAGCCTCTTGCTTCAGGCCTCCACCCAAAGCACAAGTTGGTCGTAGAGCCGCGCCTCCACCACTTCGGACGGCACGACCGCGCCCTCCTCTAAACCCGCAGTGGACACACCCCTCATCACGGTGTGCATCTTACACTTCTTGGCGTACCAGGGTTGTTGTGGTTGCGGGCCCAGTGCGCTTTACCGTTGGCCTGCATGTTCCGCTGGGCCTGACTTTGTTCTGGCTGCGCATCGGCAACTTAACTGTCCGAGGCATTATCACTCAGGCAAATTAGTAACAGCATTTTTGAGATTCAGAGCCTCGGACTTGGTACATAGTCTAATGAAGGCATTGTAAGATTGGGGGTTGAAACTAAAATTCGTGATTTTGCGCGGTTGGTGAGATACGGCCATGCTACAGTACTGTAGAGGTCCACAGTACTGTCGGGGTACCTCGCGAGTACACGAACAGAGCCTCGGACTTGGTACATAGTCTAAAGAAGGCATTGTAAGATCGGGGGTTGAAACTAAAATTCGTGATTTTGCGCGGTTGGTGAGATACGGCCATGCTACAGTACTGTAGACATCTACAGTACTGTAGACATCTACAGTACTGTAGACATCTACAGTACTGTAGATACCTCGAGGTACCTCGCGAGACCACTTACAGTACTGTAGACATCTACAGTACTGTAGACATCTACAGTACTGTAGACATCTACAGTACTGTAGGTACCTCGAGGTACCTCGAGAGACCACTTACAGTACTGTAGACATCCACAGTACTGTAGACATCTACAGTACTGTAGACATCTACAGTACTGTAGACATCTACAGTACTGTAGACATCTACAGTACTGTAGACATCTACAGTACTGTAGGTACCTCGAGGTACCTCGAGAGACCACTTACAGTACTGTAGACATCCACAGTACTGTAGACATCTACAGTACTGTAGACATCTACAGTACTGTAGACATCTACAGTACTGTAGACATCTACAGTACTGTAGGTACCTCGAGGTACCTCGAGAGACCACTTACAGTACTGTAGACATCTACAGTACTGTAGACATCTACAGTACTGTAGACATCTACAGTACTGTAGACATCTACAGTACTGTAGACATCTACAGTACTGTAGGTACCTCGAGGTACCTCGAGAGACCACTTACAGTACTGTAGACATCTACAGTACTGTAGACATCTACAGTACTGTAGACATCTACAGTACTGTAGACATCTACAGTACTGTAGTTACCTCGAGGTACCTCGAGAGACCACTTACAGTACTGTAGATGTCTACAGTACTGTCGGGGGACCCTCGCACCTTGTAACATTTAAGAAACACACTACGGAATGCACTACGGCATAGCACAATGCCTTCAAGCACTTCGAAGATTTCGCGGCTTGCCTTGCACGGAATGACCACCTCACTTGCATTCAAGGCATCCGTGCAACACCCGTGCCTTAGTCGCATCATCGTGTAGCCGGTATTGTAGCGATGGCATTGCACGAGGTTACCCATACTCGCAGCCACATCTAGCCCATACTCGCAGCCACATACTCGGCAATCAACCTCGCGGCCACACAGCTGGTCCACAGATGGCATCGCACGAGGTTACCCATACTCGCAGCCACATCTAGCCCATACTCGCAGCCACATACTCGCGGCCACACAACCTCGCGGCCACACAGCTGGTCCAGCAGCGCAGAAGCATACCTGCGAGGCAGCTCGGTGCGAGGATCTCACCTCGCAGCCCACCTCGCAGCCATTTTCCTCGCAGCCAGCCTCGCAGCCAGTTTCGCAGCCAGCATCGCAGCCAGCATCGCAGCCAGCATCGCAGCTAGCCTCGCGGCCAGTTTCCTCGCAACGATTCTCCGCAATGAATCGCAAGCATTGATGCACCAACGCAAGGCAGGTGCAACGTGTTGTGAGCAGCGAAGAGGCCAGACGGACTATGGTAAGAGCTTAGGACCAAGGTAAGAGCTTAGAAGGAGCTAACATTGCGCAGCATAGCCCTTAGTATCCAGCCTAACCGCACCTGGTTGCTGCAGGTCTTACAATCACGCCTAGTACCCCCCTAATTACCACCCCCTCCATATCCCCCTCACCACCACCACCACCACCACCACCACCACCACCACCACCACCACCACCACCATTTCATCACCTCCCACAACGTTCCCACTGTTGCCTCCCTTGTGTTGCAGCCCAGCCCAGCCCAGCCCAGCCCAGCCCAGCCCAGCCCAGCCCAGCCCAACCCTACTCTCCCACCCTGCACTTCCCACTGAGGTGAGGACAAAGGAAGGTGGGTTGTAATGGAGGGCTGCTACACCTGCCCCTCCATCTGCCAGCTCTACATCTCCCTACTCTATTGGTGAGTGCATCCAGTACCCATGTCCAATGTTTGCTTCCGTTGACAAATCGTCACACCGTTGCCGCAGGTCTTGTGCGCCTACACCTGAGACTATCAATGCCCCCCCCACTTCTCTCGCCCTCCCCATGGACCTCCCCTTCCCTTCCCTCCCCTTCCTCCCCTTCCTCCCACACACATATACACCACACCCCAGCAAAAGGTGAGTGCAGGTATGTGGCAACCTGTACCCACCTTAACCGCTAGCATGCCCCTTGTCCCGCTGCAGGATTGATCGTCACACCCTTCCCCATCCCCTTTTCCTCCCCTTTCCCACGCCCACCACCAACGCCCAGCTTGTCGTCCCTCCACTTCCACCTCTACCCACCCCCCACTTCCCCCCTCCCCGTCACCTCTCCCCTGACATCCCAGCAGCCAGGAGAAAGCCCACCCCACCCACCCTCGTCCCACCCCTCCCTTCCCCCTCTCCCTCCCTCTCCCCTCCCATACTTGTCAAGCCTCCTCTTCCCCTCTCCCACCCTTCGATTGACGTGGCATCGCAACCCCTGCCACATCCCACCTTCCCTTCCCTACACCCTACACTCCCCACTGCAGTCCCACCCCACTGGCGCATGGGATATGTTGCCTGGTGCGAGCAGGTAGGAGGCCAGGAGGACCACAAAGGTAAGGCCACGGTGATAGCTAACACAGTGCCCAGCCTGGTCACACTACCGCACGTGTACGCCCCTTGGTTGCAGGTCTAGTGGGCACCTCCCTTCCACTTCCCTTTCCCCTACACAACCACCCCCTCCCAATTCATCCTCCCCCGCCCCCGCCCCCGCCCCCGCCCCCGCTCCCTCCCCCGCCCCCACCCATGCCCCCACCCACCCAAACCCATGCCCCCAACCCAACCCACCCCCGCCCAGCCCAACCCGGCTAAGCCTCCCACCTCCCCACCTCCCGCCTCCCTGCCTACCGCCTCCCCGTCTCCCGCCTCCCTACCTCCCACCTCCCGCCTTCCACATCTACCCCCCCTCCCCGCCTTCACTCTTCCACTCCCCCCCCCTTTCTAGCAGCAGTCATCCAGCAGCCAAAAGGTAGGTAGGTGCTACAGTGCCCCTACTATATCTACTGCTGCTGCCACTGCTGCTGCTGCTGCTGCGCCCCTGCTGCTGCTGCTGCCCCACTACTGCTGCTGCTGCTGCGCCCCTGCTGTTGCTGCTGCCCCCCTACTGCTACTGCTGCTGCCCCCCTGCTGCTGCTGCTGCCCCCCTACTGCTGCTGCTGCTGCCCCCCTGCTGCTGCCCCCCTACTGCTGCTGCTGCTGCCCCCCTGCTGCTGCTGCTGCTGCCCCCCTGCTGCTGCTGCTGCTGCTGTCCCCCTACTGCTGCTGCTGCTGCTGCCCCCCTGCTGCTGCTGCTGCCCCCCTGCTGCTGCTGCTGCTGCCCCCCTACTGCTGCTGCTGCTGCCCCCCTACTGCTGCTGCTGCTGCCCCCCTGCTGCTGCTGCCCCCCCCCCCTGCTGCTGCTGCCACCCATGCTGCTGCTGCCTACAGTACTGTAGAGGTCCACAGTACTGTAGAGGTCCACAGTACTGTAGAGGTCCACAGTACTGTAGAGGTCCACAGTACTGTAGAGGTCCACAGTACTGTAGAGGTCCACAGTACTGTAGAATTCCACAGTACTGTAGAGGTCCACAGTACTGTAGAGGTCCACAGTACTGTAGAGGTCCACAGTACTGTAGAGGTCCACAGTACTGTAGAGGTCCACAGTACTGTAGAGGTCCACAGTACTGTAGAGGTCCACAGTACTGTAGAGGTCCACAGTACTGTAGAGTTCCACAGTACTGTAGAATTCCACAGTACTGTAGAGGTCCACAGTACTGTAGAGGTCCACAGTACTGTAGAGGTCCACAGTACTGTAGAGGTCCACAGTACTGTAGAGGTCCACAGTACTGTAGAGGTCCACAGTACTGTAGAGGTCCACAGTACTGTAGAGGTCCACAGTACTGTAGAGGTCCACAGTACTGTAGAGGTCCACAGTACTGTAGAGGTCCACAGTACTGTAGAGGTCTACAGTACTGTAGAGGTCCACAGTACTGTAGAGGTCCACAGTACTGTAGAGGTCTACAGTACTGTAGAGGTCCACAGTACTGTAGAGGTCCACAGTACTGTAAAGGTCCACAGTACTGTAGAGGTCCACAGTACTGTAGAGGTCCACAGTACTGTAGAGGTCCACAGTACTGTAGAGGTCTACAGTACTGTAGAGGTCCACAGTACTGTAGAGGTCCACAGTACTGTAGAGGTCTACAGTACTGTAGAGGTCCACAGTACTGTAGAGGTCCACAGTACTGTAAAGGTCCACAGTACTGTAGAGGTCCACAGTACTGTAGAGGTCCACTTGTTGGCCGGCACCCATCCACTCTTTACTCAGCAGTTGGCCCTCACAACTGGTTTGCGGTAGATGGGGCTAAGCTCACACACCTGCTGGTGCCCTTCTTCCCGCACAAGGAGGGTGGGGGAGACATGTACTTTGTTCCATTCAGCAACAAATCCATGGACAAGTAGGCAACAGGGGCATGCATGAGTCACAGACATGTTGAATGACCTTGCAATGTCGGTCAATCATGGTGTAAGTATGAATGGCTCTTACAAGCTCCTTCGTCTATTACTTTGCGCGCCAGCACACGACATGATTCATTCATACATCTCATAAACACATCTCATGACCACAACTGTCAGCCGCCAAATCCCATGTGCTTGTACTAGTCGCCAAGACAAGCAGAGTCACCATGAAAAGCAAAGGAACGATTGAAATATATGACCTCTAAAAACAGCTTAAGGTTTACCTACAGTACTGCACTCCTACAATTTAGTCCCTGCGTTTGTCCCTGCGTTCTACCGACCTTGTCAGATCGGGCTGAAAATTTTATAGATGGCAGATTTCAGAAAATAAAACATATTTTTCAAGAACAATATTTGGAAAAATCCAAAAGCTGCTGCGCTGTGGCCCGCAACCTATCCCTGCACTTATCCCTGCACCTACGCCCCAAGGCCGCAGCGCAGCCGCCTTTGATTTTTTTAAAATAATTTTTCTGAAAAATACGTTTTATTTTCTGCAAACTACCATCTATCAAAATTTCAGCCCGATCGGACAAGGTCGGTAGAACGCAGGGACAAACGCAGGGACTAAATTGTAGGAGTGTGTGGACCTCTACAGTACTGTGGACCTCTACAGTACTGTAGACCTCTACAGTACTGTAGACCTCTACAGTACTGTAGACATCTACAGTACTGTAG
The DNA here is from genome assembly GCA_030144725.1 of Haematococcus lacustris. Classification (NCBI taxonomy): domain Eukaryota; kingdom Viridiplantae; phylum Chlorophyta; class Chlorophyceae; order Chlamydomonadales; family Haematococcaceae; genus Haematococcus; species Haematococcus lacustris. The sequence goes on from JASKMD010000029.1 coordinate 13,214,060, forward strand.
GTACCTCCACTCCAACTGCTCACACACTCAGAAATTCAACACGCGCCAAGTGTGGTTGGACTCGCAAAGACAATCCGAGGCGAACCCCATCAAAAAACTACCCCCCTAGGATGTCGAATATTCGCGCTAATTTGCCTGTGTGATGATTACATCTACGCTGTCTGTTTCGCTGCATTTCTGTTGCCTAACTTCACTTTGTGATGCATTTGCTTTGTGAATCGCTCATTGCTTTTTGATTTCCTGTTTTCCTGTTTATTTCTTTATACTTTCTACCTACGGCACTGATGCCCCGGACCACAAAATGGTCCATTGCTGGCACTTTCGTCAAGGTCGACTAATTGTTTGACTACTTCCCGAAAGACCAGAAAAATACATTATTTAATCATTCCCGGTTTCCCGAAGGACAAAAAATGATTCGGGATAGGGAATCAAAAGGGAGAGTACGGTATTTCCTTTATACTTTCTACCTACTCTCATTACCCCACTCACCCATTCTCCCATTGAGTCCCGTGGGATACATGTTACAGCGCTGCCATCCCTTTTGAGTCCCGTTGCCATCCCGAAAGCCCAGCCAGTGAGGCGGGCGGACAAAAAGTGCGGCGGTTGAGGCAATCAATACGCAGTTTTTTTGTTGAGACCGCGATTTCAGCCTCGGGCATGCTATGGCTCGTGTGGGGCGATGAGCAAGTCGCGATCCGGGCGTGACATTATCCTGTATGGACTGCCGTTCTTCGGCTTCCTACTGGCCGGGTGGTACGGGTTGTCCAGTGTGGTGCAGAGCAAACGCGACATCCGAGTAAGGCCTTGGGTTGGACGCCAGTTATGAGAGAGTTCCACTCAACCACCCAACTGTAGCTGTACTTGATCGATGAGCATGGTGTCTGCAGGGGGCCACACGAGGTCTAGACTCTCTGGAGGAGATGGATCCTGTAGAGCGCATGCGCCAGCGCTACGGGCTGGGCACTGATGCAGCTGGTGGTAGCCGCCGCTCACTGAGGCAGGCAGCCACAACTGCAGAGGGTGGTCAGACTCCTCTGCGCAGCCTGGAGGAGGAGCTAGCAGATACGCTGAGGAAGGTGGAGATCAGAAACTGGGACTATGTGCCAGTGCCACGGACGGAGGTGGAGGATGAGGATGCGTAGCTGCCAGTGTGGCCAGGTGCTGGAAAGCAGTCGAGCCACTGCCAGCCTCTCCAGCCTCACTGTACTGGGAGAGTCAGCTTTCCCAGCCCCCAACTGCTGCACTTGGCCCAGTCCCACCACCCCGAGCCCCCTCATGGGGCAGGTGGCTGGACCAGGGCACCAGACTGTGCCTGAACTTCCAGCGCAGCAAGCACAGAGTACAGCGCCCTTTGGAGACGTGCCGCTGGCAGGGCCTGGAGACCTGCCTGGCAAGGAGTCGAGGAGGAGGAGGCAAGGAGCAAGGAGGGCTACAAGGGCTATAAGCTGGTCAACCACTGCCGCCCACGACCAGGCAGCAGCTGCACCAGGCACACCAGCGAAACAAGGATGGCTTGGCCCCTAACCACCCATAGCTCATTAGGCTGTCAGCATTATCAGGCATCAGGCAGTGAGTTATGATGGGAAGCTCAGTGATGTTGGGACCTGCCTAGGCTTAGGGGGCTGCGAGGTGCACCCGATCGCCCACAAGTCAACACCTTGACAAGTCTTGCATGGATGTCTTTACAAAAATGCATGGAGATGCTGGGTGGGTCATCCTTGGTAAATGGTCACCCCCGCCATTGGCTGCACCCCCATGGCTCAAGAGATAACTTTCTTACTCATTTCTGCACAGATGAAGCCGCCGATTGATGCGATGGGCTGCTTGTGGCCTGACGAGTGTGCTGCCAGTCCCAACGGTTTGCCGGGTGGCTGGCCCCCAACATGCGACGTGTTCTTGGGCCTCGTAGACACTCCTAGCAACTGCTTTAGGCAGCCTGGACCCAGCGCGGAGTGAATTCGCATCGTGACTGGACATTACAAGTTTTCAGGTCGGCACGCAACAGTGTTGCTACGTCACAGCACGCATTGAGACCCTTTCCCAAGCTAGGGGCATGAGTGCGACGGCGGATTGCTGGCAGGTGCAAGCCGTCGAATTACAGGTTGCACAAGATGCTGAACGCATTGGTGCCTGTGGCTCCCGAGCAACAACGAGCAGCAAAAAATAATAAAAAACATGAAGGGACTGAGCTGATAACTATGTTTGCCGTTGTGCAGGCTAGTGAAGGCCATGGTTGACAAGAAAAGGGGAGTGAAGGCTAACTGTGCCAATGTACAGAAAGCGAGGGAGGTTACGGCACAGCGGAGGGCTGCAGAGGCTGCTGGTCCCATTGAGATTGGGGCGCAAGCAGGGGCTGCTATTGCTGCTGAGGCTCAGGCCCAGGCTGATGCTGGTGCTGATGAGGCTGATGCGCAGTTGCCTCAGCTACAGGCAGACCTGCAGCACAGGGAGCAATAGCTTGCTCACAACCAGCGCATGCAGCAACTACAGCAACATCTCCAGGACCTCCAGCGGAGTGAGCTTCAGCGCAAGGAGCAGCAACTTGCTGATTTGGTGGCGCAGCAGCGGGCAGCTCTGCTGCAATGGGAGCATCAGTTAACTGAGCGGCTGCACCAGCTGCAGCAGCAGCAGGTGGACCTTAGCCGGAGGGAGCAGGATCTGACAGAGCGGCAGCACCAGCTTCAGCAGCAGCAGGCAGACCTAAATTCCATGGAGCAGCAGCAAGCTCGCATCCACACGTTGGCACCGCAGCTTCACAACTTACAGCAAGAGCTCAAGGCCCAACAGGTGGCTAAAGTGCAACGCGAGGTGCAGCAGAAGCAGACAGACCTGCTACTACATAAACAGCAGGTGGAGAAGCAGCATTTGGCTTATTTGCAGGCTATCAGCAACAACCACCCCCTCCCAGACCCTTCTCCATGCTCTCGCGCAAAGTTGGCAAGCCCACTTCAAGGGTGAGTTGAGGCCCTTGCCAAACATTTGTGCCATGATTCTTGCCCACATGCTCACATGCGCTGCCCGGTGCACTTCAGGGCACGCCATGACACCACACTGACGCCCATGCATTGTGGGATGCATGTGTGCATGTGCAGGCATCATATTGTGGCCCCCGCATTGTCCAACCCAACCCAGCCAGCGCCAAGCAGCCCTTCCTGCCTGCCACTACCACCTCTGCATGGGGGCACAGCCACTGAGTTGGCTGTGAGAGCCTTGGCACGGTCACTGACGAGGTACCTTAGCGCATGTCGCATGCCTGAGCCTCAATGGGTCGTCTCACTGGGGGTGCAGAGGTGTGGTGGTTCCACCAGGTGTTTAACAACACCCCCGCTGCCACGTGCTGGATGGCCTTTGTGGGAGGACTGTGTGACTGGACTGTGTGAGTTTGAATATGAGGCGGACAATTGATGTGGCTGGGTGTAAGGTGCACGAAGAGTCAATCAGCAGAATCTGCAGAATCATAAAAACGGCTTAAACTGATCGGCAGCGTACTAATGGCCGAGATTGTGACTGGGTGCATGGTGCATGAGAGCCAACTTTACAGCAGCATAGACGGCCCACAAAGGAGGGCATCGCGCAATTGTCAAAGGGACACGTTGGGACTCCTCACAACGAACCAACCAAGCTTGTCAAACCAGCATCTGACTTCCTGGTTGGACAGTTAAGTGGACTGCAAAAAGGCCCACATTTTGTGAAATCTGACATGGGTCACGTGACACAGAATAAACTGCACGCGTCCATGCCGCGGAGCCACCGAGCGCGATAGCTGTTTCCTGATCACAGCCCCACTAAGCAGCCCATTCCCGGCACAACGCGACCCCATCTTCCAACACCCCCGCCCGCCCCGGCACAGGTGCATATCAGGCCGAGCAGCCGCTAGCCTCGCGCTCGTGAGCTGCACAGCCCTGCGCAAGAATCGCTGAAAAACTCTTAAAGACCGGTAAGATGTTATCAGGGGTGCAGCCAATGGCGGGGGTGACCAAATGCAGTCTTGACTCTCTCTCACGGATGAACACAATATGCATGTTGCGACATGCTCTTGGTGCCTCAGAGGCTACCGCAGACATGCGTGCCCACAATGCAGTCTATAAGGGGTACTCATTGGGGTTCCCATGAGGTCCAAGCATACCCTGAGGTAGTAAATACAGGGCACCTTAGAAGGGTTGATGCAAGAACCAAGTGCTGGTAACATTGGGAAACACTCAAGACCCACATGGACCATGCTCGGCACGTAGCTGGCGTATCCCTTTCCCGTGCCTCCATGCGGTGGCGAATAACATGGCCTGCTCCGAGGGTTGGAAGTCCGCGCATGTGCCAGTGAAAACTCATGCAAGTCGTAACGACGACTAGCGTCGGCATTGTGTGAGTACCGCGCCAAGCAATAGCTGAAGCCAAGCTATGGACCTGACACTTCAGCGTTGAGGGCGACAGAGACTTACATTTTGCGGCGCACCCGGCTCCTGCCTAATGAGCGGCTTGGACTGCAGGTTCGCCGGAAAACGTTGTTGCTGAAAACGCCGCGACAGCCCACTGCCGACACTTTGGCCTCTGGCTTGCAGACATGCAACCACCAGCACTCCGGGAGCCTCGCTGGACGGGATGGCTCATGCTGTTTGGTCGCCGCACGAGCAGGAACTGTTAAATGAGCTCTTACTTGAGTACCCTGCGGAGCAGTCGGCGCCCACGGAGCGTTACATACACATCGCGGCAGGCATTCCCAACAAAACGGTCAGGGATGTTGCCCTACGCATTCGTTGGATGCTGCAGCAGCAAAAGCAGCATTTCAAGGCTAAGGAGGAGCACCCCAAGAAGCACAGCAAGGCATCTAGGTGTGCACAAGCTTCTGCAGGCAACATGACCTTCCCAGACCCCCCTGCCCTCATGGCATCTCCTCAGCATTCCATGCTGTACAGTCTGGACCTCCTTCCTCCCGTCACTGGTTTCCGCCTGCTGGGCATGGACGATAGCCCTGACTTTGATCACCCCCAGCACGACTTGGAGCTGTCACTCAACGCCCTGGACCTGCCTTCAACTAACCTGCCAAGCTTGCACCTCCATACAGCTCTAGCCAGGTCTAGCACCCCCCTCCCTCTTCTTTCCAACCCCACGCTTCACAACATGCAAGGACCCACCCCTCCCCAGCCCCTCCTACCACGAGCTAAGCACGAAGGGCCACCCCATGCTCAGCTCAGCCTCCAACTGCCCAGCCTGCCAGCCCTCAATGCGGCTGCCTTGCCTAGCCCTGGCCGAGCTGGGAGCACGCCTGGCAGCAGCCCCGCCTTCCCTCCCAGCTTTCCCTGTTGGCCAGGCGGGCCGCACTTCCCTGGCCTGCCCAGCCTGGCCTTGAGGCCCACCCCTTCACTGCAGCCAGAGCAAGAGCCGCAGCAGCAGCTCAGCCTGCGAGAAGGTGTCGGGGGGCTGCAGGTTGAGCCGGGTGAGCCTGGGATGCAGCCTGGTGCGGGTGCAGGCGCACAGCCGGGCAGCGCACGTGCTCAGGGGCCAGGCCAGGGGCAGGCAGACCCTGACCACAGGCTGCCAGGACTAGGCCAAGCGCTGCTCCAGGGCACAGGCAAGCTGCTGCACCCTGACCCTGACCACAGCACAGGGCGGGGCACTGCACTGGGGCTAGGGGGCACCTCGCAACCCCCTAAGCCTGGCCGCCCCGCTGGCGAACCCCTTGGCCTGGACACAGGCGTGAAGCTTGAGGCTGCGGGAGGGCTGGCCAGTGGTCAGGGGGGTGCCGTCGCAGCGCAGCTGCAGGGCCTGCTTGACAGCAATGCGGGGCTGCTGGCGGCCTTCAAGGCCAACATGGCGCAGTGCAAGGTGGTGGAGAACACGGGGCTGCTGATGCAGTTCAGGGACACCCTGATGGCCACCCTGCAGGTCATGAACAGCTCACAAGGTGGGCGGCAGGGGACCTGAGGGGGCCGGCAGCCCAGGCAGGGATGGGGAAGCAGGCAGGGCAGGGTGAGGCACGGCAGGTGCAGGGGGAAGGGTGAGTGCAAGGGCAGCATCGGGGCTGTCAGGATGTAAAGGCCAGAATGAAAGGGTGGCATGAATGAATGGCAGGGATGACAGGGAGGGAAGGGCGGAATGAGAGGCAGGGTAGGGCTGGGAGGTCAATGGGGCAGCATCAGCGGGTGCTGCCAGTGGGGGAGGTGCAAGGCTTCACAACCTGGTGCACCGTGGTCACACTCCAGCACTACAGCTGATGCACCGCTGGTGCCCTGTGAGCAGCTGCGGCAGGGGGCAAGCAGGGGGGCCTACCAGGAGGGGAGAGCGCCTAGATGACCTCGCTAAGACTCTTGCCTGCCACTTGCAGCCTAGTCACCCCTTCCTCCCTTGCTGCACCACCCGCCCTCTACCCCGCCTCATCGTGCACCACATCACCTGGCTGGCCTTGCCTGGCAGAGACCCAGCAGCTGGTCTGTGGCTCAGCAATGCAAGCCACCCTGCCTGCTGCTGTGTGTGGCCCGGCTGCTGTGCAGGCGCAATGTTGAACATGCCACCCCTCCCCGTGCAGCTCAACCTGGAGCAGGCAGCCCGCTGCCTGCCGCCCCCCCGGCCTCCCAGCATGCACCCCCCCTCATGCCCTCTGCCTGGCCCAGGCCCAGGGACCCTGTCCTGGCCCCCGGGCTTCCCCCACCTGCTCCCGCCTGGCATGCCTGCCATGCAAGGCATGGGCATGCTGGGCTTGCATCCCATGCAAGCCATGATGATGGGCGGCGCCATGGGCCTGCCCCCGCATGGGGCTGCCAGTGGGATGCTGGGGTCCGTGGGACCAAGCCTGCCAGGTGTGACGCAGCCAGGCCTGACGATGCCTCCCGGCTCTTGGCTGCCGCCCCTGGCTATGCTGCAAGGACCACTGGCGCTAGGGCCCTTGCCAGAGCTGCCGGTTCCCCCATCAGCCGGCCAGCACCAGCCAGGGCAGCAGCAGCAGCAGCAGGAAGGGCAGCAGCTGTGCGCCCTCCCTCCGCCCATCACCCTCATGCCTGGCCCCCTCCTCCCCTGCACCTCAGGAGGGGGTTCAGGCGACCCAGGCCAGGTGCCCTCCCTTGCCACAGGCAGTGGCAGTGCTGGGGACTTTGGGGCTGCCGGCAGCGGCCAGGCCAGTGGCAGTGCTGCTACCAGTCGGCTGCACGGCTCAGGGGCGGCAGCCGCCCTCACACGCCCCTCCTCCCGCTGTGGCTCAGACCAGGAGGTGCTGAAGCCCGGCAGTGCCAGGTCAGGCAGCAGCCGGGACCCATTCCCTGGCCTAGACCAGCCAGCCTCGACCTCAGTGCCCAAGCCTGTGCAGCCTCTTGCACTGCAACAGGCCACGCCCCCTGCCCCGGCAGCAGCACTGGCTGCCGAGCATGCCCCACCTGCCGAGCAGCCGCTGCTGTGTGGCCCTGGCTCCAGCCCAGGGGAGGACACCAAGGGCCATGGTGACAAGAGCAGTGGCAGTGGCCTCAGCATGGCCTGCAGTGGAGGTGGCAGCGCGCAGGCAGCCCACCTCATGCACTGCAGCCCAGATGCCACACCTACCACCACTGCCCAGCCTGCCTCCGCAGCCCCTCAGGCCCCTCAGCCCCCAGTGCCTGCCCCCCAGCCCAGTGCTGCCAGCAGGCCCAGTTGGGTCAGGTCCGCCACTGCCAGCGGCAGCAGCCGGGAGGGGGCCCAGCAGGGTGCCCAGCCGCAGCCGGCTCAGGCGTCTGGCTGCCTGGATGCCCCTGTAGCCCAGACTGCCACTGCGCCTGCAGGCCTGCCGGCTGCTGCAACAGCTGCTGGGCTGACTGGCACGCTGGGGGTGGGGGGGACCGTGGTTGCCGCCAGCGTGCCAGTGCAGGTGCAGGAGGGGGGCTCCTTGGCAGCTCCTGCACCTGCAGCTGGGGCTCCTGGTGGCAACCCGGGTGCAGTCATGCCTGGCTGGCTGCCAGGTTGGCCGGGGCAGGGAGGCCCACATGGCGCCCAGGGGCCTGCAGGGCATATGTTTGCTGGCATGCATGGTGCCATGGCCCATGCTCCCATGCAGCACATGATGATGTCACCCTTCATGCAAAACAGCCCCATGGGCATGCCGGGGCCATGGGGGCCAGGGATGCCCATGCTGCCCGCCTTCTTCCCTGGCCAGGGCTCCTGGATGGCTATGGGCCCCCCGGGGCTTGGTGCACCGGCAGGGGCTGCACAACCGCCGGCTGCGCAGCAGCAGCAGCAGCACATGCAGATGCAGCAGCAAATGCAGATGCAGATGCAACAACAACACATGCAGATGCAGCACTTTGCTCACATGCAGCAGCAGCAGCAGCAAATGCAGTTTCAATACCATGCACACCAGATGCAGTTCATGCAGCAATAGCGCATGGCGAGCCCAACAGCAGCCACCACGTGCCAAACAGCCTGAACAGGCCGGCACAGCCCCTGCATGCGTGGCAGGGCAGTGCAGGGCCGGACAGTGGGAGTGCTGGTCAACACTCCACCCAATGACAGCGCGCTTGATGGGGTTGGCAGGACTTTGCATAGGGCTCATAGGGGGCAGCATCCCTGCAAAGGGAGGAGCGGGCCTCTCTTGCCTCCAGGGTCAGGTGGCCCACACAGCAGCACACCACACCACACTACACCACACCTGCTTCTCTTTTCTGCCCTGCATCTGATGATGATGATGATGATGATGCTGCACTGCCCTGATCCGCACCGTGCTCCGTGGCTGCGGTGGCTTGCATGGTGGCGGCAGCAGCGGTTAGCGTGGGGCTGGATGGTGCACTTGATGGCAGTCAGCCTGGGGCAGAGCCACTCTTCAGGCAAACCACCTTGGCCGCTACCCCTCTACCCACACTCTGCTGTCACACTCTACTGTGTGACCATGGCCTGCCATTGTGCCCTTTCACCAGTGGGTGAGTAGCTCAAGCAATGCACTGCAAAGCAATGCAGCGCTGGCTTAGTTAGAACTCTCCCTCCTTCATAGCATGAATGCCATGTTGCATGCATGTATGGTGTTTTGGAGAGCAGGGGCGTCGCCTGCAAAGGCGGCAGTTGTGGGTGACCGCGGCAGAGCTGGTCAGTTGCATGGCTATCAAAGCCTAATGTGCTTGCTCCTTGTCACATTGGTTGCAGCTGTAGCAGCAGCATGTCAGCGTCCACAGCATCACAGGCCAACAAGGGCCGACGCCAGCCTGGCAAGTGCCAGGTCCTAGCACATGCTCACAGCCCAACACTGTGCTGCAGCATGGTGGCATGCCGTGCATTTACACATGTGGCCGGATAGGGATCAGCTTTTGCCTGTAGGTCTGTCAATTTTCAACGGCCCTTGCCCCAGCAAATGAGGCCATTACGCCAGCAAGAGGTGCAAGCTGACCTGCTGCCTGCTACACCTACCCTCAACGCGTGCTGCGCCTCAGCACACTGCACAGGCACCTACCACCTTGCTGTGATGCCCCGTCGTTCAGTCCCGCCGTGCCAGGGCGGGGTTACTGTTGTTGCCCATGCACGCTGTTCCGTTGGACCCAGCCTGCCCAGGCTGTAACGTTAGCGTTGGGTTTGTTTGGTACCCCGTCATTGCTGTCATGCGTGCCACTGCACTAGGGCTGCTGCGGGCGTCAGTAGGGTGTTGTGCTGGTGGTGCCCTGGAGCCTCCCATTGCACGTGTTATGTATGTGTGTGGCAGTGCGAGTTGTTGTGACGTATCTAGCGTGTGTAAGTCAGCTGTGATACTTCTGAGAAAGTATTCAAATGGGTCAGCACATGATTCCTCTACTAATGGGTAGGAGCTGCGTTATCTGTAATCCGCACTGTGTGTCTGAGACAAACAGCACCTAATATCCTACCTCCTAAACCCTATCTTATCCTATCCTATCCTAGACCAATACCTAGTATCGTACCCCCACCCCCTTGCGAGGGTGGGGCGATCAATGTTGGCATGAAACACATGCTCTAATGAAAGCAACAGCTTAAGCATTGCCTGGTGCACACATGCTACTGTGCTACAGGCTGCTGGGCTTGGGCCTTGGGTGCTCGGTCTCGCAGCTTCTTGACGCCCAATACTGGGTACTCCTTGCCCTTGGCAGAAGCCCTTGCTCGGTGTCCCCACCTGCACAGCTCCAGTGAGCGCCACTTGCTCTCACCTGCCCGCTGGAGGTTGAGGGCTGCATTGCAGTCCCTGTCCACCCATTTGCCAAGGTCCCCAAGGGTAGCCTGGTCCAGCTCAGGGCACCACATGAGGCCCCGCACTGGCGCCTCGAACCTCCAGGCTGACCGCAACAAGCGGTGCTGCACCTGACCTGCCTGGGGCATCCCACCTCCGCCCATCGGTCCAGCTCCTTGCCAGGCAGCCTATCCGTTGGCCTGCCGCTGTTGGCCCTCTCCACCACCTTGCGGCAGGCCTGCAGCACGGCCTTGGCCCCCCACCCACCCCGGGGGCCAATGCCTGCGTTGCCAAAGAACACCACCAGCTGCTTGCGGGTCCCCCACCGCTTCTGGGACTCAATGGCTGCCTCCTCCTCCAGCTGCATGGCACACACGGCACACAATGCGCATGACATCGTTGAAAGGACTGGGGACTTGGTACCTAGCAGGTCACATGTGGGGTGGTCATCAGCATCTGGCACTGCCCCTCCACCCCTACCCTTGGCACTCCCACCTTGAAGTAGCGCTCCAGGACCTTGTCCTGCTCGCCGTACAGCCTCATCCTTTGCTCTGCCCACTTGGGATGCAGGTACTCCCTCCACACTGCATCCCAGGTGGCCAGGGTGACGGCCACATGCCGCTGGATGGCCACCTGGGAGGTGCCTGCTGGGGTGGCTGCTGCCAGGTGCTGCAGCTTGAGCTTGACGTTGTCATTCCACCGCTGAGAGTTGCGGCGAGCCTGGATCAAGCCGCTGTCATGCTGCACCTGGCTTCTGGTTAGCTTGCAGTCAGCAATGTACAAGCTTTGCAGGCAGCCGTCCTTATCCCACACCCCTAAAGCTGCGCTGACTGCCTGGATGGCGCCAGGGTCCAGCGCCATGCCCATCTGAGTGGCTGGGTCACACTGGAACGCCCGCTTGTCCGCCAGGCAGCTGCCTATGTCAGCTGGAGGGCGCTAGCTGCTGCTGCTGCTGCCAGAGGGGCCTGCTGTTGGGCTGCTGCCAGAGGGGCCTTCTGCTGGGCTGCTGCCAGAGGGGCCTGCTCCTTCAGCCTATCCTTACGCGCCGTCCCTGTTGACACGACAGGGCCTACCCAGCCCAGGCCCTTGGGCTTGGGCACCTTGGGTTTGGGCTGTTTGGGATCATCCGCGCCCTTGCGTTCCTTGACCTTCATCGCGCTTTGTAGTATACGGCACTTCGTGACTCTCTCCGCTCTCACGACTCTCACTCTCATTTGTCACAAATGGGTCAGCATGGGCCATCCAGGCCACCGCGTGCCACGAACTTTGCACCCGCTTGCTGTAGAGGTCTAGTCAGGGCTGTCCCCTGATTATTCCTTGCGCCCGCCAAAGTCGACACCTCGACGCCAAGCTTGTTTGGGTCATAACTGGAAGGCCGGAAGTGTTGTGTGGAGCCCAGATAGCCCCGTTTTCGAGTCGTGAACATTTTGCCGAACACATGTCGTCGGCCGTCCTGCTGGGTTAGCTGAACGTAAGCAGTGTGAAGCGTGGTACAATTCACGATGATTGTGGTCTCTGCTTGGCCTGGGAGGGCTTGCTTGCCTGGCCTAGTCGTAGGGCCGGCATGTGGAGAGTGCAACGGATTCCCAGCTGACAGAGGGCTTGAGCCTCAAGTTGAGGCGGTTAGATTTGCGCAATAGCTATGTGCCCCGGAGTAGAGCCCGGTGGCCCTATCGTCCTAGGGCTTGTAGACGCGTCCGTCGAGACACCGTCGAGACCAGCGCCAGCACACTCGGTGCACATCATCGCCGGAGTGCAGGGGCTGTGTGCAGGCCGGGTGCATTCACATGTATAGCGTCACGTTCAAGGTGGACCGGTGGTTTGCGCTTGTCCCACCCGTCAACATATGCAGGGTTGTAGCTCCAGGCAAGTCACGCAACAATGCTACGATCACTGCAGGCGTCGCCATCGTAAGCAGACTGCAACACCTGTCAGCTGTACGTTCAAAAGACAATACCCAAACGGAATTCTCAATATGGCAGCGCTGCGCGACCTTCAACTTTCAAATAGCTGCTGTGGGCAGCGCCTCAATGTGCAGGGCCTGGCTTTCTCGAGTTCGCGGATGCCACTCGCGAGCCCCACTCCAGCAGCTCCTTCGAGCAGTCGTCTCGGTCCACAAAGACCTCAATGAAGCACAAGTCGTCCGCATGCGCCGGGCTCGTGGCAGCTGCGATGGCAGCTACCAAGTCTTCCTCCGTGCGCACCTACATGCCCAACAGCCATCCCAGCCAAGCGCACTACAATGTCATTGTGGGCCATGTGCACTGAAGGCATGCCAAGCCGGGGCGTGCTCAGCAACTATCCCACGAAAAAACAACACGTCATGGTGGGCCCTGAGCCTGAAAGCATGCCGAGCTAGGGCACACAAGATTGACTAGTCTACCTGGGTCAATACGAGTAGCAAACACAGGCAGAGGCACAGCGCATGGATACAAGGCAGCAACGCCACCATGGAAACGCCATGTGACGATGATGATGTGTGATGATGATCTGAGACGACCCCCCAAGATGTGTGTCCCCGTGATGACAGCAACCAAGCTTAGGCGCCGCAGCAATCAGTGCCTGCAGATCACACTGCTGTGCGCCTCCTAGGTGCCTCCTCCACCCAACCCTAGGTGTGTCCTGTACCCCAGCAGCGCGCAGCGGGTTGCTGCTGCTTGCAGCCCATCACCTTGGTAGTCCACAGCTTGCCATGCCCGTTGTGCAAGGCCTCCACCAAGCCCGTGTAGTTCCAGGGTTGCACTCGGTTGTATGGGCCGTCATGGATTTGCACCTGCCGAGCACAGGGGAGTGCAGCCGCAGCCACCCTGAACCCCACACACGTGAAATTGCTTGTCTCGCCTGCTGTGCCCGCTTGCTTGCCAGAGTTTGCTGGTTTGCGTGTTGCAAGAGAAGTCGCTTGCCATGCTGCTGTTGACAGACCATGACGCGCCTCACATCACCCCCATGAGCTGCGTGCCTCTCTAGGATGGAGGTGATGGTTTCACACTGTGTGGCCTACTGGCCTTCCTGGCCACGGCTACTGGGCCTTGCTGGCCAAGCATGGGTACGTACTCTTGGATGCCTGGCCACTCCACGTAGGTTCCGAGTGAGCGTGCATGAACAAGGCTACTGCATGCCGATATGTTCACATGGCTTGGCTCTTCCCATAACTCTTCAGAGTGTGGGACAGCCCTGGTGCACCCCCCACTCGCCTCAATGGTGTAGCCGTCATTGTTGATGAGGAACATGATGGGGTTTAGGCCAAAGCGCATGATGGTGGACACCTCCTGGGCTGTCATCTACACGGCAGCAGCCCGGCAGCAGCAGCAGCAAGCAGGCGGGCAGCGAGGATAAGGGTTGCAGGGGGGCAGAAGGGCGGCCAAGGGATAGGCTAAGTGGAGCCAGGCAAAGCGCGAGGGCAGGCAAACTGCATGGTTATTGCGCCCTCGCACTCCCCTTCCCCCTCCCCCTCCCCCTTAGCTGTAAAAGTGGGGTGAGAGGTTACCTGGAACGAGCCATCCCCGACCATGGTCACGACCCGCTTGTTCTTCTTTGGCGCATGGGCTGTGGCGCCCACTCCCGCCTCCCCCAGTGTCAGAGCGCCCACATCCGGCAGGTGCGCGCCGCCCTGCCCCTCCACCGCCTCTGCTGCCTGGCTGGTGGGGCGCTGTAGCGGGGGAGGCCGGCTCACTGCCGCAGCCATGCCCAGGGTGCAGCCAACAGACCAGCCGATGGAGCCGTAGCGCATCTGGGGTCAGGCAGGGCACCAGGGAACAGCAGCAGGGGGTGGGCTGGACTGGGCTGGGCTGGGGTGGGCTGGGGTGGCCCAAGGCAGCAGGGGGGAGCAGGGGTGGGGGCTGTGGCCTGTAGGTCACCAGGCTGCCAGCCCACCTGCATTTCGTACCCGCAGCCCCGAGGCAGCAGCAGCTTCTGGGTGTTGAACCAGGAGTCGCCCACCTGGGGGGGCAGGGCAGAGCAGGCCTGGGCAGCAGCTGCAGAGAGCGTCACAGCTGGCAGCTGGCAGGAGGCGGGAGGGGTCTGGCGGGTGCTTGAGCCCACGGTGGGTGTCCTGCTGTGGTCCACCGTGTGTGGGCCATGTGGGCCCAGTGCCCTGACCTCCATGGTGGGTGGGCCATGTGCATGGATGACCTGCTCTGCCACGCTGCCCGTGGGTCGGCCCTGACTATACCGTCTCCAATCTTGCGCAGCCACCCTCAGCCCTTGAGCACATTGCCTTGCTACCGCCGCTAAGAAGTGCCCTGACGTCCATGGTGGTGGTGTGGCGGCAGATGGGGTGGCTGGGGCTGAGCAGGCGGGCAGGCGGGGAGGCGGGCAGGTGTGCAGCAGGGGTGGTGGCGGCCCAGGCGGGCAGCCGGCGGGCCAGCGTGTCCGATGCCTCACCTCACTGATCAGCACCATGTCAGGGTCGAGCATGGCCTGCAACGGGTGGTGGGGGAGGGGGCAGCGGGGGTCGGCGCAGTCACCAGGCCGGCAGGGCAGCAGGCAAGGAGGTCCATCAGGGCGGGGCGCTGGCAACCTTGTTCCCCGCACACCAGCCGACCCCACAGCCACCTCTGACGCTGTGGAGCACACCACACGCACCCAACCCAGCAGCAGGCTCCTTGTGAAGCCCGGGCGGCTGTAATGACACTTGCAAGGACCCCCACCGCCAGCCTGCTGCCGGAACGCTCCATTCAGCTTGCTCCCCTGAGCTGAGCACCGCGACCACCCCCTGCACGCCATCGCGCCTCCTAACCCCTCCTTGGTAGGCAACATCTGCTGTGACCCGCCCCGGTCAGCCGGGCCCGGCTGCCTGTGGCTCCTGCTGGCCCTTGCCTGCAGGTGCTTCCCGAACACGGTCATGATGAGGGGGGTGCCGGGGGCCTGGGGTGGTGGCTCGGAGCGTGGCAGGGCCATGCGCTGGAAGATGCGCACTGAGTTGTTGTTGGGCTTCACCCTGAGGCCCAACAGGGGAAGGGTGGGGGAAGAGGGTGGGTTAGGTCCAGGTCAGGGTTAAGGGAGGGGAGGGGAGGGGGAGGACCCCAGGGGTGGGTGGAGTGGGTGGGAGGTCTTGGGGAGGGGCAGGAGGGCCCGCTCATGGTGGTGAGGATGGGTGGTGTGGGGCGGTCGAGGGTAGGGCAGCAGGCAGTGGACCTCCTTGAGATGATGCAGTGTGGTGGGAGGTCGGGAGGAGGGGGAAGGGGAGGGTGGGTGCGGTGCGGGAGGGCGGCAGGCACAGGGTGGGAGTTGTTGGGATGCTGCGGTGTAGGCCCGCCTGCCCCTGTTGTGGAGGGCGCAGGGTGGAGGCCAAGGCAGGGCTGAGACAGCGACAAGGGTGCAGGGGCCTGGCTGCTGGTGGCGCTGCAGGGCCTGGGTGACGAGGGTGACGAGGGGGGGAGGGAGGTGTGGCGGGCTGCCTGCTCACCTCTTGGCTAGAGCGTCCAGGAAGGCCTCCTGCACAGCACAGCGCCACACACTGTGGGCTGCACAGCTGCATAGGGGCACTGGTGCATAGCGGCTGGGGCTGCATGCTGCACAGAGTGGAGGTAGGGGGAGGGGTGGGGCCATGTGAGGTGCTGTCAGGCAGCAGGTTGCCCCACACTGCCCTGCAACACATGACAAACACCAGGCTGGAGTGGCTCACCGGTCCTTGCCAGGCTGCATGGTCTATGACAGGCAGCGTGGCGGAGGCATCCTCCATCATCACCCACCCCGTAGGCACGGCACCCCGGCAACCAGGGACCCCTTACCAGTGCGCACCCACTGCGCTGTGAGCCATGTGTTGAGAGCCAACTGACTTGTGTGCCTTACTGGGGCCTATGACTTGAACAGGGCTGGCTGGCTGGCTGGCTGGCTGGCTGGCTGGCTGGCTGGCTGGCTGGCTGGGGTGCCCTTCCCTCAAGGAGCTGTGCCAAGGCCACTGCACCGCTGCAGTTCTGCTTCGCACCTAGGGTTGCTTGCAGTGCATCCACCTGCCCCTGCTCCCTAAACATAACACTCACAGGCGCACCTACTCACAGGCAGCACCAACTCACCGTGTCAATGCAGCCGAAGGTGGTGCCACCGCAAATGGTCACGCGCCCATCGCCAACCTGCAGCAGCAGCAGCAGCAGCAGCAGCAACACGCAGCCTCCTGCACATCAGCAGCCTCGTCAGGCAGGACCTGCAGGCTCCCTTCTCCGGAATCCCATTGAGCCCCATCCCCTGCCCCACCTCAGCTGTGTGGCGCCCCCGCCTGCCCGCTGCCCCCCACACCTCAGCTGCTGCCCCGCCCACCGCCTGGCTGCCCCCCTCCGCACACACCGCCAGCCTTGGTCGCTGCAAGCCTAGCTGCCCTGGCCTGCATTTGCTCGGTAGGGTCAGGTCAGGGTCAGGGGTGGTCCTGGCTACCAAGGGTTGATGGCGGTGGCAGCGCTGCAGGCAGATTAGCTCTAGGTGCTTGCTCACCAAACTTTGCTGATCCCCGGCTGTGGGCTTGTATTGTTTTAGTTTTGTTTGTCTGTGCTTGTTTCAACACGCGAGGGAGCCAGGCTGTGGGGTGCCAGGTTGCCTGATCAGGCTTCACACTGGGCAGTGCCTGTTCAGGACATGGCGCTGCACAGCCCTGACGGCTGCACCCACACAGCTGCAAGTGCCTGCAGCGGGCAGCCTTAAGCCACAGCTGCCACTGTGTTCAGGGTGCAGGGGGCCTGACCTTGATGACCTTGCTGGGCTGCAGCAGCAGCGACCAGCCAGTGGTGGAGTAGTCGGTCCACACGGTGCCGGCTGTCACCACATGGCTGGCGGCCTCCACCGCCTCACACACACCTGCAGCCAGCGCCATGCCAGCCGGCTGTGGGTCAGGGCCACGTCAGAGGGCTGCGCGCCAGGGCTGCAGGCTAGGGCCAGGGCCAGGGCTAGGGCCAGGAGCTGGGGTAGGGCCAGGGCCAGGCCCAGGGCCGCAAGGGAGCGGATGAGGGGTGCAGGAGCTAGTGTCTGCAGCCCACACCACCCATTCCACACCATTCCGTCACAGCAGCAGCAGCGGGCTCGCAGGGGCAGCTGGGCAGCAGGGATGGGGAGGGAGGGGCCTGGTGCAAGGGGCTCAGGCCAGCTCACCAGGCCAGGAGGTGGCGCCCCAGTACAGGCCCATGGCGTGCGGGTGGTCCTCAGCCACCAGCCCCTTGGCATCAGGCAGGTGGGCGTACTGCAGGCACACCAGGGGCAGGGCAAGGGCAAGGCTGGGGCCCAGGGCCAGGGCCAGCCGGGCCAGGGCCAGGGCCAGGGCCAGGGCCAGGGCCATGGGCCATGGCCAGGGCCAGGGCCAGGGGCCAGGAAGATGGTGGTGGGCAGGCCGAGGGGCCGAGGGGCAGGGTGTTCAGGGCAAGGCAGGGGTGGAGGCAGGGCAGGGGGGTAGGGCTGGTGGGCCCACCCCGGGGTTTGCCCCTGCTCCCTGGGCTGTCCCTACCTCACCGCATACTGAGACGCTTCAGCTAGGCGCATGAAGGCGTGGCGATTGCCCCCTGCCCTCAGCCGCGGACCTGGACACACACACAGTGCAGCAGCAGGCAGCAGACAGCCATGGCGCTCAGGCTGCGGCAAACCGCCTGTGCACCTCCTCAGACCCCTACACCTTACCGTGATGGGCGATTCATGCTGCTTCTTGGAAAGACACTGGACCAGAGCATGACCAGCAACAGCTAACCTGGCGTGATTTGTATCTTCCAGTAGGGCCCTGACCCCGCCCCAGCCCTGACCCCGCCCTGACCCAGCCCGCAGGCACGCACCTGCCAGCAGCACCGGCTTCTCGCTGGCGTCAAGCACCGCTACTGCGGCCTCCACCGCAGCTGCCAGGGAAGCCTCGTTGGTGTGTGGGGGGGTCAGGGCGAATGGCACGGGGGGGTGGGTGAAGGAGGGGTGGGACAGGTCCGACACATTGCACGCCACCTGGCAGGGCAGCACCAGGCAGGGCAGCAGCAGCCAGGCGGGTGGCAGGCGTCGCCCTGCCCTGCCCTGCCCTGCCCTGCCCTGCCCTGCCCTGCCCTGCCCTGCCCTGCCCTGCCCTGCCCTGCCCTGCCCTGCCCTGCCCTGCCCTGCCCTGCCCTGCCCTGCCCTGCCCTGCCCTGCCCTGCCACCAGGCCACCCGGGCAGGCCCACAAGGCTGGCACCAGGCCCACCAGGCATATGGCCCCACAGAGCAGCAGCAGGGCCACTCTGACCTCTGGCCCCACGCCCTGGCCCCCTGACCCCCTGACCCCTTGCTGACCGCCTCATCAAGCTGGCAGCTGGTCGTCCCCCTGTCCCTCCACTCATCTTACACCAGATCAGTACCCTACCCCCTAGCCCCCCCGCCCTACCCCCTGCTGCCCCACCCTCCCCCGCCCTCCCCCCTGCCCCCCGCCCTCCCCCTCGCCCCGTCCCCCCCACCTCAATCAGGGCAGGCTTGCGCTGCGCTAGCGCCGTGCTGAGCGCAAAGTCAATGAGTCGTGCCGCCTCCTCCACGTGCGTGATGCTGACCTGGGCACAGGTGACCTCCTTGAAGGCCCGCAGCTGCTGGTTGAAGTCAGGGGAGCCGGTGGTGTGGTGCCTGCAGCCAGCAGCAGCAGCAGCAGCAGCAGCAGCAGCAGCAGGGGGCCTAGGGGCCAGGCAGGCGCTGTGCTCATTGGTCAGCAGCGCTAGACAGCAGGTACAGCAGCCATGGGAGCTGAGTGCAGCAGCAGGTGAGCAGGGTAGGGGCCCTAGGTGGCAGGGGTTAGTCTGGGTCAGAGGGCGCAGCCCTATGGCGCTCCCTGCCCCTGGGCTGGTGTGCGCTGTACACAAGCGGCTGGAGAGCAGCCCTGGCGAGCAGCCCTGGCCCCCTGCGACACCATCACTACCACACCACTTCCAGTATGTGCTTCCAGTCATAGGGTTAGGGTTATGGTTAGGGTAGGGTTACGGTTGGGTTACGGGTTCTGAGGGTTAGGGTCAGGGTTAGGATTGGTCTGTGCTCCCCAGAAGGGAGTTTTGTCCCACTAGGGTCCCTCAACAAGGCCGTTCAGGGAGGGCGTAGAGAGGGCTGTGTCAGTGTCAGGCCTCACTCACAGCACCCGGTTGGCGCTGTAGTCATTGGAGTTTGGGTTGCCCGCAATCACAATGACTGGCAGGTCCTGCAGGCAGGCAGAGCAGCAGGGGTAAAGCAGCAGGGGTAAAACAGCAGCAGCGGCAGCGGCAGCGGCAGCAGCGGCAGCAGGACAGGCTGCTCGAGGCTTGAGACAGGCGCCACAGTGCAATGTACAGCGGTTGCCACCTGGCAGGAGCACCGCCCCTACACGGTGCACTAGGCAGCCTGGCAAGCAGACACCCTGCCTGCCGGACATACTGCAGCCCTGCCGTCACCCTGTCGCGCTGCTGGGCTGGCGGTGGTGTGGGTGGGAGTAGAACCCTGACCTCTGACATGGCGCCCGCAATGGCGTTGAAGACAGAAAAGGCACCGACGCCGTAGGTCACCACCACAGCCCCAATGCCCTTGGCGCGCGCATAGCCGTCAGCTGCATAGCCAGCATTCAACTCGTTGCAGCACCACACCTGCAGCCCCCCAAACCCCATCCCCAACCCCCATGCAGGCAGGCAGGCATTTGTCAGACCAGCTGGGTTGGCAGACCAGCTCTGAGTTGCAGTCACACAGTTTCAGCGGCACCTCGGTCACAGGTAGGTGGGAGCTCAATCATGGCTGAAGGCTGACCCAAGGTTGGTGTCCCAGGGATCAACCTCACCAACAAATCAGGGAGTGGCGGGGAGTGGTTTTTGAAGACCTGGCTCTGAGACCCACCATCTCCAGAGCAGGGTGTTTGAGCAGCTGGTCCAACAAAAGCAAATTGTAGTCTCCTGGCTGCATGCGGGAAGGTGGCCAAGCAGAAACAAAGTCAGCACGCCGTGCAAGCCTATGCCTGTGTCCTGCAAGTGCAGGAGGTGCCTGCGCTCCTGGGCTGCACAGCTCTTCCCACAACCATTCGCTGCACCTGCTGTGCGCCAGAGCAGTGGTGCTGTGTCAACCCCGACACTCACGACAGCAAAGGCTGTAGTGCAGCCCAGTTCCACCAGGCGGTTGGCAAGATGCACCCCAAGGTTGGGAGCAGAGCTGCTATCGCCGTGTGAGGCGTGCTCATGAGGATTTACGCCTGAGCCTATCACCGTCCGGGCCATTACCATCCCTGTCTCGGTCATGTCAGGCTGCGAGGAAAGCAGAGAGGGCGAGTGGGCGACGAGATTGTGCATCCGGGAACCGAGCGAATGCAACGTGCTGCAGTCGCGCAGAGTGTGAGTATACCGGCACTATCGCGATCGCGATGCAGCGATCACAAGGACGGCATCGCTGACATTTGTTCCTGACATTAGTCACGAACCTCTTGCGGCTCAAAAGATCGTTACGAGCTCCGCAGCTCTGGGTGTAGCTGTGTGAGTTGCAGCGCGATACACTTTGCGTGTTGCGTGATTCTGTGCATAGTGTACGCACACGGGCTATCGGGGCTTGAATGCAAGTCACACTAGGATTCTATTTCCGATACAGTACGACATTGGCCCTGTTCGCACTCGATTCGTTTTTCGATATTCGATGTCGTTGACGGTGACTGGCTAACTGCCTCCTTTTTTTTTTGCGCTGGCATCGCTGATGGGCGGCTACTAGTTTAAGGAGCAACCTGAATTGGGACGCAGTAGCTCAACAGCTAGAGGATGATGATGAGGATTGGGAGCGTCTGCGCGAAGATGAAATTGCTGATGATGACCGACGACGTCGCGAACACGAAGACCTCATGGTCATGGCTGTGCTTATGCAAAGGCGCCCACCAATGCGGTAGGATGCTGCAGCCACATGTCAAACATGTTGTCTCCACCTGCTTGTCCTTACATTCGCCGCATCACCTCATCGCCCAACACAGAAGGCGTTGGACTGTCAGGCCCCGGTCCTTGCCATTCTACAGCACAGTGCTCATGGCAAATGACATCGAAGGCTTGCATAGGCTGGCCCTGCCGTGCCAGCATCGGCGACGTTTGCGTCTGAGCTCGCGCCTGTAAGAGGAGACGCAGCTGGGCCTGCAACTGTGGCAGAATGGGCTGCTGCATTTGTCGCAGCGGACTTCCCTGTACGGCTACCCTGCTTAAAAGATTCCTTCACCTGACCCAACGGCCCGTCATTCTACATCATTTTAACCTTGGTTCAAACGCGGCGGAAAGGAGGCTAGAATGATGTAGAATGACGGGCGGGTACTTTCGTTAAAGTGCAAGAACCGACGAAACCGACCGCCCCTCGCCGTCTCCTTTGGGGCTGCTGAGCAGCGCCCCTGACTGCTGTGAATGCGTAATCTAATCGTGCAGGGTCACAACGAGCAGGGGCGCGGCCAATGGCCCTAAACGCGATAAAGTGCGTCGGTTAGGCGAGAAAAACGAAAAACGAAAAACGAATCGAGTGCGAACAGGGCCATTGTCTCTGATGGCTGTCGCAAGCCAGCACACTTAGGAAAAACAACGACGAGGCTCCAGGGTGCCATTAAAGATGTATCTGCGGGTGGGAAGTGGGCCCCTTCCCCCCTGCCCCCTTCCCCCCTGCCCCCTTCCCCCCTGCCCCCTTCCCCCCTGCCCCCTTCCCCCCTGCCCCCTTCCCCCCTTCCCCCCTGCCCCCTGCCCCCCTGCCCCCTGCCCCCCTGCCCCCTGCCCCCCTGCCCCCTGCCCCCCTGCCCCCGCCCCCCTGGCCCCACCCCCCCCCGCCCCCGCCCCCCCGCCCCCGCCCCCCCGCCCCCGCCCCCCCGCCCCCCGCCCCCCCGCCCCCCCGCCCCGCCCCGCCCCGCCCCCGCCCCGCCCCGCCCCGCCCCGCCCCGCCCCGCCCCGCCCCGCCCCGCCCCGCCCCGCCCCCCCCGCCCCGCCCCGCCCCGCCCCGCCCCGCCCCGCCCCGCCCCGCCCCGCCCCGCCCCGCCCCGCCCCGCCCCGCCCCGCCCCGCCCCGCCCCGCCCCGCCCCGCCCCGCCCCGCCCCGCCCCGCCCCGCCCCGCCCCGCCCCGCCCCGCCCCGCCCCGCCCCGCCCCGCCCCGCCCCGCCCCGCCCCGCCCCGCCCCGCCCCGCCCCGCCCCGCCCCGCCCCGCCCCGCCCCGCCCCGCCCCGCCCCGCCCCGCCCCGCCCCGCCCCGCCCCGCCCCGCCCCCGCCCCGCCCCGCCCCGCCCCGCCCCGCCCCGCCCCGCCCCGCCCCGCCCCGCCCCGCCCCGCCCCGCCCCGCCCCGCCCCGCCCCGCCCCGCCCCGCCCCGCCCCGCCCCGCCCCCGCCCCGCCCCGCCCCGCCCCGCCCCGCCCCGCCCCGCCCCGCCCCGCCCCGCCCCGCCCCGCCCCGCCCCGCCCCGCCCCGCCCCGCCCCGCCCCGCCCCGCCCCGCCCCGCCCCGCCCCGCCCCGCCCCGCCCCGCCCCGCCCCGCCCCGCCCCGCCCCGCCCCGCCCCGCCCCGCCCCGCCCCGCCCCGCCCCGCCCCGCCCCGCCCCGCCCCGCCCCGCCCCGCCCCGCCCCGCCCCGCCCCGCCCCGCCCGCCCCCGCCCCGCCCCGCCCCGCCCCGCCCCGCCCCGCCCCGCCCCGCCCCGCCCCGCCCCGCCCCGCCCCGCCCCGCCCCGCCCCGCCCCGCCCCGCCCCGCCCCGCCCCGCCCCGCCCCGCCCCGCCCCGCCCCGCCCCGCCCCGCCCCGCCCCGCCCCGCCCCGCCCCGCCCCGCCCCGCCCCGCCCCGCCCCGCCCCGCCCCGCCCCGCCCCGCCCCGCCCCGCCCCGCCCCGCCCGCCCCGCCCCGCCCCGCCCCGCCCCGCCCCGCCCCGCCCCGCCCCGCCCCGCCCCGCCCCGCCCCCGCCCCGCCCCGCCCCGCCCCGCCCCGCCCCGCCCCGCCCCGCCCCGCCCCGCCCCGCCCCGCCCCGCCCCGCCCCGCCCCGCCCCGCCCCGCCCCGCCCCCGCCCCGCCCCGCCCCGCCCCGCCCCGCCCCGCCCCGCCCCGCCCCGCCCCGCCCCGCCCCGCCCCGCCCCGCCCCGCCCCGCCCCGCCCCGCCCCGCCCCGCCCCGCCCCGCCCCGCCCCGCCCCGCCCCGCCCCGCCCCGCCCCGCCCCGCCCCGCCCCGCCCCGCCCCGCCCCGCCCCGCCCCGCCCCGCCCCGCCCCGCCCCGCCCCGCCCCGCCCCGCCCCGCCCCGCCCCGCCCCGCCCCGCCCCGCCCCGCCCCGCCCCGCCCCGCCCCGCCCCGCCCCGCCCCGCCCCGCCCCGCCCCGCCCCGCCCCGCCCCGCCCCGCCCCGCCCCGCCCCGCCCCGCCCCGCCCCGCCCCGCCCCGCCCCGCCCCGCCCCGCCCCGCCCCGCCCCGCCCCGCCCCGCCCCGCCCCGCCCCGCCCCGCCCCGCCCCGCCCCGCCCCGCCCCGCCCCGCCCCGCCCCGCCCCGCCCCGCCCCGCCCCGCCCCGCCCCGCCCCGCCCCGCCCCGCCCCGCCCCGCCCCGCCCCGCCCCGCCCCGCCCCGCCCCGCCCCGCCCCGCCCCGCCCCGCCCCGCCCCGCCCCGCCCCGCCCCGCCCCGCCCCGCCCCGCCCCGCCCCGCCCCGCCCCGCCCCGCCCCGCCCCGCCCCGCCCCGCCCCGCCCCGCCCCGCCCCGCCCCGCCCCGCCCCGCCCCGCCCCGCCCCGCCCCGCCCCGCCCCGCCCCGCCCCGCCCCGCCCCGCCCCGCCCCGCCCCGCCCCGCCCCGCCCCGCCCCGCCCCGCCCCGCCCCGCCCCGCCCCGCCCCGCCCCGCCCCGCCCCGCCCCGCCCCGCCCCGCCCCGCCCCGCCCCGCCCCGCCCCGCCCCGCCCCGCCCCGCCCCGCCCCGCCCCGCCCCGCCCCGCCCCGCCCCGCCCCGCCCCGCCCCGCCCCGCCCCGCCCCGCCCCGCCCCGCCCCGCCCCGCCCCGCCCCGCCCCGCCCCGCCCCGCCCCGCCCCGCCCCGCCCCGCCCCGCCCCGCCCCGCCCCGCCCCGCCCCGCCCCGCCCCGCCCCGCCCCGCCCCGCCCCGCCCCGCCCCGCCCCGCCCCGCCCCGCCCCGCCCCGCCCCGCCCCGCCCCGCCCCGCCCCGCCCCGCCCCGCCCCGCCCCGCCCCGCCCCGCCCCGCCCCGCCCCGCCCCCGCCCCGCCCCGCCCCGCCCCGCCCCGCCCCGCCCCGCCCCGCCCCGCCCCGCCCCGCCCCGCCCCGCCCCGCCCCGCCCCGCCCCGCCCCGCCCCGCCCCCGGCATGTGCAATGCCAACGGCCATGTCTTTGTGCTCGATGGCGCTGCTGTCGTATGGCGCAAGTAGCTGCAGACAACAGTGCCAGCTTGTACCACAGAAGTAGGTTACCAAGCAGCAGCTGCCGGCTGTGCGTCGAGTTCACGGTCTACCTCACTGTCCGAGGCATCACGGCTCCCTAGATCTCCTACCAAGCTCTAGCAGCCATTCCAACAGGCACAGCGACAAACCAGTACATGTCACATGCTTGGCACTCAGACACCACCGTCCCAGACCCTCACCCTCACCCTTAACATGTCACACGTCATGTGACAAAACAGTACAAGCTAGCCGGGAGTCATGAACCTGGCTGCGGCGCCGTTGTGAGGCACTGAGCTGCAAGGCGCTGTGGCACTGAGCTACACTGAGTAGACTGAAGTTAAGCGCGGGGCCAATCATGGGAGTGACCAACTCCATGATGGGCCAACAATTGGATCACATGAGCATACATGCAGCATACGTGCCCACCATACAGCTACAAGCTGCTGATTCTCGCTGTTGGGGCCGCCCCACTAGGCCGGCAGTAAGGACGAAGAAAGATCCATGCATGAGCGATATAATGTGGGAAAGGGGAATTGAGGAACGGTGTATCTAGTTGCTGTCATCGGCAGTGAAGAAGTAACAGCCTCAGAATGCTTAGCCGCTTGAACCAAGGGGGCGTGCCACGGGACTCAATATCCCGAGGTCCCCGAGATTTTGCCACGCCAGTTGTCATCCGATGCGTAAGAGCAACGTGCCACAACAACAAAGAAGGGTAAGCGGCACCCAGCGCAGAGTACTCGCGAGGCGCCTTACGCTTACGATTTTTTCACTCGTTGCAGCCTAGTGCCCAATACCGTGCCGGTTGCCAGCACTGAGACTGACTGGCGGGAATTCAGGCAAGTGTTCAACAGATATGGCACATAGCAGGTCAGGAAGCCCCATCCCTGCATCGTGTGCGGCACATGCAGAGCTCGACTGGTGGCCAGCTCCCGGGCTGGCTCCAGTTTGTCTCCCTACAGCTCACAAGACAGTGTGTTGGAGCCAGGCCATCAGCAGGCATCCCTGCCGCTCAACGGTCTCTGGGCACACAGCATTCCTGGTCCAGAGAAGGGTTGCCTCTTGTTGGCACACCCCTTGATGTTTAACAGCCGACAGGTATGTTATGTGAATGGGCAGCATGGAGTCCAACATGTTCAAATGTGGACATGGAACACTCCATGCACAGGATGTGAGCCCTGTAACCTGATGTGTTGGTCCTGCAGGAATACTTCTTCCAATCAGTCATCTTGTTGCTTGGTAAGGCGACAGGCATATGGTGTATGCACATGATGTAACAGGCACGCTCTCCTCCAGCTATGCCACTTGTCTAATGCAGTGTCATGGTGTCATCCTGTGCTGGTGTCTCCCTGCAGAGCACAATGATAAAGGTTCATTTGGGGTCATACTCAACCGGCCCTCCGTGGTGAGGGCCTTGCAACAGTGTGTCAACAGTTTGCCCTTCTCCCCTCCCATTCACCCCCCTCTCACCCCTTCTCCCTTATCTCTCCCCCGCCCCGACCCCACTGCGCCCACTCCCACCCATTTCAGCTCTTCCAGCCCCCATCTCCCCTTCCCCGCCCCCCCTCCTTCCCTCCCCCTCCCCCTTTCCATTTCTGCCCCACCTTATCCCCGCCCCGGTACTCCCCGCCCCCGCCCCATCACCCACCCCATTTTCCCGTCCCTGCAGCTTGTGGCATCTGGCCTGCCCATGTGTGTTTGCGCAGTACACCCTGAGCCAGCTGCAGCTGACACACCCTCTGCCAGAGTTTGCTGATTGCAAACTGTATGTGGGCGGGGATGTGGGGGACGGCGGTGTCCACCTCCTTCACAGCCATGCTGACCTGGAGGGCTCCACAGAGGTGAGCATGGGTCCCACAGCTGCAGCCAGGCACTGCCAGCTACCCATGAGCTTCCACCTCCCACAGACTCTGGCCAGGACATGATGGCAGCTAGGACATGGGTCAGGATCAGCTGGTTGGGCACCATTGGTTACCATTGGTACGCCCCAAGCCCAGTATGCCACTCACCAGACCCGTGTGGAGGAGCTGGCCACATACATCTTCTGTTGGCAGCATGCGCAGAAGCAGTGCTGCACATTGCACAGCATCACCCTCACCCTCACCGTGTGTGCTGCTGCATGGTGCAGGTGGTGCGTGGCGTGAACCTAGGCGGCATCCAGGCAGCCCAGCAGGCTGTGGCGCAGGGCAAGGCCAAAGCGGGGGACTTCAGGTGCGCTTGGGGCGACAGGGAACAGGGTGGCAAGGCAGCAATGAGGCAGCATGTGCCGCATGCCCGTGCTTACCGTACACTCTTGCTGCTGCTGCTGTTGCTGATGATGATGGTGATGGGGGTGGCAGGGAATGACTGTCAGGCTGTCAGCCTAGGAACTGCTGCCCTGCTGCGTGCCAGCTGCATGCTGTTGCTTACTGGCCGCAGGTTTTATGCCAAGTACTCAGGTGAGCGGAGGAGCTGAGGGACATCAGCCTGGTGGTGTGCCACAGGGTGTATGTGCCATCATGACTTGCATGACCCTTACAGATGTGCTGCACCCTTCCTCCTCTACTTGTGCCAGTGTCATCGCCATCATAGTCCAGCTCCATGCAGCACATGAGGCCCATGCATATCATTTCAGTGCGAGCCCATCATCACCATGCACAAGGCCAGGAGGTGCACAGGGCTTGGGGCACATCTTTAGGCCCCTGCCTCTTGGCCAATGCTGCCTTGTGCGCGCGTGTGTTGCAGGGTGGGGCGCGGGGCAATTGGCCCGGGAGTGCCGGGCAGGTGTGTGGTTTACCGCCGCGGCGTCCCCAGCCGTCATTCTGTCGGAGCCGGATGCAAATGGTGAATGCGACACCTGGCACCGCGTGCTCAGCCTCATGGGTGGCGACTACTCCGAGCTTTCTATGAATGTGCGAGCGAGCGAGCGCAGCCGCAAGCAGTCCGGCCGCTCTGAGGAGCCGGCCTCGTAGCGTATAGCCCTGCCCTAGTTCCTCAACGTGATGGCCATGCGCACGCCTGAGCTACTGTCGTCAGGCAGTAGCGCTTGGATGCCTGTCGGCTACTCCTTGGCAGGACCGGCAGGAGGGGTGCGAGGTGCAGGACATTGATCGAAAGGCAGCAGTTGCATTGTGCTCCAGGTTTTTACAAGTAGCATGGCATTGTGGGATGGGTTGGCATGTAGACGCTATCCAGGTTGGGGAAATGAGTGTTGCTTGCAGAAGTGTAATGTCACGACGAGGATGGCTTGGTCCATGAGTATGTTGTGAGTGAGGAGAAGCTCGTTGTGACCGGATATGACCTGACTGACTGCTGGCACACAATACTGAGCGGCTGCAGGCGCCGTGAAGCTCCCTCTTCACAGCTGTGGTGAGCTGAGTCTGCCGACAAGGTTGATGCCAGCCCCCTTGTCCCTCACTAGCCTAGTGACTAGGGCCTCCCTTTGAGCCGAACCATCAGGGAGCACTAATGGCCGCTAGCGTGGTGCATGAGTGCCTACCACCTACATTGTTGTCTAACCACGAGGGCTATTGTGTAGAGTTGGCATGAAAAACATGCGCTGATCGTTAGCTGATGACAGCTCAAGTGTGAGCAGCTCTGCGGTACAGCACCCCCACCCCACAACAGCTTTCAGAACGTGCTGCTGCAGCTCACAAGTAGCTCTGCGGCATCAGATTGCAGGAACAGTTTTGCAGCCCTAGAACCGCTCATCCCACTTGCTGCCTCACCCTGGCAATAGGTGGCAGTTGAACCCGCCAACCTCCAACCTTTCGCACGTGATGTGCTGATGCGGTGTTGCTTACAAGTGACCTCAAAGCACAATGCAACTCAATGCCACTATCCAGCCTTGCGTCACTTGCTAGGCCACTCAATGTGACCTCCCTGCCAAGATCTTGACCAGATCCTGCCAAGATCTATCGCGGGCAGCCATATCGCGGGCAACCTTCTCCTTCGTTGCCCGCCCGCCTGCCTCCACTCCTGCCTGTAGCCGCGTGTCGCGGGGTGTGGGAGGCTGGTTAGCCTCCTCACGGGCAGCCTTCTGCCGCCAAGCCTCCGCAACACCGACTCCCCAACGCGTCTGCAGGCTGTCGCGTAAGGCGACCCAATCATTCCAGATGCGAGGTGATACGGGGGGAGGCAAGGGGGAGGGTGGTGGTGGGGGGCTGACGCTCCAGGTCGTGGCGTGGACGTCAAGGACTAGGCTGCATGTCGCTACTGAGCCGCTCAAGGGCTGCCGAAAACCCGGCTGAATGCCCACTGAATGCCGACAGAACAAACCGTCGCCAACGGGGGCCTTCCCGCTTGCAATGGGGCCCATGAAGTAGCCATCGCCGTGCTCTAGCGAGTAATGCTGATACTGGCCACCGCACCGGAGGCCCACCACACCACCACCTCCGAGGTTGAAGACGGCGCGGCCCACGTTCACATCCCCCCTGTCTTTGTGCTGCATAACACAAGATAGCGCAAGATAAGTATTCCGCCTTGGCGTCTATGGACACCAAGGCGGCCACTCACCCATGTCAATTGGTGGTCGCTTAGGTTGAAGGCCACGAATGCGGCAGCCACTTCGACACCCAATCGCTTGCACCAGTCGACGATCAATCAGGAGTACGGACCCCACGGTATCCAGCCCGGAGCTAGACCTAAGTCCCCCGTTATACGGACTCCAACACGCTCTGCCATCCCCGCTGTTTTCATTTCGCTGAGAAGCTGCTCGGCTATGGCAAGTGGGAGCCACGGTATATGACATGGAATTAGCACGAACTGCTCCTTAACAGCTGCGTGCATCGTGGCGAGCGGGAATGAATAAAGGAATGACAATCTCAGACGACGGGAAGTGTGACACGCATAGCATAGCCACCGATACACGCATAGCCACCAGTAGCAAACGATGCGCGATGAGGCTGGCGGCGTGCAAAGGGTGTAGTTTTTACAGCAAAGCGACAACCCGCAAGACAGTTCTACCTGTGCGCAATGTCAGCGCAGCCGCCCGCAACACCCAATACACAAGCAGAGAAGGGTCACAGCTACCATCCGATGTTGCGGCGGAGATTGCATTTCAAGAGGCAGAGGCTGATTTGACGGCAGAGGACGTGCTGGCCATGCAGTATGATGTGCCAGACGAGTCTGAGCTGGAGGAAGAGGCAGAGGCGATGCTTGCAGCAGGCCACAGGGTGCCTGATGGGGAGGGTGCAGCTCCTCACTTGCCCCAACAGCCAGTTGAACATGACGTCAATGTCCACACGGATCCCTCCAACAGCCACAAGGGCTTTGTCCTCATGGAGATCCTTGCTGCAGCAGCGCGAGGCACTGACCTAGACATGACCATAGCCCAGTTTGCTGAGGAGATTGACGATGAGCTCTTATACTTGCTGCAAGCGCGCATTGAAGCCACTGAGAAGGTTGTGCAGCAGCCACACTGTACCTGCCAGCCGCTCACATCGTGCGTGGGCCCACTATGTACCTTGCATTATGGTTGCATCATGTTTGCATCATGTTTGCACATGCTTGCTCATAGCAGCCATCCTTTTGCTGTGTGTGCCTCAACCTTTCCATCCCCCATCCGCCCCCCCTTGCTGTGTGCCTGTAAGCTCCCACACACGTCCTAACGGTATCATAGCCAGAGGTGGCAGGACAGCTGGTCCCTTCCTGAGTGTGCAGGTGAACGAGGGGGCAGCAGACCAGCTGCGGGAGCTGTGGGGCGTGCTGCGCACTGTGCAGCAGCGGGTCGCAGCCACCCCCGCCATGCGCCTGCTGGACGATGTGCTGGACCTGCTGGGCGACGACATGTCAGCAGTGGGGTACTCGATGCGGCGCCTGGAGGCCCAGGCTCGCATGCGGGAGGCTTTCACGGGAGGGTTGTCGGAGGATGTGGACATCTTTGCGGCGGCGGCGGCTCTGGTGAGGGCCTTGCCTGCCATATATATAGGCAGCACGTCACATGGCATGTGGCGATGTGTGGCATTGCTGAGTGCCGCCGACGCTTGCTGCAAGCCATGTGATGCTTGCGGTGGGGTCTGAGCGACACGGGAGTGCATGTCGTTAGCATTGTGAGCAGGTGAGCGGCACATGAGGGTGGAGGAAAGGGAGTCTGCCAGCACTGCATGAGGGTGATGCAGGTAGTGGTCAGGTGATGGTGATGACGTACAGGGTGTGGAGGGCGATGGTGTTGCATGTAGGGTGTGGTGAGGGTGGTAAGGCGTTGCTCAGAGAGCAGGGCCAGACGAGCAGGTGGCCGGCTAGTGGCTCCTCTTAGGGCAGGTGCACAGGGCATTTTGTGGCCACCAATGATTAAGGTGCCTCCCCAGTGCATGGCACAGCTGAATTGTGCATGCTGC
The DNA here is from genome assembly GCA_030144725.1 of Haematococcus lacustris. Lineage (NCBI taxonomy): Eukaryota > Viridiplantae > Chlorophyta > Chlorophyceae > Chlamydomonadales > Haematococcaceae > Haematococcus > Haematococcus lacustris. Next base: position 13,244,758 of record JASKMD010000029.1, read on the forward strand.
TCAATCTGCTACGCTGCTGTGCACCCTCCAATGGCTGCAGGCGGATGCAGGCCCTGCTGCTGCTGAGGAGCTGAGTAGTGAGGCTGTGAGTCCTACTGACTTCTTACAAGAGGTCATGGCCCTGATGGAGGAGGCAGGAGAGCAGCAGACGGCTTTAGCACAGGCAATTGAGCGGGCTGACAAGGAGATCTCGTTCTTGCGGGTGAGCAAGAGCTTTGCAAACTCATGCACCTGACTCGCTGCCAACCCTTGGTTTCCCGCTGCCGAGCATGCCTGCCTTTGTTGGCTTACCCTACTCGCCGCAGGCTCACAAGCCGGAGGCACTCGAATCTGAGGCGGCGGCTGCGCAGCGGAAGGCGTTGACGGCCGCACGCCGAAACTTTGCAAGCAGGGCAGTGGGGTTGAGTCAGCTGCAAGATGTAGTGTCGATGGCTAGGTCTTTGGTGTTTGAGATGCGGAAGGACAGCGTAGCACATTGATGGGATGGGTCGATTAGCAGCTGGCAGCCGTGATGGCACGGTCACGATGCACGCACAGGCATATTACATTGCAGTGATAGCAGCAGCTGCGATGTCTTGCATCAGCCCGCGCCACACAGGGTCACGCGCATGAATATAGAAGCAGCAGGTCTCCAAGTGTGACATCTGGACACCTTGGACATTACTTCGGGCCCGGCGTGGTGCCACCGACACTGTCCCTGCAGCATCCACGACCCAAAGCTTGCAGTGTAAGCAGCGTGCCATAGTCGGTCAGTCAGTCAACAACTCTAGCCAGCAACCTAGCGACAAGCGAACGCTATGGGAAGGGCGAGACCCAGCAGTGATGAGTCTAGCAGCGATGATGAGTCCTTCAAGCCACGCAGAGCTGGCGTGCGGAAGGCAAGCCGTGTGAACCAACAGAAAGGCTCCTCCCGGCCATGGTCGAAGGGAGGTGAGAGATACGGATAAGGCTGCGATGGCCGCCGTGATGATGCTCGTCAGTGATGGCAACCGCATTGACCAGGCCCGTTGACTGAGTGCAGAAGAGGAGAGTCTGCTGAAGCTAGTGCAGGCTCAGCTGAATCCTACCAGCAGCTACAGCGATGACCAAAACGTTGACTGGGGGGCAATCTCAGCGAGGCTGGGCGGCCGCACAGCCAAGCAGGCCAGGTGAATGCCACAGCGCTCCGAAAGCGATGCTTGTTTGAGCCCTCTTCTTATCGATGGTTTTCGCTTGTTTGCCGCAGGGAGAAGTTCAGGTGGGCTTGATGGCTTTGTAAAGGCTATCAGCACATGACCACAAAGCCTAGCATACAAGCCCAACGAATGAATCAGCCGTTTGTGTCAGACATGTGCACAATTGACCCCAACACTAGCTCTACACAATGACCCTTCCGATTGCCCTGGGAGCAGTCCCACCCGCTCCACTTTTGTATCTTGTGCAGAAATGATTTGCGCCCAGACATCAGCAAAGGTCCTTGGAGCGCCCAAGAGGAGTATGTTCTGGCTCTTGCACACAGCCAGCTAGGAAACAAGTAAGGAGACCTGGCTGACTGAGACCTTTCATAACTCGACACAACAAGACCTGCATGGCCTGTGAGGTTATCCCTGGCACCATATCCCTGGCACAATGCTTACAGGTGGAATGCTATTGCAAAATACCTTCCTCGGCGAGCAGAGAACACCATCAAGAACCATTGGTAAGTGACTGAGAAGGCAAAGGGGTTGAAGCTGCTCTTTGCATTGCTCACCACGTTTGTCACTCATGTGCAAATGCAGGTATGCCTCCATGCGCGCCAAGCCCAATTCAAAGAATTTCACGTTTCTTGCGGTGTACGTGGGTCTCGCAGATGCTGCTCCTGGTGCACGGCTTCTAAGTGAAGCACTTCAGAAGTAAGTGCTCATAGACCTTCAGCCTCACCAATTGAGTTCCTGACCCTGCAAATACTGATCCCCACATTACTGCCTCATGTTGACATCAGCAAACATTAGCTGGCACAGCTACATATGGGTATGGCACATATAAGAACGCAGTGGAGTGCTGTTGCGCTTCAAGTGATTCCCGCACCTGCATGCACGCATAGACATGCAGAGCATTAGCTTGCGCCAATTGCTCTCTGTGACGCACGGTATTGAGCACAGTCTTGATTCAGCCATGTTTCAGGCTGTGCGTGGCCTCAACCAGGTGCTTCACATGGTGCTCTGAGTTTTCCTGGGCTGTAATGATTCATACTCTACCCTATCACGTCACTGACTCTAGGCCCGGCGTAGCATATGGTAACTTTGTAGCCCTTTGGGTAGGACATAGCCTCCATGTCTGGCTGACTGGCTGTGGCGTCCTGTGTGATCTTTGTCTGACAATTACAGTATGCCCAAAATCCAAGCGCAGCACATTTGTGTGTGTGGTTGTGCAGTTGTGTGTGCACCACATATACATATACATATAACCTGAACTGATACCATCATTATGCTCATGGTCATCGGTGTACACCCAGCCACTGATGTAATTCCATTGCAGGTATGACATGATGGTGCGCGACTGTCACGGAGCCCTGCCAACATCAGCCTCCTTTGTAGTTCCAGAGGACTACTTCACTGTTGGTCAGGGTGCCCACGAGCACGCTGCCCTCCAGAAGGCAGAGCTCCAGGCTGTGCCCTTGCGCAGTGCAACAGCCCGTGCAGCAGTCGCTGCAGCTGCCACCGCAGCCTCTCTTCCACCTGGTTCTCCCACTTCAGCAGTGCCACTGCAGCGGGCCAAGAGCAGCTACAGCGACGGAGGCGCTGAACCTGCAGGCATCACACACCAGCAGCTAGTCTGCCAGTCACTGTGCCCGCCGCCTCTACGTGAAGCAATCTACGAGTCTGTGCCATCACAACACCACAGCACCACGGCCCCTGGTAGCATGCTGCCTCTTGACCTGACCAGGCAGCGCCTCACAGCACGTTGCTCAGCTGACTCGCTTGACTTTGCTCTCCCGACGCCAGCAAGCTGGCCGCCGCAGCAGGCTTCGTTTGCAGAACATCAGCAACAGCACTTCCTGCGGCAAGAGATGCTGCAGCTGCATGAGCAGTGGTTGCAGGTAGAGCAACAGCAGCAGCAACGGCTGCTCAGATCGGAAACCTGGCAGCAGGCTCAGCTTGGGTCTCAGCCTTTCGGGCTGAACCTCCGCCCTGAGTCAGCGGCCCTGGCAGACATGCAGCCAGCTATGACATTTGGGCATGTGAGGGGGGAGCTGCCAAGATCCTGGGTGGACAGTCCGGCCTGCCACACAGGCCCTTTCGACAGCTCTTTGGGCGTCCAGATCTCTGCCAGCATACCAAACCGCAGTATGGGCCCAGCTGCTGGCAGGGAGGCCTTGGTGTTTGCTCCGTCGTTTGAGTACGACCACAGCTGTCAGCCATCCGGCTTCCCGCCCAGCACCTCCTGGAGGGGGCATGGCATGGCTCAGGCTGGAGCTGGCGCTCTCTCAAATGATGTGCCCCATCCAATCCCTTCCTGCAATCCATGGCCAGCAGCCTACCTGGGTAAGCTCCACCCTGAGGCCCAGGCAGTTTGACAGCTGTAAGGGGCTGGTATAGCTCCTGTTGCTGCTTCCTTGCAGCAGCAATCCTTGAAGTCAGAGATTGGCTGTAGGAGGTAGTTTAGTGCTCCTTCCTGCCTATCGTGCTTGCAGGTGACCATGATGATGACAGGGGTATGACACAACAAGTGCTCAGCGAGTTTGCTCCCGACGCTGCTTGGGTCACGTCAGCTGCTGGCTCAGCTGAGAGGCAGGGGCCAGTCTTGCAAGGGTGCGATGAAGGCCACCGACGCACACATAGCTCAACAGGGTGCAACGGGGAGGAAGCTGGGACGGACAAGGCTGGCAGTTGCACCCCTTACTGGCAGCAGCATGCTGGGGCAGTAAAGTGCCATGTAGACCTCACCGGAGCTTTCGACGTCTCACAGTGTGCCACTCTGGCCAGCGCACAGGTGCAGGTGGCAACCTTGGCTCGGACCCTCCCCAGCCCACTCTGCACCCCCCTGGGCTGCCAAAAGCAGAGCCTGAGCAGCACACCTTCCTCAGCAGCCCTCAGAGGGGAGCACTCAGCTCGCGTCAGTCCTGACTTTGCCCAAGTAGTGGCTGAGTTCCTCCCAATGTCCACCCCACTCACTGGGGCCATCCCACAAGATGCAGCCCAGTACCTCATGTCACCATTGAGCTCCCAAGGCTTATGGCCGTTGGCATTGCAATCTTCCCATTGAGATAACTGAGCATGGAAGGCTGCTCTGGGTGGGTGGGTGGGTGGGTGGGTGGGGTGGATGGGGTGGGGTGGGTGGGTGGGTGGGGTGGATGGGGTGGGGTGGGTGGGTGGGGCAAGGGATCCAGCTGAGCACTCCTTCCAAGTACACACAGTTTTCTGACATTGCAGACACCTACACCACAGGGTTGTGCATTAGTTGGAATGAGCACAATCGCAATTGCGCTTGCCTGCCTAAAGGTGCTGTGAGTGAACTGCATGCACGTCAGCACTGGCATGCTGCTGACGTTGTGAGCGGCACATTGTCGTTGCTCATGTGCATCACGACCATGGTGTTGGCTGACTGCATACAAGGCAGCTGCACCTGTTCCACTGTGGTAAAGAAGTGCACCCATTGTGTACAGTACCACACACCTTCCATTTAGAGGCATACACATGTGCATTGTCATGCATGCGCCTCGAGCATCCTGGCCATGAGCTGCTGACGGGTGCTTTCCCCCTCACCACCTAAAGACATAGAACCACAGGTGCTTTTTAGTCCTGTGAAACTAGAGTGTAGCATGCATTTCTCTGGTGTTTGATCTGTCGACTGCGAGGTTGGACCAGACAGTCATGCATGGTGGGGCTCCCTGGGGGTCCATATTGGCTCCTTCCCAGCCCTGCTTGCTAATGCAGTGATCAACCTAGCTGGTGTAAACCAGGTACTTGGTCAGAGATGGGGTAGGTTATTTATTGCCGACCTCAAGTCATGATTCATATGGTGTTGCGGACATGGTGCCTTTCACATGCAGACCTTTTGTAGATATCTTTCACAGCTCAACATGCACAATGGTACTCGTGTACTCCAACGACATACTTGGGGTTAGCTCTACACAGTATCCTCATGGGCCGCGAGGAAGTCTAGGGATCAGTCTATAGCGGAGTATAGCGGTTGTGGGCCATCTCCCTTTCTTTCCCAGTGGCTTGGGAGTGTTAAGTGTACCTACATCACTAAGTTATTAGTACAATGGGTCGTGCATCTCGTCGCTGTACTATAGTAGAGGGTGACCATCCACAGTTAGCGCATCCTAGGTTTTCAATGTTTATTTTTGATCGGCGCCATGCGTGTGCAGACAACGATGTGGAGAAGGCGCCCGTGGATGCAATTGCAGCCGCTAACGTCCGCTCTGCTTCCATGCACATGTGCACATCGATTGCAGCGACACACAGCAGCTCAGCAGCGCTTCCCGCTTCCGCTGACGGCTTGCATAGTAACGCAGCCCAGCAGTGCGCTTCGCCAACATGCCTGGCCTCCCGGTTTACACGGCCTGAACTATAACAGGCTCATGTGTGGAGCCGCTGGCAGCTCACACAATGAGAGCCAAGAGCTGTTGCCGAGCAGGGCATCAGCCCCAGCACGCCAAGCAACAGTAGGTCAGCAGACTTGCAAGCAACCACCGTCATCCAGGTCGAGTGTGGAGTGCCTGCGCCTGGACCAGACATGCTGCTGGGATGCTGCTGCATCCAGGCCTTCACCATACCCACACTGCTAACAATCAGCAGAGTTGTGGTGATACCTTTCGTGGTGGCAGGTGCGTGGTACTCCATGCTGTGTGAAGCCTCCCAAGCACATGCTGCCTGGGCCATGCACCAGCGCCATGAGACCATGTGTGACTGATTTGGCATGATGCAAGCCTGGTGACACACCATTTGCTGTACACTATTCACCGGTTGATCTGCTGCCAGCCGCTGATCTGCTTCATGCTGGTGACTGCGTTGCAGCCTGGTACTGGAGCTCCCCCTGGTCCACCTCCATCGTCACGCTGCTGTTCGTGTTGGCAGCCCTCACCGACTGGCTGGACGGCTACCTGGCACGCAAGCTGGTGAGGCCCAGGGCTGCTGGACGCTCACACCCAGATCAGGCTAGCCAGATCAGACAAGCAGGCTGTTGAGGCCAGGCAGGCTGGAGCTGTGCGCTAGCCCAACCCAGCTCAGGGGCTGCAGCCAGTGGTCAGCAGCCCATGCTCCCACCTCCCACTTCTGACAGTACCCGGGACTGCCAGCATGAACCCACGGGGCTGAGGCATGAGGGCGAATAGGAGTAAAGGCTGATGGGCCTGACACCTAACCCTGCTTTATGCAATCACTGTATATAACTGAATGGTTGTTGGGAGTGAAGCGAGCTCCTGAGCCAGGTGCCTTGCAGATGGGCAGGTCAGGTGCAGGTTGTGAGTGAACCTCGCATGGAGCTGGGTGGCCTAGGGGTGCAGCCCAGCAGTGTGTGTGGCTCTTGGCTGTACAGAATGCATCCTCCGAGTTTGGCGCCTTCCTGGACCCTGTGGCTGACAAGCTGATGGTCGCGGCAGTGCTGGTGCTGCTGAGCACGCAGCCACTGACCGCAGGGCCCCTGACGGGCAACCACTGGATGCTCCCTGTGTGCACCTTGGGTAAGCGCCAGCAGGCGGGAGGCCGGGACAGCAGCAGGGGGCAGGCCAGGCCAGAAGCTGGGGGGCGGGGGAGCAGGCTAGCAGCGGGGGCGGCAGACCAGGCGACAAGGGGGGCGGGGGGCCAGGCCAGCAGCCACAGCAAGATGTGACAGCTCGTGTCCCCTCTAATCACCACCTTTGGGAAGGGTCCTAGTGGTCTGGAGGGGGGCCTGTGTGCATGTCTGGCTGTTCACCAGGTGGCGTCTCAACTCGGTTGCTGCACTGCCTCAGGACAAGGCGCCCAGTCTGCCTACCTTCACTTCACTGCAGCCATTACTGAGGACCCTGCTGCTGTGAACCTTGTGCTGCTGCTGCTGCTCATCGACGGTGGTTGCAGTCATTCTGGGGCGGGAAATCAGCATGTCTGCTTTAAGGGAGTGGGCTGCTGGGATGGGGGGCGAGGCACGCAACGCCGTAGCCGTCAACAGCCTGGGAAAGTGGAAGACAGCGACTCAGGTAAGCGCTGATGTAGGAGGCTGTCACCCTCCTGCCTGCCCAAGTATCAAACGCCGCTGCGCGACGATGGCTGCTGCTCGTGCAGATGGCGTCGCTCACGTTGCTACTAGCAACGCGCGACGGTGGCACAACTAGCTTCGCCGTGTATGGCGTGTCGCTGGGGGCGGGCTTGCTGGTGGTCGCCACATACCTCACAGCTCACTCGTTGGTCGCCTATTCCCGGTCGCTGTGGCGGTTCATGGTGTAGGGTGTATTCATGGACAGCGCCGTTGCGATGGATGGCTTGGCGTTTGATGACAGCTGTGGGCTGACAAGGTCCTGGAGGGGGAGGGCAGCCGTGTGTCCTCACGGCTGAAGGCCCATGCGTCAGGGAACGGGGCATGACTGCAGTAGGCCCAGGAGCAGCAGCAGCCTGCTGAGGCAAAGTAATGTGTGCCCCCCTTGTTGAGCTGTCATCAGCTTACAGTTAGTGCATGTTTTGTCATGCCACTCTACATCATAGCCCTCGGGTCAGGCAATAGTGTAGGTGGTAGGCGGCTCATGTGCCATGTGCGCTGGGTTTACTCCACACAGCCCAATAACACTGTTTGAGTCGGGTCTAGTTAGTGGCTGCTAGTGGCTGCTAGTGGCTGCTAGTAGGTACTTCTGATCCGGCTCAAATGGAGGCCCTAGTGAGGGACAAGAGGGCTGACAAGGTCGAGCGAGTTCTGTAGTGGCGACGTCGTTTCACCGCGTCTTGGGTGTAGCACATTGCGGAGAACAAACGAATGTGGGCAGCACGTTGAGAAATGCGTTGGCGGAAGAGTGAGAGAGGCAGTGCTGAACTGTTTGTAGACATTCTCTGACTAAGAGTTTTTCACGGATTTCGACTGAGACACCATGCTACGATCAATACGCAAACTATACATGCAACATTCCAGGGACTGTGTACAATAGCAATGTCACGCAATGTGACTAGTTGTCGTCGTCCCCAACCACAGTGATCTTGGCTGCTTTTTGCTTAGCACCTTTGCGTCTACTCTGGCGCCCGTCTCTTCTCCTCAGACTGCCTGAGGTCCCTTCATGACTGCCTCCTGCCCTCTCAGAGGCAGAGCCCATGCCACGAGCATCATCTCCTTCTTCATCTGTTTTGCAGCTGCTATCGTCGCTGCTGCTGCTGCTGCTGCTGCTGCAGCTGCTGTTAGACTGCACTACTTCTGTTTTAGCCCTTGCCATTGCTTGTTCGGCAGCGGCGACGGCTTGCTCGTCCTTAAGATCAAATACCCCACAAGCTAAGTCCTGCACACAGGGTGGCTTGGCAAGCCACTGAGACGGTGGGTCACTTGCTAAGTGCGGCAGCAGCAAGCAGGAGACGAGGAGCCTCCACCCACATCTTTCCACAGTGTTGCACTGCAGCCTCCCCAACACTCACCATCTCTATGTGAGTACCACCTTCGTCCACATGTTCAATGTCTAAGTCTGATGCCGGCCGCACCTGCCGGCCAGGCTCAGGACAGCACAGGAGCAAGTGTTGAAGATGAGGTGTCATCCACATCAGGCTCCGCTGTGCCAAGAATGCTGGCTTTGCCCCCCTCCATCCCTCATCCCTGATCCCCTCCCAGGGACTGACCTCCAGCTCTCGCTCCAACGCTTTGTTTGCTGCTTGCAGACTGGGGATGAACTTGCGGACTTGGTCAAGGACTGCATCACAGGCAAGATAAGGGCACACACCATTCCCAGCGAGCATTGGAGCAGCGAAACAGCGCACAAGTTGGCACCTGAACTGCGTAAAATTGGACCAATTTGAGGCTTGTCGCTTGGGAACCGTGGCGACGTCACATCGAGCTTCCGTTCTGCAACCCATTGGCACACGTGCGCGGTCAATGTGCATCGCCGGCGTATTTTGTACCTCAAAGAACGTACCCAAGGAGGTAGTCGTAGGAACCTCCAGCCGCTCGCGAGCCGCGCCTGTCATTTCTACAGAATACCTCATGGAGGGAAGCCGACAGGGTCGTCCCTGACATGCAACGTCTGATCCCGATGGCCTTCCGGCTCCTGTGAAGTCGTGAGTGTAAATGCTGATGCTGGCGCTGCCTGATGCTCCCTCTTCGACCTTGCTGGCCCGGTGTATGTAGCTCCCATTCCCGTCTGCAGTCCTTCCCTCAGTGTCGTTGACTGCGTAACAATGCCTGCGCGGCTTGTGTACCTGTGGGTAGTGGTTGGAGAGCTTAACATTTGCTAACGCCCTAATCCAAGCGCCCACAGTGAGGACTGACCTGCACTAGCCTGCCTGCTTGCCAGCCTGCACTAGCCTGCCAGCTGCAGAGCATGGCCTCGTCAGGGCACTGAAACAGGCACATGGGGTCCGCTGCCACTCAGCACCAGATCGAGAAGTCACAATGCGCTGGAGGGGAAGGGCAGCCGTGTGTCCTCACTGTTTTGCCTTATTCCTCGCCGTGCACTCAGCCAGTCTTGCTAAGCCCGGCAGACTGGGTCCTACTGTAGGGAGTGGCTCTGCAGCTGGGTGAACCAAAACACCCCTGGGGACTGAAACAGATGGCTGGAAAGGGACTGCATCTTGTCCCTTCACCGGCCCTAGGCAAGTGGTACCCTGGCCTGAGCTTCAAGAAGTTGCCGAGCACCCAAGGCCACAGCCCAACAGCTTGTAGCATAGTATAGCATAGCATAGCATTGAGCATTGTGTGCAATATGCACTGTCCTAGCTGCTGTTGCTTACAGAATCGTATGTATCATGCCAGCGTCTCTTGCCCCACCTTGAACAGGGGTGGGGGCAGGGGGTTAGGTATAGGTCCGGACAACAAAAATAGAACTGAGATAACGGATCCCCTGCTTGTAGGGAAGGCATGCAGTAAGTGCAGGTGCAGAGCCGCCCTCCCAAGAGCCGTCCAGGTGTCACCACCGGTTGTGCCACCACGCATGCAGGTGTCTGCACTGTAGGCTGGTGGAGAGGCCTGGGTAGGAGCTGTGCACCTGGGAAAGACCTGCAGACCTGAGAGGACCTTAGAGGCTGGGCAGAAACAGGTCTGGTGACGAGACCTGGGTGTGAGGCTGTTTGAGTCGGGTGTAGTTAGTGGCTGCTAGTGGCTGCTAGTGGCACCTAGTAGGTACTTCTGATCCGGCTCAAATGGAGGCCCTAGTGAGGGACAAGAGGGCTGGTGGAGCAGAGTCATCGGTAGAGACCTGGTCCTCAGTGGAGGCTCCCGTGCTGTGTGCTCTCCTCCTCTTGTGCCCCTCAGCCTCATGCGACACGTCACGCTCTCATCATGGACTAGGCGGCAACCTTTCTGCGCATGCGCACTGCGAACGCGCCATCGACGTCGTGCACGTGTGGCAGGGTAGCGATGCATCCCGTGTTTGTAAGAACGGACGGTGACACACCACGACGCTGGAGCTCGTCCGCGGTGATGGGGTCCAATTCGAATTCCGGGTGCCTCTGCAGGAAGCTCGTGCTCTGCTGCTCGTTCTCCTCGTCCTCGATGCTGCACGTGCTGTACACCAGGACACCGCCCGGCCGCACCAAGGCGCTGGCAGCGTCCAGCAGCTCCGCCTGCGAGCCGACAGAGCATTGTGAGTTGGTGGCCGTAGCGCAGCTAGTGCCACAGTACCTGCCTTGCTCGCAGCGCTCTGTTTGTTGCACAGTCTGTGACTGGGCCTGATGGTGCGTAGCTGTCTAATGGAGGCTGGGCGCCTGCGTGGCTGCCAAGGCTGCTTCCACTGGTGGCTCTACTGCGACTACACCCAGGCCACCGCCACAACCCTCGCTTCACAGTAGTGCCTCCCACCCTCCCCACCACTGCACCCTGACTGCTGCACTGCTGCCCGCCAACACTCCCTGCCCTTGAACCCCCCCTCCCCCTGACATCAACCCCTCCTCCCCCTGCCTTTGACCCCTCCACCCCCCTGCCCTTGACCCCCCCCCCCCTGCCATTACTCTCTCCTCTCCCTGGCCCCCATACCTCCTCTCCCTGCCCTGCCCACCTCCTTCGCGCCGGCTTGCATCACCCGTCCCCTTGCCTCACCTGCAGCCCCAGCATCTCCTGCAAGTCATCCAGGTCACGCCGCCACCTGAGGTCCGCCCTCTTGGCCAGCACACCACTGCCGCTGCAGGGGCTGTCGACCAGCACCCTGTCATACAGCTGCGCCGGCAGCAGCGCCCGATCCAGGGTCCGCTTGGGTCCAGCTCCTGCTGCGGCACCCCTCGCGCTGCTCCTGCGCCCGCCACTGCTGCTGTCACCGCTGCCAGTGCCAGGGCTGGACACAGCCTCCACAGTGCTGCTGTCATCTGCCTCTTTGGCTGGCTGAGTGCTTGGTGGCAGTGAGGGGGAGGTGGCGGCAGGGGCAGCGCTGGCAGGGGCCGGTGAGAGGTGTGCGCGCGCAGCCCTGGCGAAGTCCTGCAGGCTGGTGGCCACCGTGGTGAGCAGGGGCTGGGGCAGGCCGGCACGCTGGGCAGCTGCACCCAGTGCGTTGATGCGGGCCTGGCTGACGTCCAGGGCGGTGATGTGGCCCTGCAGGGGTTGTGGGGGGCAGGGAACTGGGCTGTGCCCCTGAGCCAGGCGCCTTGTACCCCTCCACCCCCCCCTGCAGCCTTCCCTTAACCACTGCAGCCCCTCCCCTTCCCCTCTCCCCCCCTGCAGCCCCTCCCCTACCCCTCCAGCCACCCTCCCCATGCAGCGCACCTCTCCCTTCATCAGCGCTGCAGCAAACAGGGTCTTGCCGCCTGGTGCCGCGCAGCAGTCCAACACCCGGTCACCTGGCTGCGGGTCCAGCGCCCCCAACACCACCAGCCCTGCGGCTGTGTCCTGCACCACACACCGGCCCTGAGCCACATGCCCCTGCACACAACACAACAGCACACATACACAGACCAGGTGAAGCATCCTGCAGGGGCAGGGGCAAGTGGCAGGGGCAAGGGGCAGGGGCAGGGGCAGGGGCAGGGGCAGGGGCAGGGGCAGGGGCAGGGGCAGGGGCAGGGGCAGGGGCAGGGGCAGGGGCAGGGGCAGGGGCAGGGGCAGGGGCAGGGGCAGGGGCAGGGGCAGGGGCAGGGGCAGGGGCAGGGGCAGGGGCAGGGGCAGGGGCAGGGGCAGGGGCAGGGGCAGGGGCAGGGGGGGGCACAAGGTGTAGGGTTGGAAGAGCGTCTGCTCTTGTGTCAGTGTCTGTTGCTGCGTGTGCCGCTGTTACTGCTGCTGGGGTGCACCTGAGACAGGAGCAGCTGTAGCCCGCTGGTCACTTCTAGGAAGTGTGAGGGCACTAAAATCGAAGCCTGCACCTCCACCCCTTCCAACCACAGCAGGCCCTGCACAGCAGCAGCAGCAACAGCAGCAGCACTGAGGGCCTGGCACCGGCCCCCTGACAGTGCATGTCACACCTGCTCTACAGGATGCACAATGTCCACATGCGCCAGAGATCAATGAGCCATAATCAGGCCTAAGATTGATCAGAGCCCTGTTTGCATTAATTTGGTTTTTCATTGGTTAATCATAGGTTTATCATTGGTTTATCATGTTTTAATATACCCAAGGCAACATTAACTATAAGTAGCATGTTCATTGCACATTACAAATACACAGATCGTTTACGGAAGCCCAATTACTCAAGTACACTCAAACTCGCTTATGAGGATGAATAGCCAAGACAGCTGTTTCAGACTTCGGAGGTAGCTACTATTCATTGTTGAAGGCCCTGTAGACACGGCTGTAGTTTGGACTAGCTGCATCAACAGCTTTTGTGTGACAAACCAATGACTGATCTATTATCTACCTTCCTGACCATATCAGGAATCGCATTGTATAATCTCCCTTCAAGGTGTATAGAAGCACAGACAGCATTTCTGGGCATGGAAGGGAAAGGGCACTTTATGGTTTGATTCTTGAGCATAGTAAATAATCACGCTTGTGCTAGCTAAGCCAACTGGTGGGTGCCTGGGTGAGTGAGTGGGTAGCCTAGGTTGTCAAGCAGGCGCGCGGGTGGGTGGGCAGGCGGTTGGCCTGTCAATCAGTCGATTGGGTAGGCAGGTAGCATTGTGGCGGCTGACCTGCAGGGTGGAGGCGGTGATGCCTCGCAGCCCATTGGCCCGCACTGTGTAGCGGGGCGGCCTGCACACCATACCAGGGGAGGCAGGCCAGGGGTCAGGCCCGGTGCGTCAGGCCGTGCAGGCCACTGCACTTGGTCAAACACTCTTGACGAGGCATGTCCTGCTGCAGCTGACTGTGCCATTGGCCAGCAGCACCCCACTGACAGCCTCAGGTCAGGGGGAGGGGCTCAGGTCGGGGGGAGGGGCTCAGGTCAGGGGGAGGAGCTCAGGTCAGGGGGAGGGGCTCAGGTCAGGGGGAGGGGCTCAGGTCAGGGGGAGGGCCTCAGGTCAGGGTGGTGCAGCTGCCTACATGTTGTTGCGGCGCATCAGGTCCTCTGAGGCGTCACGCCCAATGCGCTGCAGCCAGCGGGTGACCATCCAGGGGGGGTGGGAGTGCACAGTGGCCAGGCAGCGGGCCAGCTCCCGGCCTTGCAGCTTGCCCTGCAACTCAGCCTGTGCCAGGCCAGGCAGCAGGGCCCCAAGCAGGGGCGCCCACAACAGGGTCACACCATGATCACACCAGGGTCACACTAGCAGCCCACTGAGGTCACACTCGCCACAGATCAGGCTACAGCTCAGGTTGCAGGGCTGCCCACCCACCCACCCACCCACCCACCCACCCCCTACCTCCTCCCCACGCCCATTGCTTGCCCCTGCCTGCTCCCGGGTCAAGGTGCGGCTTGATGCAGTGGGGTGAGGTCCACCAACCTAACCCCACCCCACCCCATCAACCGCTTCACCCTTACCCTTCCACCCCCTATTCCCCCACATCTCCTGACCAGACACTCCCATCCCCACCCACCCATCCCGCCTCAGGCGGCCGCCCCACCCACTCCACCTGGCTAGGACAAGCCCTGGCTTAAGGCCTAATGTGGTCTGGAGGGCTCCAACAGCGCTCCCTAGCCTCAAGGGAGCCTGCCTGCCCCTGCATCAGTGTGCGGCTCCCCTGCCACGGCCCTGCCCACCTCGGGATCAGGCAGCCGCCCCGCCTCCATCAGCCGCACAGCCCCACGCAGGATGCCATTGGCCAGGCGGGCAGCACCCTCGTGACCCTCCACCTGCTCGGGGCAACAGCTGATAAGGCGCGGGACGCAAGGGCCTATGAGGCCGGCACAGGGCCAGCAGCCTTGTGTGGCAGACACACGGGTCCTGCTCCTACTGGCCTGGGTGAAAGTAGGGTTACGGTGGAGGTAGGTCATGCCATGACGCACTAGGTGAGATAACAGTCACACTCCATTGGGCGGAGCATCCATCCATAACCCTAACCCACGCCCTGACCCTTACCACTAACCCTGACCAGCTGCCCAACTGCCCAACCTGTCCCCGAACTCCTTATGACTTAGACTTGACCATCGCCCTCACACACCACATGCAGCCTCATCCCTACCCTACCCCTATCCCTATCCCTACCCCTGTTGCCGCCCTACCCTACCCCTGCATCCCTTCCCGGCCCTGCTCCCGCAGCCCCATAGCCGCCCTGCCCCACCCCTACCTTGCCCTGGACCTTGTCACCTGCCTGCAGCTCACCTTGCGGGCGATGTCCACAAACTCACTTATGGCATGGGGTGCCAGGTGCATCTCAGTCAGCTCATACAGGCCCAGCCGCAGCACCTGCGCTGAAAGGGACAAGGAGGGGCAGGAGGCCCAGGGGGGGCTGGAGTGGGGCAGGGCAGGCAGACCTTGTAGGGTCAGGGTGAGGGGGCAGGAAGGGGTAAGCAGGAGCAGGACTGGATTAGGAGATGTAGGTGTCTCAGCTGCGGCTCACCCAGCCCTGCCTAGTCCTGTCTAGCCCTGTCCCGCCCCGCCCCGCTGCGAAGTTTGTCTGCCTGCTGACCTGGCGCATGCCTGGTTCCAGTGATGCCACACTGCGCCGTGACAAGGCCGCTAGCAGCCAGTCCAGGCGGCGGCGCCAGCGCGTCACCCCAGACACAAGCTGAATCAGCGTGCGCTGCTCCCTGCATCCACACAGATCCAGGCAGCTGGCCAGCATATTCAGGCAGCTGGCCAGCTGGCCAGCTGGCCAGCCAGCCAGCCAGCCAGCCAGCCAGCCAGCCAGCCAGCCAGCCAGCCAGCCAGCCAGCCAGCCAGCCAGCCAGCCAGCCAGCCAGCCAGCCAGCCAGCAAGCCAGCCAGCCAGCCAGCCAGCCAGCCAGCCAGCCAGCCAGCCAGCCAGCCAGCCAGCCAGCCAACCAGCCAGCCAGCCAGCCAACCAGCCAGCCAACCAGCCAGCCACCCTGTTTAACATGTACAGAATGGGCCATGAGCAACACCACCACTACTGCTGACATCATACCATGGAATTCCGTATTGCCGTGCCATACCGTGCAGTACAGTGCAGTGCAGTGGAGTGCGGTGAGGGGCGCCTGGCTGTGTCCGGGCCCCTCAGTTTAGGCTGTGTGCATGACACTACGCATATCCAACAGCAGCCCACACAGCCCCCAGCACTGCTACCAGCACCGAACACCACACTCAACAGCATCATGACCCACATGGTGGCCAACTGGCCTTGACCACTCAGCATGACTGCAAGTTCGTGGCAGGGCCCCAGTCAGCACAGGGCGCAGGGCTGAGAAGGGGTTGACCTGGTCTTAGTCACAATAATGCACTACGACCAAGGCTGTAACAGGGCTGATGCGGTGTTGCGTGCCTGCCGCAAGGTGGTGTGCAGGCCCAGGGGCAAAGACCAGGATGGGGGCAGGGTGGTGCTTGTGGATGAGCACCGCACCAGCCGGGTCAGCTCAGCAGTGAATGGCAAGCTGCCCTGTGAGGTGGAGCTGAACACACTCAGTGCCACCAGGCCTGCAGGCTTGAAGCCCCCAGCAGGGCAGGTGGAATCCCGCCTGGTGCGCCCAGCCTGGAGCCAGGAGCGTGGCCAGCCAGTGCGGGGCCTGGTGTGGTGCCCTGTAGTGGCCCCCCGCAAGCCCCCACAGGCCCCACGGAGCAGCCAGTCAGCCACACAGCCAGCAGCCTCAGAGCCAGGGCCCAGCACTCCCCCTCCAGCCAAGCGCAGCAAGCCGGCAGCTGAGCCCACCAAGGGCAGAGGCAAGGGCAAGGCTGCCAAAAGCCAAGCCAGCACCACAGCCAGGCAGGTGGCTGGACAGGGACTGCAATGCAGCGCTGAACATGCAGCGCATTGGGGAGAGCAGGTGGCGGCCGCTGGAGCTGTGCTACTGGCCAGACCAGGGAGCTCTGCCAGCCAAGGGCAAGGAGTACCCTGGCCTGGGCTACAAGCGGGTGGGAGACAAGCCCCCCAAGGCCCAGGAGCAGCAGCAGCCTGCTGAGGCACAGTAATGTGTGCCCCCTTTGTTTAGCTGTCATCAGCTTACAATTGGTGCATGTTTTGTCATGCCAACTCTACATCATAGCCCTCGGGTCAGGCAATAGTGTAGGTGGCAGGTGGCTCATGAGCCATGTGCACTGGGTTTACTCCACACAGCCCAATAACACTGCTTGAGTCGGGTCTAGTTAGTGGCTGCTAGTGGCTGCTAGTAGGTACTTCTGATCCGGCTCAAATGGAGGCCCTAGTGAGGGACAAGAGGGCTGAGAAGGGGTTGTGCAGCCGTAGCTCAACATACATGTGTTGCGCATGCAATCAGGCTGTTGGCCTTGCAGCCTGTTCTACCCTCAGCCACTAACCACTCCAGCAGCTTCTGTGTCTGAGCACCTTGCCTTGTGGGCTGCTGGGCGGTGTTGTGAATGTGCACAGCAGGCAGGGCGGGATGGCCCTAGGCTGGGCAGTCTGGGCTGGGCACTGACCTTTGTGTGAGGGAGGCGCTCTGGTGCATGAGTTCCGACCTGCAGGCCAAGCCAGGGGTGCATGGCTGCATGGCTGCATGGCTGCATGGCATCTTGCAGCCTCACTACTCCCATCACATGCAGAGCTGTGACAAACAGAGTTCCACTGGCTGCCCTCAAGCATTGCTGTCACCAGCCTGAGGACCAGGACCAGACCTGAGGACAGCTGGGTAGGCCAGCAGCCAGGCCCCATACCATGCTCACCACAGCCTCCAAGCAGCCAGGCTCACTCGCCTGCCCTTCCTCCCCTTAAACCCAATTCACCCCGCCGGCTTCAGGCCCCTCCAGGCACTGACCGCTGGCCACTCACCTGATATGCCCCTGGCGCAGGCTGCCACTGAACCCAGAGCTGCCTGTCTTGCCCTGACCCCGGCCCTGCCCCTTGCCGCGCCGCTGCCGCCCAGCCTGCTTGGCAGCCTGGCCTCCCTGCTGCTGGTCTGCTGGCTGCTCCTCCTCCTCCCACTCTTCTGTTAAGCTCAGCTCTGTGGCCCACCCACTGACGAGTCCGGCAAATGCACCCTCCTCAATGCGCAGCAGCTGCAGCCACAGGTGGCAGGGGCACCAGGGTAGGTGGCAGGGGCAACGGGACACAACAGCCTTGGCTGCAGCTAGAGCCACAGCAGGAGCAGAAGCAGCAGAAGCAGCAGGAGTGGCAGCAGCAGCAGCAATTAGAACAGCAGCAGCAGCAGCAGCAGCCCAACATGCCAGACACCACATACCTGGAGGACAGCCACTTGGCGAACTCGCCCTGGTGCTGCACGCTCCACAGTCAGGCTGTCTGCGCCACTGCCCTGGCTGTCGCTTGAGGCCACCTGGTGGCGGCCCTCCACTTCATTTTCCAGCACAATAGAAGCTGCTACCTGCCTGTAGTCCTTCGCCTGGGCTGGGGTGCTTTGATTTGCAACAGCCTTTGCTATAGGAGAATAGGCTGCACTGCTGTGCACGTGTGTATGCTTCGCTGCTGGACTAGCTGGAGGGTCAAGAAGGAGGCGTCGAGCTGAAAAGGACGCTGGTCGCCGCCAGGCGACTTGCGGCGCTGTGAATGCGCGGTGCATGATAGGCTGCGCTGCGTCTGCAGGTCTAGAACACGGGCAGGAACCGACCCGTGTCTCTGCTCGTCAGACCAGCAAATGCATTGGTTAGCGCGCCAACTCAACTAAGCACCTTTGCTACTTAACAAGTTTACAGCCCTCATGCAACTCATGAGTTGTAATCAAACACAGGCTGCGAGATCGCTGTTGTAAAGGCTACTGATAGTCAGGGCCTCCCAACCCCCTTGAAAAGGGGGTGTGTCCGTTTCACGCGGTTTATTTCTCGTACAGTTTGCGGATTGATCAACGAAGCACATCAGTATGTAGAGGGCTCGCTTGGCTACACGCTACGGCTGTCCTGAGCGTCCATGACTATGTATATGATGCACTGCTTAGGCGTGAACCCGGCCTATATTTTGTGGGCAGATATCACCATGCACGCCTCCTCCACCCTCGACCTTCTTAATGACGCCGTGATGAAGCAAACGCAAGTATGTGTGCAGTCGCGCTTTGTGTTGCGATGGCCGAAATCGCGAGTTTGAAATCTAAGAAGCTGAAATGCTTCTTTAACGCACCCACACCACTGCTGATGCTGCGTCTAGAACAGCCGCATATTTCTTAACATCTATTAGCCTTCACTCGTCATTTGTGTCGGAGTGGTTGTATGCTCTAGCGGTTCATCAAGACACTATGTGCACCCTTCACATCTTGTTACAGTAGACTATGTGGCCTGATAGTCAAACTGACCGCGGGACTCTTAATACTTGAGCCTTTTCTGCTCGTTCCCCTGGTTATGTGCATTGTTCGTTGTAGCAAGAGCATTTGCGTAGGTGCGAAGCCTTCGTTGTGTCGCTACATCGTTTTGGGACATCACCACCGAGACATGTGCTTCGGTCCACAGTGCCATGACCTGCTGCACTCCCTCTCACCTCGTGTCCTCCCATCTGGCCCCACTCGCACCTGCAGGCCCGTACACTCCATAGCAAAGGCCCCTGGCACTTGAGTTTGTTAACAGCTTTTGCTTCAGCATCAATCCATGCCGTAGGTGCATGCCACAACGTGCATCCCCCACTGGCTGGGTACAGTAGATAAGCAACAAGTATCTAAAGGCAAACATCTAGTAGGACTGCAAGCACCCATCGCAGATGTGGTAGCAGAACACCCTTCCCGAGCAACTGCAACTCTTGCCTTATGGCCACAACAAAGCCCCATACTAGCACCCCATGGCAGGGCAAGATCTGTACACTCCATAGCTAGGCCTGGTCTCTTGTCCATTAGCTACCCGCCCATGGCAACAAAGCAGAGCCCTATGGCAACACCCCATGCCCGGTGGGGCTGCCACGCTCAGCAATGTGCTTCAGCACGGCCTTCTGCCAGCCTGCCACCAAGGTGTTGCCGACTGGCTGATCCCTGGGCGGCACCTTGTGGTAAAGGAGGTAGGCCCTGAGCTGCTCGCGTGTGAACCGGGTTGCCTCCTTGGCTGAGGTATTGCTGTAGTCTGCACCCCGTGCGTGTTGCTGGAATGCCTGCTGCAGCTGCTGGAGGGGGGCCTGGGTGGGCACATTCAACACCATCTTGGCGTTCCCGTCTACCATGCACGCTGACTCCTCCGTCTTGCGTGCTGCCTTGGCCTCCCGGTTGTCGTCTGCTGAGGTTGCCTCCTTGTCACGCTTCTGCTTGCGGAGCGTGAGGAGCCGAGCCTCAAAGTCTGCCAGGTCTTTGTGGGCGGCCTCCAGGGCAGCCGCTGTGTCAGTGAGTTGGGCTTGTGTGCCCTGCAGCTGCTGCAAGAACGCCTCCTCCATCTGGTCGACCTGCTACATGAACCCCAGGAGGTCTAACTGCTGCTGTTGCTCACGCTGATTAACAAAGACCATCAGGCTGAGGTGCCGCTCCCTCAGCTGGCTGTACATCTGCTTGGAGTTGAGAAGCTCAGCTGTGACGGCTGCATGTGCAGCGGTGAGGGCTGCATGCGCAGCAGTGAGCTGCTCCATGCTCTTGGCTGCCTCATGCCCAGCCTGGGTCTTTGCACCATTGGCTCTGCTTGCTCTCGTGTGTTTTGGGACGGGTGGCATGTCAGGCAGAAGGGCAGTGAGGAGGTGCTGGGAGGTGGTGGTAGGGTGGGCTGCTGGCAGGTACTGTGGGCAGGAAGGGTTAGTGGTGCTTGGAGCAATATTACATCTATTGTTGCAGATGTGCATATGTGTAGGGTAGCCTTTGATTCAGCGGTCAGCACAAATATAAGACAACTCTTTGAGTTTTGGCTGGATTAATGTTGGCTGCAAACTCCTACCTGCTCCAGCTGAGCCGCAGCTGCAGTTGGGAAGCGCTGTTTACGTGTGCTGTGGTGTACTCGAAAACTCCTGCATCATCAGATGTTCGTCGGGTAACCTGTGCTGGCGCGGGATAGGTGGCACTTGCTGCGTGCACCTCACCTCGTGGGCTAGCAGCAGCGCCTATGCGTAGAGCACCAACAACACGCCTGCACTGCGCGATGTCTTGAGGGTGGCCGGCGGATCCCAACCACCCTGTCGACCACAATCGAAGCAGCTGCAGGTTGCTGCCAGAACTAGAGTCCGCGTTTAAGCCATGCCGCGCGGGGCTATAGACATCGGCCTGCTCCCGGAGCAATCGGTCGCATGTGACGGTTGTACATGCCAAAACATCAGAGTTGGGAGGCCCTGACTGATAGTGTGCCTAGTGCCCACTTCAGCTCAGCCTTCTGGTGTGTGTGCCTCCAGGTCTACTACTAGCAAGAGCTCTACCCTACTCTATAGCTCTTACTCACACACATCCCCTTTGTGAGGGGTTTGGTATCTTGTTTTCTTGGGTTGTATTGCTGTAGCTGGCTATTGGCGCCACTTGCGCCGCCACTTGCGCAACAGGGCCTTGTCAGGCAGGTACACCCACTCTTGGCCTGGCCTGCCTCGCTTTGGCATGGCTGGGCGGCCTTCCCAGTAGCACAGCTCAGTGGGACGTGGCCCTGGGCCAACTGCGCAGCGGCGGATGTTTAGCGCGGCTGACACGTCCCGGTCATAGAACCTGCACATGGTGTGTGAGTTGCATGAAGTCAAGTCATGTGCCATGTCATGTGTCATTTCATGTGGGATATGTTGCAGCCATGCACATGTGCAGTGTCTGGTCAGTGCTTACCTGATGTTGTGGCTTGTTGAGCTCATCAAGCCCCTGACTTGGGAGCGCTTCGCCTTGCTGTCACTGGCCGCAGCCACCTGCATGGACACATGGGGCAATGCACATTTGTAAGATTCATTCCTTGACCCTACCCAGCCGCCTTGACTCCACCACCTCCCAGCACTACCCTGACCCAACGACCATCACCCACTGCATGGCTGGAGTCGGCACCACCCCACCCTGCTCCAGCAGCCAGGTGACGTCCAGCCCGCACACCATGCGGCGCACATAGGTGCACTCCCGTTTTGACCAGGCTGGCAGGTACCCACCACCCACCCCCCAGAATCCAAATCTGCGCCGGTGTTCCTCAGTGCCCACCAGGACCTTAGCCCCAGCCAGGGACACTGACCTCTTGAGCCTGCCAGCGAAGAGCAGCGTGAGCATGTTGCTGAAAGCTGTCTCCAGCTGCTTGCCGACGTGGTCCACCATGTTGGTGTCTGAGGGGTGGCGAGGGATTGCTGCGAGGCGGGCGCGAAGGTCAGGGTGCGCTGCCAGCACGGCAGCCACTGCCGCGTTTGGCTGAGTGTTCGCGCCGTTTCCGGGCGGGCCGCGGCACAGCTGCAGGTACAGGTTTCGGCAGCTCAGGTCCGGGATGGCTGCCTGGGAGACAGGGATGTCTGTGTACACGGGCTGGTCGTGCAGGCCCAGCGGGTCGGCTACGCGAATGGTAAACAAGCCGCGCACGAGTAAGCCCAGCCCAAGGCTGGCGAGCACCCCACGCTCGCTGCAGGCCTCCACGCGTGGCCGCACAGCACGTTCCAGGAAGGCATCCCAAAGCTCTTGCGTCAAGTGGTCGGTGAGGTGGGCTAGCTTACACTTCCTGCCGTGGTATGTGTTGTCCCTATCGCGGGCAGCGCGGGCCTCTCCGGAGGTCTTTCTACTGCGCTCCGCTTCGGTGAGGTCTGGCTGTAGTGCCTCGTCGCGATCCTCAATGTCACTGCCTAGGTCCTCCGGCACTGGCCTAGGCACGGTCCGTCTTTTTTGTTAGCCATAGAGATCAAGAGCGTGAAGCCATCACAAATACTAGAACAATTGGCAGGTTTGTTCGTTACGTTCATCTATACCAGGGGCCTATACGGCATGATGCATGACGCAGGCATGCTGGGGGTGCTGACGGAGGAGGGGGTCACCTCCTTGAAGAAGTTCAGGAACGGTGCCCTACCTGACCCAGCGAGGCCGGACCACTACATTGAAGGGCCCAAAGACAGCCATGTGAGTGCTCCTTGCAGTCAGGTGCTAGCCAGTCCTCGGGTGCTCCGTCAGCTGCCATGTGTGCTGTCACCTGCCTTGTGAGCCTGCAGTCAGCTGCCTTGTGCCTGCCGTGTGAGCCCACACAAGCTAATGAAGTGCCTTGGTATGTGCATATGGTGGCTACAGGTGGCCAACCGATGGGATGCATTGCTGGTCACCCCCGCCATTGGCTGCACCCCCATGGCTCAAGGGATAACATCTAACTCATTTCTGAACGGATGAGGCCGCCGATTGGTGCGGTGAGCTGGCGATGGCCTGACTAGAGTGCAGCCAGCCCCAGCGATTTGCCGCGTGGCTGGCCCCCAACCTGCGACGTGTTCTGGAGCCTCGCAGGTAATATTTGCGACTGCTATAGGCAGCCTGGACTCAGCGCGGCTGAATTTCGCATCCTGACTGGACATCGCAACTTTTCAGGTTGCACAAGATACTCCATACAATGATGCCTGTGGCTCCCGAGCAACCGCGAGCAGCAAAAATCGGTCAAAATGATGTAGGAAATGAGCTGATAACTGTGTTTACCGCCCACACATGAAACGGCCCACACTTGAAGTTGACGCGTTTCTGTCTCATAGACACGTTAGTATCCCACACAAGTAATCGCACACAACTTGCAGTTCTTCATTTCACATCCTGGTTGGACTGTTAACTGGACAGTTGGTCACCCCTCCCATTGAACCACCAACCCCCCTAACGATAAGGGACAACGGCTTTTCCGGACTCGTTTCTGCACCGATTCACACGCGGATTGTAGCGTCGGAGAGCGGCTGCGCTGAGGCACACGCTGAGCCGGTAGGGCATGTTGCCGGGTATCCGACCCTACCAAGCCTGCGGACTTGATGTACGTTGACCCAGTAGCAGTGAGTCTCTTTTTAACGCGATGGATAGTGCGCGATGTGTTAGGAGCCCGACCCCATGTCCAACATGACAACCAACATGCGCTGGCTCAGGGGCTCTGAAACTTGGAGGAGACCACAGTAGGAGCACAGCAGTGGCAGCTGCATCAATCCCTTGTGGATTAGGCTCCAAAAGGTGGGGAAACACTCTTCCATGCTGCCCAACCTGCTGATGCCCGTATGACGACCATCGGACTCAATCGGATTCTCCAGCCCTGCGTCACTGGCTAGGGAACTTAGCTGTGGACCCCCTGCCAAGTTCTCAACTATTGCTGAGTATTGCAAATAGTGTTTTTACCTACGTGTGTACGTGCTAGCAGGATGCCTGCATCCAAGTATCACCCCTACAAGGGGAAGGGAGGGCATGCTGCCCGCTGTGCTGTGTGTGTGACGTGTACACCAACTGGCCATGCTGGCTGGGTGGAGATCCATGTGGAGGGGGAGGCAGCTTTCTACAGATCCGGATGCAGGCACACAGCCATCGGCCAGGTCACAGCCCAGATGGTTGATGTCATCACAGCTTGCAAAAACCTGAAGCCGTCACAGGTTCCGTTGGCCCATAGAACTTGCGCTGAGGCTGCTGCAGCTGCGCATGCTGTGTGCCAGCGGCTGCGGGGGCAGGAGCCAGCCAGCCAGCTCCAGCCCATGCCCCGTCTCAGCTCCACACCCACGCAAGCACCTGCACAGCCTGGGCCAGCCCATGCGACCTGCCCCCACCATCTGCCCCCACCAGCAGCAGGCAAGGCTAAAGTTGAGCTGCTATGCATGAGGGTGAGCTTGAGTGATGTTGTTGGCATGCTGAACAAGCAGATGCCAGAGTACATCAGGCACCACCGGTTGGCACATCATCAGCTGCAGGTTTTCCGTGAGCACCGTGAGGCCGTCAAGGCAGGCCAGGATGGGAAGGTCGTGATTTCATGTGATTGGTCAGAGAAGCTGACTGTTGAGCGCAGCGTTGAGATCATGTCAGAGCATTGGCATGCGCAGCAGATAGGCATTCTCGTGGCGTGTGCATACTTCAAGAACAAAGAGGGGGTCTACAAGGAGCACACCGTGTATGTGATGACAGATGGGAAGGAGCAGTCGGCAGCCATTACCCAAGCAGCAGTAAACCAGGTGGTGTGTTACTTGCTGGCTGAGCATGACATGGACATGAGGCAGTTGTACATGTGGTCTGATGGGTGTGCAGGGCAGTTCAAGGGCGCCCCAGCCATGCGACAGCATTGGGGCATGGCACAGAGGTTCAGCATGCCGGTGTGGTGGAGCTATGGGGCTACAGCTCACTTCAAGGGCAGGCATGATTCAGAGGGAGGGGTGGTGAAGCAGTGGCTGAGGGGTGAGATCCTGGCTGATCGTGTTGGGAAGTGCAATGCATTGGGGTTTGTGCAGCATTGCAATGCATATCACAAGCCAGCTGCTGCTGCTGACCCCAGCAAGGCTCACCGTGCACGAGCAAGTGTGGGTCATCGGTGGTGCTTGGAGCTGAGCACACGGGAGGTAGAGCTTTGCAGTGCTCCACAGCGGGATGCACATGCCTTTGCATCATCCATCCCCGGCTCTATGAGCATGCACAGCTGCTTCTTTCCTGCTGCAGGGATCCAGGTTGAGTGGTCAGAGACTGCATGTGCATGTGCCCAATGCATGACCCCCGCACCAAGGGGTGTGTGCATGAGGCCCTCCATCACAAAGCCCTTTGTAGCCATGCCCATGTTCGATCAGAAGAGGGATGACAAGCACTGGGACGATGAGTGCCTCACCCTTCTGTGCTCATTTGCACCAGATAGCGTGAAGCAGCTGTGCACCTTGGGCAAGAAGCTGAGCGTGAAAATGTTAAACGAGTATTGCAAGGCAGTGGGGTTGTATGTGCCAGCCAACACCTTGCGTGCTGACCTACGGTACATGGTACTGGAGCATCTCAATGGGCAGGCAGAGTGGGATTGAGCTGGCTGTGTAAGGTGACGTTGAGAAATCTGGGCTCCATGCGTAAAGTGTACCGCAGTGTACCGCAGCGGAGAACTCTGCATCCCGCGTTGTGGGTGTTGTTAGGCAGCACTTGAAAGGCCCATCGCGCAGAGCGGAACCGTTCGCGTGCCTGGCAGACTGCCGGTCACCGTGGGTGCCAGCAGCTCGGGCGCGCAGACGCAAGCGCGGCGCAGAGATAAGGCATTTCGCGTTAAAATGACAACTCAACTCTCACCAGGCACGCCGCAAAGTCAAATGTCCCTTACGTGGTGGTTCAATGGGAGGGGTGACCAGTTATGTTTGAAAAATTCAAAAGTTTCAGTCCGCCGACCCCGGCAAAGGTGCACATCAGCCCGAGCAGCCCGCCAGCTTCGCGCTAATGAGCTGCACCGCCCTGCGCAAGAATTGCTGTAAAATTCTCAAAGACCGGTATGATGTTATCAGGGGTGCAGCCAATGGCGGGGGTGACCTGCTGCCTGACCCTCGCCGCCAGAAGCTCGCTAACCCCAAGCACAACTTCGCGCAAATCGTGCACACCGATGGAGTCGCCATCAGCGTGATGTTCCTGCGGCCCAAGCCTGCAGCTCCACCCGCAGAGCTGCCGCGGATGGGCAAGGGCTTGGGCGCAGTCAACCCACTGGCCCATCTTCACGCGGAGTGGCTTGGCGTGGACCCAGGCAAAACCAATATGGCCACTGTGGCGCACGAGGAGCGCAGCGCTGCCGGCACAGTGGTGTCCGTGCGGCACTGGAAGCTTACAGCCGGTCAGTACTACCGGGACAGCGGCATTACGCGGCAGGCCCAGGCGACCAAGACGTGGCTGGCCAAGGTGGAGCCGCAGCTCACAGCCCTGTCGCGGGTCAGCAGCAAGCCCAGCTCGCTGGCCTCGTACCGGCGGTTCGCCGACACAGTCCTGGCGACGTGCGACGCCATGTGGGCAGAGGTCTCAAAGCAGCGCTGGGCCAACGCCAAGTTCAGGCTGTACTGTGGCAAGATGCGCGTGGTGGCTTCGTTCTGGGCCAAGGTAAGGCCCAGTAGCAGCTAGCCACGAGCTAGGCAGCAGCCAACCACAGTCAGCTCACCTGGCCAGCTGCTGCTGTTGCTGCCTCTGTTGCTGCTGCTACCTGACCTTACACATGTGTGCCATTGTGTGTTGTACCATGTGTGGATGCAGGTCAAGAAGCAGGCACAGAAGCGGTGGCCGGACCGCATCCTGGCCCAGTATGGGGCAGCTAGCTTCAGCGGCAGCGGCAGCGTTGGCTGCAGGGGTGTCCCAGTCAGCCAGATGCAGAAGGAGGCAATGGAGCAGTTCGGGGCAGGGCGTGTGGTGCTGGTGGAGGAGTTCCGCACTCACAGCTCAGCCTACAGCAGCCCCAGTGAGGCCCTCCCTGGACAGCCTTCAGGTGAGAGGGTCAGTGGGTGATGGTCGTTGGGTCAGGGTAGTGCTGGGAGGTGGTGGAGTCAAGGCGGCTGGGTAGGGTCAAGGAATGAATCTTACAAATGTGCATTGCCCCATGTGTCCATGCAGGTGGCTGCGGCCAGTGACAGCAAGGCGAAGCGCTCCCAAGTCAGGGGCTTGATGAGCTCAACAAGCCACAACATCAGGTAAGCACTGACCAGACACTGCACATGTGCATGGCTGCAACATATCCCACATGAAATGACACATGACATGGCACATGACTTGACTTCATGCAACTCACACACCATGTGCAGGTTCTATGACCGGGACGTGTCAGCCGCGCTAAACATCCGCCGCTGCGCAGTTGGCCCAGGGCCACGTCCCACTGAGCTGTGCTACTGGGAAGGCCGCCCAGCCATGCCAAAGCGAGGCAGGCCAGGCCAAGAGTGGGTGTACCTGCCTGACAAGGCCCTGTTGCGCAAGTGGCGGCGCAAGTGGCGCCAATAGCCAGCTACAGCAATACAACCCAAGAAAACAAGATACCAAACCCCTCACAAAGGGGATGTGTGTGAGTAAGAGCTATAGAGTAGGGTAGAGCTCTTGCTAGTAGTAGACCTGGAGGCACACACACCAGAAGGCTGAGCTGAAGTGGGCACTAGGCACACTATCAGTAGCCTTTACAACAGCGATCTCGCAGCCTGTGTTTGATTACAACTCATGAGTTGCATGAGGGCTGTAGGGATTAAACTGCGTGCAATAATACAAGCAATCAAAGCATGATTGTCGGCGCCGCAGGGCACATCAACGCCGTGCTCGGTCGCTTCGGGCCCGGGTTAACGATAGCGCTACAATCCCACCTTAACACGTCTAGCGCAGCCTGTGGTTATGCATCGCCGGCGCCAGACGCGAGCGGAACGCAGGCCGAATTGCCCATACATGTGTGCTGCGTACTGGAAAGGCTCCCTGTAGGTGCACAACAGTAGTGATGGTAGACATAGTGTTTGCCTACATCTGCTTTCTCAACCTCACTTGGGACAGCGGTGATCATAGTGTCATGTACAGTGGATGAGTGTGCTATACAATGCAGGTTGTAGCACGGCCAGCCCCGGATTGGGAATCGCAGACTGCAGCATGGCAGCGAAGCACACACATCAAAGAGGGAAGGGTTCGAGATTACCCCGATGTGGTGAGGTGCATGAGGGCAGCAGGCAAAGCAGCTGGAGCCATGCTACCAGGTCCCTTAAGGAGGCCATTCCATCAGCCCCCCGCTCCTTGAGTAGCCCAGCATCGTTTTGGATCAGGTGCTGGAGTGTAGCCCATGACGTGCTTGCACAATCTGCAGACTAACATCCTCAAGCCCGGAGGCGGAAGCGCCAACGGAACGAGCAGACTACCTGCTGCACAGGTTGCATCGCAGGTCAGCCCTCCAGGTCAGCAACCCAGGCAGGAGCTGCTGATGACCTGTAGGCCATCAACATTGCTTACCCCTCCTAGCCACAGGACGCATTTGTTTCCATGGTGCTGCCTGGCAATGGCTCCATCAGAGGCAGGGCTGGGCAGAGGCAGGGCTGGGCAGAGATCAGAGGCAGGGCAGAAGCTGGGCATGACTGGCAGTACCCTGGCACCATGGCAGAGCCCTCTTGTCTTCCCTTCTGTTACAGGTTCTGTTACATTCCCCTCCACTCTTGTTCTCCATGTGGTCCATCTCACCCTGCCTTCTATCTTGACCAGCCACCCGAAACTGCCTGCGGCCTGCAGTTGCAAGCAGCGGCCAGCCAGGGCATCCCTGATTGGAGCGGCTCTCAAGATCGTCGGTGGGTTTTGTGTCTGATGGGTTGGGCACAGCAACAGACCAGGACTGCAGCAGGTCAAAGCCATGCAGGAGGTCACTGCACCAGCACAAAGGGGGGAAGGAGCAGCAGGCTCAGGACTGACTGGCTCTGTAGTTTCCCCCTCTGCAGTACTTAGGCCCAGCAAGGTGCTGCACTGTGCACTGCTCCCTTGCTCTCTGCTGCAACCAGGTGGTCTGGTACTGCCATTGCACATGGGCACAGCCAGTTGCTGGTGCATTGAGAACAACCTTGGTGCTTTGCTGGGGACAGCATGCTTGCATGGCCTGGTCTTGGCACAGGAGCATGAAACGCCACCTTGACCAGCGGCTGTACCTGCTGGTCAAGCAACAAATGCAGGGTGCTTGTCACCCTTGGCACTTCCCACACAGCAAGCTGCAAGCCGAGGAGACCTTGCGGTGAGCCTGCACGGCCCTGGTTGGTATTGCAACTGCCAGCCATGCACACAAAGGGAGCTGGTGTAGTGCACCACTCTCTAATGCTTGTGAGCTGAAGGAAAGCATGGGATATCATGTGCTCTGCAGGGCAGCGGCCGAGCGGGTGCTGGTCAGCGTCATGGGCCGCCAGTATCCCGTTTTCTTCATAGGCAATGCGCCCATGGCATGGCTGCCCCTCCTTCCTTCAGGTCGAGCTTGCATGTGCAGCACAGGCATCGCAGGTCACTGCACACGCTCGTCCTGTGTATGTTTTCAACACATAGGTGTGCTCGACACTCGACATGCCTCTGAATGCCAGGGGTCAATTGGCGGCTTGTGCTGGTTTGCAGGCGGGCGCATCTTTTTCATGCTCGCCCAGGTAGTAGACGATCCGTGGGGCCCCTTAAACCTCGTGCCTGACTCCGGTGCACTCGACTGGGCGTGGGTCACACGACGAGAGGCAACGGCTGAGTACTTCAAGGACGCGAGGATGGCGGAGCTGTTGGGTCGCATGTTGCCTGAGTAAGGTAGCGGGAGTGGCGTACTGCCAGACGCTGCGGCATTACAGCTTCCTATGGCGGCGGTGAGATAGCGGACAACTTTCTCCATAGCTGCGCATCTCCTGCGCACGCTGAGTAAAGAGCTGTCAAGCTGACGTGCTTGCTGACACCACCGACATGGGCCAATGTCAAGAGTTGCATCAAAACTGGCGGTGTCAAGTCCTGGACTAGGCTTAGGCATAAAGCCAGACTCCTGCGGTCCCTTGAAGGACGTACTGCGTCGGCAGGCGCAGATGCCGAGCTGCCATAGCAGGCGAACCGCACAATTGTACAACTTGCGATGTGCGCGGACACTGATCCGACAGCCAGGGCTTTGTCCACTTCGCCTGCAACCACGGAGCGGACCAAAAGCTCAGCGTACATTGGATCCACCAGCGGTGCGTCGTCTCGCCCAATGTACTGCTCAATTTGCCCAAGGCAGGCGCACGGCCGGGGTAGCAGGTGCAGCGCGAAATCCTGCCCCAATGTAGACCACAAGCTGCGCAGCAAGGCTGGTGCAGCGCCATACATGAGCAGTGCCGCAATGTGGGCTGCGAACAGCGGGTCGCCGAACGACAATGCGCCAAACTGCTCGACGAGGCGCTCCGACAGCGCCGCGCTGCACCAAGTGGGCCCTAAGCGCCAGGCGGGCGCTGACGTCGGCCTAGGCCTGTCGCGCTTGTCTTCCTGTTGCTCGCCGCTCCGCATCTGCCCCTCGTTGCTGGTCGCAAGCTGCACACTGGCTCGCTGCTGTTGGTTCTCAACAGCTGGACTGGCCGAGACAGGTGAGGAGCAGCCAGGGTCCCATCCCAAGCCCCAACACGCGGTGAGCACAGCTAGCGACCACCGGACCCACAGGTCTCGCCACTGTCCACCCCCATCCCCTGCATCTTCCCCTTCCTGCTTTTCCCCCTGGTCATCTCGCTCCTCCTCTGACGCGGCCTCCTCAACAGTGCTCAATGCCCCTGCTGCACCTCGGCCCATCCCACGCGCCCGTCGAGAACTTGCGCGGCTCACTGATGCTTTTGGCCTCCGCGGTGGTGGCGCGAACCCTCGCCGCGCATCTTTAGCTGCGCGCACAAGCTCCGCGGAGTCGTACAAGTATGCAGCTTGTAGCGCAGCCTGAAGGTTAGCAGCAGGTCCGGCCGGGCAGCAAGTGGTCAAGTAGCGCGAGCCGAGGACTTGCAAGCCAGCGGCCAAGCCCAAAGCCAGGCCCACTGGGTTGCAGGGCGAGGCTGTGGGAATCCTCCTATCCAGCATCCCTGATTGGCTGTGGTTGCTTGTCCCCGCTGAAAGCTGCTCCCGGTCCTGCACAGCTCCCTGTGAGTGCGTCCATGCAGCCGGTCGTGGCTGGTCTGGCAGCTGCAATGTCTCTGTTATCAGCCAGGTTGGGGGCAGGGGCAGGCGGGACCCAGCACCAGGCTCTGTCCACGCCGCCCCGCCCAGCAAGTGGGTCAAGGGCAGGGCCCTTGCTGACTCGCTTGACTGCTTCCCGCCATGCATACTGCTGCCATCCGCCCCACCCTCGCCGTCTCTGCTGCCACTCGAGGGGTGAGGGTGTGTGGGGGAGGGGCCGTCATCAGCAGCCACCATGGACAGCCACGCTGCAGCATAGCCAGCGAAGAGTGTGCGGGAGGCTGAGGCAAGGTCCGGCAGGGGAGGTGGGGGGTAGGGGGCCAAGGGTGGGTGGGAGGGGCAGCCGGGACTACCACCAGGGACCTGGGCAGGGTGGCCCCCTGCCCTCCTGCCGCCACCCCTGCCAATGTCCCTGGCACCGCTGCTTGCACCCCTGCCGCTGTCCCTGGCAAGGCTGCCATGGCCGCCCCTTCCATTGCTGTCCGACTCTGAGCATGCGACTGGATGCTGCGCTTGGTCGCTGACCTTGTCGTCCTGGTTCACTGGGCTGAGGCCGCAGGTGGCAGAGTACAACTGGGGGTGGGTGGGTCGCATGGCCGACATGGCAAAGGCCGCAGCAGGTAATGTTAGGGCCAGCTGCGGGGAACTGGTAGCCAGGCGCAGCGCGGTCAGGCACTGGCCCTCTGCCCCAGGGGGAGACAGCAGTGGCACTGCCAGCAGGGCGTCCAGCAGCGCCAGGGCCTGAGGCTGAGAGGGAGGTAGAGGGCCGCAGGGGAGCTCACAGGGCAACAGGGTCACAGCGGAGGGCGGCACTGACCCCTGCTGCTGCCCCTGCCCCTCTGTTGGCCAGTTTGCCTGATATACCTGGTGCTGTGATGGTCGCTGCTGCTGCTGCCCCTGCTGCTCCTGCTGCTGTTGTTGCTGCTGCTGCTGCTGCTGCTGCTGCTGCTGCTGGGTGTGCACAGTCCAGAGAAACAGGCGCACCAGGTGTGCATGGCCCTGCAGCCCCGCGGCCTGCCAGGGGCGCCAGCTGCAACCGCGTTCCCTAACTGGCAGCCGCTGAGCCTGCAGCCCCTGATGCCACGCAGCAGCCAGTACAGGGAGGGGCAGCACTGCCAGCACCCGGTCGGCCAGAGCCCTAGCGCCCAGGCCACTGGCAGGCAGGCGCTGAGCAAGAGGTCCAGGGGCTGCTGCTCCTGCTGCTGCTCCTCCAGCGGAGGGGGCACCCTTGCTGCTGCTTCTGCTGCTGCTGGCTGCCTCCACCACACCTCCCACAGCCATCAGTGCATGGGTCAGCTCTGCTGCCACCGCCCCCAACACCCGACCAGCCACCACCTGCATCACTGCAGCCCCTGCCCGCCCCCTGGCCTCCTTCCTTTCCACCCCCTGCTGATGAAAGCTGCTGGCTATAGCTGAGGCTCTGCCACCGCCCCAGTCAGGGACGGCGCCAGGGCCAGCACACAGTGCAAGACACAGATCCACCAGCACTGCCCCCACTGCTTGCTGCTGGGCAGGCTGCAGGGGCGGCCGCTGCAGCAGGCAGACACTCAGCTGCTCCACAGCAGCCGTCAGGGCAGGGCGCACCCTAGAGCTTCCTGGCCCAGAGTCAGGCCCAGCTGCCATCTCTGCCCCATTCTGGACATCAGGCTCTGACTCAGCCCTTCTGAATGCTGGCACGGCTCCTGCCCCTGCCTCTGTCCCTGCCCCTACTGCCCCTCCTACCCCTGCCCCTTCCCCTGTTCCTGCCCTTGCTGTCCCTCCTGCCCCTGCTCCTGCCCTTGCTGCCCCTGCTCCTGCCACAACGCTGCAGGCAGGGGGGCCAAGCACCCCCAGCGCTGCAGCTGCAGGGCCGTGCCCCTGTGCCCCGCTGCCCCCCATCAGCCCGCTGTCGTGCATGCAGGCGGCCAGCTGGCCAAACAGCGGCTGCTTGGGGTCCAGGCTGGCCCAGTAGGCGGCGCTGAAGTGCAGGGCAGCGGCAAGGCAGGCCAGCGCGGCGCCAGCGGGGGGCAGCAGCAGCAGCGGGTGCAACGCCTGACAGTGCCTGCGGGAAGGTGGGGTAGGGCAGGCGAAGGAGTTGGGGAGTCAGGGGTGCTAGGGTGGGTAGGTGGGGTTAGGGTTAGGGTTAGGGTTGGTCTGTGCTCCGTGTTGCTCCTTACTTCGTGCTCCTGTTAACAGGTGGTTAGGGGGGCGAGGGTAGGGTTAGGGTGTGCTTAGCCCGGGTCATTTGGTTAGGTCAAGGCAGGCAGGCTGAGGAGGGGCACCAGCCTGGCACACAATGGGGTCCACAGGGGGCCCCTAGCTTGCATGGCGTGCCATAGGTGCGTGCACACGGAGCAGTGCATTCCGTGCAGCGCTGAGCTGTGACTGTGGGTCACATGAGCTACTGGAGGGCGACAGCAGGCAGCTGTTCAGGTCAGGCTCTCTTCCCTTGCTTTCCTATTGCAGGCGCTGGGCTGCTGCCCCAGCAATGTCCAGCCTGCCCTGCCCAACCAGGCAGCCATGCTCCAGCACCAGCGGCCTGTGCGCCTGACACTCCGTTTGCCTTCTTTATCAGCCAGCCAGCACCTCCTAGCCGCCGCCACGACCAGCTGTCCCTGCCTGCAGCTTGCCATCCCAACCGCTGCTCCAGCCATGCTCCTGAGCTGAGCTGAGCCCTTCCTAAGCTGTACAGCTATAGTGGGCCGTGAATGAGCCATGCACCGTGAAGCAAGCATGGTAGTCAGGTGCCCCTGTGCCTGCGCCTCACCATTGTCGCCACATGTCCCAGCTGGGGCAGTTCAGCTGACCCGCCCCCCAGCCCACCACCTGCCCCCCCAGCAGCAGGAGGGCGGGGCCCTGCAGCCACTGCATCACCGCATCCTGGGCCAGAGCAGCGGCAGTGCCGGGCAGCAGCATGGGCCGCCCTAAGCTGGCATCCCCTGCAGCCACCCTGAGGGCGTGGCTTAGCAGACCCGTCAGCAGGCTGAGCAGTTCCGCTGCCAGCAGCAGGTGGAGGGGCAAGGGCAGAGGCCTGGATGGGGCAGGGCGGGGGGAGGGGGAAGGGGGGGTCGAAGGGTCAAGTAGGGGGGCCGGAGGGGGTAGGGGGGGCTGCAGCAGGGGGCCTATCAGGGGGTACATGTCCTCCAGGTCCCAGGCGGTGACCCCCTGCAGGGCGCATGCCCGCCACACCCGCAGACACTCCACAGCCACCACCAGCTGCTGCTGCCGCTGCTGCTGGCCCCCCTGCTGCTGCTGCTGCTGCTCTGACTCATACGCTGGCCGTGGCAGCTGCTCCTGCTCCGCCGCCTGCTGCTGCTCCAGGGTGGTGCGCCCGTCAGTGAGGTGGCTGAGAGGGGCCAGGCTGGTGCATGCAAGCATGAGGTGGCTTTGCACCAAGGCCAGCACGCCTACATCATCACACCATGTCACACAACAAACCAAGGCTGCTTGCATGGCTGCCCAAGACAAAAGGAAACTTGCCTGACTCGCCAACAAATGAGTTGAAGTCAGGGGCTGGGTTAGTCAGCGGGCGGCTGCCTCACCTTTTCCAGCCCAGTGCTGCTCCCAAACCCCCGGCTGCCCCGGCACTCCATCCCCCTCTCACCTGCAGTGCGGGCCAGATGCCCGGCTAGGCCACAGGCCTGCACCATCAGTCTCAGTAGCCTCAGCGCCAGCACCAGCAGCCCGTCAGACCCGCTGCCATCCCCCCACTGCTGTGCCAACCCCCCTGACCCTGCGACCCTGGGCCCTGGAACCCCTGCACCCCCAGCGCCCCCAGCGCCCCCTGCACCCCCTGCACCCCCTGGACCCCCTGCACCCCCAGCGCCCCCTGCTGCCGCCCCTGACTGAACATCAGAGCAGGGCCAGGGGGCTGCTGCTGCACCCCCTGACACAGGCTGGGCCCCCGCCTCCCTGCCGCCTTGCTGGCCCACAGCCGGCTGCTGCCTTATCACAGCTGGACCTGGCTGCCGGCTGCCACCAGGGGCACTGGGCAGCAGCAGCGCCCGCAGCATGTCAAACAAGCCCGGGGTGCTGCAGGCGAAGGCAGCAGCAGCAGCAGGCAGCAGCAGCAGCAGCAGCAGCAGCAGCAGCAGGCAGGCGGCAGGCAGCAGCAGCAGGCAGCATCACGGCCAGCTAGGGCAGCTGCTTGGATGAGGGGGTGAAGGTGAGGTGAGGGCCGGCAAGGGAGAATGGGGAGCAGGGGCAGGGGTGCACGGGCAGGGGTGCAGGGGCAGGGGTGCAGGGGATAAAGGCCAGAGATGATGCCGTGCGGCTTGCAGGCCGGTGAGTATGGTGGGTTTGGGGCTGGCTGCCGAGCAGCAGTGCAAAGCCGGCTGCCCGCACCGTGTCAGCACCAGGGCGGCGTCGGGGCTGTGCCGGGCGCAAGCTGCTAAGGTTTGCAGGCAGGCCGCTGCCCCTGGGCCCCGCAGCGCCATGCTCTGCAGGAGGTACAGCAAGCGCGGGACCACCTGCACACACCCCCCCCCCCTCACAGCATTACACACCACAGATGACGGCATGGCACACTGTCACTCATCCCAACATCGCTGATGTCAAGGATGCTAGCTGGGCCGTGACCCAGTGACCCAGAGTGACCCAGATGTGACGAGCAACAGGAAAGTTGTACCAGCGAATCTGACCACATTGCACACCCACCGCAGTGATTGGTGGAGTGTGCTGTGACTGTCTGGCACAAAGTGCCACCGGCCTGGTGGCAATGAGTGGGCAAGCATGACAGCATGTCAACCACCCACACATACCGATGATAAAAACTAAAACTGCCACACTCCCTGGCTGCCTTGACAACTACCTCCACAACAACACCCGCTGTGTTTGACCGTTCCACCGCACCGCCTGCCCTTCCCTGGCAATGTTCCAGGCGCCTGGGTGTCTGGGTGTGGAGCGCAGGCCAACAAGGGCCCCCCCTGCCGCTGCCCACCCCCCGCTGCTGCTTCCATACCCTGAGTGGACCCTGCTGCTGCTATCAGCTGCCCTGAGGTATGCTTACTTTGGGGAAAAGCTGATGGACCTTGGCACAGCAGCCAGCCAGGGATCAGCCCACCAGCACATGCCCACCCGCACCTGCATCTGCACAAGTCCAGCCACAGGGTCTTCAGTCGCCACGTCTTCTGCTGTCCGCTGCTCCTCATCCGGCCCTGCCTCCCCGCCTCTTGCTCCCACCCCCGGCCCTGGACTCTTCCCCTGCTCGCATGGGAAGGCCTCCCATGTGGCCCCCGCATGGGCGCGGGCCAAGGAGGCCGTCCATGCACATGGCCAACCTAGCATGGGGCAGCTGTCCGCCATCTCCCATGTCATGGCCTCCTCAGGGCCAGGGCACACCAGGCAGGCCACTGCTGCCGCGGCTGCTGCTGCCACCCCTGGCTGCGGACTGTCAAGCGCAAGCCGCAAGTGTGACGCCACCCCCAGGTCACACACCAGGTACTTCCACACCTCACTCCATGTCACACATGGCCTGTTGGGGCCAACAGTGGAGCCGGGGGGGGGGCTGTCGGTCGGGTTTGTGGGGGTGGATGTCTGATCCATGCCAGGAGGCAGTGGGACAAGCAAGAAAGCAGCACCAGCAGGATTCGAGCCCAGGACCTCTGGCCTAAACCCGCCAGGCGCACTAGCCTGGGGAGCTGCCCAGCCGCATAGGGCCTCGTCGAGCTCAGAGACAGGCAGAGGGGAGGGCCTGGCCCACTGCAGGAGTGCAGCCAGGATGTTGAGCGCCACGACTCGGTGAGCCGGCAGACTTGAGCGCGCCAGCAGCAGCAGCTCAGAGACGGTGTAACCCTGAGGGACGGACCCCTCGTCCTGCAGTGGGGGTACGGCAGGTGCCAGTGGTGCCGGTGGCCACAGGGGATCAGCCCCGCAGCCAGGGGGCGGGGCGCGGGCAAGGCCTAGGGGGTGCTGTGCTGGTGAGTCAGCAGGTGACTGGCAGAAACTATGGCAGAGGCAAAGACTGGATCTTCCATGGCCAGCAGCCCCCCCTTGCTGCCAGCCACGCCATTTTAGCGTCATGATTGGCAGCGGCCAGATGAGCCGCTGTGCCTGGCAAGTGAAGCTAGAAGGCCTTCACTGCACACCAGTGTTTTTTTTCGTTTCGCCCGGATGCATGATACAGCCTGGCCCTCCTCTCACCTGCCTCAGCTGGTCCCTCAGCAGCACCTGAGCTGGCTGCAGCACTTCACCGGCCGGCTGGCAGCCCAGCACCTCGCCACCCAGGCCCCACCGCAGCCGCCCCACCAGCCGAGGGTCAGCGTGCAGCAGACCGTCCTCGTCACCTCCCTGGCCCCCACCCTCCACCCCTGCATGCACACCTGCTGCAACACTGCAGCTGCTGCTGCCTGCCATGGTCCCCACTGCTGCTGCTGCTGCTGCTGGCCTGGGCCCCAGCCCTGCCTGGTCATGCTGGCTGCTGGCCCTCACACCAGAGGTGTGACTCGGCCCTGCACCCTCACATGCTTGTTGGGGTACCCCTGCCCCTGGCACTCTTACCGCCCCAGGGGCGGGCGCGCCTCCCCCACCCTTTTCCATGACCGTCGCTTGCCCAAGGTCCCTTTGTGGCTCAACCTGGGGACCCCCTGCTGCTGCTGCTGCTGCTGCTGCTGCTGCTGCTGCTGCTGCTGCCCTGGCCGCCCCCCTCTTCCTCAGAAACTCCAGGGTGGAGCGGGGCAAGCGCGTAGCCAGGTCCTGCACCGCCTCCTCCCGCTCAGCAGGGGTCATGGACCCCAGGCGGGCCAGGTTCTGGCTGTGGATGCCCTGCGCCTCTGGCAAGTCAGGGTCGAGATGGGGTGCAGGGAGGGCTGAGAGGGAGGGACGGGAGCCCACTGCAGGGCTGACATTCGGTTGTCGACGAGGGTGTGCAGCCGAGCTTTGGGGTGCTAAGTCCTGGGGGCTGGGGGCACTGGCAGGGACGACCCCAGGGGTGTTGCCCAGGCGTGTGTGTGGGTCAAGAGGTGGGGAGGGAAGGGTGGCAGGGCTGATGACAGCGCTGGCCTTGGCTGCTCGCCCCAACGAGAACTGCGGCAGCAAAGAGGCAGGGGAATTGAAGGTGGCATAGAATGCACACAGTCGAACTTCCAATGCCAAGACCTTGCTCATGAGCCACATCGTTGCAGGTGAGATGACAGATAGGCAGGAGAGCGAGGTAAGGTCACATGGAAGACGTTCCATACAGGTCAGCAGATGCCATTCAATGCATGGTGTTTGATAAGGAGTGCGTGAGCTGTGTTCACCTCACCTTGGACAGCTTTCGGTGACTGGCCTGGGGGAATGGCTGGGCATCAGCTGCACCAGGTGCGTCCCCTGTTGGGGCGGGAGAGGGGGGTGCGGCGTCAGGCTGGCGCTCCACTACCTCTCCCAGCACCGTGGACGCTGGCACGTGCACAACTGTCCAAGCAGGTGTGTGGCAGCGGGGGCAGCAGGGGCAGCAGGGCCACGGTTGCATTGGTCGGGCCAGGTCGCAGTGATGGTGGCAATGGTATCAGTAGCCATGTAGATGCTGGAGGCACTGCAGCAGGGAACATGCTGCTACTGTTAACTTGTATACTGTGCCTTGTATGCTGTGCCTGGCTGCCCCTCACTGCATGTGCATTGCTGCTGCTAGCTTCAGCGCTGCCATGGTCTGCTCCATGCCCCTGAGGTCCTAGAGGCACAGCACAGCCGCACCTCACCTGAGGCAGCTGCGTCTGCCTTGCGAGGTGTCTGTATGGGTTGTGGCTGCTTGGCTGATGTTGACACAGGTGCTGCTGCTGCTGCTGCTGCTGTTGCTGCTCGGGTGATGCGCGTAACCTTGGCGGCTGGAGCCCGTTGGCTGGTAATGAATTCCTCCTGTACTCATGTCAGCCTGCATGGTTATTGCGGCATACTGACTGGTTGGCCGCCGCTGCTGTTGACGCTACCTGCTGGGCCAGAAGCCCCTCCTCCGACTCGACCAGCAGCGGTCGGCGATCCATCAGACCTAGTTATGCGTCAGATCGGTGGCACCCATGAAAATCCGGACACCAGAATCCGGACACCATCCCAGTTAAGTCTCCCGGTCACACACATCCCTTCCCAGTGACATCTGAGATAAGATAATACACACGGTTAAAAATCTGACCATTCTCAGATTCGGTACATCAGTAAAAGGCAGAAAAGTTTGGAGCCCCAACCGCCAGATCCGCCAGGCCGCAGCCGCGCCCAGCGGCAACTAGCCGTTCCCGGCACGTTGCGGGGCAGCCAATGCGCTGGCTCCCCTGCGCCCGCCCCCACCACAACGGTGAACGCTGCTCAACTACGCAATGCAGCCAGTCGATAGCCCGCAGACATGCAGCAATCCCAGCATCGAGAGACGAGTAGTTGCACGGGCGAAAACGAAGCTCGCGAGCGCCTGGAGCAGCTGGAGGCTGGCAAAAAGGAAAGGTACCTATAGACGCGCCTTTCCGCTCGCAGCACGTCATCTACGGTACACAACTCTAATTGCGACCACTATTGCGCTCATGGCCCGACTTGGGGCTAGTGATGGCCATCATCACCAGCAGCAAGGGGTTAGCAAATGTAGGTGCTGTAGCCAAGCACCTGCAAGATATGCGCCATGAGATGGAGCAGCGGAAACTGAAGCTCATGGGCCCAAAGGTGCACACCTTGTTACTTGTGCTTGTACTCACTCATTGCACTGCCTTGCCCTACACTGCTGTGCTGCCCTTTGTTGTCGCAGTGGAACCGAGATGAGGCCACAACCATTATAAAGACCAAGAAACCACGTAAGTTCACAGGTGGGAAGAGATGTGCTCAAGGTGTGCACACATTCTAGAGCAAAGCAACTATGTTTTGTTTGTGCAGGGCTAGAGGAGGAGCACACCACAGAGCCCGCTGGCCCTGACCCTGGCCTGCACCCCAGTGTCCCCTGGCCTTGGCCCTGCCCTTCAGATGCAACACACCCCTAGGGGCCCTGGCCAAGGCTTGCAGCAGCAGCAGCAGCAGCAGCACACCCCAATGGCCCCTGCCCCTGGCCCTGCCCCTGCCCTGCAGCTACAGGTCACTCCTAGGTGCCCTGGCCAAGGCCAGCAGTAGCAGCAGCAGCAACACACCCTTGTGGCCCCTGCCCATGCCCTGCAACTACAGCTCACCCCCAGGTGCCCTGGCCAAGGCCAGCAGCAGCAGCAACAGCACACCCCTGTTGCCCCTGGCCCTGCCCCTGCCCCTGCCCTGCAGCTACAGTTCACCCCCAGGTGCCCTGGCCAAGGCAGCAGCAGCAGCAGCAAGGCCAGCAGCAGCAAGGCCAGGAACAACAGCAGCAAGGCCAGGAACAACAGCAGCAAGGCCAGCAGCAGCAGCAACAGCACACCCCTGTGGCCCCTGCCCCTGCCATGCAGCTACAGTTCACCCCCAGGTGCCCTGGCCAAGGCCAGCAGCAGCAGCAGCAGCAGCACACCCCTGTGGCCCCGGCCCCGGCCCCGGCCCTGCAGCTACAGGTCACCCCCAGGTGCCCTGGCCAAGGCCAAGGCCAACGGCTGCAGCAGCTGCACTTGGAATCCCCTGGCTCTGCCCCTGGCCCTGCCCCTGCCCTGCAGCTGCATCAGCTGCTGCAGCAATAGCTCCTCCAGCCCTGCCCTGCTTTGCCTCCTACCCTGCAGCAGCAGCAGGAGCCACTTGAGTAAGTAAGAGACCTCCTACACACACTGGTAAAGCACTCAATGCAGCATTGGTAAAACTCAGGTTGTTGCGGACTCATTGTAGCACAACTCCCCCGCACCCGCAGATGTGCCCCTACTGGTGGCAACAGCAAGGAGAGGGTCCGCAAGCGGCACAGTTCAGCCAGGTACCTAAAGCAAACCCCCCTCCTCACCTGCCAACCAACCAAACCCCACCATCTTCCAGTTCGCTCCTCCCTCTACTCCTTCCCTCCCCTCACCATACCCCCTGCCGGGTTGCCTACCTGCCCCTGCACCCTGCGGCGGCTTGATGCTTTGTCACCAGCCACATGCTCCTCTTCATGGCTCTTCCTGTGCGTTACAGGTGTTGAAGAAGTGGCATCCATGGGTCAGGGCCAGGTGGAGAAGCGTGCCAAGACTGTACTTGCTCTGCTCACTGCACCACATGCAAGTGCTAGAGCTTACCAACACAGTGTACAAGGCAGTGTATTCAGCAGTGAACGGACAGGGATTTGTGTGCTCAGTGTCACGCATGGAGCGGTGATGGCATGCAGCCCAGCCCTGCGGACACCCAGCTCCATATGTTTCTTTCATGCCTTTCCATGGTCGCATTAGGCTCAATTCTTAGCTGTTTGCTCTAATCTTTAACCACATTTTTGCATGCACGTGTTGTAACAGTCACGCTTGCAATCTCTCTCTCTCTTTAAGGGAGGGTAATGACCGTCAAAGCGTCTACGTCAATGTCAAGACGACACACTTCATAATAAACACCCCCAACCCCAACCCCATGAGCAAAGTATGGGCACATGGTCGCGTTGCCCTGGTGTATGGTCATGGCAAACATGTTTGTAGTACGCAGGCCTGGCAGTGATCCACACCCAATGTGTCACAGCTAGCTGGACTACGGATGGTACCTATAGTGGAGGCTCACCAGATTTAGCCACATGCTAGGGTGTGGTGCGCCACATGCCCCTTGTATGGACAACACCACCACGCGGTGATGCGCTAATGCTGCAAACGTGGTAGCCACCTGCTGCATACCCCCCTTGCATGTATGCATCATGCCTAGCAAGTGCAGGCCTGGCAGTGATCCACACCCAATGTGTCGCAGCTAGCCCCCAACTCAGCACCCACCGCTAAGCATCCACCCACTCTGACGCTGACCCTTGAAGTCACGTAGTCGCATGCTGCCCTTTGCCCATTCACGGTCGACGGCTGAAGCGGTGCAACACTCGTGGTAATTGGTTTTTTTTTATTGAAATGCTTACATTACAAGCTAGTCAAGCTAGTCATGCTGTCGTTACACGCCAATCTTCGGCACATGTGTACAATTAATACACCTCATAATGAAGCTTCCAGCCAGCTCCATCATATTGCTGACGTTATGTCAAGCAATTAGAAAAAGGCGTTGTAGGCACCCCCATGCGCCCAGCCTCAGGATGCTCACAGCAGCTTCTGCAACTCGTTCATGCCCACAGCAGCTTCTGCAACTTTGCCAGCATGCCCTCATAGTGAGTGATGTACTGCTGAAGGTAGAACTGCCTCCCACCTGCCTGCGCTCCCTCCCCATGCATTCAGCCGTGCTCGCTCTAGTTTCAGCAACGCTAGCTGCTCCAGGCATCTCTGGCTGTCGCTGAGCAGGTGGAAGAACTGCCGTCCAAAGAAGAGGACCTTGCCCTCTTGAGAGGTCTGGGATTCCCTCTCCCAAGGTGCTGGCTCCCCCCGCACCATGCTACGCAGTTGGCTGCTGGTCACGCGAACCTGCAAGGGCA
Source organism: Haematococcus lacustris (assembly GCA_030144725.1). Classification (NCBI taxonomy): domain Eukaryota; kingdom Viridiplantae; phylum Chlorophyta; class Chlorophyceae; order Chlamydomonadales; family Haematococcaceae; genus Haematococcus; species Haematococcus lacustris. The sequence goes on from JASKMD010000029.1 coordinate 13,287,041, forward strand.
TGCCCAGGAGTGCCAGATTGTGCCCAGGCATGACCTAGCTAGCTGCCACAACTGCTGCCATATGCTGCCACATGCATGCTAACAGCCTTGCTGCCACACACGCTGACCTGGTTGGGATGCTGGGTAGTGCCAAGCACCTCCCACAGTGCCAGCTGGTCCACCAGCTGGTGGGCTTGCTTCATCTTGGCTTGGCTCTGTCTTGCCAAGGCTCTGGTGTCCTTGTCTGCCACGCCCCACTCCTTCTGCTGAGTCTCCAGCTGGGCCACGAGTAGCACGGCCTGCCACACCATGCTCCGCAGGCTGCATAGGCACACACACAACAAGGCACAAGGCCTTGATGATGACTGTGTTGGTTGCCTGTAGCTGGCTTGCTGTCTGCTGTGAGTGAGATGTGTCTGCACCTTGCGCTCACCTAACCTGGTGCTGCTGCTGCTGCTCATGCACTGAAGCACACCTGCAGCCTGCTGCTGCTGCTCATGCACTAAAGCACACCTGCAGCCTGCTACACACCTACAGCCTGCTGCTGCTACACACCTACACCAACCTGCACTGCTACACACCTACAGCCTGCTGCTGCTGCCCATACACTGCTGCAGCTGTCCTTGCACAGCTGCTCATGCACTACAGCCTGCTGCTGCTGCTCATGCACAGTAACACATGTACTGCAGCCTGCTGCTGCTGCTCATGCACTGCAGCACATGTGCAGCCTGCTGCTACCTGGAGCCTGCACTGCCACACACCTACAGGCAGGGCAGGGCAGGGCAGGGCAGGGCAGGGCAGGGCAGGGCAGGGCAGGGCAGGGCAGGGCAGGGCAGGGAGGGGCAAGGCAAGGCTGGGAGGGGGTGGGGCAGGGCTGGGAGGGGGTGGGGCAGGGCTGGGAGGGGGTGGGGCAGGGCTGGGAGGGGGTGGGAAAGGGCTGGGAGGGGGTGGGGCACGGCTGGGATGCGGCGGTCCTAGAGCTCCTGTTGTGCTGCCACCACTGCTGCCACCATTGCCGCTGCTGCTGCTGCTGCTAGCACCGCCCTCCCCCACTGCTGCCACCATCACATCATGCGCCCTGAGCGGGTATCTGCACAAGCACCAGCAGGCACAAGCATGAACATCCTTCCCTGTCAAAAGGCAAAGCATGCCTTCCTCTAATAGTCTATCCCTGCTGCGTTTGCCACTGCAGCTCTGAGTGTGTACTGTTGTCCTGCCTGGCTGCCGCTGCCCCTCCACCGCCTGCCTGCCCAAGCTACATGCAACCCTGTTGCGCTTACCGCATGCCCCTACTGCACTGCTCGCCTGCCTCTGCCCCTCTACTACCCGCAAACCCATGATGCGCCTGCGCCTGTCCCTGCTGCTCTGCCTGGGTACTCCTGCAATGCTGCCTGCCTACCCCTGCTGCACCTGCCCCGGCTGCGCTTCATACCTGCCCCTGCCCCTTGTGGCCCAACTGTGCTTACCGCATGCTCATGCTGTGATGCAAACATGCCCTTGCCCCTTGTGGGGCAATGTCTGCTCACAGGCGGTATGCTTCTGTGTGGCCATACCTGTGGACAAGCACCACAACCAGCACGATGCCACACATAGGAGTGAAGCAATGCAGCGCATAGCTGTGCATTGAGCACTTGAGCAGGTGAGGTGCAACAACAACAGCAACAGTGCGGGTATGCCAGGAACCTGGGGCACAATGCAGCTCATACCTGGGTTGGTGCGACCATTTGTTATTACGCGAGCTGAGACCGCAGTCCATCCTCAGCATCCGGAAGCAGCTGCCACGCTCCGCGTTTCATTAACCGTCCAATCTCCCATCAACACACATCTGCGGCACATTGGCCGCACACAGCGACTGCGGCACATTGGCCTGCGCCCCGCTCTCGGTGCGGGTTTCGGGCTGCATTGCGTAGTTGAGCAGAATTCTGCGTTGTGGTGGGGGCGGGCGCAGGGGCCAGAGCTTTGGCTGCCCCGCAACGTGCTGGGAACGGCTAGTTGCCGGTGGGTGCGGCTGCGGCCTGGCGGAGCTGGCGGTTGGGGCTCCAAACTTTTCTGCCTTTTACTGATGTACCGAATCTGAGAATGGTCAGATTTTTAACCGTGTGTATTATCTGATTATCTGACCATCCGGACGCTGACTGCGCTAGAGTGAGAGTCAAATGTGCCGTGAGTGAGCACGGCTATCTGTATGCCCGCATGAGCAACTGCCAGGTACGCGACAGGGCACGAGTAGTTCAACAGCGGTCACAAGGGCTTATGCGATATGGACGATCGCTGCCAACGCTTCATGCTGGATGCACAAAGCTGCAAGCAGCCGGATAAGGAGATGAGCCGGCTGCGTAAGTTCTTGTTCAAAAACCAAGAGCACAGGTGAGACACCCTGCAGCTCACAGTGCAGGGCTCAGCACCCGCCACACCGCCAGCAGTCACACCTAGCAGCATCGTGCCACACTGCCATATTGAGCTGCCGTTGAGGGCAGGGGCTACTGGCAATGGTCACTGCCATTGCCACTGTTGACGGCATGCTTACACCCTTCTGTCACAGGGGTCGGGCAATAGTGTCAGTGGTAGGCGCCCATGCCATGTGTGTGGGAGCTGCCCCATACAGACAAAACACCATCCGTAGTGAGGAGACCTTAGTATGCCTCTGCATTGGTACTTGTTGCCCGCTGAGTTAATGAGGGAGGTGCTGTGCGGAGGCACTAGCAGCCGAAGGGCCAGTGCTGTTGCATTACTCATTCAAAGATATTGTCATCCCAGTTGACGCAAGCCATTCAAGGTCAGCGAGCCATCAGAGGGCAAGCCATCTGACTAGTTACCTAGCTACCACTTTGCCCGGTCATGTAGGCAACATGGGTGAGGGTCACATGAGAAAGGTCCATGTGTGAATATCTGCATTCCGGCTTTGGTGTTTAGCGCTGGGCATGGAGGGCCTTTTAGAAGCAGGTGTGAGCAGCCATTGTGCCTGAGCTGCTCACACCTCTGCGCCGTTGTTGAGCTGCAGGTTCACAGACAGCGAGCAGGGGCACCTCTTCCAAGCGGTGCAGCTGCATGTGACAGCTGCCCTGGCAGCGGCGGTGCCAGCAAAATCAGCATCTGCAGTTTCCATGAAGCAGCAGCAGCAGCAGCCAGTCCAAGGCCATGGTTCAGCTAATCAGGGAGGTGGAGGTGTGGCTGCAGCAGCCGCCTTGAGCCTAGTGGAGGACTGTTTGAAAATGCCGTTCAGCGTCTTTTCCACGAGCCAGAAGAAGACCATGTTGAAATGGCTGGACAAACTGCAGGACAGCTCGGATGGGGCAGGGCAGAGGGGCACGCCTGCTGTGGCCGACGCTGTCTCAGGCGCTGAGTCCTGGAGCGTCATGGACACGGCTTCGGAGGGGTCTGTCAGCGTCATGAACGACGCGGGGGACGAGAAGGACGTGTCAGCCGGGAGCCCGGAGCAGTACCAGAGTATCCATTCCGCCTTGGCGCGGGGCTGTGCTGTGACTGTGCGGCTAGATGCTACGAGAACATGCATTGTGAGCATGAGCGTCGACGATCAATAACCAGACCTCAGGGTAGGGGCTCGAGGGGGAGGCTCAAGAAGTGGCACACCAAGTGGCAAAGCTGAAGTACTGGGGTCATCTGAACTTGCAGCCCTTGCTTCGTCCTCCTCCAGCCTGGGTCTGATGCTGGTTGCCTGGGATTTTGGAGTAGCATGAGGGCTGGAGGGATCAAAAGTTGCATCAGCTCTATCAGGGAGTGAAACCCTGATTTGCCCAAAGAAGTCACCAACGTCTGAAAGCACAGCACAGCGGCACAACTGATTCGAAAGAAGCGGAAGAGCACTGCCAAGCAAAAAAGTGCCCGGCCTATTCTAAATACGTGCTACACCCCACCGCATCAGCAACCACTGGCCATGTCCCTCCTTGCGCCTCCTCTGACCCCAGAGCCCCCACATTTGCCAGCCAGGGAAAGCACGGCAGTTCCTCCCTGCCTACCCAGGCAAACCGCCTTACCGCCGTGCCCGTAGGGAGTGCCGCAGTGGCAGCTCGCAGCACGTAAGTATGTAGTGCGAGGGGTGGCGCTGAGGGGCATAGCAGCCGCTCTGCGCGTGTGCGGCTCACCGGCACTGCAACCAGCCACACTTTGCTCGCTAGGCAGACGTCCATCAATTGGCTAAGCGGGTCCACAACGCTAGCGACATCCAGACCCCCGGTCGGCGGACCCGGGCCGGCGCATGTGCGAGCCCAAATCCTGCGGCTATCCCGGTCGACCGCTACGAGGAGCGCAACCTCCGGCAATGTCGCAGCTGGTGTCTGTGCCTCGTGGAGCAAAGCCTCGATCCGGGCCGTGAGGCCGCTGCCTTGGTCACCGTCGCAGGCGGCCAGCAAGGTGACGTGAGCGGGGAAGGGCGCAGCGCTGCTCCCGGAGCGGATGCATGATGCGACGCGGATGCGGTTCAAACGTGGGCCCTTGCGCTGCACCCGCATGTGGCCGAAAGGGCAGTGACGGCACCTGGCAGTCAAGAGGTGTCAAGCCAGACAAGGAGTAGCGCAACACACGGGCAAAGAAATCAGTGAAGTGTTGCAGCCAACCACCACCCATGACCCATATCTAAAGCAAACCCACATTAGAAGCAGCCATCCATGACACAGTAGACCATTTTAATACTACGGTGGAGTGAGAGCAGGAGCCCTGGTGCTGCATGTCACACAGTGTCTCCTCTGGACTCCCTGACCAGCCTCCTGAAGCCAGCAGGCCCTCCCGCCCACTGCCCTCCGCACCTGTTGCTGCAGCAGGTGCCTCGACTGCGCAGCGCCTCCTCCGTAAAGCACTGGTAGCCCGACACAGGGTCAGTGTACTGACTGCGCCCAGCTGCCCCGGCCCGCATGTAGCACTCTTCCACATCAGGGGCAAGCTGCGGGTTGCTGCCATAACCTCCCTCCTCCTCACCCTCCACCCCTTCCGCCTCCTGCTCTTCCTCCTGCTCTTCTGTGTTGAGGGTGTCTGTAGCCATGGGGACGGCTACGGCTGCTGCTGGGCTGCCTGGTTGCGGCCTGTCCTGTGAGCAAGCTGGGTCGGCAGGGAGTGTGTCAGGCTGGGGAGGTAGGGGCGGCAGCAGCTGCCAGGGAAAGTTGGGTGGGATGAGCTCCCAGCGATCCTGCAGGACCGCAGCCTGCACAGCCACAAGGGGGAGGGAGGGTGCTGAAGGTTCACAAAGGGCAAGCTGGAGCCATGCGGTGGTGAGCCAGGACTGTGTACAGGGGAGTGGCCAGGCGACCTATACCTGACCTATACCTGGTCTTAGTCACTATAATGCACTACGACCAAGGCTGTACAGAGCACTTGTGTATTTTCACACAACCGTGTACTTTTCACGGGAAACCCAAATTGCTTGAAAAGGCCACCGCCCGTCGCACTGCGCATCGCGTGATGAATAGTGTAGGTGGTAGGCGGCTCATATGCCATGTGCACTGGGTTTACTCCACACAGCCCAATAACACTGCTTGAGTCGGGTCTAGTTAGTGGCTGCTAGTGGCTGCTAGTAGGTACTTCTGATCCGGCTCAAATGGAGGCCCTAGTGAGGGACAAGAGGGCTGTGTACAGGGGACAACGGCTGAGCTGGGCCTGGCTGAGACCGGACTTGTCTGTATCAGGGTGCACCCAATCAGCTTCACCCACTGCAGTACATTCCCCCTTTGCTGGGCTGCTCAAGGGCTGTAGCCGCTGCTTGGCAGAATGCAAGTGGCTAGGAGCATCTGAGCTACTATTACTGACTACCCAGCTGCTGGCCTGCACTGCCGGACCTGTGAGCCACACCACCTGCCTGGTTATGCCAGTCCTGTCCCTTACCGCCTACCTCCCATCTCTGAGAGTCCCTGTGCTGCTGAATAGGGGGACCCAAGGGCAACTGACGGGCAGGCTAACCCCAGCACTTCTACAATCCAGGGTTTTAACCACACTCCATGCCATTGGCGGGTGGTTGGCGTGAGCAGTGGCTTCATGTTCTGTTGGCTGGCAGGCAGGGAGGCCCTCACCAGGAAGGCCCTGCACTCCTCCCAGTAAGCCCCTGGCTGCTCCAGGCCAGCGCTGCCAGGCAGCAGGAAGCAGGCGTTGCTCCGCACTGCTCGCAGATCCTGCCTGCAGCCCAGCCCAGCACAATGAACAGCGTGATGGGTGGCACACACGCCAGTGTTTGTGCCCCTTGCAGGCCATCAGGTTGGCAAAGGACATGGTGGGATGGGGTGCACCAGGGTTAGGTGTAGCAGGTGTGGCGGTGCAGCTGCTCACCACCACGGCTCCCCCTGCAGCCTGGCCACCTCCCCGGCCACTGTCTGCATGTCCAGGCAGAGGAGGAGGAGGTCAGGGTCATACTCCGCTATGGCTTGTGGGCTAGTGGTGGCGGAGGGAGATGCAGCCTGTCCACCAGCAGGGTCTGGCAGATTCAGGCCATGGCTGCCACCTGCACAATCAGCCGACAATCCCAGTGTATGCTGGGAAGGGTCACCACATCAGGTTGCCTGGGAGCACGCTATCCTGCAACCTTGTTCAACAGCCCTCAGCAGCCAGGTGCCTAGTCAGGCAGCCATCCATCAAGGCCTGCTGGGCTGACTGGGCTTCAAGCCTGTGCTGATCAGGGGCTGAGCTGGGCTGGCCTGGGCTGGGCTGGGTGTCCCACGCCAGGCGACCTATACCTGACCTATACCTGGTCTTAGTCACTATAATGCACTACGACCAAGGCTGTAACAGAGCACTTGTGTATTTTCACACAACCGTGTATTTTTCACGGGAAACCCAAATTGCTTGAAAAGGCCACCACCCGTCGCACTGCGCATCGCGTGATGGCTAAGGAGATGCGGAAGGGTAGCGACAAGAAACATAAAGGTTCGTGTCCCCAGCCGACTGTGGGCTACGTGAGTTGCGCGCTGTGAGATAACCCGTCGCTTCTGTTGGTTCCAACGCAGTGTCTCGTTTCGCCCAAGGCAAGCAACGACGGGAGCGCCGGGATGGCTGGAACACGCGCAGACGTCAGGTGAAGAAGTGGCACTGGGGGTGGGTGGGATGCTGACGCGGTGTTGCGTGCTTGCCGCAAGGTGGTGTGCAGGCCCAGGGGCCCAGACCAGCTGCGGGGCAGGGTGGTGCTTGTGGATGAGCATCGCACCACCCGGGTCAGCTCAGCAGTGAATGGCAAGCAGCCCTGTGAGGAGGAGCTGGACAAACTCAGTGCCACCAGGCCTGCAGGTTGGAAGCCACCAGCAGGGCAGGTGGAACCCCGCCTGGTGCGCCCAGCCTGGAGCCAGGAGCGTGGCCAGCCAGTGCGGGGCCTGGTGTGGTGCCCTGTAGTGGCCCCCCGCAAGCCCCCACAGGCCCCACGCAGCAGCCAGTCAGCCACACAGCCAGCAGCCTCAGAGCCAGGGCCCAGCACTCCCCCTCCAGCCAAGCGCAGCAAGCCGGCAGCTGAGCCCACCAAGGGCAGAGGCAAGGGCAAGGCTGCCAAAAGCCAAGCCAGCACCACAGCCAGGCAGGTGGCTGGACAGGGACTGCAATGCAGCATTGAACATGCAGCGCATTGGGGAGAGCAGGTGGCGGCCGCTGGAGCTGTGCTACTGGCCAGACCAGGGAGCTCTGCCAGCCAAGGGCAAGGAGTACCCTGGCCTGGGCTACAAGCGGCTGCGAGACAAGCCCCCCAAGGCCTAGGAGCAGCAGCAGCAGCCTGCTGAGGCACAGTAATGTGTGCCCCCTTTGTTGAGCTGTCATCAGCTTACAATTGGTGCATGTTTTGTCATGCCAACTCTACATCATAGCCCTCGGGTCAGGCAATAGTGTAGGTGGTAGGCGGGCTCATGTGCCATGTGCACTGGGTTTACTCCACACAGCCCAATAACACTGCTTGAGTCGGGTCTAGTTAGTGGCTGCTAGTGGCTGCTAGTGGCTGCTAGTAGGTAATTCTGATCCGACTCAAATGGAGGCCCTAGTGAGGGACAAGAGGGCTGGGTGTCCCACCTGCAGCATGCTAGGCATGGGCCTGGCGCATTGCCCCTTACTGCAGGGCCCCTACTGCTCAGCCAGTGTGTCACCTGCCAGGGCGATGAGGCGAGGGATGTGACCACCGCCCAACATTAGAGGGGCAAGTCGCTCCAGGAACACAACCTTGCGCAGCTGAGCACCGCCTGCAGCCTCTGAGACCGGCTCCACACTCAGCGCTGCATGATGGGCTAATGTCTGGTGAGACTGAGCATTGCCGTTGACCATGGTGGTGCTAGGTGACTGGGCATCAGCCTCAGGCGTGCATCTGCAGGAGCTAGTTTGTGCTGCCTGCGTTTGTGGCCAGGATGACGGATCGTCAGCAGCGATACCAGCAGCTGTGCAGCGGGACAACATATCGCATAGAAGCGAGGACGGCACCTCTGGCATAGGAGTTTGAACGGGAACGCTCCTCCGGTCATGAGGGTTGGGCGTCAATGATGGCCGTGACTTTGCCGCTCCTGGCATTTTGTGCACAAATTCACAACACAAGGTGCGAGTCAACGTGGATGAATGCACCAACCCAAATAATCATGAAGGACATGGGTGTGATTAGCTGTAATGGCTGTGATTAGTACCACATCTGCCTGACTGACCAATGGGTGTACGAAGCTGCATCACATTGGCTTATGGCCGCCACTGATCAAAAAGTGCATACAGAGTGCGAAGACGAACCCCCCTGTGCATTTAGATAGTTGGCTGCCCAACATCACGTCGCTGGGGGTGATCGCCGACTGGCACTCTCCCAGGTCAGCCCCGCAATGCAAGTAGGCCGACTGGGAGGCTTGCGCATCAGCACGCGCCCCCTCGCTCAGCGTCAGGTAGCTTCGCGGCCCTCTCGATGTGGACTACGGGTGCAAGCCGTTGGCGACTTTTTCGACAAGCTGAAGGGCGGAAAGGGCAAGGGCGCGGGCAGTGAGGAAGCAGCTCGTAAAGCACTGCAGGTTGAAACTCATAAGCCAGCAGGCAGTGGTCCATTTGCACTGGTCATGTAGCGCCAGCACTCCTGGCACCGCCTGCAGGACACCTTTGGTGGCGGCAACCAGAAGAAATATGAGGTACATGGACAGACGTGACAGCAGCAAGCGTTTGTCCACCTCAGCAATGATTATGTGCAGTGGATGAGCCAGGCAACCGGCAGTCGGTGACCGTGCCAGCAGACCCCTGCCCTTGGAACAGTGGGAGGCTTCTTGACTAGACGTGGTGCAACCTGCGGCGCAGGGTTTCTTTGGGCAGCAAGGAGGGCAGCCAGGCGGGGGCGGAGCGGGTGGGGGCTTTGGCGCTTCAGGCCGAGGAGGAGGCAGTGGCGGCTTCAGTGGCCTAGCTCCAGGTGGCTGTGCCGTGCAGCACACAATGATGACTGCATCCCATCATATCATCCCTGGCAGCCTGACCACATGCTCCCCCATGGAGAATATTGCCATCAGCACCGTCCCCACTCTCGGTGTCATCATGGCACACAGCACTACTGCAGCACCCTGCACCTGCATTGCACACACAGCCAGAGGTGGTGATGATAATAACCGCCCTACACCATTCAAATTGCCGGCCTGGTTGTTGTGCCTCGCCTTAGCCATGGCCTGGTTGCCTGACAGCTTGACCTTGCCTTGTCCATGGTGTGTTCTGCCCGTGTTGTGCAGGCGGCGCAGGCGGGGCGGATCCTGGCGACCGGCCCATCTGGGTTGAGGTGCTGGAGGCCGCGCGCTACGCCTGGGTGGTGTTCTGGAACTTGGCGCTCTTCCTGGCCTTTGCCAGCGTTATGCACAGGTGCTGTGTGCAAGCGCAGGGGGCGGGCTGCATGCACCCAGGGGCGGAAAAGTGTGACCTCCCCGGCCAGTGTGATCTGCCCAGCCCATACTCGACACTGCCACCCCACCCTGGACCTGGCATGCTGCCTTGTTGGGGCAGGCCCACAGGCCTGTGTAGATCAGCGACCAGCCCACAGTTCACACAGCTACCGCTGCTGGCTAGCTATTGTGGTGTGCAGCGGGCACCTGAGGAGCGCTAGGCCCACTGTGGCCAGGGGTAACACTCAGGGTGACTGCGTGTAGGGTGGCTGGCCAGCTCGGACCCTAGCCCTGCCCCCAGCTCCACCTGCAGCCTCCCTATGTCGCATGCTGTCCCTGGCAGTGAGCTGCTGCACCCTGCATTGCCTGCACCACCATCTGCTGCACCCCAGCTGCAGCTCTATCAGCCACACCAACAAACCTGTGCCTGGCATAGGCACCTGCCTGCCCTGCTGCCCCGGCTACCACCTCTGCCCTGCTGCCCGCCACTCTGCTCCCCCTACCACCGCTGCCGCTCCAGGTCGCTTGACTGGTGTGTGTCGGTGGAGCTGCTGCTGCTGGTAGGCGCGGGGCGGCAGGCCTTTGAGCGTGTTGCAGGCGTCTTCTTCACAGCTGTGGAGTGGGTGGAGAAGAATGTGCTAGGCTGGGACATCCCTGGCGAGACTGACATGATCCCTCAATACATGAACATCAAGATGTTCTACCCGGAGCAGCACGCCTACACCTTCGACCAGTACAGGTGACTGCCCTCCTGCATCGGGCTGTGGTCAGGGGCCGACCCAGGCCATCACAGGTCCGCTGGGCTACTGGGCTGGAGGTAGAGTATGGGAGCTGAAGGTGGGTTCAGAGCCAGGATTGGGATCTAGGCTGGGGTGGGGTTGGGGCTGAATTTAGTTTGAACCAAAGTTAGTAGAGGCTAGTATCAAGGCTAGAGTCAGGCTCCAAGTCCTGATCCCAGCTCACAAACATAGAGCATGGCTGTGGTTGGTGGGAGTCATTGTTTGCTCTCTAGCACTCCAGCTGGACCCATACAACCATAAGCAGGCAGCACCTCTGCTGGCTTGGGAGCAGGCTCCATGTGTTGTCCTGCAGCTCCTTTTCAAGCACCATGTGGCTGTGCATGATGTCATGTGTGATGTGTGATTTGGGTGTGTGGTGGGCAGGTATGACCTGACGGACCGAGAGAAGACAATCCTGAAGAACACCTACGCGCTGCGCCACTACGAGCGCATCGGCGGGTACCCTGGTGACGTGACACCGGAGGAGGTGGCAGCTGTGAAGACCAGGCACGACCCACTGGAAACAGACCGCCAGGTGCGATCCCTGTTTCTCACACTCATCTCACACACTAGCCAATGTGGCCTGGCTCAACTTGTAACATTAGGTATTCATAGCTACCTAGCACTCACACACACACATACGCACTGCTGAGATTGGCTAGGTCAGGCCAACCCCTGCTTGCCTGCTCCGCTTGTGACCCCCTGGCACCAGCTTCCATTGTACCCACCTGCCTGTATGAGCTGGTGCACTGCCTGAGCCCTTCCACGCAGTTTGCACTGGATGGCAGTTTGCACTGGATGCCGCTCCTCCACCACGCTACCTCACTCAGCTCACTCAAGACTGTCGTGTCCCACCTGTTCGCTGTGTTGATTGGAGAGGTGTAATGAGTGAGATTGTGGGGTGTGAGCGCAGTTGTACCAAATCGCCCGCGCTGAGGGATGGCTCGAGGAGTATTGGGCGGCACGCACAAGATTGTACGAGTATGTAGTGGGTCAGCCCTTCGTCAGGCCACCGGGCGTGGCGCCCCCTGCGGCAGCGTGACGCGATGGGGACACTTGCAGCTATCAAGCCCAGCTGCCTGCACTGCGTAGCATGTGCTTTGGCGGCAGATGTGTCAGGCACCATTGTCAGTGTACTGCGACTGGGGCGGGTCGGTGACCCAGACGATGCTGCTCAACTGTGTTGCCTTTTGTTTCAAGCAGTTGTCGGACATACATGCAATGCTCCTTTTTGTGCCAGCATGCCGTTTGGCACAACACGGGCTACGTCACGCAGCTGAAGTTCTCTTGGCATGGCACATTGAAAACTATTGAGTTAAGACATTCTTACTGAACTCACTAATGTTCTCACTCACATTCTCGTGACAGGGCTGAGCCTCAGCTGCTGCCCACCCCCGACCCCAACAGCACCTGCCTCCTGCTGTCGTATGCCGACACAGCCATGCGCATCTTCGAGGTAATGGCAGCAGAGTGGGCCATGCATATCATTCATGCCAAGATCAGGGTCGTGGTGTCTGGGCAAAGAGAGCACTACCAGACCAAGTGGCAGCAGCCGCGGAAGCAGCAGCGGGCAACCAATGGGGGGAACAGCAGCAGCAGGTAGCGCAACAGCCCCTATGCCCGCGCGACTCCAGCGGGCACCCCTTGCTCTCCGCACGCGCTCCAGTGTTGCATTGCAGTCGCAGTGCAGCCACCCGCCAGGCTGCCTTGCTGGGGGCTTGAGCACAGCTGCCTTGTCCTTGGCCTGGCCAGCCTAGGTAGGCTCGGCACCCTTGTCCTTGCAGACACGGCACTTGTTTCAAAACAACCAGTCCACCTCGGCATCGTCTGCGCCCACCACTTTCACTGCCACAGGCTGGATGCTGCTGCTGGCCCTGAGCCGCCCATTTAGCCCGCCCTCTCTCGCCTTGGGCGCCGCTGCCTGGCCAGACAGCTGTGACCCCTTCCCGGCCATGCCACTGCCCCCTGCCGGGCCCAGAGACGAGGCCCCTTTTGCTCCTGCTGTTAATGCCGCGCAGAGAGTCTGTTGGGGAGAGGCTGACACCCAGGCAGGAGGGGTGTGCTGCACCGTCTGCTGCCCTGCCCTTAACCTGTCCACCTGGGGCTGCTCCCGTTGCTGCCCGTGTTGCTGCTGACCCCCACCTCGCTCCCAGTCCAGTCCTGGTGCGCCACTAGGGAAACCTGGCTGGCTGGCTGACTGGTCGGCCTGGCCACCCGGCCCCAGCCCCAGCCCTCTGCTGCTCCTTCCTGACTGCTGCAGGTAAACGCCGCTGGGACCCAGCTCTTCTGCTCCCTCCTCCTCCTCCTCTGCTGCTGCTACTCTGTCCAGCCCCTGCTCATTGTCATGCTCGCTGTCCTCACCCTCACCCTCACCAACGCAGTCATTGAAGTGTGGGGTTGGGCCTGTCGTGGCCACTGCCTGGGGCACGGCAGTGGCTGTGGCAGTCAGCCTGCCCCGGCGGCCTGCCACTGCCTGGGCCGCGCTGCTGAGATCTGACTCCGCCGCAGCCAGCAAGGAGCGGTGCAGGCTGCCCTGCAGACTGGCGGTGTCGCAGGCCAGCAGGCTGCAGGTGAAGGGCAGCAGCGCAGGGCTGTGGGAGTTCCTGGGAGCAGACAGGAAGACACACACAGCAAGCCCTTATCACCACCATCACATGGTGTTGACCACTCGCCATGGCTGTGTCCCACTACCAAACCGCTGTGACCCATGCTGACCTGCTGAGCACACTGCTGACTGCATAGTCCAGCTGCTGGGCGTCTGGGTAGGGTGCTCAGGCGTTGGCCTTACGCAACAGGTGCTTAATGGGAGATGCGGTGTGTGACATGTGTGGGAAGTATTTGTCCAGGCCTTGTATGATGAGCAGGGCAGGCTGAGACCTACAGCCTGACATGCGGTGTGCATGGAAGCCTGCATGCATCACCGCCTGTACCAAAAGGTCAGTGGCAGCATAGAGGGTGCACCAGCAGAACAGGCCAGTTTGGGGTTCAAGGTTGAGTTCCCTGCACGTCTGTGCTGCTTAGGGTGGAGGGTCCCTCGACAAGTACCCCATGGGTGACAGCAAGCCCTGACCCATGTTCCACAGCAGAAACGGGATGGACGTGTTGGGAAGAAAGGGTGCAGCACCTTTCAATGTATGTTACTGGTGAATTCCAAAGCAGCAGGGTGTGAGGATGTGGGGGTCAAAGCGTCACAACCCTAGCCCTAGAGTACGAGGATCCCACCGTAAGGAGGCTAAGGCCAGGATCAGGGCACTTGCCAAAGCGGTCTGGATACCCGAACTGAAGGAAACTATACACAACTTGCGCGGGGCAAGCTGTGCGAATGCTTCTTGACCCCATCGCACGCGCCGCATTGTGCGGCGTTCGCACCTGATGATGGCGGCCAGCGCGCCGGCCAACAATGGCGCGCAGTCCGCCAGCCGCGCGTCTAATCTGCTCACGCCAAACCTGCCATTGCTGCGCTGCTTGAGATCAGCCAGAGCTGCCTCCAGAGCGCAACGTACCAGCCTTACTTCAAGCCTGGCTGACAATCTCGGGAGGCCTGGCAAGCTACTTGAAGGCTTGACGCGTTTGCAGCCGCCCATCACGCAGCCCTGCGCATCGCCCTGCACGGTGCTGTCCGACAACCCGTCGCCACCATCGCCCTCCGCTGCGGTCGGGCTGCAGGCGCGCGACATGCAGGAATCAGGGTTTGGTCTGGGCTGCCTGCGCTTCCTTGGCCGGTGGATCGGTGGCTCAGTGGCTGTCTGGTCTTGGTGCCGCTCTGGCTCCCCTGCCACTGCAAGGTGTTCAGGGCGGTAGCTGTTGCCCCCTGCTGGACCGCACCAAAGATGCAAGACGACGCTGTGTACGCGAGCCCCTTCACTGCCTGCTGCTGGTGGGTGAAGCTGGACGAGAGGCAACATGCCTGGGAGTTGCAGAAGCGCATGCACGGGACAGTGCACCAGCACAGTCTTAGCATCCTGACCTCATGGTCAGACAGCTGGCCGTTATTCCCTGAGCCCAAGCAACACTGCAGAACACTGCAACATGGCATCTCCCAGCGGCACTGCAACCATAACAGCAGGGCGGGGCTGATGGCGGGGCTGATGGCATGGCTGATGGCAGGGCTGATGGCAGGGCTGGTAGCAGAAATGAGGAGCTCAAGGGGCACGCACCTTGGCCTGCCACATCGATGCTGAGTGTGCCAGGTCTCAGCCCATATCTGTCCCACTGGACTGCGATGCAAAGTGGGTGAGGGCACTGAGCCACTGACCCAAGCACCACTGGTGCTGAGCACCCCACAACCAATCTCTCACCACGGTGCAGGCCTCGCTGTAAAGTCTTACTCATGGCAGCTAGCTTCCCATTCTGCATGTGGACTACATGGGCAGGGGGCCTTGGGCCTTGTGAAGGTTCAGGAAGCTGGCTAGTAGGAACAGCAGGCACTGCTGGGTCTGCCAGAGCATGAGGTAGGAATACATCCCAAGTTATAACAGCATCTGCATGCCACGCCTGGCATGGAGTTGGCAGGCTTTTCTGAGATGCTGAACGGGCCTTGACTGCACTTGTGGCACTGCCACGCCCATACCCTCTAGCACCTACGTAAGTAGAAGGGGGCGCTGTGAGCATGCCAACAGTTCCCACACAGGAGAAGATGGTCCGCCAACAACTTATGGCCCTTAGACAAAACGCGAGCATGCTGCGTCACCTGAGCCTGCTGCGTATTCTTGCACGGCCGAAACCAGAGCTTCTGATGGCTGCACATTTGAGTTTGCTAGTCGCTCCTCCAAGATATGCCAGCCTCCATCTTTCAATACATCCGGCATAAAGCGAAGCGCAAAGGGGGTATACAGTTTGAATTTAAGCGGGGCCGGTAGAGTAAATAAACGCATGTTTAAGCAAGCATCATTAGTGGTACGAGAGCGAATGCCGCTTGTAACGATAGCTACACCCAGCCTTCTAATATTTCACAGCTACCTTGCAACATATGGATGCCAGCGGAGGGGGCGACAGTTATCTTTTGAACTAGCGAATCCTGGCAGTTGCCCTAATGATCGTCAGTTGATTGGTTGGGACGCTTGTCGCAGGGCCGCAAACACGCTGACTAGAACATATACACAACGCAGTCCACACCGCGCACTGAATGCCATAGCGCCCTGCGCGTAATGCTACCGACGAGTTATTGTGCGCCAGCCTTGCTATCTAGCTTCCACCGGTGGTCCACCAGCGAGGCCAGCGACGTCGGCAGTAGTAGTGAGGTGCGGCACCCATCCAACTGACAACATAGTGCGGAGGGGACCATTCAGACCAGAATTGTTCTGCTCTTCATCACAGTGGCACTGGTCGACGTCGAGTATGCTGTCTCCGCAGCCGCTTGTGTCCAGCCCACACTCCATTGAGACACAGCATTCCGCGCCCGTTTGCATCACACATGCCTCGGCCTCAGTCCCTGGTGAGGCCACCGTGACATCTGGTTGAGCACCTCGCAGTACACGGGCTTGCATGCTTGCTTGCGCCAGCACCCCTTCGCCGCTTGCGCTTTACATATCTCGACTCGTTTTCTTGCGTTGCTGTAGTGGGTCTCCGTGCCCCGCTGGGATTGCATATAAATCCGCCGGGTCAAGACGTGCACATTGGCGGCAATGGGGGCGGTGTCTACTGCAGCCATTACAGTACAGTGGTGGGATCCTCTTCAGCTGGAGAAGTACAGGAGCCACGTCAGCAAGCAATTGACGGACCCCCCCAACAGCAGACACAGCCCCCTCAGCTGACCATTGCCGGCCCTATACAGTCTAGGATGCTGCGACAAATCAATGCGTTCAACAATCGAGAGGTGGGTACAATGGGGGATGTGTCTTTACAAAATGCAGCAATTCCTAATGTGGATACGTGATGTGAAGGTGAATTGCTTGTGATGCTAATGGCTGTGCAGGAGTTACTGAGTTTTGTTGCCACTCTGCACGCTGTGCTAGACCCTATAAACCTTGTGACATGTGTCTACCGGCTGGCGCACATGTTCAGTTCTAATCGGCCAGCTGATGCCAGGGCTGCATGGAAGGCCGAGCTGATGGCTGACACCACCTTCCAGCTCTTGCTAGGTAAGGTCAGGTGTCATATGATATTATTATTATCATTATCTCCATGATCTGTTCTAAGGTTACATCACACACCACATGCATGCTCTGCAGGTACAGTACATTCGCAGCTCCTCACTGCGCACAGCCAGTTGTTGGCGGGGCAGCAGATCAAAGGACTAGATGCCCGCTGCGTTTCCAACCTGATCTGGGCGATCGTAAAGCTAGAGCTGGTCGGAGATACCAATCCACCTCTCCGCCATGGCCATGACATAGTAGCCACATCTTCGCCTCTAGTCCTGAAGTTCCTGGACACTGCTAGCAGCCAGGTAGGCAGGACCCGTGCAGTGCACATCTAGCACTTGCCATGCTTAGCAAGTGCTACACCCCATGTTGAGCAATGTGTAAGGACCAATGCCTGATGTGTCTAGTACCATGCCTGGCTCATGATGGATGCTACCCCTGTTGCAGGGGCTGGCCAACCTGCTGTGGTCCTACTCTAAAATGAGAGTAGCAGGTAAGCAGTGGCGCATGCCCACCATACAGCCACAGCATATCTGTGTGGATGTAGGAGCACAGTATCTCGCATTGCACCTTCCCTCTGTGGCAGTCCCTTCATAGCATTCGCACCGGCCCATGCCAGAGCATCTCAGTCGCAAGCAAACACTGGCTGCAGGAATGCCTCCTGTGGAGGTCATGATGGCCATCATGCAGCGCATGACGCACTTGCTGTCCCAGCCAGACGCCGCCGCCACATTCGATGCGCAAGTGAGGGCTGTGTGAGCGATGCGGCTGCGATACACATGCTGGTGTGGGTGTGTGAGTGTGGGCTCCATGTGCAGCAGATGGAAGGATTGTTTGAATGTGCTTGCAAATCATTCCTCCTGCTATTGTGTGCCCCTGTAATGAACGCAGGCATTGAGCAACAGTGTGTGGGCGCTGGCTCACATGCGGTCAAGCCTTGGGGAGTGGGACCAAGTGGTGGGCCAGCCTGGCAGTGCCCATGCCTTCCTGGATGCAGTGGCAGCAACAGTTGTGGGACTGCTCATCGCTCTGCCCGTTAAGCAGCCGAGTGCGCTGCAGGTGAGCCGTGCATGAATACCATCACAGGAATATAAGTAGATATTTGCAGCAGGAAAGCACGCAACAGCGGCATGGCAAGTCACCCAGGCTGCCCGGCACTGCTGCAGGCCTACATGACCGAGCGAGAGAAGCGGTTCAGTTGCCAGGCACTTGTCAACATCGTGTGGGGCTTTGCCACCATCCTGGGTGATGAGTGCGTACGCCGGCCAGCTGTGCGCCAATTGTTCAGCCTCACCCGGAGGGAGGCTATCACACGGTGCGGCCCACACGCTGGACGTGTGAGCCGACCATTCGCCAGTGGCTCTGCTGTCAGGTGTTGCTGTTGACATGTGTCTTGGAGCCACCAGTGGCCTGGTCTAGAAGCCAGTGCGGGTGCTGCCTGCTCGCAGGCTCCATGCCACGGCCTCTGCCTTACATCTGAACCAACCATGGGTCCATCGCCTTGCTGGTGGCCTCAATTGCCAGGCGCTCAGCAATCTCATCTTTGCATTCGACCGTGCTGGCCTGCTGGACGGAGAGCTCCTGAACTGGGTCTTCAACGTGGCAGCCCTGCGCCTAAACCGCTTGGAGCACAACGGCTTCAAGGCTCAGGTGAGGATATGACCTAATATCAGGCAGCTTTTAGTGAGCATCAACAGCGATATCAGCAGCAGCTCCAGGGATAGTGTGAGGCTGCAATGGTATCCATGTGTTGTTGACAATGTGTGTCAATTGACAGTTTGCAGGATGCAGCATCTGTGGGATGTGTGCGGCTGCAATTGCCTAAACCGCAGCCATGCTGATGCACCCTGACTGCCATACTGGCGCAGGAGTTGTGCATGCTGATGAGGGCGGCCCACCAGCCCATTGCTCAGCCATGGGGCTTCCTTTCAAAGCTGGACGCTGCACTCCAGGCTAGACCTCAGATACTGGCAGGGTGGAGTGCCCCAGACTTGTTGGAGCTGCACAAGGCGCTCCTCCTGCTGCGCCAGTTTAAACAGCAGCAGGCCTTGCAGCAGCAGACTGCGCTGCAGAATCAAGCAATCATCCAGCAACAGCTTGCTCTGACGCAAACTGCTGCTGCTCAGCAGGCCCTGGCCCAGCAGGAGCAGACAGCCAGGCTGTTGGCCCTAAGACAGCAGCAGCTGCAACTGCAGCAACCGGTGATGCAAATGCAGGCATTTCATCAAGGCACACCGTATAACACTGAACTGCAATTGCAGCTGATGCTACTGGAGCTGCAGCAGCAGCAGCAACAGCCATTGCAGCAGCCATTGCTGCAGCAACATGGGGGCTGGCAGCAGTCATGGCCCACAGCAACCTCAGCCGCCATTACCCACCCCCTTGAATGCTCCACGCAGGCATGCCATAGCATGGATGCCCTGCAGCAGCTGCTGCGAACCTGCAATAATGAGGACACCACGCGTTTACAGTCCCTGCAGCAGCCAGTCTCGCCCCAGATGATGGGTGAGTGAGACTTGTGGCTCACCACTTGTGCACTCACTAGCCTGCCCCTCCCGCACCAAGCTGCCTGCACTGACCCCACTGACAGGCTTGGAGTTGACGCCTTGGTGCTTACAATGTTGTTGCCCTTTCATTGCAGGCCAAATGCTGCTACAACAGAATGACATCCAGCTGCTGGCACAGATGCAAGCTTCTGTCATGCATCAACACTAGCCAGGAGGCAGTCACAGCCAGCCAAGTTTCTAGGCAAGCCATTCCAGCAACCACCACGATAGCATCTCATCATGGCTGCCATTTGCCACTGCAAACACTGACAACAAGGGTTTGGCAGCTGGTAGCAGCCAGGCCAATGTGGGAAAAGCGTCAGAGCTGTTTTGTACCCAGCAGTGCTGGGATCAGCCCACATTGCAACACCACAGGCAGCAGCATGCCAGAACAGAAGAAAGAAACAGCCCTCAGAAGAGTATCGTGCTTCCATGGGGGACCAGAGTGTGTCACCCGCTGCTATGTGCTCATGTGCCACCCATTACAGATGCCTTGTTTGCACGGTGTAGGCCATTAGGAAGATTACGCAGCCTAGTAGCCAGGTGCAGTGCAATGGATGTAGGGGGTGAGTAACTAAGGTCTTTACATGTGTGATGGAGAGAGATGGCACTGGGTGTGCACCATGAGTGAAGGGCTGGCAGTTGCTGAACCTCATGACCTGGCCTCTACACAGGCCTCATAGCCAGGGCGCATAAGGCATCGTGCGCATTTTTCTCCTGGCATGGAGCTGGCGGCATGGCAAGGTATTTGTGGCAGGATGGCTGTGGTAGACCTCCCTGAACATTACCTCCACAACGCCTAGTTGGCTGGTAGGTTAGGGTGGTTGTGTTCTATGTCTAATTATCGAAGACGCCTCGTGGTGGTGGGCAGGGGCACTTTGCGCAGGTCAGAACTTGCAAGAGTGATATGTACAAGGTAGGTGGAACCTAGGGGGGTGTCATGGACGCTTTCATCAGGGCCATCCCTACTCGTATGAATAGTTTCATATGAATTGAAGTTGTTGAGCCTGTTGTTGGCAATGTGGCTTGCAGCTAGTGACATCTACGTGCCAAGGAGGGTTGTAGTAGAAGCTGTATATTTGTAATGAGCTATTGAAAAAGAAGCAGATTGCTAACGTTGTTAAGTTGTCAACCTTCAGGCTGCTGGGGCTGATGGCTCCTCGGGCTGTCGGCAAACATGTTCGTGCCTGGTGCTGCCACCTGTGCTGACCAATCAACCATGAATCATCCAACATGGAACAACATGGTTTATGTATCACGGATAGCTTATGAACATGGATCACGAATAGCTGTCCTAAACACGCATTTGCCGCCTTTCCTGCTGATTCATGTCGCCCTCACCTTCCCCCCACTTTCCCTCACTTTCTTGGGTGTGGGAAACAAGGGTCTGGCACTAAATGCAGGCAGAACGGGCCAGCCATCAGCTCTGCCTTGGTCTAGAGCCGCTCGTAGTCCACGGAAGTCTACTTCAGGGCTGTCCTAGCGGGCCCCGCGGTCAGCGACAGCAGCTCTGCCTTCCCGACACAATGGGCAGGCTGCGGTCGGTGCACGCAAGCGCACCTGACGCGGGACCTTCCGGCGCCGCTGCTAAGCTAGTGCTGGGCCTGCTTGCGAGGCGTATTGATGTCCTGACATTGGCGGACAGGACTGGCCCAGCCGTGTCACTGCCATCACTGCCGTCTACGGGAAGCCTTTCGTGCCCTATCCTACGCCGAACCCAGCTTACGCCACCTACCACCATTCAGTCTAGCGGCCGCGTGTCCCAGACAATCTGCTCGAGGCAGGCACCGTTGACCGCTGACATGCAATGCAAACACCGCTGACATGCAATGCAAACCATGCACAGTGCCCAGCGGTGTTTGGCGTCGGGGCATCGTCGCATGCTTCCGCTGAGTCACCTTCAAGCACATCACCATCAGCGCCTAAAACATGTGGACGCAGCACTCACAGATGGGGATCAACATCTTTCCGGCCGTCTCCTGTTGGACTGGGAACGGAGGGGGCACACCACCATCAAGGGCCTGCTTGAGCCCCAGGTGCCTTGCGCTACTAGTGCCGCACTCGCACTCGCAGTTCATCTCGCTGTATGCTTACCCCCGCTAAACAGTACGCTGTATGCTTCTGTGCACAGGTGCTGCACGACGTAAAGCAGGCAGGTCTGAATTCAACCGTCTCTCACTCCAACCTGTCGATCACAAGCAGCTTTGAGCACTGGTCATTGTGACTTGCACACAGTGCTGCATGTGAGTAAAGAGGAGATAAAGAGGAGATAAAGAGAGGACCCAGGCAGGGTGAAGGCACACAGCGTGGCACACACCGTCCTGTAGCGCAGGCCGGGCAGGCCATGCAGTGTGGCCTGCACACGTCTGTAGGATGTGACACGGCTGATGCACAAGCACAAGCTGGCCGCCTTGCGGCAGCGCGTCAGGGTGCTGTGCCCTGGGGTGCAAGAAGTGCCCGGCACTGAAGCCGCAGCGCGCAGCTTGATCAAGCGTCACGGATCCAGCAGCCTGGGGTTCCTGCAGGTGGGACCTGACAGCAAGCTAGCTAGTGAAGCACGTACCTGCCTGAGCTGCATCAGCTGGCCACTCTGCCCTCCTGCTATGAATGTTAGGCTAAACTGTTCAGCACGCTTTCTCTGACCACGTCAGCTGGGGGGCTGTCTTGACCCTCAGCCATGGCGACCCTCCCTACCCTCTTTCCTGCTTCCCTCCTCCCCCTTGCCTGCCCTTACCCTCACTCACCTCCAACGCCACACGCTGCTTTGCTGCCACACGCTGTCCTGCTCACCAGTTCTTCCACAACTGGCGCCAGAGCGAGGCTGTCAGGGCCCTGGTGACTTCGCCCCAGCTGGCAGGGGCTGCAGCGCAGCTGTTGGGCGCACCCCGCCTGCGCTTATATCAGGTAGGGCACAGATGGGGCTGCACAGGGCCTCTGCTGCCACTGCACTGCTGTGGAGGGGTGCTGCTGCTGCTGTTGCTGCTGCTCCTGATCCTGATTCTGCTGCTGCTCCTTCTGCTGCTCCTGTTGCAGATAGACGCTACGCACCACTTCTCACACCGTCACTGCTGCGACCATAGCCACTGCTGCTGCTGTTGCTGGTGTACCAGGACTGTGTATTTTATAAGGAGCCTGGCTTTGGGATGACCAACTGGCACTCTGACTTGAGGTATGCTGTAGCTCCTGGTGGGCCTGGTGGCAGCTGCCAGGAGGTGACGGCTGTGTCGGGGTGGTGCGCAGTGCAGCAGGCTAGGCAGGGAGCCAGCAGGCAGAGGTGATGCCCATTGCCTCGCCTGCTACTCTGTATGCTGCAGGATGGCCCCGTTCGACACCAACGACTTTGTGACGGCCTGGATCCCCCTGCAACCCATACACTGCCTGCCTGCAGAGCCACCCTCATCACGCATTGAGCCTGCAGCAGACCCAGACCCCTCCCACCCACCCCAGGCCCATCACACCCAGCCAGACCAGCTGTTGAAGAGGGCAGGCAGGCAGCAGGGCGGGGCACGCAAAGGGGAGGTCAGGGCCCAGGCCCAGCATTCTCAGCTGCTGTCCGCCCAAACTGCGGCGGCTGCTGGGCTGGGGTCAGTCAGTGGCAGGGCCGACAGCGCACTGAGGTCAGCCCTCCCACACACTGACGAGCAGCAGGAGCAGCGCTGGCTGCAGGGGCAGCTGGAGCGGGAATCTGGCTTACTTTTTGCATCCGGCTCCCATCGCGACTTTGCACTGCCGTTCTGGCACAGCCTGCAAGACATGGACCTGGGCGGCAGGCAGTACCGCTTGAGAGGAACAGGTCAGGGGCCTGAGGCCTGGGCATGGAGGGGTAGGCAGCACAACACAGGGGGGTGTACGCAAGGCTCCATAGGCTGGATTGGCAGGACCAGGGAGGTGCGGGGGCGCAAGGGGAGTGCAAGGGAGGTGCAGAAGGGGTAGGGTGCAGTCATTCTGGAGTGCAGTCCATCCCCTGGTGGGCTGAGCAGCCACTCAACTTCTTCCACATCTCTGTGTGCTACTCCATGCATGTCAGCTCCAGTTGCACCCTCACGCGGTCGAGACCCACATGGTGATGCAAAGGCTTGCATGGGCCTGCGTGGCACCCACAGCTGATGCGGGGCCACTAGGGCGTGTCCGCTAATATTAGCTCTGGGCCAAAATGCTAATATGAGCTCACTACAGCTACAGCGGCGGCCCGGCGATCGAGAGTAATGTGAGCTAATATGAACAATAATATTAGCTGGGGGGGGAACCGCCCTAGGCACCACAGCAGGTTGTGTTTTTGCAAGGCATGGTGTGTGGCCTGCAGGCCCAATGGAGCTGGGAGACGTGTCCTTCCATCACGGCTGGCTGCTACACTGTGCGGGGGCGCAGCGCCGTGGCACCCGGGTGGCCCTAGCAGTGTCCTACTTCGCTGATGGGGCACGGCTCCTGCAGAGAGCTGCACCCACTGTGCACTCACACATGTTACACAATGAGGATGAGGAGTCGTATCAAGACTGGCTGCCAGATTTGGCGGATGGGGCTTTGGCACAGCACCCGCTGCTGCCCATTGCCTGGCCGTGAATGAGCCGCGATTATGAACCGTGAAACCCGCATTTGAAACCTGAAAAGTCACAAAGCACAGCACCTAACGGCGTTATAGAGCGGGAAATAAGCCGGAAATGAGTCGTGAAAATGAGCCTTAAAATACTAAGTTTTGGAAAGTCACTATCATAGCACCTATGGTGGTCTTTCCAATGCGGGGGAACTTTCCGGAGGGGAACGGGGGAATGAGGGGAAGAGCGCAGCGGGGAAATGCGCAGCGAAGCCAGTCCGTTTGCGCCGTTGGGAAATTCCCCCAGGGGAATGGGTGGTGGTTACTCCCTAACGGCCCTCCCCTCCTCGCTTTTTGCTACCCCTGCCGAACCCTGCGGTAGCAAAAGGTGTTCGGGGGAAAAGTGAGGAGGGGCTCAGCAAATCAATTCGTCACCAAAGTGTGTCACCAATTGTTTGAGCCTTGATCTTGCCCTGGCCTTGCACCAGCCCAGGTGCCGGCTTTGAGGGCTGTTGCATGCCCTGCCCTACTACGTGTGCCCTGGCCTTGCACCTGCCCAGGTGCCAGCCCTACTGCATATGCCCAGCAGCATGACCCAGAGCAGCCCTACAGCAGCTGCCCTACCACCACCCACAGTTCTGGCCAAGACACCATATCCCCTCTTACTGCCACCACCACCAGCACCACCACCAGCAGGCAGCCATGCACCCAGAAAGGTTGCAGGCTGAGGAGGGCAAGAGGT
This sequence comes from Haematococcus lacustris, assembly GCA_030144725.1. Lineage (NCBI taxonomy): Eukaryota > Viridiplantae > Chlorophyta > Chlorophyceae > Chlamydomonadales > Haematococcaceae > Haematococcus > Haematococcus lacustris. The sequence goes on from JASKMD010000029.1 coordinate 13,311,489, forward strand.
GCACGGGGCGTGGGGAGGGCAGGGGCAAGGGCAGGGGCAGGGGCAGGGGCAGGGGCAGGGGCAGGGGCAGGGGCAGGGGCAGGGGCAGGGGCAGGAGCAGGGGCTGGGGCTGGGGCTGGGGCTGGGGCAGGGTGTTGGAAGAGCACGGGCAGACGCGGACACCAGTTCAGGGTAGTTACATTGATCTGCCACAACTGCTAACGCGCAACCTTGCGTCAACCTTGCGCAACCTTGCGCCTACCTGTTGGAAGAGCACGGGCAGACGCGGACACCAGTTCAGGGTGCCTACGACTGCCGGGTGTCTGCCCTAAATACGGCAGTCACACTCGCACTCATCGCGGCCGGGCCGCTGGCAGGCACACCCTACAATCCCGGTGCTTTGATCTCAACTGCACCGGGAGGGTATGCAACTAACACTCCCACTCAGAGGTCTGGCTAGGTGAGAGCAACAACTTTTGCGCTTCCAACAACTGTTTAAGCAAGCTACTGGCGGTTAGCAGGCATGCAAGCCTGAGCCAAGCAAACAACTGCGGGCAACTTCTCAGATCATGGCAATAGCACACCATGCTAAGATCAACAGGCTGTTAACAGGCAGACAGGCCTGTGCCTAGAATCCTTCCATGCTCCAGTCCTGATTAGCATTCCAGGCTGGATACCACAGGCTGTTTCAGATCAGATAAGACCTGTGCCTGTTCAGCTGAACACTCCACATCCTTGCTTGCCCATGTTAAACTGGACTGCTGCCAAGGGCTTGGTGAGAATATCTGCCAGCATGCTGGAGGTGTGGCAGTAGTGGAAAGCTACCTCACCCCTGCTGATGCGCTCTCTGACAAAGTGGTGGTGCACATCTATGTGCTTAGCCCTGGAGGTGGCCATGGGGTTGTGCAAGAGCTGAATGGCTGCCTGATTGTCACAGCCCAAGTGCACACAGCTGGCATCCAGCTGCAGATCCCTCATGAGCTTGCGCAGCCACAGAGCCTCCTTGGCTGCGCTGGAGGCTGCCATATACTCTGCTTCTGCTGTTGACATAGCCACAGTCGGCTGCAGGCGGCTGGACCAGCTAATGGCACCCCCATTCAGAGTGAAGATATACCCCGTGGTGCTTCTGGCTGTGTCCTTGTCCCCTGCATAGTCTGCATCAGAGAAGCCCTGCAGCCCTGACACACCACCAAACAGGAGTCCTTGATCTGCTGTGCCCTTCAAGTAACATAGCACACTGCAGGCAGCTGCCCAGTGCTGCTTAGTGGGTGCGGACATGTGCCTGGCCAAGGCGCCCACAGCAAATGCAATGTCTGGCCGTGTGCAGCAGGTCAGGTAAAGCAGACTGCCCACCAGGGCACTGTAATGATGCAGAGTTGTGTCCAATGCATCCCCTTCCCTGACTAGCTTAACAGCAGGAGCCATGGGCAGAGGCTTGCTGTGAGCTGCTGACTTGCTGTTGGCTGTAACCAGCTCCTGGATGAACTTGTGCTGGTCAAGCTTGATGGTGCCCTCAGCCCTGTCTCTGGTTAGCTGCATCCCTAGGAACCACCGTGCCTCACCCAAGTCCTTCAGTTTGAATGCTGCGGACAGCTGCTTCTTCACGTGGGCCAAGCCTGCGGTGTCCCCCTGCTGGGTGCACAGAAGGCAGTCGTCCACATACACTAGCAGGTACACCATGCCAGTGCTCAGCTGCAGGGTAAACAGGGCAGGGTCTGCCTCAGAGGCCTTGAAGCCCATGCTCAGCAGCTCCTCACACAGCCTAGCATGCCACGCCCTAGGGGCCTGCCTCAGTCCATACAGGGCCTTCTGCAGGCGGCACACAGTGTTAGTGCTGCCCTCCTCAAAGCCCTCTGGCTGCTGCACATAGATAACCTCCCCTGGCTCTAGCTTGCCGTTCAGGAAGGCTGTCTCAAAGTCTAACTGATGAATCTCCATGTTTTCAGCTGCTGCCTTGGCCAGGAGGGTGCGCAGTGTGGTGTGCTTGCTGACAGGTGCATAGACATCTCCTACATCCACACCTGATTGTTGATAGAACCCCTTTGCCACTAGCCTGGCCTTCAGCTTCTCAATGTTCCCTGCAGCATCACGCTTCACTTTGAGTACCCATTTGGTAGGCAGCACACGTGCATTGGCAGGACGCTCTTCAAGGCACCATGTTTGGTTGGCATGCAGGGAGGCCAGCTCAGCATTCATGGCTTCAATCCACAGGTCTGCCATGGGACCTGCCAGAGCCTCTGCCACAGTGGGTGTGTCATTGACAGGAGAGTCTGACACATTCATGGCAAACAAGTCAGAGTCCCTGAACCTCTCAGGTCGGTGCCTCTCTCTGGATGGGTTGCGCCGTGGCACGGGTGCAGCAGGTGCTTCAGGTAAGGCTGGACGTGGATCAGGTGCAGGAGGCATGGGCATAGAGGGGTGCACTGCAGGTGCTGCCTGTCTTGCTGTTGCTGATGTTGGGATCAGAGGAACACGGAGCGCAGGCTGTGCCAAGCCTGGTCTTGCTGCTGCTGCTGGTCTAGCTGCTGATGCTGCCGGTCTTGCTGCTGTTGGTGCTGTAGCTGATGCTGACGGTCTGACTGCTGCTGGTGCTGCTGGTGGTGCTGCAACTGGTGCTGCTGGTCTTGCTGCTGTTGGTGCTGCGGCTGGTGCTGCTGGTCTTGCTGCTGCTGCAGCTGGTGCTGCTGGTCTTGCTGCTGCTGGTGCTGCAGCTGGTGCTGCTGGTCTTGCTGCTGCTGGTGCTGCTGCTGGTTGTGCTCCCACTGTCTCCCTGGCTAGAGGCATAGAACGAAGGCTGAACCTGCCTATTCCTGGTCTGGGTAGCTTGCTGATGAGCTCCAGTTGCTGTTGGTGCCACATGTGGGAGCCTGGCTCATATCTGGCAGTGAGGCTGACTTGCTGACTGGGTTCTTGCTCACTGGGTGGAGAGTCTGGGCTGCTGCTGTCTTGATGTGCCCCCACGCCTTCCAGGGATCTGGACTGTGGTCGCTGTGCACTGCTGCCTGGCCTGCTGATGCTGCTGCTGCTGCTCCCACTGTCCTCAGAGCTACTGCTGCTGGTCTGCTGCAGACTGTTGCCCCCCTCAGCAGGAGCTGCTGGGGTCAGTGGCTCAGAGGGGGTTGTAGGGCTGGGTGGGAGGGGTAAGAGAAACACAGGCTGGGCTGGCTGGTCCTGCTGGCGAGTAGGCTGCAGAACTGACAGCTCGTCAAACACTATGTCTTTGCTGCATGTCTCTCTGCCATTGACCAGGACTCTGTACGCCTTAGAGCCAGGCTCATAGCCTATGAACAGGCCCTCAACCGACTTGGCCTGCAGTTTGCTGCGCTGGTGATCAGGAATGTGGAGCCAGACTCTGCAGCCAAACACTCTGAGACCAGACAGATCAGGTTTGACACCGTAGAAGGCCTCCCAAGGTGTGAGCGGCTGGCCTGACACAGGAAGCAGGCATCTGACATGATTGGCAAACTTGACAGCATGTGCCCAGAAGCTGAGTGAGATATCGGCTGAGTGGATGATGTTGCGAGCTTTCTCAAAGATGGTTCTGTTCAGGCGTTCAGCTGCACCATTCTGCTGGGGGCTGTAGGGGGCTGAGTGCTGGTGCACTATGCCTTTGCTGGCACAGTACTCTCTCATGCGGCTGTTGACGTATTCTGTGCCATTGTCTGTTCGGATGGCTTTGCAGCGGTAGCCTGACTGAGTCTCAAGCTCTTCAATGACTGTTCTGACTGTGTCTGGCACCTGAGCTTTGCTGCTGATAGGCACACACACAGATAGCTTTGTGTATTCATCAAGGAAAGTAGCCACATACAGGCTGCCGTCTCTGGCCCTGGCATGCATGGGGCCACAGACATCCATGTGGATCAGCCCTAGGGGAGCTGTCACTGGAGCTGCATTGGGGGGTGGTCCAGCAAATGCAACATTCTTGTGCTGTTTGCCCTTAACACAGCCCACACACACAGCTGGATCTGAGGCAGCTGCTCGGAACTGGGCGGCTGTGACAGGTACACCTGACACCATGCCTGCTGACTGCATGCGTGCCAGAGCATCATAGGAAGTATGACACAGGCGCTGGTGCCACACCTGGGGAGAGTTGGAGGTGGTGCTGTTGACAGAGGGCGCAGGCACGTTGGTCAGGAGCTCCAGCTTTATCCTGGGGTCAGGCTGTAGAGCTGACTGCTGGATGCCATACAGCTTGGCACCCTCCTGCTCTGAGTCTGTGTCAGGGCCATCTGGCATGGGAACAGCTGCCAGGATGTAGGAGTTTTTGACCTTGTGCGCATTCACCCTGGGCATGCTGCCAAACTGATTGCAGCTGATCTGGCACACATCCCCACGGAAAAGAAAGCTGCTGCCTTCGTCTGTTGCAGCTGTCACTGAGATAAAGTTTTGCTTGCTGTCAGGGACATACAAAGCATGGCTGAGATACCAGGAGCCACGCTTGGTGCTCAGAAACACGCTGCCTGACCCAACTGCCCAGACCCTGTGGCCCTCAGCTGCCAGCCTTACAGGCCTGTGCTTATCTGGCGCAAAGGGGGTGTAGTTGTAGAAGAACTGCAGGTCCTTCAGAATGTGCTGTGAGGCACCTGAATCAATGCAGAAGGGGCTGTATAGGTCACTGTTGAAGTTGAGTCTGGGCTGCACCATCTGCATGAGAACATCATCAAGGTCATCATCATCATCATCATCATCAGCAGTGGAGCAGGTGAACAGGCTGGCTCCCCTGGATGGGCTCTGAGCTGCTGTTCTGCCAGGGGTCTGGGCCCTGCCTCTGCTGGGGCTGGATGCCCTGGCTGCTGGGCTAGAGCTCCTGCCTGGACTGGGACGCCTGCCTGGGCTGCTGGTTCTGGCAGAGTTGCTGAAAAGGGTCCTCATGCGATTGCGCTGATCTCTGTCAAAGGTGAAACATTCAGACATGATGTGGCCAGGCTTAGCACAGTAGTTGCAGGTCAGATGAGCATGTGAGCTGACCTCCCTGGAAGACCTGTCAGGTGACTGTGCTCTGGTCTGCTGCTGCTGCTGCTGCTGCTCACGAGACTGCTGGGGTAGCCTGAACCTGCCCCTGCCCCCCTGTCCGCCTGAGCTGCCACCCCCCCTGCTGTCAGAAGGGGAGGAGTAGGACCAGAGTGAGGATGAGGAGGTGCTGAGTTGCTGCTGCATCTGCTTGCTGAGTAGGTCAGCTTCCTTAGTCAGCAGCACACGCTTGATGCGCTCGACTTTTAGGTCGGCGCTGGTCTGATCGTAGCGCAGCCTTTCGACTGTGCTTTCGTACTCAGGCGGTAGGGCTGCCAGGATGGCGAGTACCACTGTGGACTCAGATGTCTCACAGTTGCAAGCTTCCAGCTCTGTAAGCAGCTGCTGCAAACGCGCATAGAAGCGCGCTACTGACTCGCCGGGCTCCATGCGCAGGAGGCTGAGTTGCTGCTGAAGCTGCGACTGTCGCGCGACTGACGATTCGGTGAACTGAGATTCGAGGGTTTCCCAGGCGTCTTGCGCTGAGTCTGCAGACTTGACAGTAAAGATGTGGAGGTTGGAGACGTGCCGCTGGATAAAGGCTTTGGCTTTGCGATCCAGCGCGCTGTCTGCAAGAGATCGGGCTAGCTCGACAGCGTACGCTGCCCGCTCCTCCTGAGTGGCGTTAGGTGCTGGCGCGGTGGGTAAGGGGGTGACGCTGTCGGTGACGACGGACCAGAGGCCTGCTTCGATTAGCAGGCCTTCGGTGCGGATGCTCCAAATTGGCCAGTTGTCATCATCGAGAATGGTGGCCTGATTGCCAGAGGCTGAAGCAGGAGAAGTTGCCATCGCTGATCGACTGGGCTGTCAACCACACGAACCCTAGCCGGCAACTTACTGGAGTCCTATCGCGCGTCAGCGCGTGGGCCCATAACCTGTTGGAAGAGCACGGGCAGACGCGGACACCAGTTCAGGGTAGTTACATTGATCTGCCACAACTGCTAACGCGCAACCTTGCGTCAACCTTGCGCAACCTTGCGCCTACCTGTTGGAAGAGCACGGGCAGACGCGGACACCAGTTCAGGGTGCCTACGACTGCCGGGTGTCTGCCCTAAATACGGCAGTCACACTCGCACTCATCGCGGCCGGGCCGCTGGCAGGCACACCCTACAATCCCGGTGCTTTGATCTCAACTGCACCGGGAGGGTATGCAACTAACACAGGGGCAGGGGCAGGGGCAGGGGCAGGGGCAGGGGCAGGGGCAGGGGCAGGGGCAGGGGCAGGGGCAGGGGCAGGGGCAGGGGCAGGGGCAGGGGCAGGGGCAGGGGCAGGGGCAGGGGCAGGGGCAGGGGCAGGGGCAGGTATAATATGTGAGCGACACAGCATCCAATACACCTCCTCACGTGCAAGCCGCTTGGCGAGGATGTCAGGATTCACTTGAGTGTTGACGGCAGCAACATCGTGGGCGCCAGGCTAGCAAACCCACCCTGCTGCTTTTTGCCACCTCCGCTGAGCTTAAGCCAATCTCCCTTCACTCTTGTCCAAGATGACTCTTACGTGCATCAGCAGAACAAAGAAACATAGCTATTAGTTTACCGCACGATGATTGGGACCACTCCAAAGGAACATCAATTGTTGGCTGCAGGTGTACGATTGAGTATGAGTTGAGTATGATATGAGTAGGCACCTCCTTCCACCACACCCTTCCAGTCCACCTAGCCCTACTTCCCGCCCATCCCCGCCTATCCCATCTCTCCAGCTGCTGGCACCCACGGTGACCGGCAGTCTGCCAGGCACGGGAACGGTTCCGCTCTGCGCAATGGGTCTTTTAAGTGCTGCTTCACAACACCCACAACGCAAGATGCAGAGTTCTCCGCTGCGGTGCACTGCGGTACACTTTACGCATGGAGCCCAGTTTTCTCAACGTCATCTTACACAGCCAGCTCAGTCGCACTCTGCCTGCTCATTCAGATGCTGCAGCACTATGTATCGCAGGTCAGCTCGCAAGGTGCCGACTGGCACATACAACCCCACTGCCTTGCAATACTCGTTTAACATCTTCACGCTCAGCTTCTTACCCAAGGTGCACAGCTGATTCACGCTGTCTGGTGCAAATGAGCACAGAAGGGTAAGGCACTCATCGTCCCAATGCTTGTCATCCCTCTTCTGATCAAACATGGGCATGGCCTCAAAGGGCTTAGTGATGGCGGGCCTCATACACACACCCCTTGGTGCGGGGGTCATGCATTGGGCACATGCACATGCAGTCTGTGACCACTCGACCTGGATCCCTGCAGCAGGGAAGAAACAGCAGTGCATGCTCATAGAGCCGGGGATGGATGATGCAAAGGCATGTGCATCCCGCTGTGGAGCACTGCAAAGTTTCACCTCCTGTGTGCTCAGCTCCAAGCACCACCGATGACCCACACTTGCTCGTGCACGTTGAGCCTTGCTGGGGTCAGCAGCAGTAGCTGGCTTGTGATATGCATTGCAGTGCTGCACAAACCCTGCTGCATTGCACATCCCAACACGATCTGCTAGGATCTCACCCCTCAGCCATTGCTTCACCACCCCTCCCTCTGAATCATGCCTGCCCTTGAAGTGAGCTGTAGCCCCATAGCTCCACCACACCGGCATGCTGAACCTCTGTGCCATGCCCCAATGCTGTCGCATGGCTGGGGCGCCCTTGAACTGCGCTGCACACCCACCAGACCACATGTACAACTGCCTCATGTCCATGTCATGCTCTGCCAGCAAGTAACACACCACCTGGTTTACGGCTGCTTGGGTAATGGTTGCCGACTGCTCCTTCCCATCTGTCATCACATACACGGTGTGCTCCTTGTAGGCCCCCTCTTTGTTCTTGAAGTATGCACACGCCACGAGAATGCCTATCTGCTGCGCATGCCAATGCTCTGACATGATCTCAACGCTACGCTCAACAGTCAGCTTCTCTGACCAATCACATGAAATCACAACCTTCCCATCCTGGCCTGTCTTGACGGCCTCACGGTGCTCACGGAAAACCTGCAGCTGATGATGTGCCAACCGGTGGTGCTTGATGTACTCTGGCATCTGCTTGTTCAGCATGCCAACAGCATCACTCAAGCTCACCCTCATGCACAGCAGCTCAACCGGCCGGCTGCCTACAGCTGATGATGGCTTTCCATACTAACGCACAGTGAGCATGACGCCGCCATCTGCATCAGGCTGCAGCTGTAGCTTGTGCGACTTGCAATGGGGGCATGTGCGCAAAGAGCATGCAAGGCCAGGCTGCTGGCCAAGCTCACAAGGACACAGGAACAACTGCCGCATAGCTGTGGCGCTCAGGGGCTGGGTTTTGCTGGGAGGTGGTGGGACTAGGATGGGGGAGGGGGGAGGGAGGGGAGGTGGCGAAGGCAGCGGGACAGGCGGAAGGCCAGGAGGGTAGAGGGGAGGGTAGAGGGGTGGGGGAAGGGGGGAAGGGGGTTTTGCTATCAGGCTGTGACCGCAGAAGGCGCAACAGTGTGGGTACTTGCTGTATCTGCTGGAGAACTTCAGCAGCAATTGCCCTGCAGCCAAAGGAAGATAAGGGCAAGGCAGTTCAACGAAGGTCAGGCTATGGCCATAGCCAGGGCAAGGCTGGTGCAAGGCTGGGCTGGTGCAGGTCAGGGCTGAGGAGTGAAAAGCGCACCTTGCGGTGGCCCAGTCCTGCTGTTGCTTGGGCATGCTTGGGGGCATGGTCTGCTCGTCTGCTCCTCAGTGGTGTGTCTGCACGACAACACACACAGGAGTGTAAAGGCAGCACAACACTCGTTAGAGGGATGGCCTCGACCGAACAAACGCAGTAAAGGCCCTACCGCAACGCGCGAACTAAAACTGCCCCAGAAACTCTGATGGTCTGACTGACCTCAACCTCCTTACTCCAACAGAGTGTGATGTGGTGCTTCCACCAGGGTGCTAGGTGGAATGGGCCAAAACAGGCTGCAACCTGAGTGTGCAACTGATGTTGTTCAGCTGCCTTGCCATGTCAGCCCATCATCCAGCAGGGTCACTCACATGATGGGCTCCTCGGCAAGTGAGGTCGCAGGCTTGGTGGCAGGCCTGGTGAGGATGGAGAGCCCCGGTAGGTGCATCAGTGCCGGCAGGGCTGGGTGGTGCTGGCTGGACCCCTGCAGCTGGGACTGTGATGGGTGCGAGATGTCTGGGAGATGGTGGGGGCAGGGCGCATGGGCTGGCCTAGGCTGTGCAGGTGCTTGCGTGGGTGTGGAGCAGAGAGGGGGCATGGGCTGGAGGTGGCTGGCTGGCTCCTGCCCCAGCAGCTGCTGGCCCACGGCATGCGCAGCCGCAGCAGCCTCAGCACATGTTCTGTGGGCCAGTGGAACCTGTTGAGGCACCAGGTTGCTGCAGGCCCTGATGACTTCAGACATCATGGCTGTGACCTGGCCAATGGCTGTGTGACTGCGTCCAGAGCTGTAGAAAGCTGCCTCCCCCTCCACATGGATCTCCACCCAGCCAGTGCTGCCAGCTGGCGTAGACCTCACACAACACGCACAGCGGGCAGCCTGGCCCCCCTGCCATTTGTAGGGGTGGGATTTGGAGTAAACCCCTCTTGGGAAATCTTGGGAAGTGTTGAGAACTTGGCAGGGGGTCCACAGTTGAGTTCCCTAGCTATTGACGCAGGGCTGGAGACTTCGATTCACTTCGATGGTTGCCAGACTGGCATCAGCAGAGTGGGGCAGCACGGAGGATTTAGCCCACCTCTTGGAGCCCAGTTTCCAAGGGATCGGTGCAGTGGCCACTGCTGTGCTCCTACTGTGGTCTCCTCCTAGTTTCAGAGCCCCTGGGCCAGCGCATGTTGGTCACGATGTTGGACATGAAGTCGGGCTCCTCGCACATCGCGCACTATCCATCGCGTTGAGCAGGGACTCACTGGTACTGGGTCAACGTACATCAAGTCCGCAGGCACGGTAGGGTCGGATACCCGACAACATGCCCGACCAGCTCAGCGTGTGGCTCAGCGCGGCCGCATTCCGACGCTTCAATCCGCGTGTAAATCCGTGCAGAAATGAGTCCGGAAAAGCCGTTGTCCCTTATCGTTAAGTTGATGCCCCCCCTGTTGCTGAGGAGGAGGACGAAGTCATCACCGTGGCTGCCACTCCCTTCATCGACCCACTTGGCGAATTCGAGCAGCAGGAACATAGGTGGCAAGCAGAGCAAGAGCGTCAGCCTTGGCAGGCCGCCCTTCCACCCTTCCCCCCTTCCCCCACCCCTCTATCCTCCCCTCTCTGGCCTTCCGCCTGTCCCGCTGCATTCACCACCTCCCCTCCCCCCCAACTCCCCCATCCTAATCCCACCACCTCCCAGCAAAACCCAGCCCCTGAGCTCCACAGCTATGCGGCAGTTGTTCCTGTGTCCTTGTGAGCTTGGCCAGCAGCCTGGCCTTGCATGCTCTTTGCGCACATGCCACCATTGCAAGTCGCGCAAGCTGCAGCTGCAGCCTGATGCAGATGGCGGCGTCATGCTCACTGTGCGTCAGTATGGAAAGCCATCATCAGCTGTAGGCAGCTGGCCGGTTGAGCTGCTGTGCATGAGGGTGAGCTTGAGTGATGCTGTTGGCATGCTGAACAAGCAGATGCCAGAGTACATCAAGCACCACCGGTTGGCACATCATCAGCTGCAGGTTTTCCGTGAGCACCGTGAGGCCGTCAAGACAGGCCAGGATGGGAAGGTTGTGATTTCATGTGATTGGTCAGAGAAGCTGACTGTTGAGCGTAGCGTTGAGATCATGTCAGAGCATTGGCATGCGCAGCAGATAGGCATTCTCGTGGCGTGTGCATACTTCAAGAACAAAGAGGGGGCCTACAAGGAGCACACCGTGTATGTGATGACAGATGGGAAGGAGCAGTCGGCAACCATTACCCAAGCAGCCGTAAACCAGGTGGTGTGTTACTTGCTGGCAGAGCATGACATGGACATGAGGCAGTTGTACATGTGGTCTGGTGGGTGTGCAGCGCAGTTCAAGGGCGCCCCAGCCATGCGACAGCATTGGGGCATGGCACAGAGGTTCAGCATGCCGGTGTGGTGGAGCTATGGGGCTACAGCTCACTTCAAGGGCAGGCATGATTCAGAGGGAGGGGTGGTGAAGCAATGGCTGAGGGGTGAGATCCTAGCAGATCGTGTTGGGATGTGCAATGCATCAGGGTTTGTGCAGCACTGCAATGCATATCACAAGCCAGCTACTGCTGCTGACCCCAGCAAGGCTCACCGTGCACGAGCAAGTGTGGGTCATCGGTGGTGCTTGGAGCTGAGCACACAGGAGGTGAAGCTTTGCAGTGCTCCACAGCGGGATGCACATGCCTTTGCATCATCCATCCCCGGCTCTATGAGCATGCACTGCTGTTTCTTCCCTGCTGCAGGGATCCAGGTCGAGTGGTCACAGACTGCATGTGCATGTGCCCAATGCATGACCCCCGCACCAAGGGGTGTGTGTATGAGGCCCGCCATCACTAAGCCCTTTGAGGCCATGCCCATGTTCGATCAGAAGAGGGATGACAAGCATTGGGACGATGAGTGCCTTACCCTTCTGTGCTCATTTGCACCAGACAGCGTGAATCAGCTGTGCACCTTGGGTAAGAAGCTGAGCGTGAAGATGTTAAACGAGTATTGCAAGGCAGTGGGGTTGTATGTGCCAGTCGGCACCTTGCGAGCTGACCTGCGATACATAGTGCTGCAGCATCTGAATGAGCAGGCAGAGTGCGACTGAGCTGGCTGTGTAAGATGACGTTGAGAAAACTGGGCTCCATGCGTAAAGTGTACCGCAGTGCACCGCAGCGGAGAACTCTGCATCTTGCGTTGTGGGTGTTGTGAAGCAGCACTTAAAAGACCCATTGCGCAGAGCGGAACCGTTCCCGTGCCTGGCAGACTGCCGGTCACCGTGGGTGCCAGCAGCTCGGGCGCGCAGGCGCAAGCGCGGCGCAGAGATAAGGCATTTCGCGACAAAATGACAACTCAACTCTCACCAGGCACGCCGCAAAGTCAAATGTCCCTTACGTGGTTGAGGATGCAAGGGTGGCAGCAGCTGCAGCAGCAGCCTGCTGGGGCACAGTAATGAGCCCCCCTTCGATCTATCATCAGCTCACACACGCGCAAATTTCTCAAGCCAACTCTAGGCTATAACCCTGTCACAGGGGTCAGGCATTACTTCAGGGATTCTAATATGACTTTGCGCTGCTACTTGTTGCCCCGCTCGGCTGACGAGGGAGGTACAGCAGTTGTTGTAGCAGTCCGAACCGAAGGCACTCTTACGTGCATGGGCATATCCTACAATTCTTGGTCCGTTGAATTTCTCGCACGCACGCACTCACCTTAACATACTCGCTGCACAGAACCTCTCCTCACTAGCATGGCACCCGAGGCTGGAGCATTTCGGTTCACCTGGCCTGACTATCTGTCCTGGCCGGCTGTCGGCCTTCACGCGCTCATACGCTGTGTGCAACCCTACAGCTCCCCAGCAACCCATCTGAGACAAGGGCTCCAGAATCGCAGCTCGGAGTCGCCCTGGAGACAAGAGCTGAAATCCTGGGTTCTCGGCGCCGTGCAGCTGGGTGGTCTCATCAGCTGTACCAATCAGCTACTGAGCCCCGCAGTAGGTGGACACCGCATCACTGCACAAAACTAGTGCCTGGAGCGCACACTACAACCATACACCTGACAACTGTGTGCAGGGACCTGGAGGTTGCGACCACAACCCAGTCGAGCGATGTGCAAATTGTGTGAGCAGTGTCCCTTTCCTGCTAGTGGGCGCCCATGCACTAGAACAACGTCAAACGTGTGCTGGCAAGGTTAGTTCAGCGTGGTTGTGATGTGATGCAGACCCACATCATGGGCCATGATCATGGGATGTCATGGTGATCATCCACGACATCACACAGCACGTGTCACCTTGCAGCACTGAGCAACCTAATGTTATTCATGCTGGAACCCATGCATGTACACAGGAGATAGTGCAAACATGCGCAACACCTGATGCTGCTGACTAGCACACCTGAAGATTTTACTCTACATGCCTCATGCGTGCTCATGGCTGGGATGCTGATTGCAGGTCTGGGGTGCAAGCATGTGTGCTGTTGGTGCCGCATCAATAAATTTCCATGCCTCCAAAGGTCAGCAAAGGCGGCACTGGGCACGGCGTCTTGACTACTGGGTGAGTTACTGGCTGATCGCAACACAGGCTGCATCAGCTTGCTCCTTGTGCTAAATGCACACTGACATGCAAGGACATATCAGTAGCAACCATTGCCTGTGGCGCTACGTCTGCAGTCTATCGCCATGGCTTCCAACTTGATGACTAGGGCGCTGTACCCTGATACACCACTCGCAATCACAGTGGCAAGCTGCCTGGCCGTCCCTTTCAAGCCCTTCCTGGTCTCTTTTGCAAACTCTGCTGCTATGGAGCTCAAGTTTTTGCGGCGGTAAGCTGATGTTGCTGCTGGTGGTGACAAGTGCTGTGGCAAATGCCACTAGTGCTGCCCTACTGCACATCACATCACACCTTGGTGCCCTGTGGCTCTGTCAGTTGGCACGGGTTGCACTATGTTCCTGCATGGCCTTGTGTCAGGGCTGCACACCAGACCTGCTGCCCTGTGTATGCAGAGCCTGCCAAAACAAGGATTTGGAGCAGCCTCAACGTCTGCATGCAGCTGCTGGGGTGGCTGGGCTAGCCATGTTTGCGCTTGAGGAGTTCATGCCTGAGCTGCCATTAGTGCACTGTGCATGGCACTGCTTGTCAGCAACAGCTGTGGCCACAGTCAACCACCTCATGGCCGACACTGAGCAGCAGGAGCAGCAGGAGCAGCAGGAGCAGCAAAGGCCGCGTCAAGGCAGCCTACGGCTCAAAGGAGGCACAAAAGCTGAATGGCTGCTGTGAAGCAGTCATGGAGGCAGCGGCGAGTGATGCATCATACGAGTGATGCATCACAGCAGGGTATGGGAATAGGTGATGTGCTGATGGCGACTAGCGACAACGAAGTGAATGACTCCTCCCCCTTTGTGCTCTGCATCTTAGGTCATGGAAGAGCACAAGCTGGGGTGCTCTGGACACACTTTCTCCCCTCACATTACATTGCGTGCCTCAATATGTGGATCTCCAGGTCTCTGCCAGTGGGCAATGCTGCATAGTGTGTAGGGTTGGTTATGGCACTGCTCCTCGCAACTGCGGGCCTGCAGTCGTAGAAACCAACCGGAGTTGACAAGGATGAATGACGGTAGGCGTCATCTCTGCTGTCCACATGTACCACTTAGGCTTCGCACATTCTGTTTAAGCTGATTGTTGTCAGGCACATATCCTGCGAATGATTGGTTCACAAACAATGCATCAACAACTAAAACATCTGTAATCTTCTAACAAGGGACTGTAATGTCTTTTGACAGTTTGATTTAGTGAGCAACACCAGGTGTACAAGTGTTGTAGAGAATGGACACTGGACAAGGCTCACGACATGGGCGCAGTACTTTGCGTGCAACTGATGCTCACCTACTCCATCATGTGGCATAGCATTTAGTATGCCAGCTGGGCCATGGTCTTAAACACTGATGACGGCCAGGGGCAAATGGCCATGGTCACTGCCACTAATGTCACCTATGACAGCCCCCTTGTCCCTCACTAAAGCCTCCATTTGAGCCGGACCAGTAGTGGCAACTAGCGGGAATACTAGGGACCACTAGTGGCCCGACTCAAATGGTGTTAATGGGCTGTGTGGAGTATACCCACTGTGCATGAGTGCCTACCACCTACACCATTGCCTGACCCGTTAGGGCTATTGTGTAGAGTTGGCATGAAAACATGCACTGATTGTGCTGCATTGCAGTCCCTGTCCAGCCACCTGCCTGGCTGTGGTGCTGGCTTGGCTTTGGCAGCCTTGCTCTTGGGCTCAGCTGCATGCTCAGCCTTTGTGGGCTGGGTGGGCTCAGCTGCCTGCTCAGCCTCGGTGTGCTTGCTGCACTTGGCTGGCGGGGGAGTGCTGGGCCCTGGCTCTGAGGCTGCTGCCGGTGTGGCTTCCTGGCTGCTGCATGGGGCCTGTGGGGGCTTGCGGGGGGCCATTACCGGGCACCACATCAGGCCCGCACTGGCAGGTAACACTGCTGGCTCCATGCTGGATGCAGCAGGCGGGGTTCCACCTGCCCTGCTGGGGGCTTCCAGCCTGCGGGTCTTGTGGCACTGAGTGTGTTCAGCTCCACCTCACAGGGCTGCTTGCCATTCACTGCTGACTGACCCGGGTGGTGCGATGCTCATCCACAAGCACCACCCTCCCCGCAGCTGGTCTGAGCCCCTGGGCCGCAACACCGCATCGGCACCCCAACCTCCCCCAATACAGCCAGCACCCCAACCTCCCCCATTAGTCGCTTAATTGTCACTTTGTTGTTAAACTAAGCTAAGAAAACTATATTCAAATTTTTTAACAACTAAGAAAACAATAGACAGGGGACAAATCCTCACTGCTGCTGTCAGTGTTAGCCTATCGTAATGAGGCTAACACCCTTTGTAAACTACTAGGCTCTATGCGTTGTTGCGGGCCCGGCCATCAATGCCCCTCCGGTATTCTGCATCACGGTGCAGCCGCTGCCTGCCCTCGGGCAACCGGTCATTGACCAACTTGTAGCCCTGCTGGTACTCCTTGCCAACGGGGGCAGAGCCTCCAAGCCCTCATAGCTGCACAGCTCCAGGGGGCGCTGCATGCTCTCCCCAATGCGCTGCAAGTTCAGGCATCCGTTGGTGTCCCGGTCCAGCTACCTGCCCCATGGGTGGGCCTGGGGTCGAGGGACTGGACCAGGTTCAGCAGGGAGAGGCTGGTCCTAGGCAGGGGGGGCTGGGGGAGGGGAGGTCGGTTGGGCGGCACCTCATGGCACCACAGCAGGCCCCGCACATACTTCCCATGCCGCTGGCTCCAGGCTGGGCACACCAGCCGCTGGATGACCGGGCCTGCTGGGGGTACCCAGTCTTCGGACCTAGGCCGGTTACGTGGCAGGTGCAGCTCACAAGGCTGGGGGGTATGCACAGACGAGCTGACACGGCTGGTGCGGAACTCATCCACGATCACCAGCCTGTCAGGTCTGTCAAACGTGCTGGGCTTGCTAGGCTGCTCCACCACCTTGCGAAACCCATCCTGCACTCCCATGGCCTTCCACCCACCCTGGCTGAAGCAGCCCGCTCTTAGGAACACCGCCACTCCCCTCTCCCGGCCGTTGTGCTGGTGTGACACCCACTTCATGCCCTCCATCACCTGCAGGTCAGGTCAGGTCAGGTCAGCTCCTCATCCAGCTCCTTGAGCTTGGCACCCAGCCAGGCGCTGCTAGCCTGCTCATACACCGCCACCTCACCGGGCAACAACTTAATGCCGCGGTGATGGGGGCCATGCATCATGTGCTCCAGCTCACTGGCAGTGGTGAGCAGATCCATGGCAGCCTTAATCTGTGCCAACAGCTTGGGTCCCCGGATGCCCAGCTGCACTGGGAGAGGCAGCTGGGCTGGGGCGGTTGCAGAGCAGGGGGAACTGCGTGTGGCAAGGCGGGGTTGAGTATAGGGAAGGCAGGCTGGGTCAGGTGGGGGAGGGGGGCCTGGGGCTGGACCTGCTGCTGGGAAGCCTTGACCGGGCTGGCCTAGGAAGGACTGGAGCAGCATGTTATGCACAGGCATGCTGTTAGGCAACACTGTTTGCTGCCGATGGTCATGCGCTGGTTCATCTCAGCCACAACTGCGTCAGCTTGAGCTGGGTTGAGATCAGGCCCGGCTGCCTCCACAAGGCCACGCAAGGCAGCCTTGATGACCTGGCGCCGCTGACCAATTACTACCTTGACAGCTTACCCTTGCCCCTGGTCTTGCTGCCCACTGCCACTGCCACCTGCAGACACGGGATGGCATAGCACACGCACAGCAGCTTGATGTACGGAGTCACAATGTCGCGTGGCGCACACTGCGTCGCGTCGTCAGTTAGCGTTGGGGTCCCTAGCCTTTCGTCGGGCTTTGCGGCTTACCGGCTGCGCTCTGTGCGGGGGAGACGGGGCGCTTGCGTTTCGTTTTCGGGGACATCACAGGGATCCAAGCGGAGTGGCCGTGCTGGGAGGTGCATCAGGTCGCCATCCAACCGGAGTGCCGGTAACCGGAGTGGGGCGGAAGTGATGTCCATCACACACTTTACAACGTTCTGCTGCCCACTGCCACCCCTTGCTGCCCACTGCCCACTGCCCACTGCCCACTGCCCACTGCACCTTGCAGCCCCCTTGTCCCTCACTGAAGCCTCCATTTGAGCCGGACCAGTAGTGGCAACTAGCGGGAATACTAGGGACCACTAGTGGCCCGACTCAAATGGTGTAAATGGGCTGTGTGGAGTATACTCAACGCACATGGGCATGGTGCATGAGTGCCTACCACCTACACTATTGCCTGACCCGTTAGGGCTATTGTGTAGAGTTGGCATGACAAGACATGCACTAATGTAAGCTGATGACAGCTCAACAAACGGGGACACACACTACTGTGCCTCAACAGGTTGCTGCTGTTGTGCCTTGGGTGGCTTGTCTCGCAGCCGCTTATAGCCCAGGCCAGGGTACTCCCTTCCCTTGGCTGGCAGCTTCCCCTGCTCTGGCCAGTAGCACAGCTCTAGCGGGCGCCACCTGCTCTCCCCAATGCGCTGCATGTTCAGCGCTGCATTGCAGTCCCTGTCCAGCCACCTGCCTGGCTGTGGTGCTGGCTTGGCTTTGGCAGCCTTGCCCTTGCCCTTGCCTTTGCCCTTCTTGGGCTCAGCTGCCGGCTCAGCCTTGGTGTGCTTGCTGCGCTTGGCTGGCGGGGGAGTGCTGGGCCCTGGCTCTGAGGCTGCTGGCTGTGTGGCTGACTGGCTGCTGCGTGGGGCCTGTAGGGGCCTTCGGGGGGCCACTACAGGGCACCACACCAGGCCCCGCACTGGCTGGCCACGCTCCTGGCTCCAGGCTGGGCGCACCAGGCGCTGTTCCACCTGCCCTGCTGGTGGCTTCCAACCTGCAGGCCTTGTGGCACTGAGTTTGTTCAGCTCCTCCTCACATGGTTGCTGGCCATTCACTGCTAAGCTGACCCGGGTGGTGCGGTGCTCATCCACAAGCACCACCCTGCCCCGATGCTGGTCTGCCTGTGCCCATGGGCCTGCACACCACCTTGCAGCAGGCCCGCAACACCGCATCAGCACCCCAGCCTCCCGCCCACCCCCAGTGCCAAAGCCAGCTGCTCCAAAGAACACCACCAGCTGCTTGGCACGCCCATGGCGCTTCATGGACAACTCCGCCATCTCCTCCTCCAGCTGCAGCCATGCACACAAGGCACACACATGGTGGCTGACATGGTGGCCACCACCTCCCAGTCCCTTACCCTGCCTCCTTCCCACCCACCCTCACCTTCTTGACGAACTGCTCCAACGCCCGGTCCTGAGCTCCGTGGGGCCTCAGCCGCTGCCGTGCCCACTTGGGGTCCAGGTACACCTCCCACACTGCGTCCCAGGTGGCCAGGGTGACAGTGATGTGCTTCAGGTTGGCCTTTAGGGAGGTGCCAGCTGAGCTTGCTGCTGCCAGGTGCTGGAGGTGGGACTTGATTGGAGCCAGCCACCGCTGGGTGGTGCGGCGGGCATTGTTTAGGCCGCTGTCATGCTTCACTTGGCCCTTGGTCAGCTTCCACTGGGCTAGCCTATCAGCTACCAGCTGGCCTGACGTCTCATCGCCTGTCAGGGCCTAAACAGTAGCCTTCTAAGCGTTAAGCTGTTAGGTTTGATGAGGTGCCCAGTGGTCGTGGGGTCGGCCCATGGAACGTGCCATCAGTGTGGGGTTGGTAGTCATCAAGGGTGCGACCGAGGATGCTACAACTTGTTTGTAGAAGCTGAGTGAGATTACCCACAGTCCAACATGTTGTTCCATGTTGAATTAGTTTTGTTGGCCTGACGTCTCATCCCAAGGTTGGTGAATAAGGTTGGTTGGTTGGTAAGGCTGGTCGAGGCTGCGCTGACAGCCTGGGTGACGCCAGGGTCGATGCCCACCCCAATCTGTGTCTCTGGGTCAAACACGTACTCACGGCTCTCAGCTATGCCCCTGGCTATGTGGGGGAGTCACACTGCATGGGCCGCTGCTGCTGCTGCACTTGGGCGGCTGCTGCTGCTGCTGGCAGCTGGGGGTGGGGCTGGAGGAGGGGGAAGGGGGCGCGTGTAATGGACGCACACGCTGACACCGTCTGTCTCCTCCGACCTCTCGAAAGCAAACTCCTTGTTGCGAAGCTTGGGTGTGTTGAACCACCTGGCCCAGTTGTGGCTCAGTGCTGGCTCTGAGGTAAATGCTGCTCGATTCTCCTTGGTCAGACCCAGCTGCTTGCACACCCCATGCAGCACCCTGCTGTCCACCTTGATGAAGTGCACCCCCACCCTGGCCATGGGGGTGAGGGTGAGAGGGGGCGGGCAGGTAAGGGTCCGGGGTCCAACCCCACGCCTCTTGCCGCGCTTTGGTTGCCCTGGCACAGGGGGGGTGGGGGGCTGCTGCCACTGCTCTAGCCACCGGCACACATGCACTGCATGTCGCATGCGGCAGGGCAGGGGCAGGGTGTCCTGCAGGGAGCCTTGCTTCTTCATGCCCAGTAGGCGGCGGTGCTTGTTGGCCTCCTCCATCAAGTCAGCCACATGCCCCTTGTCCAGGTGGGCAGCCTGCAGCTCCGAGCTCTTGGCATTGATGCCATACCCGCACGCCATCTTGATGAACAGCTGCGCCTCCTCCCCGCTCCAGCCTAGCTGGGCCCTGGCTGCCTTGGCGTATAGCTTGACAAAGCGCTCTGCAGGTCAGGTCAGGTCAGGTCAGGTCAGGTCAGGTCAGGTCAGGTCAGGTCAGGTCAGGTCAGGTCAGGTCAGGTCAGGTCAGGTCAGGTCAGGTCAGGTCAGGTCAGGTCAGGTCAGGTCAGGTCAGGTCAGGTCAGGTCAGGTCAGGTCAGGTCAGGTCAGGTCAGGTCAGGTCAGGTCAGGTCAGGTCAGGTCAGGTCAGGTCAGGTCAGGTCAGGTCAGGTCAGGTCAGGTCAGGTCAGGTCAGGTCAGGTCAGGTCAGGTCAGGTCAGGTCAGGTCAGGTCAGGTCAGGTCAGGTCAGGTCAGGTCAGGTCAGGTCAGGTCAGGTCAGGTCAGGTCAGGTCAGGTCAGGTCAGGTCAGGTCAGGTCAGGTCAGGTCAGGTCAGGTCAGGTCAGGTCAGGTCAGGTCAGGTCAGGTCCAAGTCCAGGGTCTAGTCACCACCATTACTTGCCTGGGTTGGAGTAGTGCTGCTGCATGGCCCGCGCCAGCTGCAAGGAGTGTGCGTCGATGGTGTTGGCGTCACCCGCCAGGTTGATGCTGCCCAGATCCTGCAGCTTGGCCAGCAGCGCCTGGTTGCTGGGGTCCTCAAAGACGGGCATCAGCATGGGGTGGCGGTGCCGAACAATGCGCCGCTGCAGCTGGTTGTAGCATGTCTTGAAGTTGGAGTTGGCGAAGAACATGCAGAAGTCTTTCAGCTGCCTGAGCATCAGGGGTTCCTCGCAGTCAAGGGGCAAGGGAGGGCCAGTGGGTGCTGCGGGTGCAAGGGCTGCCAGGCGGGCGCCCGGGGGGGGGCTGCGTGCCTGGATCAGGCTCTGACTCTGACTCCGAGTCAGACTGTGGCTCTGGCTCTGAGCCACAGTCTGACTCGGAGTCAGAGTCAGAGCCACACTCCATGCTGGCAGGCTGGGCAGGGGCAGGCTGGGCAGGGGCACGCGGGGGGAGTGGGGGTAGGGGGGGAGCATCAGGGGCTTCGGGGGGCTGCACAGCTGCAGGTGTGGGTGCACAGCCATATCCCGGGGTGGGGTAGCCCACAAGGCATGTCAGAAAGATTCTGAGCACAAACAAAGAGGCGATGACGCGGAGCTGGGAGTGAACCTCAGCCCGCAGCTGGAGGTGCGCCTTTAGCTTGCGCTTGGTCTTCTTGCAGCCGCGCAGCACAGCGCCACCCGGGACCTTGATGACCTGCGGACAAGCACAACTACCATTTTGACAGGACACAACGCGGGGACACAAACAGTGCAGGGACACAAACAGTGCGGGGACACACAAGGCGGGGGCGGACCCGCACCTGACGTCTGCGCGTGTTCCAGCCATCCCGGCGCTCCCGTCGTTGCTTGGCTTGGGCGGAACGAGACACTGCGATAGAACCAACAGAAGCGACGGGTTATCTCACAGCGCGTAACTCACGTAGCCCACAGTCGGCTGGGGACACGAACCTTTATGTTTCTTGTCGCTACCCTTCCGCTTCTTCTTAGCCATCACGCGATGCGCAGTGCGACTGGCGGTGGCCTTTTCAAGCAATCTGGGTTTCCCGTGAAAACTAATTCCCGTGAAAATTCCCGTGAAAAATACACGGTTGTGTGAAAATACACAAGTGCTCTGTTGCAGCCTTGGTCGTGTTACAGCCTTGGTCACTCAACCCTTGCAGCCCTTGCAGCCCTGCAACGTGTGTCACCTGACCTGACCTAACACCTGCCTGCACCCGTGCGAACAGACCTGCTCGGGCAGAGTACCACTATGCAGACATCTTTCACGTTTCGTCACGTGCTGACTACCTAGTGCACGGCAGACAAAGTGATGCCAGCTGAGAATCCTTGGGCGCAGCAACATGCAACCCATGTCGGCTAGTGCCTACGTATGCAGCCATCGAAATATAAAGCAAAAGCACCAACCCGCACCATTGTTTGTACACATCGCCCTGGTCATTGCAAAAGGACTTACCCCGGCAAACATAGTAAAATTTGGTTGGCATGCTGTGTGTCTGTGTTGTCAAGGCATGTTTCTCATCATGCACACATAACACACATGGAGAGATTATTGCAGCCAGGCATCACCTGCAGAAGTAATTGTGCAGGCTGCTGATACTCCCGACATTGTTTGGAAGGCTTGTGGGCGCTGGCACGTCTGGCCGCTGCTGGAGCAGTAGCTGTGGGACGAAGCGATGCAAGTTGTCAACAGTTTCTATGTGCCCTTCTATATGCAAATCAGGCTCCAGCTGCCTCACAATTGAAACCTTACCAGGCAGGGTGGAGCAAAACAGCAGACGATGAGGTTGAATCTGCCCCGGCTTAACCCCCAATAGACCAGCTGCCTCCAGTGCGCCAGAAACAGCAGCTTGGCCCACTTCATCAATAACGTATGCCAGGAGCCTGACTTCAGCCAACCGTCCCATCTCCTTAACTACGTCACACGCTGCACGCCGTGCAGTGGCTGAGTCCTGCAGCTGCGACGGGTCCCACTCCTCCAGCAGTACTCCAGGGGCTGAAATTGTTATTGTCCTGACTCCGCTAAGCTGCGACTGGAGAGCGCGAGCCTTAGCTGAAGGCTGAGAAGACGGCATGGAGCTGTGGGCCATATCTGCATTTTGTGCTGCAACCTCGCTGCCGTTGGAGACACTTGTGTTGGGCAGCTGCGCCGAGGGGCGACGCGGACGTGCGCTGCTCCCCCGTAGCTGGTACCATCCTGCCAGCAAGAGCCCAAGACCGAGAACACCTGTCGCTCCTACAGTGCTTGGCTGAGACGTGTGCAGCCAGGCTACAAGGCGCTGCCACAGGCTTCGAATCAATTGATGAAGCATAGGCAGAACTCGCGGAACTCGCGGCACCAGCGGTTTGTGCATGTGCAATGTTTGCATGTCTTGTCATGCCATGCCCGCATCCCGGTCCGGATTCCCGGATGGCCAGCGTGACGGTGACGTGCCGGCTGTTCATTTCTAAAAGCTGTGACGGACGTTGTTTGGGTCGTTGGCCTACCGCACCCTGGCGCTCAGTCAGCTTCCACCTGGTCAGCTTGTTTGTCACTAGCTGGCCTGGGTCCCATACCTCCGAGGCTGCGCTGACTGCCTGTGTGGCGTCGGGGTAGATCCCAATACCAAGTAGCATATCTGGTCAAGCATGATGTCCGCTTTTCAGCTAAGCCCTTGCCAATGCGGAGCATACCTGGGGCGTGTGCCACTGCTGCTGCCCCCGCCACTGCTTCAGCTGCTTTTGCTTTTGCAGCTGCTTCTGCTGGGAGACTGCTGCTGAGAGGAGTTGGAGCAGGGGCTGCTGGAGCGGGTAGGGGAGAAGTGCTGGGGAGGGGGCGTGTGAATTGCATGCCCACACCAACACCACCATGGCAGACACAAAGCCATGGCTGGTCCGCTTGCCCGTGTTGTCTGGGGGTGAGGGTGAAAGGGGGTGGGCAGGTGAGGGTGGTCAGGTAAGGTCCGGTCAGGTCAAGACATATAGTTCTGCCTTCCAGCCAATGCACCCTTACGACTCACTACACTACCTGAATGGTTGAGTTCGGCACACTGGTGACCTGCCAACCTCCAGCATGGATTGGACATGGACCTTGGACTTGGACTTTGGACCATTGGCTGGCGCTTGTATCGATATTTTTACCTGTTAGCTGCAACCGTGGGTAGACAGTATGATGGTCAACTAGCGCGGTCAAAGAAATGGATGAAGCGTGGCGGGGTTTGCCTGCGGGCCGAGGACCTATGACCCTTGAGTACCTCGGCACGGGAGTGCCGCGCTTACACCAGAGCAAGGAAGATCCCAGGTCAAACCTTGTGGGTCCCGCGATGGGAGTTTTGGGGGCGAGCGCGCAGCCCAGCACTACGCAGACGCAGCGGGGAGCCAGAAACCGCACCTCCTTGTCTGGTCTGGGGTCTGAGCTAGGCAAGCTGCGGGCTGAGTTCAACTCCCTGCAGCAACAGCTGCACCAAATGCCAGCTTCCACTCCAAGGCGGGAGTCTGTTGGCCCAGCACCAATATTAGAAGTACAGGCCCCTGGCAGCTTCACATCAGATGCCATGCCGACAGTGCCAGCACCTGAGGCACCAGCATTGGCTAGACTGGCGCCTCCTGCGCCAAGACCAGTTCGAAGCCTCATGGCACAGGCAACAGATATGGAGCTGTGCTCAAGCAACACAAGTGTGCAGCATGCTGGCAGGTTCTCAACCCCAGCAGCAGACCTAGCGGCACGTGCAGCCAGCATTGCCGACTGCCCGCTTGGGGGACGTGAACAGCAGAGTGGTGGCATGTTTCAGTTTCCAAGCAGTGTGCCCGATGACAGTCAGACATGGCGTGCTGCTAAAGAAATGTTTCTGGACACGGAGCTGACCTCTCTCTGTGAAGAGGTGCTTACAAAGCAGCTGCAGCGTACCAAGGATGGAGCAACGGAGCAGTCCCGTATTCAGGAGCTAGCGGGTAAGCAGGCTGCCATAGTATGTTGAGACAATGCAACTCTGCATGCAACCACATGTGCCTGACGTCCTTGCCTTGTTGTAGTGCTGGTCAAGCACCTACGGAAGGCAGTGCGAGAGCTAGGCTCACGCGCATCTATGTACGTGGATCAGTGCATTCGGCTGGAGAGGGAGCAAATGAAGCAGGTCGGGTCAGCCTCCAACATGACATATGGGCACAATTATCCACTTAGAGATTGTGACCATAATATGCTGTAGCTCGTGTCCCGGTGCCCTCACCTTCCAACAGCCCAGACAGGGACTCAACCACAGGCCCTGCCGCCTCACAGCAGATATCATTGGCATCAGCCTGGTCTGCTGACAATGTCGGTGGATCTGCACAGCCCTGCCTCAGCCCACCAGCATGATGGCTCACAGGCATGCGCAGTGTCAGAGCACACTGCCACGCCTCTTGCTGGTGTTGATGTTGGGCGTGTGGCAGCTGACCATTCAGTAGCATGAGCATCCTGACTTGGACAGAGCGTTTGAACGGCTTATGGACCATGTGCCAGGAAGGCTGCATCCTAGGACCTGCCATCTGGGATACTCAGCACCACCAGACTGTGGCACCAATCCAGCTCCAGATGCTGCTGCACTCCAGTCCCTCAGCGCTGCCACCCAGCACCCTGTTGGTGCCACGAACCACCCGCCTCTTCCATTACAGCTCCAGAGGCGTTGATGCTGCATCTCACCGTAGCAGATGCATTGCACTTCCCCCAGGCCCAATCAGGCCCATCAGGCTAGGCTGCTGCAAAGGGCGGCATGGGAGTGGTGCTCACTGTAATTCTGGGCAAGCTACTGCCCTGTGTGCTTGCATGGGGGCACCCAAGGCGTCACTTCCTATGCCTGGCATGCTGCTAGCTCTTGACCAGCCACAGCGGATGTTAGTCCATGTCTACTGAGCTGTGACACACGGGCTGTATCTCACTGTTGCCCACATGCGCAGGTTGAGGGACTGCAGCTAGCAGGGAAGAGCGCCATGCGCAGCCTGGAGGCTGAACTGGCAGGCGTGAAGAAGAGCCTGGCGGGAGTGGAAGCTGGCAGCAAGGCAGAGAGAGCCAACCTGGGTGCTGAGCTGGAGGGAGCGCGATTTGAGGTCAGCCTGCAGGATGCTGTCACATTAAGGCGCTGAACCCACCACCTCTCTCATCAGCTCAGTGGGAAACAAGTGCTGAAGCAATTGTGACATAATCATGGGAGCTCTCACTAATGGGTGGTGCTTTGTCTGTATGGGAGCAAACCTCCCTCAGAACCTCAGTGTTTGAACTGGGCGCTTGACCCAGCAGCAGCTACTAAGCTGTCACACTACACAACCGCGGCATGGCAGAGGTTGGGGTGATGATGATAATAGCACAGAGGTGGACTGAATGCCCTGCACTTGCCCTGGCCCCCTGATCTGTACCAGGGCATGGCGTGTGTGCCCTGGGCGTGGAGCTCAAAACCTGTAATGTTGGGGTCAACGTGTTCTGGCAAGCCCAGCTTGCAGGCACACATCCTGCAGGGCCCGTCTCTATCCCGCCCCTGCTCATCTTAACACATAGCAGCAGAGTGCCATTTGCTGATGTCTTGCTTGCCCCTCTGTGCTCCGCAGGCAGCACGCATGAAGAGGGAGTTAGAGCGGGTCACCGAAGAGCGTGACAGGGCAAGAGAAGAGGCAACCCGGGCAGACCAGCAGAGGCAGCAAGCAGAGCTAGAGCTGAAGGTCAGCGACACTGTCTCCTGCACCAGTCTTGTCCATGCAAGCCTCCACACATGTGTCACCCTCCCTCCGCAGGAGCTGCGGAAGATGGCCAGCCAGCAGATGCGCGAAGTGGCCGCCACACAAGGGGAGGTGGTGCGCAGCATCAGTGACGAGAAGGCGGCAGCAGAGCGCAGAGAAGCAAGCTTGAAGGTGACCCTACAGATGGCTTGCTGATCCTGTGGGCATAGCTGAGCATCTGTGCAAGTGGTAGGACGGTAGGATGGCAGCCACCCCTACAGCTACCCTCCTCTCTTGCTTGCTCGCCTACTGGTGTTTGCATGCACCTCTCTTCTCCCTTCCTTCTTTTCTTACCACTAAACAAAGACTGACTCAGCTTCACGTGTCTCATGTGCTGGGTGATGTGCACGCAGGAGGAAAGCAGCCGGCTGACCCAGCGGCTGGAGGCAGCCAGCTCGTGTGTGGAGGCACTGCAGGGCGAGCTGGCCCTGCTGCAGCAGGTGCACGAGTCTGTTCGCACGGCGCTGCGCGCAAAAACCATGTCAGAGGAGGAGGCTCACAAGCAGTCCCAACAGGTGCGGCACAGGTGGCTGTGGGTCAAGGTGAGGTAGGGTTAGGTTAGGTGAGGGTTAGCTGATCTCCCTAGCCTAACCTCAACCCTAACCTGGTGGCTGCTGCTACTCTCTTTGTGTACTGCTGTAAACAGCCCATGTGCTGTGCACTGCCGCAGTTGAGGTCGGAGCTGCCTTCAGTGAAGGCCCAACTGGCCCAGGCAACTGGTGACCTGGCTGTGGCGCGGGCAGCTGTCGAGGAGTCACGCAGCCAGGTCCAGCGGCTGTCAGCAGAGCTGGTGTCAGCCAATGCAGCCATGACAGCATCTCAGCAGCAGGTGGCGCTGCTCAGCAACAGCAGCAAAACGCTGCAGGCTGCAACAGAGGAGGAGCGAAGAAACCTCAAGGTGAGGAAGCGGCTGGAAAGAGTGCGATACAAGGGCTGAACCTGCTACACCATCAGGTCCTTTGGCAAGACATGGAGGAGTAGTGCAAGCATGGAGCACAGGACTGCCCCTGGCTTGACTGAACTGTGATGTCACACTTGCCGCAGACACTTCTGGCAGCTGCAGAGCAGCGCGAGGCCGCACTAGCTGAAGAGAAGAGTGCATTGAAGGCAGCTCTGGCAGCTGCCCTGAAGCTGCGGGAGGAGAGTGAGTCAGCGATGGCACAAGCACAACGGGAATGCCTGCTGCTCTCCAACCAGTGCATGAACCTGAAACACCAGGTGAGCATGCAGCATGGCCCCTGCATGTGCTGCATATGGTAGGCAGTTGTGGCCCAGGACAAGTATGAAGAAGAAAAAGAAGCAGAAGATGGCTCACCCAGCTTCAGCCATCAGCTGCTAGGCTGCTTGGCTGCCGCCCTCTCCCTCTAGGCGAATGGCCTACCCATTGTATAAGGGTGTGACATGCTGAGTTTAAGTTTATTCATCCAGGTTGAGTTTGTTGCTGGGCAACAAGCAGAAGCTGAGCGGCAAGCGGTTGCATATCAGAGCGAGCTGAAGACAGCAAAGCAGCAGCTTGACGCAAGCCAGGCGGAGCTGACCACAAAAGAAGACCAACTTGGTGTGATGGAAGGTAGAGCTGTCAGGGCCAGATGCCATGGCAAGAGACACATTTGTGCACAATGCGCAACAGCCCACACATCCTGGTTGCCATCACCATCATCAGCCCAAAGCCATGCGACAAGCGCATGTCCTGTCCCTTGTCATCATCGTCATTGCCATCATGACCTTGTACACTGTTTGCGCCTGTGCATGGCATTTGCCTGTTGGCTTTGCTGCAACACACAGCTTCATAGGTTCAGTCCTGTTCCCTGTGTGCTGCCCTGTGCTGCTGATATCACTTCAGGGGAGTTTGCAGCCCTGAAGGAGGTGCTGGGTGAGGCAGGCGGCCAGCGTGATGTGGTGGCCAGCTTGCTGACCAAGATTTCGGCGCTTCAGACAGCCGTAGCTGCTGCAGAGGCCACACGCCGCAAGCTGCACAACGAGCTGGTCTGCATTAGGGGCAATGTGGGTTGCTCTGCCTGCCTTTGCACGTACCCATGCGCCAAGCCATGCAACCTGAGGCCAATGCAGCTCAGGCAGACCAGTACACCGTTGTAATGAACACCATTGGGCACTGCACTCTTCACCTTGAAAAGTTGAGGAGAGCGTCATCAACTGTCAGTAGTGAGGCTGCATGAGCACATGGCGCCGGTGCTGGTGCCAGTGCAGATTCGAGTGTACTGCCGCGTGAAGCCCCACCCAGCCTCAGTGGTTCGCTGCGCTCCTGACCAATCTGGCGTTGCCATTGCAGTGGACGGCAAGGAACACACCTTTGCATATGACAGGGTTTTTACCCCGGGCACTGCACAGGAAGATGTGAGTCTTCACTGCTACCCGCCTGTCATGTTTCATATCTGGCACCCTGTACTTCTGCCTCCCATCAATGCCACGAGTCTGCAGCCCAGGCTGCCACTAGCTCCCTACTCCCTGACTGTGGCAAGAGATGCAGGATGAGGGCATGTGTGTGTTGTGTTTTGAGGAGTGCAGGTGTTTGCCAGTGTGTCCGAGCTGGTTCAGTCAGCCTTGGATGGCTACCACGTGTGCCTCTTCTCATATGGCCAGACCGGGGCGGGCAAGACCTACACCATGCAGGGCACAGACTCCCCAGCTGGCCGAGGCATCATCCCCAGGGCCGTGGAGAAGGTAAGGGATGGGGGGGTGCATGCATGATCACACATGCACCTGCCTTGCTGTCTGCAGCTCACTGTCGCCAGGTAGCATTTCCTTGACCCGGGCTCTCCCCTTGTCCTTGCTGACACAGATACTGGACACAGCTGCGCAGCTGCAAGAACAGTGCGAGTGGGAGTACTCTATGGAGGCATCCTTTGTGGAGGTAGGAGTGCTCCTTCGTAACCAAGCTCCTCAACATACCAACAGTTGATTGAAACCGACTACTGAGTAGTTTTGATCAGCGCAGTATGTGATGGTTTTAGTGTTCTGTGGCGCACTCCAGGTGTACAACAACTCGTTGCGAGATTTGTTGGGGGGACCCTCCTCGCCCTACATCAACGATCAGTCCGCCATCAAGCACGACGCCGCAGGCGGTCACACGACCGTCACCGGGGTCAGCAAGGTGCCAATCTCCGATGCCGGCGCGGCCGATGCTCTCATCCGCCGCGCCGCAGCATCCCGCGCCTGCGAGGCCACCGCCATGAATGCTGAGTCGTCGCGAAGCCACAGCGTGTTCATGCTCTACATCACCGGCAGCCACGCGGCCACCAACACCCGTCTGCAAGGCTGCTTATGTCTCGTCGACCTGGCCGGCAGGTGTGGCATCGGACTCGACCCCAGGGCACCACAGCTCCAAGGCATGCGATGGCTCCACAAGGAAGCCACGCCACCGCACCACCCTCACGCCACAGGCAACAGCTGAACTCATGTTTGCAGCCCTCTGTTGTTGCAGCGAACGTCTGGACCGCAGCCAGGTGGAGGATGCCCGCAAGAAGGAGGCGTGTGCCATCAATCAGTCCCTCAGCGCCTTGGGCGACATCTTTGCTGCCCTCAGCTCAAAGAACGCCCATGTCCCCTACCGAAACTCCAAGCTCACCTACTTACTTCAGGTACTTGGCTTGTGGCACAGCAAAGCAGTGCTAGGACATAGCACTCGGCGAATGCCTTGCCCCTCCCCCTCCAACTCCCCATCCAGGCAGCTGCCACCATGCTGTGCAGCACTCACCGGCCCTGTGTCATGGCTGCAGCAAGACTGCTGCTGTGTGGTGCCTGGCAGCCCCAACAATCGCGCCCCCCTGCCTGGCTGTGGCCTGTCAACCTGCAACTGAGCTGCCTGCCTGCCTGCCTTGCTCCTGCTACGCAGCCATGCTTGGGTGGCCAAGGCAAGACGCTGATGTTCGTGAATATTAACCCAGAGCCAGCCTCGGCCTCCGAGTCCTTGTTCTCCTTGAAGTTTGCCGCCAAAGTCAACGGGTGCGCACTGAGCCCCCCTGCTGAGGTCCCCTGCTCTGTGCACTGCATTCAAGGCGCCCTGCACTGCCGTACACTGGGTGGGGCGGTGCCTCCTGCCATGACTGCTGCTGTGTCACGTGTCGCGGATGTTATGTCGGTGATGAGGGGAGGACAGGCTGCTGCTTTCGCTGTTGCTGATCCTGACCCTGACAGACCTACATACACAGCCAACTACCTTACTCAGAACCAAGCAATGCCTGCTACACCCTGTTGCCCTTCTGTGTGCAATAGTCTACTTGACAGGTCGAGGTGTTACACCGTCTAAGAGTGTGACCCTGATATATGACCTGCTCTGGCCGGCCATGTGCGAACCCCGCCTGTTGGGCCTTCCCTCCTGCTATTAGGTGCGAGACTGCCGCGAAAGGAGGTGCCAGGCGAAATGCTGGTGGGGCAGGTGCTTTGGCTACAGGGGCGCAGGTTCCATCACAGATGGCGGCAGCAGGGGCCTTGGGGGACAGCAAGCGCATGAGCTTGCCTGGCGTAGCGAGGCAAGCAGCTGGGCAAGTGGCAATAGCAGCAGCAGCAGCTGCTGCAGCAGAGCCTGTGTCAAAGCGGGCAAGCTTGCATGGTGGAGCAGGTGGTTCAGGTGCTAGCCACCAGACTGCCGGTGCTGTGTCTGGGGCAGTGAAGCGGCCTCCTCCTGCCCCTGCTGCCTTGGGTCAACAGTCCGGCACCTTGCATGCAGCCAAACGTATGAAAATTTAACATTGTGCATGGCAGCATGGAGCAGTAAACGATGCAACGAGAGAGTGAGTTTGTGAATGGAGCTAGGGAGCGGCATAGGGGTTGATGCAGCGCAAACGGGGCCTGGCAGCCGTCCCAGAAGGGAAGCAGGGTGCTGAAGCGGGGCGATGAAGCAGAGCCAGTCTTCGGCAGCAGTGCTTAGTGGTGTGCGCCAGATTGAGGTCATAGAACTCGTGGCCCTGAGAGAGATCAAAGTGCAGGTTCAGGACTAATCGGTGGCAGTGGCATGGACTCACACCATGACAGGCAGCACTGCTGATGGTACGTTGTCGGCCATTGGTTGTGCATGTGTCAAGTGGCAATGCACCACTGTGGATGCATCTGCATGTATTGGAATGGCATGAACAGGCATGGCTGTTTGTGGCCATGCACGTGTGCGTTTCTAAACCCCATTCTGCATGCAGTGGTGATGAAGCAGGCATGGATCATGGGCAGTGTGGTACTCAGTAGCTGAAAGGAGTTGTGGCATGTGCCTGCCCATACATGGAATGCAGGAGGTATTTAGCCATCAGCAACCTCTTTAACACGACCTGCAGACTCTGTGATACTTGCATAGACCCGGCAACACCTCATTAATGTCACAGATGAGACAGCCCTCCTGTCCCTCACTAGGGCCTCCATTTGAGCCATTTGCTAAGTACCTACTAGCAGCCACCAACTAGACCCGACTCAAACAGTGTTATTGGGCTGTGTGGAGTAAACCCAGTGCACATGAGCCCGCCTACCACCTACACTATTGCCTGACCACGAGGGCGATGTGTAGAGTTGGCATGACAAAACATGCACTAATTGTAAGCTGATGACAGCTCAACAAAGGGGGCACACATTACTGTGCCTTAGCAGGCTGCTGCTGCTCCTGGGCCTTGGGGGGCTTGTCTCGCACCCGCTTGTAGCCCAGGCCAGGCCAGGGACACGAACCTTTACGTTTCTTGTCGCTACCCTTCCGCTTCTTCTTAGCCATCACGCGATGCGCAGTGCGACGGGCGGTGGCCTTTTCGAGCAATTTGGGTTTCCCGTGAAAAATACACGGTTGTGTGAAAATACACAAGTGCTCTGTTACAGCCTTGGTCGTAGTGCATTATAGTGACTAAGACCAGGTATAGGTCAGGTATAGGTCGCCTGGCCACTCCCCTGTACACAGTCCTGGCTCACCACCGCATGGCTCCAGCTTGCCCTTCGTGAACCTTTAGCACCCTCCCTCCCCCTTGTGGCTGTGCAGGCTGCTGTCCTGCAGGATCGCTGGGAGCTCATCCCACCCAACTTTCCCTTGCAGCTGCTGCCGCCCCCGCCATTGGCTGCACCCCTGATAACTATCCGACTGATCTTTAAGAGTTTGTCAGCGATTCTTGCGCAGGGCTGTGCAGCTCACGAGCGCGAGGCTAGCGGGCTGCTCGGGCTGATGTGCACCTGTGCCGGGGCGGGCGGGGGTGTTGGGAATTCTGGTCGCATTGTGCAGGGAATGGCCTGCTTAGTGGGGCTGTGGTCAGAGAACAGCTATCGCGCTCAGCGGCCCAGCTTTTCAAATGTTTGAAATTCTTGTCGGGCGCAAGATTTCTTGTCGGGCGCAGGACCCCCCTTGACATGTGTTCTAGTGCTGTTGATATGCTTGAGAGTGCTGGTATGGCTTTTGGGCTGCCCTTGCACCACAACAGCGTGCAACTCGTGTCGCGTCACCCCATGTCTAAGGAGCGTCCGGGGCTGTATCATATTATATGATATATACAATGTATCATGATAATATCATTATATTTCATTATATGCCCTGTTTTTGCAACGCAAGACGTCTGCAAGGACCCTATGTCCCTCGCGCACTGGTCGGAACCGTGCGCGTTGAGGTTCGGGTGGCAGTTAGGCGGCAGTTGGCAGTGTATCGTGCACGGGGGTCATGGCTGACGCCGATGAGCCAGAGCAGCTGTTTTCTTGCTGCCATCAAGCGAGCCCCAAATCCTCAGCGTGAGCAACATGAGCCAAACGACGGGCTAACACAAGTGCAAAGGTGGCACTGCTGGCATCTACAAGCGCAATGTATAGCCGACATATGGTCCCATCCCACCTGCCCAGCCTCGAGAAGTGCAACGCGCCATACGCCGCTTAGACCTTGTTTTTGGCCAGGTCGCGTTTGCTTTCGTCCACCTGTCCACCTCCAGTCCACCTCCATCTTCCATCTTTTCCATCGTCTTTCAATCTTCCATCTTCCATCTTTTTGGGCTTTAGGAGAAGCACTATCGCATCGAGGTGTTAGTTAGTGTATGCTCCTCCCTTCCCTCCCTACCCACCACACCACCACCTCCCAAGCCAATGACCCATCTCCCTTTCTGTGCCATCGGCAGAGCATGTGTTGTGCATGTTGACGAAGCAACCTCTTGATAACCTAGAGGCTGCAGCAGCAGGCCAGCAGGCTGCAGCTGGAGGCCAGCAGCACCTGGAGGCTGCAGCTGCAGGCCAGCAGCAACAGCAGGCTGGAGCTGCAGGCCAGCAGCACCTGGAGGCTGCAGCTGCAGCCCAGGGAGCATGCCAGCAACACTTGCAGATTGGTACCCCCACTAAACCACCCAGTGTAGGAGGGCTTTTTGATCGTGGTAGAGGAGCTACGCGTCAAGGCCAACATCCCCACATGAGGGTCTCCAGGGCCATCCCTGCTGCTGGCAGAGGGCTTGTAGTAGGGTGTGACAGCAGCAGGATGGCTGTGTGTGTCTTGCTGTCGTGTCATGTGTGGGTGTGAGCAGCAGACTGGCCATGTGTGGCACCGGGCCTAGCAGTCGCCCAGGACTCTTAGTGTGCCATGTGTGGGTGTGAACAGCAGGATGGCCATGTGTGGCACTGAGCCTAGCAGCCGCCCTGGACTCTTAGCATGCCGTGTGTGGGTGTGAGCAGCAGGCTGGCCGTGTACGGCACTGAGCCTAGCACCGCCCAAGACGTGTGTATGTGGATATTGTAATGTCTCGGGCTGCAGCGCCTTGTCACTCCCATCGAGAGCGAATGCAGCCCGTTCATGAGCCCTACTCGTGGATTGCGACCTGTTGCTACGAGCGAGTTGCAACCAGCGAAAACCTTGAGATTATGCGGTTACCAAGAGTCGAACTAGGATTGCCAAGATGATTTGGGATGTATCATAAGTGTATCATGATAATCATGATATGCATAATAGTCCATATACGTGTATCATGAGATATCATGATACATGCCGCTCCCTACCCATATCAGTTTTTTATGTTTTTTTTACTTTCTTGACAATTTTTCCAACCAGGACGTCCAATGATAAACTGCCAGTTCTGTGCTGCTCCTTGTGTGGGCTTCTAACGTCTAATCAGGACAGAAGCGCGATGTCATCATGTTTGGGCCGTTTCATGAGTGGGCGGTCAACTTTTTCCCAGCTCAGTTTCTACATGTTTTTGACCAATTCTTGCTGCGCGTGGTTGCTTGGAAGTCGCAGGCATCAATGATCAGAGCATCCTGCAATTGGCAACTTGGCAGCAGCTTGCACAGGTTCATCAGCTTGCACAGGTTCACTGGCACAGGTTCATCAGCAATCCGCCGTCGCGGTCACGCCCCCAGCTTGGGAGATGGTTTCGATGCGTGCTGGGACGCAGCAGCACTGTCGCGTGCTGACCTGAAAATTTGAATTGTCCGTCGCGGGTTGGGGCCAGCCACCCGGCAAATCGTTGGGGCTGGCTGCACTCCAGTTAGGCCATAAGCAGCTCATCGCACCAATCGGCGGCCTCATCCGTGCAGAAATGAGTAAGAAAGGTATCTCTTGAGCCACGGGGGTGCAGCCAATGGCGGGGGTGACCACAAGTGTTCTGTTACAGCCTTGGCAGCACATGGACAGGGGACTGGAGACAGGGGACAGATGAGACAGTCAGCACCTGCTGCCTGCACTGCGGCTGGCTTTGCTGTGGTAAGCACCGACCATCGCTGAGCTGGTGGTTGCTGACCCTAACCCTTGATTGTCACTTTGTTGTAAAACTATAACTAAACTAATTAAACCAAAAAAAACAATAGACAGGGGACAAATCCTCACTGCTGCTGTCAGTGTTAGACGAACAATATGAGGCTGACAGCCTGTGTACTTATGACAGCATCAGGCGCCGCTTCTGAGGGTCACAAGGATTGCGCCCACCTATTAAATCATGTGGTTTAACGTTTAGTATGCCAGTTGCGCCAAGGTCTTAAGCACTGATGACGGGCAGGGGCAAATGGTCACTGCCACTGATGCCACATGCTAACACCCTTCATGCGAACGATTTTCATTCTACACGGAACAACTTGTTCGACTGTGGGTAATCTCACTCAGCTACTCCAATCAAATGGTGGCACGTTCATTACAAACTGGAGACCACTGGGAACCTCACCAAAACTAACAGCTTGACGCTAAAAAGGCTACCTGCCCGATCGCCATGGCTCTAGGGCTGGGGTTACTGCTCCTTGTCGTTGTTGGTGTCGTAAGCCGCGCCCTGTACCTCCAGCATCCTTTCTTACAATAATACATGTATAGGGATGATCCTCTCCTACACCCACTAATATCCTTGAACCCATTGGCAACCAGCCTGCTGCCAGAGCCCCCACAATTTATGGATGGCTCAACGCAGACTGGGCCTGGCAGCTGGCCGAGAAGGATAGCTCTTATAACTCAAAACCAGAGTTGCATGGCAGCCGTCACCCTGTAGCCACTGCCTCCTCCCCGCCACCCTGAGCCTCATCCCCTGAGCCTGAAGTCAATGGCTGCCAGCCGCTGCCCCTGCTGCCCCATCATGGCCTGCAGGCTGTCCAGCCGGCTGTCCACATGGGCCTGCAAACCCTGCAGCAGCAGCCGCACCTGCTCCACCACACTGCCCTCAGTCACACCGGCACTTGAAGGAGAGCCCAACACCGCCTGGCCCGGCTGCCCAGGCAGTGACTCAGCCCCCTCCCCCTCCCCCTCCCCGCCCTGCTGCTGCTGACAGCTGTGCCTACACCTCGGCTCTGCCCTGACCTGTTCTGCCCTGTCGTCACCCTGCGGATGCAGCAGCTGGCCAGCTGTGTGCCCCGGCCCTGACAGCCCTCCTGAACTGTACACCACCGCTACCGCCAGCTGCAACTGACTGAGCTGCCGGCATTCGTGGCCCTGCCGCGTCAAGCTGGTGATGGGGTAGGCAGGGGGCAGCAGGGGGGCGCCTACCCATTGCCCCGCCACTCCTGCCTCGCTGCTCCCAATCTTTTGTGGGTAGATCGCCACCCCTGCCTGCTGCAAAGCCAGCTGCACCGCATCATGCGTCTGCCCTGCACCCTGGCTTTGCCCGTGCCCTACCCCCCTCCCTCCTCTCTGCCCCTTCTCAGCCCCTTGTATCGTATGCAGCCGCACTTGCTGCTGGGCTGCATGCAAGGTTAGCGCCACGGCCTTCACCCAGGTGGTGCTGGGTTCGAATCCCGGTCCCGTGCTATTTGCCACCTCGCTCAGCCACACCAAACCTTGGTCAGCGCTAGCTGACACCAGCTGCAGCGAGCCAGGTGCACGAGAGCTGCCAACCACCAGCAGCCAGGTAGCCATGCCAGTAGGTGGCACAGCCACAGTGCTACATGGGCAGGCGGCCAGCAGATCTGGGCTCAGGCAGGGAAGCGATAGTGCAAACAGGGGTCTTCTACTGCCCTGCCCTGCCACCTCCTTCACCCCACCCTCACCGTCTGCTGTCCAGGGCCCAGCTGGCTGCAGGTGCTGCTTGAGGTCTGCCTTAGGAGGGTTGCGGGGAGGGGGGAGCAGGAGGAGGCAAGGGGCGTCCCGCCATGCCACTGGCTGCGCCTGGGCCAGACCATCATCAGCTGGGCCCCAGGGCTATCAGCCAGACCCTGACACCCTGGCATGTCAGGGTGGCCCCTCCCCCTTGCGCTAGGTGGCGGCTGCTCATGCACAGGCACATGCTGCCTTAAGCAAGCTGGCTGCCTGTCCTCCTGGTGTTTGAAACTGCAGCCATGGCTTCGGCCTGCACTGCCCTCAGTGATGGGGGTGGGCCTCTTGGCCTCTGCCCCACTCCTGACACCCTGGCCCTCCAGCGTTACCTCAAGGTCGGGGCAGTCAGGCAGCAGCAGGCCCCCCCCCAGCAGGCTGCCCAGGCCCCCTCCCCCCAAGGCTTGGTGCAGACCACGCAGGTCCATCACAGCCAGGCCAGGGGAGGGGGGGCCGCAGACCTCTGACGCAGGCAGGAGGGGGCGGCCTGGGGGCTGGCTTGCAGCAGGCTGCTCTGCAGCAGGGGGCCTGTGATGCTCGCTGCCGCTCTCAGGCTGTGCAGCCACACCTGCAGCCCTGCAGCCCGCTGAGCTTTCCACTGTTGGCTTGGGTGCTAATGCATCTGGAGCCCCTCCTGCAGCTGAACACACTCCCTCTGCCGCCCCTCCTGCTGCTGCTCCAGCTGCTACCCCTCCTGCTGCTGCTGCTCCTGCTGCTGCTGCTGCTGCCGCTCCTACTACCCTCCCCCCAGACACCCTCCCCAATGCCGCTGTCGGCCCCTTTAGGCCTCCCCCAGCCGCCCCTGCTGCTGCCGGCGGTGCCGTTCGAGCACTGGGAAGTGAGGGGGGCAGAACCCCAGGGTCGCCCCCCCGGCCACCCACCGCATGGAGGAGCAGCGACCCCTCCACAGCCACCAGGAGACTCCCCCTCGGCCCCTGGGTCAGGCCAGCCACCGGGCCCCCCCCTCCCCCCAGCAGCAGGCGGCGGCTCTGGAGCAGGCGCCAGCAAGTAGGTCCATGCAAGGGCTGGGTGCAGCTGGAGGGGGGCACAGGGGGTGGGGGGCTGCTGGCACAAGGCAGGGGGGCACCTGGCGAGGGTGTGCGAGGGGCAGGGGCAGGGGGCAGGGTGATGTCTACTAGGCAGGCCTCAGCTTGAGCCGTGCAGGTGCCGGGCCAGGCTGCCTCCCAATCCAGCACCAGCAGGTCAGGCCCAGACCCCACTACCAGGCACACCTGCTGCTGCTGGCTGCCGCCGCTGCTGCTCCCGCTGCTGTTGCTGTGACGTTTGCCGCCGCTGCTGCTGCTGCTGCTGCTTCTGCTGCTGCTGTTGTGCTTGCAGTCAGTAGCCAGGTTATCAGGTCCTTGTGCCCAGGCCAGGTGCAAGAAGGTTGAGGGCAGGGCATGAGGGGAGGGCAGGCTGGTGGCGCCCACCAGGTGGCATGCACCCCGCACTGTCACGCCGCTGCTGGCCTGCTGCTGCTCTGGATCAGGCCAC
The DNA here is from genome assembly GCA_030144725.1 of Haematococcus lacustris. Classification (NCBI taxonomy): domain Eukaryota; kingdom Viridiplantae; phylum Chlorophyta; class Chlorophyceae; order Chlamydomonadales; family Haematococcaceae; genus Haematococcus; species Haematococcus lacustris. Next base: position 13,349,386 of record JASKMD010000029.1, read on the forward strand.
TGTTGCCACTGACTGTGAGCAGGCGGCGGTTGGAGAGGTTGGCGGCTGGTCTGGGTCAGGCCCCACCCCTTGGTGTCTACCTCCACCAGCAAGACTCTCTCCTACAGCCTCGCAGCAGCAATAGCAGCAATGGCAGCAGCAGCACCAGCCGCAGCCGCAGCAGCGGCATTAGCAGCAGCAGGCCTGCAGCACCAAGATATGCAGCAGCAGCAGCAGCGGCAGCAGCGGCAGCAGCGGCAGCAGCGGCAGCAGCCAGCAGCCACTCAATGCTATAGCATGTTTAAATCTGCTTGGCAAATGGCTTGGCAGCGGCATGGCAGCGGCAGCAGCAACGACAGCAGCGGCAGCAGCGGTAGCTGCTTCCATCAAGCCCCCAGCTTTCCCTCTCACTGCATCTCATGGACAGCTGCTCACCTGTGTGGCCACTGCCAGCAGGGCCCTGACCTCCGGGTGCCAGGCCAGGCAGCATGCCTTGGAGTTGCCAATGGGCTGCTCGATTTTGCCTAGTGCCTCAACTTGGCTGGCTGCCATGGCAAACACTGTCACAGCAGCCTCTGTGAGCGTCGCCACGAGCAAGGGACACGGTTGCGGGTGCCCTGGTCCTTCTTGGATGACAAAGGATTGGACAAGACCGGGGAGGGGGACAGTATTGCCGCAGCTGAGCAGTAAGCGCCCGTCATGATACACTGCTGCTTGGGTCGCGCTTTGGGTCATGAGTGGGCTCTTGCTCCCTGCCGCACCAGGCGCGCCGTTCAGAAGCTGCACAGTGGCGGGCGCCAACACGCGCATCGTGTTGTCTAGTTGTGACCCAGCTACAGACTCCCGGAAGAGGGAGTTTGGGGAATACGTGCAGAGCCGCACAGTTGGTTTTGTAGGTTGCGGTCGCGCCGCAGCAAGACTGACCTGAACCTGCGACTAGAGCCGCGTGCCTGTCCAAAGCATAAATCTACTGTTGCGTCTGCAATGCTGGACATCAACCTCTTCCGCGTCGGTGTGCAAACCGTCAGCCATCGTTGTTGCATATCAATGTGTGCGATGGCAGCTTATTACGTATAGAGCTTGTGCGGGTGCAGAGAAAGGTGGAGATCCCGAACTGGTGCGCGAGTCCCAACGGCGACGCTATGCAGATGTAAGCCTGGTAGACCAGATCATCGAGCACGACAACCAATGGCGATCAGGTAGGGCGGTCAGTCGCAGCCCATGCCGCTACCCACTTGCACAGCTTTGACCCCCCGTTCCCTGTGGCCCCTCACAGTCCGCTTCCAGCTAGATGGCTTGCTCAAGGAGTTCAACGCACTGAACAAAGAGATTGGATCCATACGAAAGGTGTCGCCAGTACACAGGCCTTGCCTGCAGCATACTATATAATCCATGAGCTACGTAGAGCTGCTCGCAATCACGCAGCCATGCAAGAATGCCAACTAGGCTGACAGCTGTACTGGCGCACACTAACACGGCGTGCAGCTCAGCATGCATCGTGGCATGCCCTGTGTTTTGTCCATGCACCTGCTAAACGTCCGCACCAGCAGTGGCTGGGTAGTGCATGCAACATGCAAGCCACAAACCAGCAGCGTAGTTGCTGCCATAACTCCTTGTTGTTGCAGGCGGGAGGCAGCACAGACGAGCTGCAGGAAAAGTCCAAAGACTTGAAGAAGAGCATCCAAGACGTGGAGGAAAAGGAGAAGGAGGTGATCACGGCGCGGGACAGCATGCTGGTGCTGGTTGGGAACCTGGTGCATGACACCGTGCCCGTCAGCGATGACGAGGTGTGGCTCAGACCGTGTCGCATCACCACCAGCACCACTGCAGGGCAATGACCGCAACATCATGGCTGCAGCACGGCAGCACCAAGGGGTCTCCTAGTCACTGGCTGCTTCAGAACAACCATCGAGAGACAAGCCGTGCCGCCCGTCTCCAGCACATGCCTAGGATAGAATCCTTCTCGCATGGAGTATGTCGCATGTGGGATTGTGCCAGTGTTAGGGGGCTGCAGGGCCGGCGTATGTGTCGGGTGGAGGGCGCTTCAGTGACAGCCTGCTTGGCGGTAAAGCACACCTCTGGTGGTGTGTAGTGTCAGCTGTCAAGCATGGCTTCCAAGAGGGGGTCAGACAGGTTCGTAGGGTGTGGGGATGAAGATGGTGTCATAGGCTCTTAGAGCGTTTGAAGGGGACTGATTTCAGGGCCAAGCTGCACTGCGTCCACACACACACCAACCACAGCGACCAACATGGTGCTGGTCTCCTCCCAGCTTGAAGCTGCCGGGTGCAGTCTGTTGCTGGTTTTGACTTTGCTTCCTGCTGCTTGCTTGGCAGGCCAACAATGTGATTGTGAAGGAGTTTGGAGAGCCGCGGCAGGCCGAGGGCAAGCTGTGGAACCACGTGGACCTGGTGCTGGTGAGCAGCAGCAGCAGCAGCAGCAGGAGGCGGGAAGGGTTCAGGTGCAGCAGGCGATTGACCGCTCAACAGCCTCACATAAGCAGTATGCTGCAGAAGGGGGTTTTGGGCCGGCTAACTTGCCAGGAGACTAGTGGTGGTGGTGGTGGTGGTGGTGGTGGTGAAGATGATGGCTGGCAGCGGGCCTGTGTGTCTGTCAGCTTGGCCAGTGGCATGAACCTGGCAAACTCCTTCCTTCCCTACCTTGTCGGCTTGAGGGCCAACCACAGCATGCTTGCCTGCCATGCAAGCGCAGATGCTGGACATTGTGGACATGGAGGCAGGGGCAGAGGTGGCAGGGGGCCGTGGCTACTACCTGAAGCGTGAGGGAGTGCTGCTCAACCAGGTGAGGCGTTGCCTGGGTGGCAGGCAGGGAAGAGGAAGGTGGGCGGGCAGGAGGGCTCTGAGTCCGGCAGGGAGGCAGCTGCTATGCAACTGCCCCATGGGCCTGGTAGCCATTGCTTGCCCCATAGCACCCGATGACCAGTGTGTTGCTGGAATGCACCTACGCTTGATAGGTGACCGTCTAGCCTCGATTCACTGCCTGTCGCCCAAGGCAACCTTCGGCTCTCTTCTCTAAACAGTGTTGCTGCTCCCATGAACCCTCATGCCCGCCTGCCTGCCCGCCCGACCGCCTGCCTGATTGTCTGCCTGCCCTCATGCTGTCCCAGCCTCCCCTGCTGCCTGCCCTGCCCTGCCCCGCCCCCGCAGGCACTCATCACCTATGCGCTACAATTTGGCTACAGTCGCGGCTTCTCCCCAGTTCATACCCCCTTCTTCATGCGCCAGGAGATCATGGCAGAGTGCGCCCAGCTGAGCCAGTTTGATGAGGAGCTGTACAAGGTCACAGGTGAGCAGCAGGCCGCAGCTCCCAGAGGCGGTGCCTCACCCTGGCCTTGATCTGCTGTGTGAGACACTGCCCAGCCCTGGACTGCCGGGCTCCAGCCGGGCGTGCATGACCATCACCCAGCCCAGCCCAGCCCAGCCCAGCCCAGCCCAGCCCAGCCCAGCCCAGCCCAGCCCAGCCCAGCCCAGCCCAGCCCAGCCCAGCCCAGCCCAGCCCAGCCCAGCCCAGCCCAGCCCAGCCCAGCCCAGCCCAGCCCAGCCCAGCCCAGCCCAGCCCAGCCCTGCCCTGCCCTGCCCTGCCCTGCCCTGCCCTGCCTTGCATGTTGTGTGCAAGCGCTGGTCTGGCCTCCACCCTGGCTGTGCTTGCAGGCGAGGGTGACGACAAGTACCTGATCGCCACCAGCGAACAGACACTGTGCGCCATGCATCGCAAGGGCTGGTTTGAGAAGCAAGACCTGCCAGTCAAGTGAGTGGGTGGCTGAATCAAGCGCAGGAGGCCAAGGGATCTGACTGGCCAGCCTGCCCCTCCTAGTGCCCAGGCTAATGCCCACTGGCCTGGGCTGGCCTCCCCCTACCTTGAGTGCTGCCTTCAGACCTTGAAGTCAGTGGAGAGACCCATGCACTGCTGCTGCTGCTGAACCCCCAGCCCCTCCCAGCTGGAGACATACACCCAACACAGGTTCAGTCTGTCGCTGCACTCATCCCCAGCTTTGACAAACCCTGCCTCTCTGCTATCTCTTACCTCCTTCTCATCACCTCCCCCTCCCAACCACCTGCTCCCCTGCCCCTGCCCCTGCCCCTGCCCCTGCCCCTGCCCCTGCCCCTGCCCCTGCCCCTGCCCCTGCCCCTGCCCCTGCCCCTGCCCCTGCCCCTGCCCCTGCCCCTGCCCCTGCCCCTGCCCCTGCCCCTCACTGCTACTGCCCGGCGGCCCCCTCAGGTATGTGGGCTACTCCACCTGCTTCCGCAAGGAGGCCGGCAGCCACGGCCGCGACCAGATGGGCATCTTCCGCATTCACCAGTTTGAAAAGGTGGAGCAGTTTTGCATCACCAGCCCGGAGGGCAACGCCAGCTGGGATGCCATGGAGGAGATGCTGGGCAATGCTGAGGCGTTTTACCAGGTCAGCACTGCCGCCCAGCGGGCCACCTGCTCATCACTGGCATTGACCCTGGTGCAACCAGCTGGGCACTGCCCCAGGGAAGCAGGCTGCAGGGGAGGTCTCACAAAGAGCCCTGCCCTTGGCCCTGGCCCTGGCCCTGGCCCTGGCCCTGGCCCTGGCCCTGTCATGCGCTACCCTGCCATGACGTGACACATACTGCCAGTTGGCTGGACCCTCCGCTGCTGCTGCTGCTGCTGCTGCTGCTGGGCTGCAGTCCCTGAACATCCCGTACCATGTGGTAAACATTGTGAGCAAGGAGCTGAACAACGCAGCGTCGAAGAAGTATGACCTGGAGGCCTGGTTCCCCGCCAGCAAGGCCTTCAGGGAGCTGGTGTCATGCAGCAACTGCCTCGACTACCAGGTGGACGCCTGCCTGCCCATCGCCCTACCTCCTTTCACCCCCCACAACATTGACATCACCACTGACGCTTGCACTCCTGCTGCCGCTGCCACCACCCCTGCCTGGCCCTGCTGCTGCCCTGTTTCTGCCCCAGCTGCTACTGCCCCTGCTGCTGCTGCTGCCACTGCTGTCACTGACACTGCCATCAACTGTCACTCCAGCCATTGCCACTGCGCCAGCACCATTGCTGCTGGCGTAGCTCCACGCTGCTGACTCAGGTCCATCCAGCCCTGTGTGCCCACCTGTGCCTGCTTGCTGCCCTCAGTCACGGCGGCTGGACATCCGTGTGCGCACCCCCAAGAACCAGGGCCCCGCTGAGGCCTCCACCAAGGCCTTCGTGCACATGCTGAACAGCACCCTCACCGCCACGGAGCGCACCATGTGCTGCTTGCTGGAGAACTACCAGACGCCTGAGGGGGTCACTGTCCCCGAAGCCCTGCGGCCGTTCATGATGGGCATTGACTTCATTCCCTTCCGCAAGGTAAGCAGCCGGAAAGCAGTGGGGGGTAGAGGGGCTGGGGTGGTGGCTGTCAGGGTGCTTACAGGAGGGGCAGCCGGGCACAGAATGTGGCAGCAGCAGTGGCAGCTGTGGCAGCAGTGCTTCGTGCCCGTGTATGCTGGTGTGCTGATTGACTTGATGGGGTCAGGCTGACGCATAGGCCATTGGGCCCCTGCGCATCATGCCAAAATACGCCACGGATCCCATGAAGGGTGTGGGTTCCTGATGCACTATCAAGACTTGAAGGCTGCTGGGCTGTAGACAAGACACACCTAGGGGCAGCGGCAGCCGAGAGCAAAGCACTGACAGTCTCAGTAGCAGCAGGCACCTGCTGCCACGTGATTTGAGCACAGTAAGCTGGGGCCCGTATGGTGGCTGGGGTGCCTGGTGGTTGGGTGGGTGGCTGACTCTTCACTGTAGCAGTTGCAGTGGCAGGGAAGGCGGTAGGTCACTGGCAGCAGCAGAGGCAGCAGCAGGGGCTGTGAGGTGCTGGGGGGCAGCTTGTGAGTGAGGCTAAGCTGAGGAGGTCTTGCCCTCACCAGCTGAGACTGGCTGTTGTGCCATGCCTCTTTGTAACTCTGCAGACGTACGATGCGAAGGGCAAGCTGATAGACAAGCCCAAGCCAGCCACCAAGGAGGACAAGTAGGGCCCTGGGTAGCTCTTCACAGCGCAAGGGAGCTCATGACTGTCGGGCCCTGCCAGTGCATGGTGGTCTTCATGTCTGCTGGCGAGAGCGTCTAGGTTGGCGGCAGCTGGAAACACCTACTGCGTCATGTCAACGACATATGGTTACTTGGGCTCGGGAATGTAGGGCGTGTAGGACGCAGAGTATGGGGCGCCGTGCAGCTTGGCTTATGGTCGGGTTATGAAAGTTGGGCTGTAGCAGTTAGGCCGGCTTAACTGACGTGAAGCATACCTCTGGTGACTCATACGCCGCCAAAAGCTGCTAAACACGAGCTGAAGAGAACCCACTGAGTTTATGGCATGCATCACTTGTCCTCCATCCATGCATGCTTGCATGGCATTAGGTCATAGGCTTTAGCTCTGTTGACTTCGCACGAACCGTAGCTTACAAGGTAGTTAATGCACACGTGGAGGCCTCAACTTAACTCAACTCGCTTTCATCACAGGTAATTGTTCCTGTAACGTTGCGAGCGCGGACGGTGGCGAGCGCTGGTTGCGGTGAGCAACAAGCTGCTACAGCTGCACGCAGGGTTCCCACCACCGTCGCCAGTCCGGCATATGCCACGAGAGAGCGCACGAGCATTATCACACGCTTTGTGGCAAACCGTGAGTTGGGCTCTCCCAGTATCAATACTGAGCAGCAGCAGCAGCAGGACGGAGGATGAGGGTCGGGTGGAGGGTGGAGTGTGATGAGCAGCAGTCCACCAGTCTGCTGTAGATTGCTGCTGGCACCTTGCGTAACCCCCCCTGGCCAGATGTGACACGCAGAGTCATTGTACGAGGTGCTGGGCATAGACCAGGCTGCTACTGAGCAAGACATCAAGCGCTCATACAGGAGGAAAGCGCTGAAGCTGCACCCAGACGTCAACAAAGCTGCAGATGCCCAGCAGCAGTTTATGGAGGCCAAGATGGCATTTGAGACTTTGTCTGACAACAGGAAACGCGCTGAGTATGACAGACGGTTGCGCATGGTGGGTGCAGCCGCATGGATTCCATGCCAGAAAGGTGGAGACAAGCTCGAGGGTGGCCTGCTTATGTGAGTCGGCTGATGTGCACGCTCAACAGGGCAAGGGCGGAGCTTCAGACTGGCGCTCAGATGGCTATGGTGGCAGCGGTGGCAGGACCGGAGGAAGCAGGGCACAGAAGCCCGAGTCATCCTACAGCCTTGTGAGTGGCCAAGCTGCACCCATTCCCCTAGCTTTGCTACTTCAATGACGCCAACTCATATGGCAGCACGCAGGCATCATCGCAGCAAATGACCACGTCAATCTGATGCATGCACCTAGTTTGGTGCACAGCCTGATGATGGGATGGTGCTGCGGCTGGTCACAGGAGGATTTGCTACGGGACCTGAACAATGAGCTGTCTGCGTGGGACAAGGCACGCAGGGCTCGCAAGGCTGCCCGAGCCAGCAGTAGCAGCAACAGCAACAAGTCACAGAAGGGGCTGCTGGAGGAGTTGACTGAGGTTGGCGAGGTGGGCCAACGACAGTGCAACGACTATGCTCAGGCTGTGGAAAGATGGTTCAGGCAGGGGTGCAGGACACTGTCTGGCTTGCATGTCAATCCAATAAGCGTGCTGCATGAGCAACGGTGCAGTGGCAGGGATGGAATGCTGTTGCTGGTGGCTGCTATGTATCCTGTGTGTGCTCCTCGTCAAGTGCCCTGCAGGGCTGGGCAGCCAGCAGGATATGGCTATGTGGCACTGACCTATGGTTGTGGTGTGGACGTTGTTGCTGCTGCAGAAGTTTGTGGACTTTCTGGAAGATGCGTTTGGGACATTGGGCGCAGCAACCCAGGATACAGCAGGCACGGGCGACAACAGCAAGAGCTCCAAACCCCGCAGCTCTGTTGAGGAGTTTGACCACCTGTATGCTAGCTATGGCGAGCGCTTGAACCAAGAGGCTGCAGCAAGCAGGCAGCAACAGCAGCAGCGACCACCGCCTGCCACCAGCACAGCAAAGTCAGAAGAAGACATTGATGCAATGCTTGCAGATCTGAAACGCAAGGTTAGGCGCTAGGCCAGTACTGTTTATGATGTGATTAGTCAAGCTGCGTTGACACACACATCAGCTATGCTATTCAATATTGCTAGTAACTGTGGGACGATCAGATGGATAGAGGCAATACATGCGAGAGAGCAGAGGATACGGGATTGATGCAGTGTCAGCACAAGCTGCTGGGTGAATGCAAGTTTGTTTAGTGCATTCACGACGTGGGTCAGGGCCACACAAGAGTAGACACACTCAATGGCTGGAAGATACGATGCATCCTTACATTGCAGGGCAAGACTGGGCTGATGAACCAAGTTTGCTTGCAACGTTTCTTTGTAAGGGAGCTGCCTGGCCCACAATTGCACATGCACCTGAAACGATACTGCATGGATATAGCTGTTTGTTCGGTTGGTCCTCATCCGTAGTTGAGGCGGAACATGTCTGCGTGTGCCACAAATGATGCAAGCAAAACTCAGTGCTGCTAGTTATGCAATAAACCAGCCAGCCAACATATGCGAAGCAGTGGGATGAATTTTGTGCATTGCATGGTTTCAGCAGTGCAACATGTTGTATATGCCTTGCCTGTATGTCGCTGCTTGCGGCCCACACACTTACCATTGGTCACAACAAAGCTGGTGTTGAATGGCATCAGGTGGAACACTTGACTAAACTTCATGGCATTGCTCTCTCCCTCCACCTGTGCCACACACACGCACCTCCTTTTAATGCCACAACGTTACTAATGGCTGAAACATGCTGCTGACACCTCATCACATCCTGCTACCTGCTGCTGCTTCTGTCTCTGACCTGCATGTTACCAGTGACGAACACCATGATGCCTCCCGATATCGAAGGCTGGAAATCCTTGGACACAATGTTGACCTTGCAAGTGCCGAACGGCAATGCCTGCAGCTTCGCCACTATAGCCTGTGCGCCCTGCAGCTTCTGGCCTTCAAAAGTGAGCATGGACTGGTCCTGGTAGAGAGTACCCAGTGCGGCCCGGTTGCTCTCCCACAGCTGGTAATAGTATGTCAGGAAAGCCTGCGAGGAGCATCGAGAACGATCTTTTCCAAGAGATCAGCATCGTTGCCATAGCCCAAGTACTTGAACTGCCGTGCACGCACCGAACCGACAGCATCTGCATCTGCCATTTTCCTTTGTCCCCGCCTCACGGCCGCTTCAAAGGCACCACCGCTATGGGGCCCACGTGTATTAGTCGTATCAGAACAGGGGCCAGTCCTTCAGAGCATTTATTGAGTGTGACGTTCACGGTTATGAAGGTCTACTCCTGCCTGGCCCGCAGTGGCTACTGCCCAAGCAATTACTTGCAATGGAGGCAGACGAGGGATGGGGTTTACTTCCGCCATATCCGCCAGCCGGCGCCGGCTCGCTGCGGTCTTCGCGCATCGAACAGCTGATGTCTCGTCCCGTCATTCTGGCAGGCGAGACATGCAGCCCAGGACTCAGGTGTGCAGCCAACATGGACTGCCCCTGAATGTGCACAAATGAATGTGCACAAATGAAGTCTTCTCTCGTGTAATCATTGTCACATTAGCTCTTTAGCAGTCTGACCAGCTGCGCGCCCAGCATTGGACCGTGTGCGTGCATTGCATGTGCAGGCTTGCCAAAGCACAGTGGTAGTGCTGCCAGTCCCGTAGCTGGCGCCAAGCACGGCAAAGCAGACAAGCCTACCAAATCAGCAAATGTGGCAGATGGTGTTGCCAGTGAGGGCCCTGCCAGTCGTTCCCAGCGTGGGACCGCCCCATTAGACGGCCAGGTTAAAGGCACACCAGCCCATGTCATAACAAATGGCGGCAGTAGTAAGCGCAGCAAGAACAAATTTAAGTCAGACGCTTTGCAGTCAGCAGTGCAACGAGAGCACACAATGTCTAGGCATGAAACACTACCAGCAGCATCTTCCTCGCCATGCCACAGCCCTACCTTTCCACCTGGGCAGCCTACTGCCTCTGTAGGCAAGACGCCGATAGCTGCCCCAGCTGCTCAAGCAGTGCTCACAGCCGTGTCAGGGAAGAAGCGCAGGCCATCAGGCGATGGGCATCAACCGGCAGCGGCAATCAGCGGCACAGCAGGGGCAGCAGGCGCAGTAGGGGCAGCAGGGGCAGCAGGGGCAGCAGGGGCAGTAGGAGCAGCAGGAGGGAGGTTGCAGCAGGCTGTGGAAACACTGGATCAGCAGGCATGTGGGGAAGGTCAGGGGTCACGGATGGGCAAGAAGGCAAAACGGAGGAAAGCACAGCAAGTGCCGCCTGCACTCAGTGCTGGGGGTGCACTAGGGGTCAGCCAGACAGTGCAGCACACACAGCGTGCCCCCAACACAGGGGCTGCAAGTCAGAAGCGCGGCAAGGCGGCAGCAGGCGCCAGTCAAGGGGGTGGGTCAGTAGCTGATGGGGTGGAGTCTGGCGTGGGAGCAGTGGATGGGGTCGTGGCGGGGACTGGAACAGGGGCAGGGGCAGGCAGTGGGTTGCTGGACAAGATGAGAGCCCGGCTGGCTGGTGGCCGGTTCCGCTCCTTGAATGAAGCGCTGTATACATGTGACGGTCAGCAGGCGCTGGAGATGATGCAGGTGAGTGCGGCAAGGGAGAGGAGGCGGGAAGGGAGAGAGGGTGGTGAGAGGGGAGGTGGGGGGAGGGCAGTTTGAGAAGGGTGTCAGCGGGCTGGTGAGGGGTGGGACAGGGAGCACTGACAGCTGTGTGCTAGCCCACTGCAAGTAAGGCAAAAGAGGAGTTGAGTGTGGCGGGAGCAGGAGGCTGGAGACTGGACCCTCCCTCACATCCATCGAACCCCAATGAGGCTGGAGGCAGGGAGGAATTGGCCTAGGTCCTAGAACCAGCTGTGTGCACCCTTCCCCACACTCCCCACACACGCCAACCCACCCCAGGTGTGCTGCCCCAGCTCCTGTAGGCAGGGCAGGGAATGGTGCAGGAGTGTTGGCTGGGCCAGTGATGCAAAATGGCTTGGCTAGTTGTGATAGGCGCTTGCAACCCCATCCTTGCTAGACTCACACATACTCCCACTGGCAAGTTGTGAGGCCTCCGGAGGCTGCTCTGCCAGGTGTGGGTCACCACTGTAGTCCCGACATTGCCTGAGTAGGCACTCTGGTGGTGCTCCCTGCCTGCAGGCCGACCCCTCTCTGTTCTCCCAGTACCACCAGGGCTTTGCGTCCCAGACCGCAGGCTGGCCGCAACAGCCGCTGGCCCTGGCGGCGCGGTGGCTGGCGGCGCGCCCTGAGGGCCTGGTGGTGGCTGACTTTGGGTGTGGGGAGGGCCAGCTGGCCACGCGTGTGAAGCAGGTGACAGGCAGGGCAGGCGGTGCAAGAGGAAAGGAGCAAGGAAGGCGAGGGCTAGGACATGAAGAGAGGGTGAGCCTGTACACAAACTGCCTGCTACAAAGGAGGGTTGTCGCAGCGCACATTATAGGGCTAGCCGGGTAGGTCTTGGATGGCAGGGGCAGGGGCTGTGGCAGAGGGCAGGTCCCACTGGGCTGTGCTGGGGCCTGCACTGCCCTTGCAGCGCGTGCACTCCTTTGACCTGGTGTCAGCTGCGCCCCATGTGGTGGCCTGCAACATGGCCGCGGTGCCACTGCCTGACGCCAGCGTGGACGTGGCTGTCTTCTCCCTGGCCCTCATGGGCACGGACTATGCGCAGTTCTTGATGGAGGCCTCCCGCGTGCTGCGCCACAAGGGCTGGTTGTGGATTGCTGAGGTGGGCTGGGTGGTGAGGCGGAAGGGGCGCTGTTGCGGTACTGCAGGCTTGGGTGGAAAGGGGAGATGATGAGGCTGGAGGGGAGGGTGTGGGCAAGGATGATAATGGTAACGATGATGCTGGTAGTGAGGATGAGGGGGAGGGTTAGGTGCACGTGCCATAGCATTGGCCGCTGGGTCGAGCTGGATGTACCTGATGGAGCTGAAGCCATGTGTCCTCATTTATCAGACCAATGCCATGCAGGAACCAGCCTCAGCAGCTGCCCCACTGTACACCCTGCTCGTTGTCAAGCTGTCGGGTGTGCTTACTGGTCCGCAGGTACGCAGCCGCTTCGCCGCAGACGAGCAGCACGGCGCCGACGAGGAGGCAGCCCCGTCCCGCCCTGACCCGGCTGGCAAGCAGCGGAAGGACGGAGGATCGCAAGTTCCGCAGGCGGAGGACCTCAAACCGTTCCTGCGCTGTCTGGCTCGCTTGGGGTATGCGTTGCAGAGCTTGGACACCTCCAATACCATGTTCTTTGTCGCGGTGCTGCGCAAGCTGCACACTGCGGCTCCGGGCGCGGAGTCGATGGCGTGGCCCGCACTGAAAGCCTGCGTGTATAAGAAAAGATGAGCCGCGCTTGTGAGGTGCGCATGTGAGATCGCACGCCGGCTGACCTCACCGGCACCCTAGGCCTCCGGGCTTCATGATACATACCCAGTCGATGGTGGTCGCGCCCTTCGTGAGAGGTGTTTGGACAGGGTGCATCGCGAGCGACCAACGGACTTTGCAGGAGGCAGATCGTGAGTGAGAGGGTCGCTGCTGACTAGGTGTAGTGCGCGCTATCCGCCAACCGTGAGATGGACAGAGTGGTTTATGAAGTTCCGGAACCCTAGGGTTTCTAAAACCCCAGTCGCGTTTTGTGATGTGATGCCCACGTGGTTGGGGACGTATCGCGGCAAGAAAAAGTAAGAGCGGCGCCACAGGACATGCTGCGTCAAGCACAGGTGGAGTATAACAGAAGTGCGAGCCAGACTGTCGTTGTGGCCCAATGCTGTGCGTATGGTGCATGATGTACAGGTACTGAAGCCAGTGCTAGTGTCGGTGCTGAGCACCAGGAGGGGTAGGAGGAGGAGTGCATGCATTGCAGTCCCTGTCTACCCACCTGCCTGTGTTGCTGGCACGGCCTGGATGGTGTTGCTGAATCCCTGAGATGCCGCCAAAAAGACATTGCAACTCCGTGCGCGTGTGCTGTGCCGTCCCATGTAATGCAGGTGCTAGTGGCAGTGGGCAGCAAGAGGATGAGGGGCAGGGACAGGGTGAGCAGGATGCCCCAGCTGCTACTGCCCCAGCTGCTACTGCCCCTGCTGCTGCTGCTGCCACTGCTGTCACTGACACTGCCATCAACTGTCACTCCAGCCATTGCCACTGCGCCAGCACCATTGCTGCTGGCGTAGCTCCACGCTGCTGACTCAGGTCCATCCAGCCCTGTGTGCCCACCTGTGCCTGCTTGCTGCCCTCAGTCACGGCGGCTGGACATCCGTGTGCGCACCCCCAAGAACCAGGGCCCCGCTGAGGCCTCCACCAAGGCCTTCGTGCACATGCTGAACAGCACCCTCACCGCCACGGAGCGCACCATGTGCTGCTTGCTGGAGAACTACCAGACGCCTGAGGGGGTCACTGTCCCCGAAGCCCTGCGGCCGTTCATGATGGGCATTGACTTCATTCCCTTCCGCAAGGTAAGCAGCCGGAAAGCAGTGGGGGGTAGAGGGGCTGGGGTGGTGGCTGTCAGGGTGCTTACAGGAGGGGCAGCCGGGCACAGAATGTGGCAGCAGCAGTGGCAGCTGTGGCAGCAGTGCTTCGTGCCCGTGTATGCTGGTGTGCTGATTGACTTGATGGGGTCAGGCTGACGCATAGGCCATTGGGCCCCTGCGCATCATGCCAAAATACGCCACGGATCCCATGAAGGGTGTGGGTTCCTGATGCACTATCAAGACTTGAAGGCTGCTGGGCTGTAGACAAGACACACCTAGGGGCAGCGGCAGCCGAGAGCAAAGCACTGACAGTCTCAGTAGCAGCAGGCACCTGCTGCCACGTGATTTGAGCACAGTAAGCTGGGGCCCGTATGGTGGCTGGGGTGCCTGGTGGTTGGGTGGGTGGCTGACTCTTCACTGTAGCAGTTGCAGTGGCAGGGAAGGCGGTAGGTCACTGGCAGCAGCAGAGGCAGCAGCAGGGGCTGTGAGGTGCTGGGGGGCAGCTTGTGAGTGAGGCTAAGCTGAGGAGGTCTTGCCCTCACCAGCTGAGACTGGCTGTTGTGCCATGCCTCTTTGTAACTCTGCAGACGTACGATGCGAAGGGCAAGCTGATAGACAAGCCCAAGCCAGCCACCAAGGAGGACAAGTAGGGCCCTGGGTAGCTCTTCACAGCGCAAGGGAGCTCATGACTGTCGGGCCCTGCCAGTGCATGGTGGTCTTCATGTCTGCTGGCGAGAGCGTCTAGGTTGGCGGCAGCTGGAAACACCTACTGCGTCATGTCAACGACATATGGTTACTTGGGCTCGGGAATGTAGGGCGTGTAGGACGCAGAGTATGGGGCGCCGTGCAGCTTGGCTTATGGTCGGGTTATGAAAGTTGGGCTGTAGCAGTTAGGCCGGCTTAACTGACGTGAAGCATACCTCTGGTGACTCATACGCCGCCAAAAGCTGCTAAACACGAGCTGAAGAGAACCCACTGAGTTTATGGCATGCATCACTTGTCCTCCATCCATGCATGCTTGCATGGCATTAGGTCATAGGCTTTAGCTCTGTTGACTTCGCACGAACCGTAGCTTACAAGGTAGTTAATGCACACGTGGAGGCCTCAACTTAACTCAACTCGCTTTCATCACAGGTAATTGTTCCTGTAACGTTGCGAGCGCGGACGGTGGCGAGCGCTGGTTGCGGTGAGCAACAAGCTGCTACAGCTGCACGCAGGGTTCCCACCACCGTCGCCAGTCCGGCATATGCCACGAGAGAGCGCACGAGCATTATCACACGCTTTGTGGCAAACCGTGAGTTGGGCTCTCCCAGTATCAATACTGAGCAGCAGCAGCAGCAGGACGGAGGATGAGGGTCGGGTGGAGGGTGGAGTGTGATGAGCAGCAGTCCACCAGTCTGCTGTAGATTGCTGCTGGCACCTTGCGTAACCCCCCCTGGCCAGATGTGACACGCAGAGTCATTGTACGAGGTGCTGGGCATAGACCAGGCTGCTACTGAGCAAGACATCAAGCGCTCATACAGGAGGAAAGCGCTGAAGCTGCACCCAGACGTCAACAAAGCTGCAGATGCCCAGCAGCAGTTTATGGAGGCCAAGATGGCATTTGAGACTTTGTCTGACAACAGGAAACGCGCTGAGTATGACAGACGGTTGCGCATGGTGGGTGCAGCCGCATGGATTCCATGCCAGAAAGGTGGAGACAAGCTCGAGGGTGGCCTGCTTATGTGAGTCGGCTGATGTGCACGCTCAACAGGGCAAGGGCGGAGCTTCAGACTGGCGCTCAGATGGCTATGGTGGCAGCGGTGGCAGGACCGGAGGAAGCAGGGCACAGAAGCCCGAGTCATCCTACAGCCTTGTGAGTGGCCAAGCTGCACCCATTCCCCTAGCTTTGCTACTTCAATGACGCCAACTCATATGGCAGCACGCAGGCATCATCGCAGCAAATGACCACGTCAATCTGATGCATGCACCTAGTTTGGTGCACAGCCTGATGATGGGATGGTGCTGCGGCTGGTCACAGGAGGATTTGCTACGGGACCTGAACAATGAGCTGTCTGCGTGGGACAAGGCACGCAGGGCTCGCAAGGCTGCCCGAGCCAGCAGTAGCAGCAACAGCAACAAGTCACAGAAGGGGCTGCTGGAGGAGTTGACTGAGGTTGGCGAGGTGGGCCAACGACAGTGCAACGACTATGCTCAGGCTGTGGAAAGATGGTTCAGGCAGGGGTGCAGGACACTGTCTGGCTTGCATGTCAATCCAATAAGCGTGCTGCATGAGCAACGGTGCAGTGGCAGGGATGGAATGCTGTTGCTGGTGGCTGCTATGTATCCTGTGTGTGCTCCTCGTCAAGTGCCCTGCAGGGCTGGGCAGCCAGCAGGATATGGCTATGTGGCACTGACCTATGGTTGTGGTGTGGACGTTGTTGCTGCTGCAGAAGTTTGTGGACTTTCTGGAAGATGCGTTTGGGACATTGGGCGCAGCAACCCAGGATACAGCAGGCACGGGCGACAACAGCAAGAGCTCCAAACCCCGCAGCTCTGTTGAGGAGTTTGACCACCTGTATGCTAGCTATGGCGAGCGCTTGAACCAAGAGGCTGCAGCAAGCAGGCAGCAACAGCAGCAGCGACCACCGCCTGCCACCAGCACAGCAAAGTCAGAAGAAGACATTGATGCAATGCTTGCAGATCTGAAACGCAAGGTTAGGCGCTAGGCCAGTACTGTTTATGATGTGATTAGTCAAGCTGCGTTGACACACACATCAGCTATGCTATTCAATATTGCTAGTAACTGTGGGACGATCAGATGGATAGAGGCAATACATGCGAGAGAGCAGAGGATACGGGATTGATGCAGTGTCAGCACAAGCTGCTGGGTGAATGCAAGTTTGTTTAGTGCATTCACGACGTGGGTCAGGGCCACACAAGAGTAGACACACTCAATGGCTGGAAGATACGATGCATCCTTACATTGCAGGGCAAGACTGGGCTGATGAACCAAGTTTGCTTGCAACGTTTCTTTGTAAGGGAGCTGCCTGGCCCACAATTGCACATGCACCTGAAACGATACTGCATGGATATAGCTGTTTGTTCGGTTGGTCCTCATCCGTAGTTGAGGCGGAACATGTCTGCGTGTGCCACAAATGATGCAAGCAAAACTCAGTGCTGCTAGTTATGCAATAAACCAGCCAGCCAACATATGCGAAGCAGTGGGATGAATTTTGTGCATTGCATGGTTTCAGCAGTGCAACATGTTGTATATGCCTTGCCTGTATGTCGCTGCTTGCGGCCCACACACTTACCATTGGTCACAACAAAGCTGGTGTTGAATGGCATCAGGTGGAACACTTGACTAAACTTCATGGCATTGCTCTCTCCCTCCACCTGTGCCACACACACGCACCTCCTTTTAATGCCACAACGTTACTAATGGCTGAAACATGCTGCTGACACCTCATCACATCCTGCTACCTGCTGCTGCTTCTGTCTCTGACCTGCATGTTACCAGTGACGAACACCATGATGCCTCCCGATATCGAAGGCTGGAAATCCTTGGACACAATGTTGACCTTGCAAGTGCCGAACGGCAATGCCTGCAGCTTCGCCACTATAGCCTGTGCGCCCTGCAGCTTCTGGCCTTCAAAAGTGAGCATGGACTGGTCCTGGTAGAGAGTACCCAGTGCGGCCCGGTTGCTCTCCCACAGCTGGTAATAGTATGTCAGGAAAGCCTGCGAGGAGCATCGAGAACGATCTTTTCCAAGAGATCAGCATCGTTGCCATAGCCCAAGTACTTGAACTGCCGTGCACGCACCGAACCGACAGCATCTGCATCTGCCATTTTCCTTTGTCCCCGCCTCACGGCCGCTTCAAAGGCACCACCGCTATGGGGCCCACGTGTATTAGTCGTATCAGAACAGGGGCCAGTCCTTCAGAGCATTTATTGAGTGTGACGTTCACGGTTATGAAGGTCTACTCCTGCCTGGCCCGCAGTGGCTACTGCCCAAGCAATTACTTGCAATGGAGGCAGACGAGGGATGGGGTTTACTTCCGCCATATCCGCCAGCCGGCGCCGGCTCGCTGCGGTCTTCGCGCATCGAACAGCTGATGTCTCGTCCCGTCATTCTGGCAGGCGAGACATGCAGCCCAGGACTCAGGTGTGCAGCCAACATGGACTGCCCCTGAATGTGCACAAATGAATGTGCACAAATGAAGTCTTCTCTCGTGTAATCATTGTCACATTAGCTCTTTAGCAGTCTGACCAGCTGCGCGCCCAGCATTGGACCGTGTGCGTGCATTGCATGTGCAGGCTTGCCAAAGCACAGTGGTAGTGCTGCCAGTCCCGTAGCTGGCGCCAAGCACGGCAAAGCAGACAAGCCTACCAAATCAGCAAATGTGGCAGATGGTGTTGCCAGTGAGGGCCCTGCCAGTCGTTCCCAGCGTGGGACCGCCCCATTAGACGGCCAGGTTAAAGGCACACCAGCCCATGTCATAACAAATGGCGGCAGTAGTAAGCGCAGCAAGAACAAATTTAAGTCAGACGCTTTGCAGTCAGCAGTGCAACGAGAGCACACAATGTCTAGGCATGAAACACTACCAGCAGCATCTTCCTCGCCATGCCACAGCCCTACCTTTCCACCTGGGCAGCCTACTGCCTCTGTAGGCAAGACGCCGATAGCTGCCCCAGCTGCTCAAGCAGTGCTCACAGCCGTGTCAGGGAAGAAGCGCAGGCCATCAGGCGATGGGCATCAACCGGCAGCGGCAATCAGCGGCACAGCAGGGGCAGCAGGCGCAGTAGGGGCAGCAGGGGCAGCAGGGGCAGCAGGGGCAGTAGGAGCAGCAGGAGGGAGGTTGCAGCAGGCTGTGGAAACACTGGATCAGCAGGCATGTGGGGAAGGTCAGGGGTCACGGATGGGCAAGAAGGCAAAACGGAGGAAAGCACAGCAAGTGCCGCCTGCACTCAGTGCTGGGGGTGCACTAGGGGTCAGCCAGACAGTGCAGCACACACAGCGTGCCCCCAACACAGGGGCTGCAAGTCAGAAGCGCGGCAAGGCGGCAGCAGGCGCCAGTCAAGGGGGTGGGTCAGTAGCTGATGGGGTGGAGTCTGGCGTGGGAGCAGTGGATGGGGTCGTGGCGGGGACTGGAACAGGGGCAGGGGCAGGCAGTGGGTTGCTGGACAAGATGAGAGCCCGGCTGGCTGGTGGCCGGTTCCGCTCCTTGAATGAAGCGCTGTATACATGTGACGGTCAGCAGGCGCTGGAGATGATGCAGGTGAGTGCGGCAAGGGAGAGGAGGCGGGAAGGGAGAGAGGGTGGTGAGAGGGGAGGTGGGGGGAGGGCAGTTTGAGAAGGGTGTCAGCGGGCTGGTGAGGGGTGGGACAGGGAGCACTGACAGCTGTGTGCTAGCCCACTGCAAGTAAGGCAAAAGAGGAGTTGAGTGTGGCGGGAGCAGGAGGCTGGAGACTGGACCCTCCCTCACATCCATCGAACCCCAATGAGGCTGGAGGCAGGGAGGAATTGGCCTAGGTCCTAGAACCAGCTGTGTGCACCCTTCCCCACACTCCCCACACACGCCAACCCACCCCAGGTGTGCTGCCCCAGCTCCTGTAGGCAGGGCAGGGAATGGTGCAGGAGTGTTGGCTGGGCCAGTGATGCAAAATGGCTTGGCTAGTTGTGATAGGCGCTTGCAACCCCATCCTTGCTAGACTCACACATACTCCCACTGGCAAGTTGTGAGGCCTCCGGAGGCTGCTCTGCCAGGTGTGGGTCACCACTGTAGTCCCGACATTGCCTGAGTAGGCACTCTGGTGGTGCTCCCTGCCTGCAGGCCGACCCCTCTCTGTTCTCCCAGTACCACCAGGGCTTTGCGTCCCAGACCGCAGGCTGGCCGCAACAGCCGCTGGCCCTGGCGGCGCGGTGGCTGGCGGCGCGCCCTGAGGGCCTGGTGGTGGCTGACTTTGGGTGTGGGGAGGGCCAGCTGGCCACGCGTGTGAAGCAGGTGACAGGCAGGGCAGGCGGTGCAAGAGGAAAGGAGCAAGGAAGGCGAGGGCTAGGACATGAAGAGAGGGTGAGCCTGTACACAAACTGCCTGCTACAAAGGAGGGTTGTCGCAGCGCACATTATAGGGCTAGCCGGGTAGGTCTTGGATGGCAGGGGCAGGGGCTGTGGCAGAGGGCAGGTCCCACTGGGCTGTGCTGGGGCCTGCACTGCCCTTGCAGCGCGTGCACTCCTTTGACCTGGTGTCAGCTGCGCCCCATGTGGTGGCCTGCAACATGGCCGCGGTGCCACTGCCTGACGCCAGCGTGGACGTGGCTGTCTTCTCCCTGGCCCTCATGGGCACGGACTATGCGCAGTTCTTGATGGAGGCCTCCCGCGTGCTGCGCCACAAGGGCTGGTTGTGGATTGCTGAGGTGGGCTGGGTGGTGAGGCGGAAGGGGCGCTGTTGCGGTACTGCAGGCTTGGGTGGAAAGGGGAGATGATGAGGCTGGAGGGGAGGGTGTGGGCAAGGATGATAATGGTAACGATGATGCTGGTAGTGAGGATGAGGGGGAGGGTTAGGTGCACGTGCCATAGCATTGGCCGCTGGGTCGAGCTGGATGTACCTGATGGAGCTGAAGCCATGTGTCCTCATTTATCAGACCAATGCCATGCAGGAACCAGCCTCAGCAGCTGCCCCACTGTACACCCTGCTCGTTGTCAAGCTGTCGGGTGTGCTTACTGGTCCGCAGGTACGCAGCCGCTTCGCCGCAGACGAGCAGCACGGCGCCGACGAGGAGGCAGCCCCGTCCCGCCCTGACCCGGCTGGCAAGCAGCGGAAGGACGGAGGATCGCAAGTTCCGCAGGCGGAGGACCTCAAACCGTTCCTGCGCTGTCTGGCTCGCTTGGGGTATGCGTTGCAGAGCTTGGACACCTCCAATACCATGTTCTTTGTCGCGGTGCTGCGCAAGCTGCACACTGCGGCTCCGGGCGCGGAGTCGATGGCGTGGCCCGCACTGAAAGCCTGCGTGTATAAGAAAAGATGAGCCGCGCTTGTGAGGTGCGCATGTGAGATCGCACGCCGGCTGACCTCACCGGCACCCTAGGCCTCCGGGCTTCATGATACATACCCAGTCGATGGTGGTCGCGCCCTTCGTGAGAGGTGTTTGGACAGGGTGCATCGCGAGCGACCAACGGACTTTGCAGGAGGCAGATCGTGAGTGAGAGGGTCGCTGCTGACTAGGTGTAGTGCGCGCTATCCGCCAACCGTGAGATGGACAGAGTGGTTTATGAAGTTCCGGAACCCTAGGGTTTCTAAAACCCCAGTCGCGTTTTGTGATGTGATGCCCACGTGGTTGGGGACGTATCGCGGCAAGAAAAAGTAAGAGCGGCGCCACAGGACATGCTGCGTCAAGCACAGGTGGAGTATAACAGAAGTGCGAGCCAGACTGTCGTTGTGGCCCAATGCTGTGCGTATGGTGCATGATGTACAGGTACTGAAGCCAGTGCTAGTGTCGGTGCTGAGCACCAGGAGGGGTAGGAGGAGGAGTGCATGCATTGCAGTCCCTGTCTACCCACCTGCCTGTGTTGCTGGCACGGCCTGGATGGTGTTGCTGAATCCCTGAGATGCCGCCAAAAAGACATTGCAACTCCGTGCGCGTGTGCTGTGCCGTCCCATGTAATGCAGGTGCTAGTGGCAGTGGGCAGCAAGAGGATGAGGGGCAGGGACAGGGTGAGCAGGATGTGATTGCAGAGCGGCGCCAGGTTATCAAGGCCGCCTTTCGTGGCCTTGTGGAGGCAGCGCGGCTTGACCTTAGCAAAGAGGAAGTCGATGCAATGGTGGCAGAGGTCAACAAGCGCATGACCATGGGCAGCATGCAGTGCTGCCTGGCAGCGGTCAGCGGTCCATGCTGCTCCAGTCCTTCCTAGGCCAGCCCACTCCAGGGTTCCCAGAATGTTGTGGCTTACACCGCTTAAGCCGTCAGCCGTTAGGCTGCTAGGCCGCCCTCCCCCTCAAGGGGTTCGGGACTTTCTGAAACGCACTTCATAGCAAGGTGCACAAACAAAGGTGCACATGGGCTCAACATGAAGTCATGCAAGTTCTCATTGTTGTTCTGTAAAGTCAAGGCAAACTCCGGCTGCTCCCTGATGGAACTCGTGGCAGTGCACTCAAAGATGAAATGCATGGCGTCATCCACTACCCCCTCTGTGCATCTGGTGCATGTGCGATCAATGAAAGTTACCCCCTCAAACCGAGCCTTCTCCACCCCCAGACCGCTGTTGCCTAACCTGAACCTAGTCAGGCTCGTGCGAACTTCTGTAGAGAGCTGTCTGAGAAGCAGGTCCCAGCCTAGCCCCCTCCCCCTGCCCAGGCCCAGCCCCTGCCTGGCCCAGTGCAACGACCTCAGGCCCCCCCATGGGGCAGGTGGCTGGACTGGGACACCAACCCCTGCCTCAACTTCCGTGCATTGGGGAGAGCAAGGTGTGGGGTTTGTAGTCATTAAGGGTGCGACCGAGGATGCTACAACGCGTTTGTAGTACCTCAGTGAGATTACCCACAGTCAGACATGTTGTTCCATGTTAAATGAGTTTTGTTTGCCTGTCAACCACAATCCTCCCAAGCAATATGCAGCACCTCCCCTATCAGCCCAGCGGGCAACCAGTACCAACACAAATTAGCACTAGCACAACAAGTACTACCATACCAGCTGTACCAGCTACCCTAGCTGTCATTCTTAATCGCAAAGCAGCGCCGCTGCCTGTGTGCACATGGCTTGGACGCGGCTGCGCGCCCTTCTGCATGGCCACCCAGAGCTGGGCACAGCACTGCACATGGCAGGAGCAACACAACAGCTGCGGGGCCGAGTGCTGGGAGCGAGCTCAGTACGGGGTGTGCACTGACGCCCTGCGTGGTGAGGTCAGTGGCCTGGAGATGGCCGACACGGGGCGCTTGTCATTGGGTTGCCCTGTCATGGCAAAGGGCCACCGCCCCTCTGCCTGTGCCACAGCACGCTCGTGGTTCTGACGCTCGTGGATCTGCATAACAGCATGTGCGCAACATGTACACAGCACAGCAGGGAATGTGGTGTGCACATGGGCTGTCAAAGCTGCAGCATTAGTGGCTGACGTCATGGCGATGGTGGTGGTGTGTGGTCGGGCAGGGTCACACACCCTCCCTGTTGCAAAACCCACCTGCTGCTGCCATCCTTGCTGCAGGTCTTGAGCCAGCTCTGCCTTCAACCGGCCCTTGTCCTGACGCTCAGCATTGATGATCTGCAATGAGAGATGGCCAAGGAGCCAGGGAGCTGGACGTGACTGACTGAGCCTGCTTGCTTTCTCTGCTGTGAGGTGTGACCAGACAGTCTGTGACCCAGCATCAGGCAGCATCAGGCAGCATCAAGGGCGCTGGCTTGTGGTGTTGCCCATACCATGCCAGGACGGCACATGCACAAGTGACAAGGGACACCCACATCATACTGGGAGATCTGACGCTGCTGCTGCCTGGCCGCAGAATGAGGCCGGTCACCGGGCATGGGATCATGAAGGATCTCAAACACTTGGGAGCGGTGGTGGTAGCTGGGCGTCTGCTCTCGCGGGCTCGCCTGATGCAGCAGCAGCAGAGCAGCAGCAGCCCAGGCACTGTGGTCTTGTGTTGCTGTACAAGCGCATGGACCTCAGCTGTGGCTTGCTGCGTCCAAAGAAGACTGGGAGTGGTCCTGGGTGTTGAAACCATGTGGAAGATGACAATGACAGTGAAAGACCTGGACGGTGGGCCGCAATGCTGATGCAACGTGATGCAATGCTGCAGCTGGTGACGGTGGGTGTGGTGCTGCAAAGCCGCTGGGTGTGCAGAGGCACTAGCTGTGTAGGGTCATGGGCGCACCAGGGTTCCTGCATAGCTGCCTGGCTGGCTGGGTGGTCTGAGGGGCAGAGGCGACACCGAGTTGGAGGTGGCAGGGCGGGCCGCTGGGTCAAAGCACGCCGGCGACACCTGGCGCACCGCCTGGAACTCTGACTTGTTCAGTGGCTCCTCGCCCACCTTAGGTGTCACTGCACGCTTGGCCTGTGTCCCTCTTTCCTGCACCAGGGGCGCACATGCAGCTATGTGCCAT
This sequence comes from Haematococcus lacustris, assembly GCA_030144725.1. Classification (NCBI taxonomy): domain Eukaryota; kingdom Viridiplantae; phylum Chlorophyta; class Chlorophyceae; order Chlamydomonadales; family Haematococcaceae; genus Haematococcus; species Haematococcus lacustris. The sequence goes on from JASKMD010000029.1 coordinate 13,372,928, forward strand.
GGAGACCAGCCAGGGAGGAAAGGTGACACCCAGCTGTACCACAACCTAGCCAATCAGGCTGAGCTCGACTCACCTGGCTGATGTTGTGGAAGTGCATGCGGTTGAAGTTGTCGTAGTCGAGCCGGGATCGTGGGGACAGGGCTGCCTGGGTGTAGTGGATGTACTGCTCAGGGGCCGTTAATGGTGGGGAGTAAGACTGGTGTGGCTGCTGCTGCTGCTGTAGTTGGTGGTGGTACTGGTGATGGTGATCGGGCGGGAGTGGTGACAGCGCTGGCTGCAGCATGTCTTGCAGGGTCACCTCTGCCACAGCGTCTGACGCATTGCCTGGCTGAGCCTGGTCTGACTCTTGCTTGTCGTCGTCCTCCTCCCCACAATAGCGAGGCGACCCACCCTATGCAGCAAGCAATGGCAAGCAGAGCTCATGCAACAGTTCAGCATCCCACCACGTGCTCCAAAAGATGCCAGCTCACGGTGGTCTTGCCTGCTTGCCCCCAGGCATCAGCATCTCTTGGAGGCTGTCCAGCAGTGGCCGGTACATGATGACCTTGTGAGCCCGCCCTACAGAGCACCACCACCACCGCCATTGCTTGCCTCGTGCGCCCCAGCTTCCCCAAGCCTTCGTCCTCTGTTTCCCAGGTGATCAGGCTTGCATGGATGTGCATGGCACAGCTGGCATCTAGGCTCACCGATGGTGTTTGCCGCCAGCAGGTCCAGTAGGGTGCCGGCATCTACGCGGGACACGAGGCTGCGCACTTCGCGCTGCAGAAAGCCCTCTAGGACCAGGCGGGACACAGTCCCGTCCCGTGTCCTGCAACAGGAGGCGCAGCAGGGGGAGCTGGAATGGCTGGCTGCCAGGTGGCTCTAAGCTTTGGGGCGCTCTAAGCTTGTTTCTAAAGGCGAATGCGCCACAGGCTACCTCCGGCTAATATCATGGCTGATGTGTGTGACTAATCATGCTACTAATCGTTCGTGCATGCTAGCGTAAGCGGGCTGCTAGTTCCCGAGTGCAACAAAGCGTCAACCAAGCGACAGCTCACATCGCGTGATGGCTAAGATGCCCGGTAGTGGCCCCCCGCAAGCCCCAACAGGCCCCAGGCAGCAGCCAGTCAGCCACACAGTCAGCAGCCTCAGAGCCAGGGCCCAGCACTCCCCCGCCAGCCAAGCGCAGCAATCGCACTAAGGCTGATCCGGCAGCTGAGCCCAAGAAGGGCAAAGGCAAGGGCAAGGCTGCCGAAGCCAAGCCAGCACCACAGCCAGGCAGGTGGCTGGACAGGGACTGCAATGCAGCATTGAACATGTAGCGCATTGGGGAGAGCAGGTGGCGCCCGCTGGAGCTGTGCTACTGGCCAGACCAGGGAGCGCTGCCAGCCAAGGGCAAGGAGTACCCTGGCCTGGGCTATAAGCGGCTGCGAGACAAGCCACCCAAGGCACAACAGCAGCAGCCTGCTGAGGCACAGTAGTGTGTGTCCCCCTTTGTTGAGCTGTCATCAGCTTACATTAGTGCATGTCTTGTCATGCCAACTCTACACAATAGCCCTAACGGGTCAGGCAATAGTGTAGGTGGTAGGCACTCATGCACCATGCCCATGTGCGTTGAGTATACTCCACACAGCCCATTAACACCATTTGAGTCGGGCCACTATTGCCCACTAGTATTCCCGGTACTACTGGTCCGGCTCAAATGGAGGCCCTAGTGAGGGACAAGGGGGCTGCCAGGTCTCACTGCTGAGGGCACGTCAGGCAGCTCACCTGTCTGACAGCCTGCAGAGGCGGTACAGCTCCAGGACTTCCCCGTGATATGGAGCAGGCGGTGCAGAAGAGATGTCACGCTTAGTCACACCACTGGCGGCGCTGACAGGACGTGATGGTCGGGGACTGCATGCAGCGCATGCTGTCAATGGTGTTTGAGTATGTGCACGGAGACAGCTGGTAACTGTACCATAGCACTCAGAAGCACACGCGGCAAGAGGGCTGATGTGTGATGCACCTCTTGTAATCCTGCATGTTGACCCTCTGCAGCGCTTTCAGCATTTGCTGGTCCTCAGGATGCAGCTCCATCTGTGGACAAAAGCAAGGGCATGGATGAATGCAAAGCCACTGCCTCATTACATGTTGCTTGAGTCGACCCACCTCTTTGATTAGAGCGTAGTGCTCACGCTCGAACCACTCCAAAACCAGTGGGTTGAAGACAAACTCAAACCGCCCAGCGCGGTTGGTTTGCATGAGGCCTAATCCTGGGAAATCGCACTGCAGCACCACGAATGTTGACATGCATGTCCATGCGTTGTGTTCACTTGACTTGTTTGCCTGTGGGCAGGACAAGTACCTTGATAGGTCTTCCAGAAAGGATGTGTACACCCAGGCGCTGCAGGATCTCCGCAACCAGGCGCTGTGTAGCGCCCCTGTGGATAGCGGTCTGAACTGAGAGCTGTCCATAGTTTGGTTGTATGATAGGGGTGCGCCCACCTGAGATAGGGCAGTCACACAATCAACCCCATGTGCCACTGGCCAGCCTGGCACATGACTCTAGAGCCTGCACATGACCCTTACCCACAACATAGCGGCTGCGCTCCTGGGACAGTCCCCCATATCTTCCCTCCAGCAGTGTGAACACAGGCCTAATCTTCTTCCCCGCTTCCCCAATGACTGGCCCAACCCGGAAGCTGCCAAGGTTGGACAGGAGCACTCCTTTCTGGTGCCGCAGTGTGTCCACAATGAATTCGCACAGTTTCTCCCAGAGCAACTTGATTTGGGGCGCTCTAAGCTTGTTTCTAAAGGCGAATGCGCCACTGGCTACCTCCGTGATAAGTGCTGCTGTGTCCAGCGGTGCGCTGTAATCAGTCATTTGCCGTGGGCGCGGCCCCGTTTGGTCAAAGATGGTTCGGTCAAAGATGGTGTTGGACCCAGCGCATTAGCTCAGCTGCACTGTATAGCCTAGCTAGGCTGGCTCCGCTGCAAGCTTGACTGGCTGTTGCATTTTCGCGTCGCCATGCTACATGCAAACGAAACCAACTGTAGTGCAGAGCTGACTACGGATAACAAATTTTTATAACCTACAGCCCTCATGCAACACGCATGAGTTGTAATTAAGCACAGGCTGCGAGATCGCTGTTGTAAAGGCTACTGATAGTGTGCCTAATGCCCACTCCAGCTCAGCCTTCTGGTGTGTGTGCCTCCAGGCTACTACTAGCAAGAGCTCTACCCTACTCTATAGCTCTTACTCACACACATCCCCTTTGTGAGGGGTTTGGTATCTTGTTTTCTTGGGTTGTATTGCTGTAGCTGGCTATCGCCGCCACTTGCGCCGCCATTTGCGCAACAGGGCCTTGTCAGGCAGGTACACCCACTCTTGGCCTGGCCTACCTGGCTTTGGCATGGCTGGGCGGCCATCCCAGTAGCACAGCTCAGTGGGGCGTGGGCCTGGGCCGACTGCACAGCGGCGGATGTTTAGCGCGGCTGACACGTCCCGGTCATAGAACCTGCACATGGTGTGGGAGTTGCATGAAGTCAAGTCATGTGCCATGTCATGTGTCATTTCATGTGGGATATGTTGCAGCCATGCACATGTGCAGTGTCTGGTCAGTGCTTACCTGATGTTGTAGCTTGTTGAGCTCATCAAGCCCCTGACTTGGGAACGTTTCGCCTTGCTGTACACTGGCCGCAGCCACCTGCATGGACACATGGGGCAATGCACATTTGTAAGATTCATTCCTTGACCCTACCCAGCCGCCTTGACGCCACCACCTCCCAGCACTACCCTGACCCAACGACCATCACCCACTGACCCTCTCACCTGAAGGACTCTGGCGGCTGTCCAGGGAGGGCCTCACTGGGGCTGCTGTAGGCTGAGCTGACCCGGCTGGTGCGGAACTCCTCCACCAGCACCACACGCCCTGCCCCGAACTGCTTCACTGCCTCCTTCTGCATCTGGCTGACTGGGACACCCCTGCAGCCAACGCTGCCGCTGCCGCTGAAGCTAGCTGCCCCATAGGCCAGGGCCAGGATGCGGTCCGGCCACCGCTTCTGTGCCTGCTTCTTGACCTGCATCCACACATGGTACAACACACAATGGCACACATGTGTAAGGTCAGGTAGCAGCAGCAACAGAGGCAGCAACAGCAGCAGCTGCCCAGGTGAGCTGACTGTTGTTGGCTGCTGCCTAGCTCGTGGCTAGCTGCTACTGGGCCTTACCTTGGCCCAGAACGAAGCCACCACGCGCATCTTGCCACAGTACAGCCTGAACTTGGCGTTGGCCCAGCGCTGCTTTGAGACCTCTGCCCACATGGCGTCGTACGTCGCCAGGACTGTGTCGGCGAACCGCCGGTACGAGGCCAGCGAGCTGGGCTTGTTGCTGACCCGCGACAGGGCTGTGAGCTGCGGCTCCACCTTGGCCAGCCACGTCTTCGTCGCCTGGGCCTGCCGCGCAATGCCGCTGTCCCGGTAGTACTGACCGGCTGTAAGCTTCCAGTGCCGCACGGACACCACTGTGCCGGCAGCGCTGCGCTCCTCGTGCGCCACAGTGGCCATGTTGGTTTTGCCCGGGTCCACGCCAAGCCACTCCGCGTCGAGGTGGGCCAGCGGGTTGACTGCGCCCATGTGCTTGCCCATCCGCGGCGGGTCTGCGGGTGGAGCGGCAGGCTTGGGCCGCAGGAACATTACGCTGATGGCGACTCCATCGGTGTGCACGATCTGCGCGAAGCTGTGCTTGGGGCTGGCGAGCTTTTGGCGGCGAGGGTCCGGCAGCAATGCATCCCATCGGTTGGCCACCTGTAGCCACCATATGCACATACGGATAACAATTGGCAAGCCTCAGCACCAGGAGAAAGCAGTGGTGCTCAAGGTATGGGTCAGTCAGACACCTCGGAATGCAAGCCACCATTAGGACTTGAGCCACCTGGGCTACGGTGGACACACTCACCTCTGCGGCGCCGCTGGCTGTGATTGATAACTGGGTGTGGGGGCTGTGATTGCTGGCAGCATTGCCCACGTTTATGTAGCCCCTGGCAGCAGCGCAGCCAGATGCCATTGGAACCGCTCCACGGGGTTTTGGCCAGATCCGAGCGTCACAAGGTCAGACGAGATGGCTCATGGAACCTAAAACAATGCCTAATGCAGTCTGCTGGGCCCCCTCGTTACACTCGGTCAAGCTAGCTAAGCAAGACCATGAAGTGGGAGCGTGTGCTCACATTGAGAGCACGGCAACCAGCTAAACCGGGCCCACTGCAATACCAAGCCGTGGTGCAGCCTCCAGCCTCAGCCTAGTGAGCGGGCGCAGCACTACGGCCACCACCTGTTGAGACACACAGCCCTGGCTGTCGCTCCCATGCCTGGATCCTCACTTCGTACTTCTGCACCCACATTGTGGCCCCCTCGGCCACCTGAGATGCAGTGTGGTGCTAGAGCCTGGCGCAATGGTGGGCCCAGCAACGTCCTGGGTTGTAGGGCGCTCATAAGGGAGGTTTGCCTCATGCAGGAATGTAGGAAGGTGCAGATGTGACAGCAGGTCATGAAGCTGGTGGATTGGTGTGGTGTTTGATATGCACTTTGTACATCGTAAATCTAGTGGCTGGTTGTGACAACAGCACGGTGCGTGCTGAGCGGGTGAGCCTGCAGGCCTGTGACAAGACAGCAAAGTATTGCGCAGGTGAAGGTGCAAGGTGGTGTTATCTGATGCATGCTTGACTGACTGGAGCAGTTTAGCTGTTACTGTTTAGCAGCAACCCCGGTGGCTGGCACCAGCCTGTATCGACCAAACAGAGCAGCAGCTGCAGAGCAAGGAGAGGCAGCAGGTTACCAAGGCCAAGGTCACCAGGGTACAGTGACCTTGGCCTTGGTAATCTCTTTAACTGTGGGTAATCTCACTCGGCTGCTACAGTAAGGTTGAAGTGTCTTCGGTCGCACCCTTGATGACTACAAACCCCACAACGGTGGCACGTTCATTCCAAGCCTGTGCTAACTACTAGGCCCTATGCATTGTTGCGGGCCCGGCCCGGTATTCTGCAGCCCGGTGCAGCCTCTGCCTACCCTAGGGCACCCGGTCATTGACCAGCTTGTAGCCCTGCTGGTACTCCTTGCCAACGGGGGGCAGAGCCTCCACGCCCTTATAGCTGCACAGCTCCAGGTGGCGCATGCTCTCCCCAATGCACTGCAAGTTCAGGCATCCGTTGGTGTCCCGGTCCAGCCACCTGCCCCATGAGAGGGCCTGGGGTGGTGGGACTAGGGGAGGGCTGGGGAGGGGAAGGGGGTCCTTGGGCAGGGGCAGGGGGGTCCTGGGCAAGGGGTGGGGGAGAGGGAGGAGGGTTGGGCGGCACCTGAGGGCACCACAGCAGGCCCCGCACATACTTCCCATGCCGCTGGCTCCAGGCTGGGCGCTCCAGCCGCTGGATGACCAGGCCTGCTGGGGGTACCCAGTCTTTGGGCCTAGGCCGGTTACGTGGCAGGTGCAGCTCACAAGGCTGGGTGGCATGCACAAAAGGGCTGACATGGCTGGACACAACCAAACAAACACAGCTGAACACAACTCAACACTCATGCACACACCTGTACACACCATTGTTGTGCTAGTGCTGGTTCGTGTTGGAAATGGTTGCTCTCCGGACTGATGAGGGAGCCGTGAGCAAATGGCCATGGTCAGGATGAAGTGTCGTGGTCGCACCCTTGATGACCACGAACCCCACACAGGTGCACGTTCGTTCCAGCCAACTGGAGACCACTAGGCATCCCATCAAAAATCTGTTGTTGAAATAAGCTAAGAATACTATAGTTAACTTAATGAAGCTATGCGACGCGATGCGCAGTGCGTACAGCTTGGCGGACAGCTTGGCGTACAGCTTGACGAATCGCCCATCACTGGTCAGGTCAGGTCGGGTCGGGTCGGGTCGGGTCGGGTCGGGTCGGGTCGGGTCGGGTCGGGTCGGGTCGGGTCGGGTCGGGTCGGGTCGGGTCGGGTCGGGTCGGGTCGGGTCGGGTCGGGTCGGGTCGGGTCGGGTCGGGTCGGGTCGGGTCGGGTCGGGTCGGGTCGGGTCGGGTCGGGTCGGGTCGGGTCGGGTCGGGTCGGGTCGGGTCGGGTCGGGTCGGGTCGGGTCGGGTCGGGTCGGGTCGGGTCGGGTCGGGTCGGGTCGGGTCGGGTCGGGTCGGGTCGGGTCGGGTCGGGTCGGGTCGGGTCGGGTCGGGTCGGGTCGGGTCGGGTCGGGTCGGGTCGGGTCGGGTCGGGTCGGGTCGGGTCGGGTCGGGTCGGGTCGGGTCGGGTCGGGTCGGGTCGGGTCGGGTCGGGTCGGGTCGGGTCGGGTCGGGTCGGGTCGGGTCGGGTCGGGTCGGGTCGGGTCGGGTCGGGTCGGGTCGGGTCGGGTCGGGTCGGGTCGGGTCGGGTCGGGTCGGGTCGGGTCGGGTCGGGTCGGGTCGGGTCGGGTCGGGTCGGGTCGGGTCGGGTCGGGTCGGGTCGGGTCGGGTCGGGTCGGGTCGGGTCGGGTCGGGTCGGGTCGGGTCGGGTCGGGTCGGGTCGGGTCGGGTCGGGTCGGGTCGGGTCGGGTCGGGTCGGGTCGGGTCGGGTCGGGTCGGGTCGGGTCGGGTCGGGTCGGGTCGGGTCGGGTCGGGTCGGGTCGGGTCGGGTCGGGTCGGGTCGGGTCGGGTCGGGTCGGGTCGGGTCGGGTCGGGTCGGGTCGGGTCGGGTCGGGTCGGGTCGGGTCGGGTCGGGTCGGGTCGGGTCGGGTCGGGTCGGGTCGGGTCGGGTCGGGTCGGGTCGGGTCGGGTCGGGTCGGGTCGGGTCGGGTCGGGTCGGGTCGGGTCGGGTCGGGTCGGGTCGGGTCGGGTCGGGTCGGGTCGGGTCGGGTCGGGTCGGGTCGGGTCGGGTCGGGTCGGGTCGGGTCGGGTCGGGTCGGGTCGGGTCGGGTCGGGTCGGGTCGGGTCGGGTCGGGTCGGGTCGGGTCGGGTCGGGTCGGGTCGGGTCGGGTCGGGTCGGGTCGGGTCGGGTCGGGTCGGGTCGGGTCGGGTCGGGTCGGGTCGGGTCGGGTCGGGTCGGGTCGGGTCGGGTCGGGTCGGGTCGGGTCGGGTCGGGTCGGGTCGGGTCGGGTCGGGTCGGGTCGGGTCGGGTCGGGTCGGGTCGGGTCGGGTCGGGTCGGGTCGGGTCGGGTCGGGTCGGGTCGGGTCGGGTCGGGTCGGGTCGGGTCGGGTCGGGTCGGGTCGGGTCGGGTCAGGTCAGGTCAGGTCCAGGTCAGGTCTAGGTCAGGTACAAGGTCAGGTCGGGTCGGGTCGGGTCTAGGTCAGGTCAGGTCTAAGTCAGGTCAGGTCTAGGTCAGGTCAGGTCTAGGTCAGGTCAGGTATACGGTCAGGTCAGGTCAGGTCTAGGTCAGGTCAGGTCAGGTCCAGGTCCAGGTCCAGGTCACGGTCCAGGTCCAGGTCCAGGTCCAGGTCCAGGTCCAGGTCCAAGTCCAGGGTCTAGTCACCACATTCACTTGCCTGGGTTGGAGTAATGCTGTTGCATGGCCACCGCCAGCTGCATGGAGTGTGCGTCGATGGTGTTGGCGTCACCCGCCAGGTTGATGCTGCCCAGATCCTGCAGCTTGGCCAGCAACGCCTGGTTGCTGGGGTCCTCAAAGACTGGCATGAGCATGGGGTGGCGGTTGCGCACAAGGCGCCGCTGCAGCTGGTTGTAGCATGTCTTGAAGTTGGGGTTGGCGAAGAACTTGCAGAAGTCTTTCAGCTGCCTGAGCATCAGGGGGTCCTCGCAATCAAGGGGCAAGGGAGGGCCAGTGGGTGCTGCGGGTGCAAGGGCTGCCAGGCGGGCGCTGCAGCGCCTTTGGGGGGGTTGCGTGACTGGCTCAGGTTCTGACTCTGACTCCGAGTCAGACTGTGGCTCTGGCTCTGAGCCACAGTCTGACTCGGAGTCAAAGTCAGTGTCAAACTCCATGCTGGCAGGCTGGGCAGGGGCAGGCTGGGCAGGGGCCCGTGGGGGGAGTGGGGGTAGGGGGGGAGCATCAGGGGGTTGGGGAGGCTGCACGGCTGGAGGCTGAGGGGCGCTGGCATATCCCGGGGAGGGGTAGCCAACCAGGCATGTCAAGAAAATCCGCAAGACAAACAATGAAGCGATGAAGCGGAGCTGGGAGTGGGTTTCAGCCCGCAGCCGGAGGTGCTCCCGCAGCTTGCGCCTGGTCTTCTTGCAGCCGCGCAGCACTGCGCCCTCGGGGACCTTGATGACCTGCAGCCAAGCGAGGTTGCCATTTTGACAGGCCAAGACACAAGGCGGGGTCAACACAAACAGTGCGGGGACACATGAGGCGGGGCCGTCACCTGACGTCTACGGGTGGTCCAGCTATCTCGACGCGCCTGTCGTTGCTTGCCTTGGGCGGAACGAGACGCTGCGATGGAACCAACAGGAGCGACGGGTTATCACACAGCCTCACGTAGCCCACAGTCGGCTGGGGACACGAACCTTTATGTTTCTTGTCGCTACCCTTCCGCTTCTTCTTAGCCATCACGCGATGCGCAGTGCGACGGGCGGTGGCCTTTTCAAGCAATTTGGGTTTCCCGTGAAAAATACACGGTTGTGTGAAAATACACAAGTGCTCTGTTACAGCCTTGGCAGCACATGGACAGGGGACAGGGGACAGCCACACAAGGCCCTGCACATGCTTTGCATGCCGGTGGCTCCAGGGTGATGACACCCTTCAGTCAGAGGGTCAGGCAATACTGTAGGTGGTAGGCGCCCATGCCTTGTGCATGGGAACATAACTCCACACAGCCCCTAAACACTATCATGAGGTCACCCCCGCCATTGGCCCCGCAATTCACTTTCTGGCACCGTCTTTGATCCGCTGCATGTAATTCTTCCACCATTGGGCTCTACATCTCACAACGGTGTCGCTAGCAGGTTAGGCCCTCTTTTGTCGATTGTACTGCACTGTCTCGACGACATGATTAGCTTCGCAATGCCATTCTCTATTCGTGTCGCAACAGGAGAGATGAATTGGTGGCCGGAGGCATTTCCGCGCCGAGCAGCCTTTGCTGCCGTCGGACTGGCAAGTCGCGATTACTTCCCAGGCAAGCACGGGGTGCTGTTTCTTAGTGCGTTTTGCATACAATGTCAACACATGCAACCAAATCTGCTGACCTCCACAGGTGCTTGGCAGTTGTGAGGATCAGCATCAAACCCACAGCAGCCCAAGGGTCTTCCAAGCAGAAGTGCAGCAAGGGAATCAGCTCTTGAAAACAGTGAGCAAGAGGTGAGTAAAGTTGTAATTTACCTCACCTTGTCTAGGTCAGTTTGATGTTCACGCGCACACTTGCGCAACGCATGACAGGCATGAACAGCTGAGGATAACACACAACTGTCATGAGCCTTAGTTTCGAACTATTTCTACTTTTTTCCAACCATGTTTTGTGGTGTGTGCCCCAAGACCTTGTCTTTGTGATTGTGTGTGCAGGATGCCAATAAATCACCCCCATCTCCATCACCGAGCAAGGCAGCAACGGCGTAGAGCAGCAGCCAACAAGGAGGTAGCAAGGAGTCAGCAAGGCATGACATGGAGCTGGACGTTGTTGTTGTGTTGTGTTGTGTGTTGTTGTGTTGTGTCACCTTGTTGTTAGGGTACCCCCCCCCTCCCCCCTAAAATCTAGCCCAGCCCAGCCCACCCCAGCCCAGCCCAGCCTAGCCTAGCCTAGCCTAGCCCAGCCCACCCCAGCCCAGCCCACCCCAGCCCAGCCTAGCCTAGCCTAGCCCAGCCCACCCCAGCCCAGCCTAGCTTAGCCCGCCCAGCCCAGCCCAGCCCAGCCTGATTTGGTACCATGGGGCATAGGCAGCAAGGCAAAGTGCTTAGCAGTCCCGTGGTGAGTGTTAGCTATAGGAGGTGCGACCAGTCCTTGCTTGTTGTGCACATAGCATAGGTGGTGTGTGAGGCATGAGTCATTGTGTTGTGGTGTGTTGTTGAGGTGGTGGTGTTGATGTGTACGAGTGGAGGTGTTGTGGTGTGGTGTTGCCACCTTTTTACATCAATGCATGTGCTTGGCATCAGCGATACATGTCTTCTGTAGTGGTGTTGCAAGGCGTTTGAGCATCGATACATGTATTTCTGTAATGATTTTGCGTGACATGTGCCTGCTGAAGTTGAGGAAGAGGGTTGAGGCACCACGGCACATGTAACACTGAAAGCCAGAGCCATCCCGAGCCATCCCGACAACATATTGCCAAGTGATGATGTGGCGCTGTCAGAAGGCAGCTTAAATTTGCATAGAGTCATGCCGCAATGTCAGTGAGGTATGGGGTGCCAGCTGGCTGACTTGTGCGCATATTCACGAATTATATGCTCCATGCACTGACATGCAAGCAGGCGTACTGCACTTGTGCCGTTGGCTTACGGCGTGCGTAGAAGGATTGCTAGCCTCGCCTTATGATGTGCGTGAGTCTTTCAGGAGCGGAAGGCACAGGTCAGGTTTGGGCGGGCGCCGATCTGAGCTAGTGTTTTGCGGCTGCTGGGTGCCGCATACGCCTGTTACACCCGACTGCGTCAAAACTTTGTCACGAGCTACACGGAGATTCGCGCCCCAGACCGTCTCACATTTGCGGGGCCAATGGCGGGGGTGACCATGAGTGCTCCATGTTGTGGCTTTCAAGCTAGTTGATATTTTCGGACGAATGCAGCCCTGCTCAGACAACGTGTGTCGCGGTTGTCAGAGGCACCCGACCCACCATCTGCCTGTGCCGGTTGCACTCTGTACGGGGGAGACGGGGCGCTTGCGTTTCTTTTACGAGGACATCACAGGGATTCAACAACGTTATCCAAGCGCAGTGGCCGTGCTGGGAGGTGCATCAAGTCGCCATCCAACCGCAGTGCCGGCAGCCGGAGTGGGGCGGAAGTGATGTCCCCGAAAGCCAACAACCAAACAAGCCCTGCTCGAACAGACCTGCTCGGGTAGAGGACGTCCCTGTACATAAGCAGAGGCACAGAGGCGCTTGTTCCTACAGTGCCTGCTTTAGCCATTTGAGTGTGACCCAGCCACAGAGGGAGCTGTCGCCGGTTGAGATAGGTGATGAACATGCATGTGAGCCCTGAATGCCATGCTCGGAACACGCAATCTAACGCTATGCCGCCGCCTGATGCAGCTCGGCTACATAACCTATACAACAGGGACTGCCAGGCACTCTCAGGCGACATAACGGTACATGCGCCGGTCGTCCTCGTCGCGAGCGAGGAACTCGCGCTCAATCAAGCTCTCAATGCGCTTCTTGATGACGGCAGGGTTGGGCAGGAAGCGGCCAGACAGCTGGCGTGTGACCTCAGTGATGATGGAGTTATGGTCCAGGGTCTGAGGAAAGGTAAGCAATTAGGGCAAGGGTTTGATCGAGGTACTGGTCAGAAGTGGAAGAGCCGAGGACTGCCGGGGTGGCAAGGGACAGTTGGACAGTTGAGGCAAAACCAAGGGCAGCATGCGCGTTAGCCTTTAAGTCAGGCAAAATTCTTCTGCTGCACCTGTGCCTGTGCTGCCCCTGCTGGCATCTGCCTGACCTTCCCCATGTCGCCTTGCCCTACCCTGCCCTGCCCCACTCACCTTTCCAGCCAGCCCCCCACCCCTCCTGCCCTGCCTTCCCCTCCCTCGCCCCTCCTCACCTTCCTGGCCTTCATGATGCGCACAATGGCTGCCTCAATTTCTGGCTTGCGGTCCTCCTCCACCTTGTGCCGTGTCTCTGCCTTTTCGGACTCGCCCTCCTTTGAGGCCGCCACGGTGGAGATCTTGACTTTAAAGAACTTGCTGGTGAAGGCGCGGTTGAAGATGAACTTGTCGTCATCGCTCACGTCCTGGGGTCAACACACACGACGGCAGCACCGGGCGTCACACAGCCAGCAGCACCAGGCAATGAGCAGACTTGACACAACATGCCATCTTGCCACCTTGAGGCTATGAGTATGTGTGCTGCAGCAACACCTACAGGCAAGTGCCATGTAATAACAGCTAGCACCCAGTGCAGCCCCTGCATGCCAGCCAGCACCGCCATGACAGCCAGCCTCTACACACTTGATCTGCAGCACTCAGCGGCCTGAGCCCATGGCCCCATGCGACAGGGTAGTGGCATGCATTGCGCCTAGCTGAAGAGCAGGGGTGGGCCAGGCTGGCCCTCCACCTCCAGGCCACCTTCCCTTCAGGTCTGCCCTAGCCCAGCTGAGGCCAGCACTGCCCGGCACTGCTAGGCTGTCATGCATGCATGCTTTGTACCTCGGCCTGGGTCCCAGCATCAACAGGTGACCCAACATGGGCCTTGTCAAGGGCTGAGCCTGCCCAAACCTCATCAATACGCCCCTGACCCCTCAGCAGTCAACAGCCCAACACCAGCCCTGCACCTCAACAATCACACCTCTACCCCTCCTACTACACCCTCGCTCGCCCCCTGCACAGAGCCTCACCTTGCCCAGTGGCTCCTTGCGCAGTACGTTTTTCCCCTTGATCAGGGACAGGGACTGCAGCGCGCGTTTCAGCTCTGTGCCAGGAATTTCTGTCGCCTCTGCAATCTCCTTGTACGTCAGCTGCTCCGTGTCATTGAACAGCAGCAGCACACACATCTGCTGCGTGCTCACGTTCAGCTCGTGTCGCTTGCCATCAAAGCAGGCGCGCAGGTCTGCTGTGCCCATGTTGTTCTGCCAGGTCAGCTTGCGGCCACTGTGTTGCTGCAGGTAGAAGTTGCTAAAGGCCAGGCAGCAGGTGTCCAGCTCTCGCGGCAGGTTGCACTTGCTGGCGGGCTGTGTGGGCCAGGAGCCAGTGGTGAGCACCTGGACTGTGAGGTCCAGGGGCAGCTCCTGGTGGAGGCTGGCCAGGTGGGACTTGAACTCAAGCAGCAGGTCTCTGCGGGGCAGGGGCCAGGGGTGGGCAGGGTGCATGGGGTGCGCATGGGGCACATGGCCTGAATGTATACCGTGCATGGGATGAGATCATGGTTGACGGTTGACCAGCATGAGAGTGGCAGAGCGCTGTGACGCAGGCTGAGGTTAGAGCTGTACACCAGGAAGCCCCAAAGACCCTGCCCCCAGTTTACCCCAGCGAAGCAGCTGCTGAGTGCTGCAAACAAAGGCATCTGCCTGATGTTCTGCATGAGTCACGGCTGCACATGAGCCAGATGTCAGCAGCTGGGCGCCCCCTGGGAGGCTGAGGGGCCCCCAGCTAGCTGCCTCCCTGGCCCTTGCCTACCTGCTGGTCCTGATGTCCGTGAACATTGACTCCAGCTTGCTTGTGAATTGGTAGCCGCACTCTGTCTTCAGCTTCACCAGCAGGTTGCGCTCAGCATCATCGCTCACTGTGCGCCCGGCCAGCAGCCGCTTGGCCAGGTGTTGCTTGTAGTACTTCTCAAACACGTCTTTCTCTGTCAAGTACCTGAGGAGGCAAGGGGCGGTGAGGGCTGGGGCAGTGAGGGGTGCACAAGGGTTGGAGCCGGTAGGGTGGCAGAGGTGGGAGAGGGGGAGAGCAGCGAAGTAGGGGGAGGGGGAGGAGCAGCAAGGGATAGGGAGGGGGAGAGGGGAAGGCAAGATGCATGGCAGGCAAGGCGAGGGGCTGATGGTGATGGTTGCCTGGCTTTGCTCCACTAGGCATATGGCAGGAACTATTGCAGAGTGTAAGCACACGAAAGCTACACAAGGGGATTGTAGTGATGGCAGTGAGAGCGCATGAACTGTCACACCAGGCATCGCTGAGCATGGCTTACGTTCGTGACAGGGAAAGGAGGCATTGGAAAGCAGCGATGTAACCCAGAAGGCACAAGGCAGGCTCCTAGACCTTGGCCATGCTCAGGCCATGCTCAGCCCATGCTCATACCCTGGCTGATCAAATTGACACAACCATTTGCGCACACAACCTAAGTGCGTCTGCCCAGCTGCTGCATGCCTCCTGCATGCACTGCCTTCCACTTGACCTCCCCCCCTCAGCTCCTTCTGCCCTCTCTGGCACTGACCCAGACCCGGACTCGCACTCCTCGCCCCCTCCCGGCCTGCACCCTACCTGAACAAAGCCATGACCTTGTCCAGCACTCCCTCCATGTCGCTGTCTGTCATGCCCTTCAGACCCTTGCGCAGCTTGTCATCAATGAACAGGGAGATGAACTCTGGCGACCGCTGATTCAGGTTTACAAAGTACTCAAATGCGTGGTTGAGGGCATTGCGGAAGGTCTTGTCTTCACTGAAGGCCAGCATCAGGATGCGCTCATATTTATCGCGCTCACTGAGCAGGCGCTGCACATAATCCACTGGGTCCTTGCAGCGCTCAGGGTCCTGCACCCACCATGGCAGCAGGCACGACAGCAAGGCGCAGGCAGCTGGAGCAGCGAGGTCTTGACAAGCTGTGGTGGTGGCAAGCTGTTGTGGTGGAAAGGCACTGGAAGCACTGACAGAAAGGGGCTGGTAAACTGACAAAGACTGCCTTGGGTGGTGATACGGCAGCAAGAAGCCACCTGCCCCGGGTGCACAGTATGTCACGGAAGCTGAGCTGGTGCGCTGCACCAAGGACCCCCCTCGACCAACCATGGCAACTGGCTCTGAGCTTCCCCAAGACGCCTGCAGTCCTTGCCCTGCCCTGCTCCGTGTTCACTTGCTCTGGCCTCTCTCCCAGCCGTACCTGGCAACACTCCCTTCTCAACCTCCACCCCACCCTGGCCCTCCCATCCCTCCTCTCCTCCACCTCCTCTCCCTCCAGCCGCCCCCTCCCTTGTGTGCCTCCACTCACCAGCACCACCTGCTTGCCCTGCTCCTTCACAAAGTCGGTCATAAGGCTGCGCACCAGCGGCAGCCCCTCCGGCACCCGCCTGAACAGGCTGTACATGCGCGCCAGGTCCTCGTACTTGTCATGGCGCAGCAGGGCAAGCAACCCACTGTGCTCCATGTCCACTAGGCTGCGCATCTGCAGCAAACCACCAGGCACACAACAGCTTCCTTGGCAAGCGCATGCAGCGCCAGCGGCAACACGGCAGGTCCTTACACATCACGGCCACCCTCCTTCATATTCACCCCTCCCTCCAAACATGGCTGCAGCTCCTGTGCTCCTCAGCATCACTAGCTGCCTGTTTCCATGACAGCTGTGTCAGCAAGTGCTGGCCCCAAGCAAGCCCAAACCAGCTGCGTGCAACTAGGTTACCCAGCAGCAGAAGCTGGGCCTGGTTGAGCTGGCTGCAAGAAGGTGGGGTTCAACCACCACACCACCTGCTTGCCTGCACCAGGACCAGCAGCCAGGCTCCTCCTGTGACTCACTCACAACAGGCCATACTAGGCCCACGGCACCCGCCAGCATTTCCTCCTCGCCCTCACCTTTACCACCCACCCTCACAGCTTTCCGCCAGAGCCGTGTGTATGGCTGGCTGGAGGAAAGGGTAGGGTAGTGCTGCGGGGAAAGCTGGCCAGCCTAGCCCTAACCTGCATGGCTGACTGCACTGACCCAGTTGCTGCCTTAGCTGTCCAGAGCTGCCCTGGCACTGCTGCTGCCCCAAGCCACGCTGCCCTCCTCCACCTCCACAATATGAAAGCCCACACCCATCAGCAGCAGGCTAGGTGGAGGGAGAGCAGGCCCGCTTCAACAGCATGCTCATGCTTGCTTGGTGAAGCAGAGCCAAGAGCAGGGTGCCTGCAGACTCCAACGCCGTCTGGACAGCCACCCCCTGCTGCGCTGCCCACCTGCTGTGTGATGAGCTCATGCTCCATGACCCGCGTGATCTTGGGCTCAGTGCTGGCATCCAGGTACTGCTTCACCCGCTCAGACTCCTCTGCCAGCCGCCGCTCAACCTTTGCCAGGTAGCTTGGACAGTCCGCAGTGGCCAGGTACTCAGCAGCTTCTTTCTGTACCCGACACACCCCAGCAACACTGGTTACACATTTGAGGCAGCACCTGGTCATGCCAGGCTAATGCAGGCCTGGCCTCATCCAAGATGCCTGAGATCAGGTAGCAGCAGAGCCAGCTGGGGAGGGGCTGCGCTGAAGACAGATGACCACAGCCTCAGGTATGGCTGGGCTCCATGGCCATGGCTCCAACACAGAGCTGAGCAGGCTGATCTGGGCTGCCATGCTGTGCTGCACTGAGCTGAGCCAAGCTGTGCTGCAATGCTGCCTTGGTGGCAGGCACCTTGTAGAAAGCTGCAGATGTCTCCAGGAACTGCTTCTCAAAATCATCCACATACACCTGGTGACCCAGGTCCACCAGCATCTGCAAGAGCACAGGAGCGCAGGTGTCGCTGCAGCTGTGTCAAACCACTCTTGGCAGCTCATACCATTCTCAGCCCTTACACCATCCTCCTAGGCAACGAAGCAGGCAGGCAGGCAGGCACCTTGGCAGCAAGAGAGGCAGGCAAGCAGGCACGTGTCTATGCTCCATGCTTGCGCACCTGGGTGATGGAGCGCACCAGCCCCCTGTCGATAGCTTCACCCGAGCGCTCTCGCTGGATGGCGTCCATCACAAAACTAGACAATCTGTCTGAGATGTGCTTGTTGCGTACTACGTGGTCACGCCATAGCTCCAGCCCTAGCTGGAACACAGGCGTCCGATGCTGCTGGACCACAAATGTGCGGTCCATGTACTGTGCACAGGGATGGGCAGGGGGGTCGCACGGTATCCCAGCCTGCTCAGCAATGTGTTAGCTGGGCCTGTGCATCTTCGAATCTGTGTATTTGGCTGCTAAAGGAAGCTAAGATGCTGCTGAGGCCCACAACACACCATAAGGATGTCCCTGATCATTTGTGTCGACTTGTTGTGGTCGTCCCATCGCTTCTTCAGCTCCTGTGCAAAGGGGGCGCCTTGTGAGGCCTCCAGAGCTAGGGCTATGCCTTGCAAATGGCGCGTAAGCGTTTGGATGAGCCCGCTATACAGCTTCTCGCCGTGCTTATGCAAAACCATATTGTACCCGTTCCTGCGAGCGCGAGGTACTACGTACTATAAACAAGGTACGGCGGCTGCAATGGCTGGCTTGGCATCGTCACCTATACAGCTCTTCAAAACTGAGGCCAGATGCATTTTGATTGTGTATCTCGTGGATGGCATCCTCCAAGACCTTCCAGGTTTTGTCTGCGCGCGGGATATGGCAAACATCACTTCAGGAAGGGCCGGGACCCTAGTTCGCAACTGGCCCGGCGTGCTGTACCCGCGTAGCCTGGGTCCATGCTAACGGGGTGCTTGAATGGCTCAATCCGCAGCGTGGGCCGGCCTGCTTTCATTGCGTCTCCCTCCCGACGCGGCACCACGGGAGCTCTACTCGACCTTTGTACCAGACCTCACAGCACTCTCGCTGCTTGCACTCTTGCTTTGGTACATATAGGCTATCGGATTGGGCAGCGGGGCGATGGAAAAACGATGGAGAGGCCGACCCGGCAAGGGCGTCAGCAAATGAAGTTTACGCTGGGCGCCAAAGTTGCGCAAAATGTTTGGCGCATATTTGCAATGATAACTTGCATTCAAATTTGCTGTGACGCGGAAGTTGGAGTATGTTGTCGACTTCGACTGAGGGCCGCGAGGGCGGCGCTTCGGAGCCCAGCACCTAGGTGCGTGGCGAACATGCTTATAATTATACATATTTACAGACTAAGCCGCAGTCGCTTCCAGAACCTGTACTGTGACCTGTGCTGTGACTTGTATGGCAGTTGATGTTAAGGACATATATACATCCCTGTATCCCTATCCTCCTGTGGAGCCCCTACACTTCTCCATGTGCAGCCCCGCCATTGGCCGCACCCCCATGGCTCAAGCTCGCCGATTGAGCTCGCCGATTGGTGCGATGAGCTGGCGATGGCCTGACTAGAGGTCCATGTCGCTGGGCCACTGAGCGCGATAGCTGTTCGCTGATCACAGCCCCACTAAGCAGGCCATTCCCGGCACAACGCGACCCGATCTCCCAGTCAGACCCTCCCAACTCTGATAAAGCCATGTACACTACCTTGTCATGGATGTCCCGGTGCCGGGACGTGTGCGATTGGCGTAGCACTGTGCGGCATGCGATGATCGCTTGATCAGCTACACGCCCATATAACCAGAATCCCCGTAAACGAAAAAGTGCGACCACCGATCAGCCGGCCACTCTCTCAACATCGCGCAGCGCAAGTGCACTGTGGGAGTGCCTCGCAACTACGTGGTGGACTCCTGACGCTGTAAGGGCAAGTACAGCCGGCGGTACTAATTCCTCCCGGCTCAATGAACCCGACGTTGTTTCCTTAATGTAGGCGCGCTCATAGTCTTACATCTGTGAGGGCATGGTCTGAGATAGTACAAAACCAGCATCGCACCTCTCAGTGCGAGGTAAGGACTGACATGTATCGCTGCTATGTTGCTTGTGAAGAACACATTGCATAGAGCAGAATGACCCGCCCTTGGTGCCGCTGTCAATGTAGGGAAAGCATATGTTATCAGAACGTAATTGACCTCGTGCATACTAGTACTCAACAACACCATGCTTGACAATTGTTGCAGGATCTGGCCGCCACCACCACCACCACCATCACCACCACCTCCTAGCCTACCCCCAGCCCTGCCCCCAGCCCTGCCCCCAGCCCTGCCCCCAGCCCTGCCCCCAGCCCTGCCCCCAGCCCTGCCTCCAGCCCTACCCCCAGCCCTGCCCCCAGCCCTGCCCCCAGCCCTGCCCCCAGCCCTTGGCTGCTGACCCCCCTACGCCCTTGGCTGCTGGCCCCCCTACGTCCTTGGCTGCTGACCCCCCTACGCCCTTGGCTGCTGGCCCCCCTACGCCCTTGGCTGCTGACCCCCCTACGCCCTTGGCTGCTGGCCCCCCTACGCCCTTGGCTGCTGGCCCCCCTACGCCCTTGGCTGCTGACCCCCCTACGCCCTTGGCTGCTGACCCCCCTACGCCCTTGGCTGCTGGCCCCCCTACGCCCTTGGCTGCTGACCCCACTACGCCCTTGGCTGCTGACCCCCCTACGCCCTTGGCTGCTGACCCCCCTACGCCCTTGGCTGCTGGCCCCCCTACGCCCGCCCAGATCCTAACACATGGCCAAGAGCCGTCCAGGATCTTGTGTCGAGTGCTTGATATCCGCAAGTGCCCCGACAGCACTGCGGCAGCACAAGCACATGATTTGGAGCAGCTACTCAAAGAGGCCAATCTGTGGGAGTTGCTGGCTAGTGTCACAGTGGACAGTGCTGCAAGCAATGTTGGGCGCACGGGTGGCCTTGTAGTTGCAGCTGCAGTTGCAGCAGTTGCTAGGGGCCATGAGGTTGGAGTGAAAGGACACGTGGTGCGGCGAGGGACGTTGTAGTTGCTCGGGAAGCTGTTTGTCAATGTAAGATAGCAAACGGAATGAGTAAGGACGCCTCGACTAGCAGCAAGCAAGGCAAAGCTGATACCCGTCACCAGTATGGTGCCGGCCTTCAGATGCCGATGGCAGTGAGCTGAGAATACCTCCAGACTTGGGTGCCCGTGATTACATCGGACAGCTGGTAAGGTCTTCTAAGCTGCCGCCGCAGCATCCCAATCCACTACAAATACCCAAACCCCCATGCAACCATGTCAGAACTGTTATGCAAGTCGCAGGATACACACACAAACCCACCCACAGTAGCCAGGTCACATCAACCATCATACACCAATCACCATCTACCGTGATACCACCAACTGTCATGCTTGCATGGCTAGCCCATGTCACGCATTCCGTACAGTCACGCTCATGGATGTGACAGCTGTCACGTGATAAGATGTTCCTAAACATGATAGTGCGCTGCAGAGGATAAGGAATCCCCCCCCCAGCTGCAAGCATGTGTGAAGATGACTCAGAAGACATGTGGCAGATGGAAGAGAGCAGACGAAGCAGCGCATAAGTAAATGCATATCTTGTGATCACCTAACTAATGCACCTATCTACCACACCAACCCCCTTGACATCCTTGGCGGCGGCCAAGTGCTAAAACCTGTGGCATGCAAGCCTCCAGGCCGGACCCATGCGGTAAAACCGCGAAAACCCTACATGGATCCTATGGCTCATTCTACTTGAGCCACTGGCCATCACCATGACATGGTGCTCACCCGCCAGCGTCGTGCCTGATGCATCCTACGCGCGGCAGCGGGTCGGCCGTAATGTAGCATTCCTACCCTGAATGTCCATAGCCTCCGAACAAGATAACATGTGCAAGCATGCTGGGATGATTGTGGTGAATGTGATAGTTGTGTAGCATGATCCATTAAACGAGTGATGTTCAAGAGTGAAGATCAAGGCAAGCATGCAAGATGTATGCAAGTAGAACAGTGAGATCAAGGAGCGTCATGCGATGAGAGCGTGTAAAACGTGATGTATGATGTGCAAGGACGTAAAACGTGATGTGTGATAGCAATATGACATGGACAGTGAGGTGAATAGCAATAGTGCGACACGTGTGAAATGTGATGAGCTATGTGAGACACATGGTGAGTTCAATAGCAACAGTGTGACAAGTGTGACATGCATGCAAACTTAACACCACCCCCCCCCACTCCTAGCCCACGCCCAACCCTATATGCCTCTACAGCTTCAGATAGGCCCCCATCACTGGCAGCTTCAACAGATGACGCTTCTGAGCCTTTGATGAGAACACCATGACCCATCCCATCCCAGACCCCAAGCTTGGACAGGTGACGTGAAGTAGACGCTCCGCCTGCTTGAGCTGCTGGATCCAGCGGAAACGAGCGGGTGGTGCATCTGAGAGGTAGGCATGGGGTACCAACATGCACACAAGGGAATGAGCATAGATTACCGCTAGCGGCAGCAGCAGATCCAGGATAGCAGGGTCAGGGTTGCTGATGATGGCGTCGATGGGCTGCTGCTGCAACAGTGCACGGTAGGCAGCAGGGGAAAGAGATAGATGCAGTTGTGCTGACAATGGCTGCAATTCAAGCCCCGATATGATGATGGGTGTAGTGGTGCATGGATCTAGCAGGCTGTGCATGAGGTCCAGGTTGATGACTGTGCTTGCCACACGCAGCTCTTGAGGTGTGATGCGGAAGCCGCTGCATTGTGGATGTGTTATCGTGTATGTCACGTTCGGTGTCGCAACATCAGCAAGGTGAGCAAGAGTAACTGCTGGCTGCGCAGCTGTGGCCGTGGGCAAAGCTGGATCAGGTGCTGTAGATGGTGAGCAGTGCTGGGTGGTGCTGGTGTGAGAGCTGGGCAACAGCTGTGCACCCCCCCCAGCAGCAACAACCAGCGCATGCGACAGGGATGAGGAGGATAGGCAGCTGTGAGCATGGGCGTGCAGCAAGCTGGCATGGTGCAGGGCAGCCGCCACCGCATACAAACTCTCTGCAGCCGTGGCGTCCATGCAGTGCCCAGTGATCTGGTGGCGGTCAGCTGTAGTAAGCCCCGGTGCGGCAGTGGTGCCAACAACATAACCCAGCGCCAGCTCCCTCTCTTGGATGTTGGGTTCGTGAGTAGTGCCTTTCTTGGATGTCACACCGTTGGGCACACCATTGGGCAATTGGGTGTACTGCTCTGGCGAGTGTGCAGCAGCAGGTCCATCTGGCAACACCATGCTGATGACTGAGCATGCGATGGCAGAGGTGGGCAGATTAGGGATGGGAGGTGGCAGGCTAGTAACGATGGCCGGCAGCCAGAGCAAGAAGAGGAAAGAAAGGAACAGCCGTAAGGGAGTGAGAGTGTGCCACACCACTTCCCTGGACGAGCGTCGAGGCAACAGCGGTGACGGCGGGGGCAAGGTCGGTGCACTTGAGCGCTGCTGCTTGGCCACATGCTGGGCTGCGGCGGTGCCCACAGCCAGGTGTTTGGCTGATCGCTGCGATGCGCTGGATGTCTGAGACGTGCGCCGAGCTGCAGGGTCTCGTGCTGAGGAGAGCACAGATTGACTGGCTGTACCTCCCCCCCTGCGGGTGGCTGGCTGAGCTGAGCTGCGCACCGACTTCACCCCTGATCCTGCTGGTATGGGTGCGTCATCGGTGGCCACCCCGCTTCTGGCACCCTCTGTGGTTGCAAGGTCACCCCCACGGCTGACTGCGCTGGGTGTGGTGGTGCCCGCTGCCACTGGAGGTGTCCCCACATGCAAGTGCACCCCAGGGGTGTGGATCATGGCAGAAGCGGTGCCGCTGGTTGCACAGGGCTGAACCTGGCTGTGGGACACGGCAGTGCAAGCCACAAGCAGCTGGCTGCTGCCCATGGGCGCTGAGTATAGGAGGGGAAGGCAGCCTTTGGGCCCAGTGACTGGCAGTGAGTGAGAGGTGCGGATGTCTCCATGGCTGTGCAGCCGGGGGCAATAAGAGAACTGCCGGTCGTACACATCGCACACGCCCTTGGTCTGCGAGAGGAAGTTGGCTCCAAGCAGCAGGTCATAAGCAAGGGGGCTACCAGGAGGCATGACAATGGCCTCCAGGTCGTGCACCATGGCATGGGGAGTGCCATAGCTGAGACTCACGCGCAGGGTGGCAACCTGGGTGGCTAAGGCCTCTGCACCACTTGCAGTGGACAAGCGACGGCTGCAAGGGGTGAGGGGCAGGTTCAGCGCGGCTGCACACTCATGCGAAATGAGGCAGCTGTCACTGCCCCCGTCCAGCATGACACCCTGGAGCAAATGCAGCTGGCCCTCACTGTCAGCCACTGCACACCCTGACTGCACCGTGACGTTGGAGAAGTATGTCAGGTGCTGGTTGGGCACAGCGGTGTGGCAGGCAGCACGCACAGCGGCTGCTCGTGGAGGTTCAACAGCGATGTGAGCAGCAGTGTCAACGACAGGTGTGACATTGGGCGAGAGGTGCTGCTCAATACGCGTCACGCGCTGAGCGAGGAGCTGCAGCTGCATAGCCAGCTCCTGCAGGCCGGGCTGGGTGGCAAGAGGGGGAAACACAGAGCCCATGGTGGGGGTGGTGGCTGGGGCAGCAGGAGGAGCAGGGGCTGCAGCCTTAGGCAGGGTGTGGGTGGCAGCAGCAGGTGGGGCGGTAGACATAGGCGTGAATGGCACTGCCCTGGCTGCATTAGCTGTGATGATGCAGAAGCTGCCATGCTCAGGGTAGGAGAGAGGCTGCACCCGCGCATCCTGCGACACCCAATGCCCTGACATGTCCCATGCACCCAGCCCGGGCCCCTCTGCTGACACGGTGTGGGCGCGAGCAGGACCTGACAGGCTGGGTGGAGGAACTGCTTGCAGGTGTGGGTACAGCTTGAAGCAGCGCTCAGGGGGATGGTAGCGCTTGTGACAGTAGCTGCAGGTGTGCTGCGCATGGGCTGGAGCAGCAGGTACATACCCCCTGTCCAGCAGAGGCGTGCGTTGCCTGGGATCAGTGATGGCGCGCGACACCACACTGCCAGCCGGGTGTGCAGCCACGGCATGCGCTGCGCGCGGAGCACTTCCACCGATGACTCTTTGCTGCTCATGAGGCGGCATTGCCTGAAACTGCCTGCACTCAGCCAAATCATGGCCAGCATAGGGGTGAAGAGGGCAGGTCTTGGCAGGCCGCGAGCGCTGGGTCTGCATGGGCGCATGCTGCATGGGTGCACTACGCAAGGCAGGCTGAGGCATGGCTGCATAATCCAGCTGCATTGGTGGCGCAGCATAAGCTTGGGACATGGGCAAGGATGGCAACGGCTGTTGCATGACAGGGTGCGGCATTGGATAACCCATTTCCTGCATGGGCTGCTGCAGGTGATGTGGCATGGGCTGCTGCAAGGGCTGTGGCACGGGCTGCCGAGCACGCTCGCGTTGCGGGGGCTGAGGCAGCGCCCAAGCTTGAAGCTCAGCCAACTGCTGCCGCAACAGGAGCACCTCCTCTGACACTAGGTCCTGCTCTGCGCGTAGCGGTGGGCGATCAGCAGTGGCAGGCACATAACGCATGCTGTCAAGCAGGTTCTCATGCGCTGCACTGACTGCATGCAAGGCAGCTCTGAAGGCGCGCTGATCCTGCCGGTCCTCTGCATCCGGCACAGCCTGGTGGAATAGGCGCACAGCCTCGTCCCTGAGCTTGGTGCGCTGCTCCTGGCGCATGGTGGGCACTTGTAGGCAATGGGAGAAGAGGTGGTTGATGGCAGTGAAGTGGGTTAGTGTGCCACGCCTGATGGCCTCATTCACAGCGCTCTCAAAGGCTGTGGCGAAAGCCTTAGCGCTGCTGCACCCTTTGCCCCCTAGCACGAGAGCTGGGTCTAGGCCTGCCTGGTGGCTGGGTGGGTCTATCAGCTGCTCCTCCACCAGGTCTAGCAAGGCCTCTAATGCTTCTGCCCTGTCAGCCTCGTCACCCCAGCCATCTACCAGCTGCTCATAAGCATCTGCAATGGACTGAAAGAACACGCCATCCATGGCAGAGCTGGCCAGCAGGTGATGGAACGCATTCACCGGTATGTGGAGGTTGAGGCCTAGGTACGCCCGCAGCTTGAGGCTGAAAGCTCTGAAGGCCAGGCGGGAAGTGCCTGTAAGCTCTGGCACCGCCATGGAGACGAGCGCCATGGGTTGTACTGCTCGGCTGCTGCGGGTTGGGGCTGGGGCTGGTTCCTGGGGCGGTGCTGCTGCGTCGAAGACTGGGTTGTCCGTGGAGCTGTACGGTCCGTTAAGCTCCAACGGTGTGCCCAGTACAGGCGGCTGAGTTATGGCAGCCACCTCGCGCAAGCACGAATGCGGATGTAAGCGCTAGTGCACTGGGCGAACGTGTTAAAGAAACACGCACCGCGGAGCTACGGCTGGCTGCAGCCTGAACACCCCGGAGTGCCCAGGACTGCAGCCGAAGTGAAGATGCTGACGCCCAGACGTCCGTCTGTCGACAGCTGAAGGCAATTGATAACCTTCCTCCGGGGAAAAGAGCTTAGAA
>JASKMD010000029.1:13399147-13455642 GCA_030144725.1 Haematococcus lacustris
TGCGCGGCTGCTGCGGACTGGGGTTGGGGCTGGTTCCTGGGGCGGTGCTGCTGCGTCGAAAACTGGGTTGTCCGTGGAGCTGTACGGTCCGTTAAGCTCCAACGGTGTGCCCAGTACAGGCGGCTGAGTTATGGCAGCCACCTCGCGCAAGCACGAATGCGGATGTAAGCGCTGATGCACTAGGCGAACGTGTTAAAGAACACGCACCGCGGAGCTACGGTTGGCTGCAGCCTGAACACCCCGGAGTGCCCAGGACTGCAGCCGAAGTGAAGATGCTGACGCCCAGACGTCCGTCTGTCGACAGCTGAAGGCAATTGATAACCTTCCTCCGGGGAAATGAGCTTAGAAGAAATGTAAGATAGCAAACGGAATGAGTAAGGACGCCTCGACTAGCAGCAAGCAAGGCAAAGCTGATACCCGTCACCAGGATGGTGCCGGCCTTCAGATGCCGATGGCAGTGAGCTGAGAATACCTCCAGACTTGGGTGCCCGTGATTACATCGGACAGCTGGTAAGGTCTTCTAAGCTGCCGCCGCAGCATACCAATCCACTACAAATACCCAACCCCCATGCAACCATGTCAGAACTATTATGCAAGTCGCAGGATACACACACAAATCCATCCACAGTGACCAGGTCACATCAACCATCATCCACTAATCACCATCTACCGTGATACAACCGCCTGTCATGCTTGCAAGGCTCGTCCATGTCACGCATTCCGCACAGTCACGCTCATGGTTGTGACATGTTTTCACGTGTTTGATGGATGCTTGCAGTCCTACTAGTTGTTCGCCATCATAAAGTTGTTGCTCATCAGCTGCATTGAAGCATGCTAGCAAGGGGACGGCTTAATCCAAGGTCAGGATGCTAGCAACTATAGGTGGATGTAAATTGGGGTTGTACCATGGGGGGGTTGCTATGGAATGTAGAGGCCTGGCCTTGCCAGTGCTGGCGGGGTGCTAGTGGGGCCGGTTGGGAGGACACATGGTGCGGCGAGGGAGTGTTGTTACACGGCAGGTTTGAGCACCGTGGATCGAAGCATATGTCTCGGTAGTGATGTCCGAAATTGATGTAGCAACACAACGAAGGCTGCGTACCTGCACACATGCTCTCGCTACAACGAACTAAGGACGTGAACAACGGAACCCGCAGAAAAGGCTACAATATGACAAGTCCCGCGGTCACTTTGACTACCTGGCATAGTCTACTGTAATCAAAGGTGAAGAGTGGACATAGTGTCTTGATGAACCGCTAGAGTATAGAGCCGCTCCGTCTCTCGCTTGAGAGCGCGAGCGACGCAAATAACAAGTGCGAGCTAATCAATGCTAAGATGTGTTCCGTTGTCCTAAGTGAGGCATCAGCAATGGTATGAGTGCGTTAGACGGGCATTTCGGCTTTTCAGGTTCAAATCTCGCGATTGCGGCCGTCGCAACACAATGCGCGCGGGCATACATTACTTTGTTAGCTACATCACGGCAATATCTAGAAGCTCGAGGGTGAAGGAGGCGTGCATGGGGATATCTGCCCACAAAATGTAGGCCAGGTTCACGCCTAGGTTGGGCATCATGTGTACAGTCATTGAAGCTCGGGACACCCATTACGTGTAGCTTAGTGAGTTCTCTACATCCTGATGTGCTTCGATCATCAGTCCGCTACGTGAGCGAGAAATAAGCCCAGTGTACGGGATAGCCCCCCTCTTCAAGGCAGTTGGGAGGGACTGACTCCCAGCACCCCCGCCCGCCCCGGCACAGGTGCACATCAGCCCGAGCAGCCCGCTAGCTTCGCTTTGATGAGCTGCACCGCCCTGCGTAAAAATCGCTGTAAAACTCTCAAAGACCGGTCGGAGTCAGGGGTGCGGCCAATGGCGGGGGTGACCACATGTCGGGCCAGGTGGCCAGCACCGTACCGCTGCAGCGAGACGGTGTAGTTGGTGACCTGCGACATCTCATCGAGTTCGGCCGGCCATCCAGGCCTCGGACTCCTTGGCGTGTTGCGTGATCTGCCGGTAGTACTGCGCCGAAATGAGGCTCCGATGCCACACGGACTTTACAGCGCCGGAGGGATACAGCTCCTTGTGGCCCACTGTCACCATGTTCGTATTCTCGGGGTAGCAGCCCAGCCAATCGGCGCCCAGGTGCGCCAGCGGGTTGACAGCGCCCTCCTGTTTGCCCATGCGAGGCAGCTCGTTGCGCGGCTCTGCTGCCTTGGGGCGCATGAACATCACGCTGGCCGCGACTCCGTCAGTGTGCACCACCTGCGCGAATGTCTGCTCACGAATGGGGCGAAAGAAAGAAAGAAAGAAAGACTACGCCCTCGCCGTCGGGCGTGCATTTAGGGGGGAGAGTAGCCTCGGGGCGTGCCCTTGCTACCCTCCCACCGTAGTCAACGGTTGGAGCGGAGAGGTGCGAGGTTGGGCAAAAACACGTTCCGGCGGATGGCCACCTGCAGTCAACATCAGCCACCTCAACACACTTGCAATCACCCTAAGACCATTAGTTAATGGTGCATCGAGCAATGTGCCTTAAGCAAT
Organism: Haematococcus lacustris; assembly: GCA_030144725.1. NCBI lineage: Eukaryota > Viridiplantae > Chlorophyta > Chlorophyceae > Chlamydomonadales > Haematococcaceae > Haematococcus > Haematococcus lacustris. Next base: position 13,401,680 of record JASKMD010000029.1, read on the forward strand.
ATGCCACAAGCAAAGCAGTGGCTGACCCTGAGCACCCTCACTCACCTCACTGTCCTTGGGCAAGATCGTCTGCTGGGCCGCCTCCTTACACTCGGTCAAGTGGGATGCCGTGGGAGTGAGAGTATGTGCTCACCAAGACACATTGAGAGCACGGCAAACCAGGCCCAAGTGGTGCAACGGTCAAGGTATGGGTCAGTCAGACACCTCGGAATGCAAGCCAACCCAGCACTTCCTTGGGGGTCGTCTTGTCGTTAGTGAATCTCATTAGGACTTGAGCCACCTGGGCTACGGTGGACACTCTCACCTCTGCGGCGCCGCTGGCTGTGCTAAACAACTGGGTGTGGGGGCTGTGATTGCTGGCAGCATTGCCCACGTTTATGTAGCCCCTGGCAGCAGCGCAGCCAGATGCCATTGGAACCGCTCCACAGGGTTTTGGCCAGATCCGAGCGTCACAAGGTCAGACGAGATGGCTCATGGAACCTAGAACAATGCCTAAGGCAGTCTGCTGGGCCCCCTCCTTACATTCAGTCAAGCTAGCTAGGCAAGACCATGAAGCGGGAGCGTGTGCTCACATTGAGAGCACGGCAACCAGCTAAACCAGGCCCACTGCAATACCAAGCCGTGGTGCAGCCTCCAGCCTCAGCCTAGTGAGCGGGCGCAGCACTACGGCCACCACCTGTTGAGACACACAGCCCTGGCTGTCGCTCCCATGCCTGGATCCTTACTTCGTACCTCTGCACCCACATTGTGGCCCCCTCGGCCACCTGGGATGCAGTGTGGTGCGAGAGCCTGGCGCAATGGTGGGCCCAGCAATGTCTTGGGTTGTAGGGCGCTCATAAGGGAGGTTTGCCTCATGCCGGAAGGTAGGAAGATGCAGATGTGACAGCAGGTCATGAAGCTAGTGGATTGGTGTGGTGTTTAATATGCACTTTGTGCATCGTATAACTAGTGGCTGGTTGTGACAACAGCACGGTGCGTGCTGAGCGGGTGAGCCTGCAGGCCTGTGACAAGACAGCAAAGTATTGCGCAGGTGAAGGTGCAAGGTGGTGTTATCTGATGCATGCTTGACTGACTGGAGCAGTTTAGCTGTTACTGTTTAGCAGCAACTCCAGTGGCTGGCACCAGCCTGTATGGACCTAACAGAGCAGCAGCTGCAGAGCAAGGAGAGGCAGCAGGTTACTAAGGCCAAGGTCACCAGGGTACAGCCCCGGCGCACGCTGATGCGGGCAGCCATCCAGGTCGCTGCACACATGGCACGAGGTCACAGGCTGGCAAGGGGCAATGCACACCACCATTGTGAATGGGTACAGTGCGAATGAATCCAGCCCAGGGTGCTTTTGGCAGACCATGCAAGCACCGCATGCAACACCTAGTATGGGGCCAGTGAACCAAGCCAAAGCATAGTGAGTGACTCCAGAACTCAAATCCATCACCGTGTAAGCTGCATTGCCCATATCAGAAAAACAAACCTCATTCAACATGGGACAACACTTATAATTATGGGTGATCTCACTCAACTACTACAAACAAGTTGAAGCATCCTTGGTCGCACCCTTGATGACTACAACCCCCACACCGGTGGCACGTTCCCCCTAAACCACTGGGCACCTCATCAAAACCAACAGCTTGATGCTTTTGTAAGGCCAACATCCTGTGTAAACTTGGGCAACCGGGCATTGGCCCGCTTGTAGTTCTGCTGGTACTCTTTGCCAATGGGGGCCAGAGCCTCCCGGTCCTTTCAGCTGCACAGCTCCAGGGGAGCGCTGCATGCTCTCCCCGATGCGTTGGAAGTTAAGGCATCCGTTGGTGTCCCGGTCCAGCCACCTGCCTCATGGGGGGGCTTGGGGTCGTGGCACTGGCCAGGTGCAGCAAGAAGGGGCTGGTCCTGGCCAGGGGGAGGTGGGTCCTGGGCAGGGGGAGAGGGCGGGTCCTGGGCCAGGGGGGCCTGAGCTGGGGAAGGTGGGGAGCCCTGGGCAGGGGGAGGGGGGCTGGGCGGCACCTCATGGCACATACTTAGCATACCGGTGGTTCCAGACATGTTGTTCCGTGCTGAATGAGTTTTGTTTGCAATGATGCAGGCGATGCAATGATGAGGCGTCTGGTTATGTCTGCAAAAGTGTGAAGTTGGAATTCACGGACCTTGGGCGCTTTTGAAGTGGGTCCCTAGCTACACCATCACAGGGAATGGACTCATGGAAACAATTTGCGCACGGCGTATTCAAACGGACCGCCGAGCAGCTCACGGGGCCGTTGCGCAACAGCCAGTTTGAGGAGAAAAGGGTACTCGTGTCGCTGTTTGTAAAGCAGCGGACTGCCCCTTCATGTTACGTGGTGCACGCTTGCAGGTGCTCACGCCCGAACAATTTCTGGCAGCCGGTGATTACCTAGTCAGAGCGTGCCCCACGTGGCTGTGGTGCGCACTGTCGCGACGCAGCGCGGCGAAACCCTTGTTGTGCAGTTTAGTGCACGCTTGGCACCTTAGCATCCTCTGCCTAGCATACCACTTTTTTCCCGCTGCACGTATGCTACTAGGGAGGGAGGGGACGCCAAGAAGAAACGTACATATTTCCCAGCTGACAAGCAGTACCTGGTCACTCGGAATGGTAGGCTGCGCTCAAAGCTGAACTGCCTGATGAGCTTTATCACCACTGTTAATGGCGCTGCCCCCTGTCCCTTTTCCTGCAGTGCCCTGCCTGAGAAGGGCGGCTGATGCTGAGGCATGTAACGCCGAGTTTGCGTTGGGCGGCGCTGAGGAGGGCTGGGTGGCCACGCACAAAGATCCTGCTGCAACCGATAGCGCACAGGCTGCAGCCGACAGTGCTATCCCTTCCATAGACGACTCTGAAGTGCCAGGGCGGATCCCTGGCCCTGCACCCGTGGCAGCAGCTGCTGCCCCCCGTGTAGACGATGACATCCCAGACATTTCAGAGCTGGAGTTGGCTGCTGCTGACGATGAGGTAGACTGAGGCTCACACCCAGCATGCCCTCCCAGGCTGTAACTTCTGGGCTGTAGCAGCAGAGGCTGTAGCAGCAGAAGCTGTAACAGCAGAGGCTGTTGAACCCAATTAGACCAGGGTAGGCAGGCAGGCTGGCTGAAGAGGAGCAAGGCATGCCACAGGTTGATTGCACCCTGCCAGTCTTCAGGCCCTGCAGCAGCTGCTCACCCACTGGGGTGGTGGCCCAGACAGTGGCCTCAACCCTGGCCTCAACCACTGATCCTGGCTGTGCTCCCTAGCCTGTTGCTGCACATGTTCCTCCTTCTGCTGGATGTGTAGCCTAGCCTGACCTGACCTGCGCCTGGCGCCTGCCTGCAGGCCGCCCTGCCCCCAGCCATAGTGGCGGCCACCCAGGGTGGAGGCAACTACCTGCAGGCCCAGGAGCCCCCGGACACCATCCTGCGCACCCGCACCTACGACCTCTACATCACATATGACCAGGTGCAGCCAGCTGTGGATGCTGGCGCTGCCTGCCTGCCTGCCTGCCTGCCTGCCTGCCTGCTGTGTGTGTGAGTGCTTGGGTTGTCCAGCTGGGCCACCCGCCCCCTGCCTACCCTTACCCAGCACTGCCCCAGCACCCATACCAGGCTGGCAGCTTCACATCATGATTGATAATAACAAGTGCCCCTGATTGTCCAGAGCTGCAGCTGGTGACGGCTTGTTTGTCCTGAGGATGGCACAGCCCATACAGCTTGGCTTGCTGCTGACATGCTGCTGCCCCCTGGTAGCACACCCCTCGCAGCACAGGCCCCGCTTCAGAGACAGCATGCTGACACTGGCTGCGGTGTGTGTGCTGCTGCGTGCGCAGTACTACCAGGTGCCGCGGCTGTGGCTGGTGGGGTATGATGAGAGCAGGCAGCCCCTGCCCCCCGCCAAGGTGAGCAGCCCCCGCTGCCCTAGGCCCTTCGTAGCCATGCAGCTGGATGGGCAAACTCTTGACACACATGCAGCAGCAGGGCCATGTGCCCTGCTCAGGCAGAGCCAAGCAGGCTGCAATGCAGTCACCCCGGTCCAGCGCGGCACTGAAGCACGGCACCCAACTCCCCAACCTTGCTTAGTGTGCAGATCCAAGTAGTCACAGCCCAGTGTCCAGGCCTTTGCCCACCACTCTCTGTGCATGATCAGCACTGGGCCATGGCAGCCTAGCGGCCATGTGGTGTACTCCTGGGCGGGCACCTCTGGGCCCACAGGTGCTGGAGGACGTGAGCGAGGAGCACGCGCGCAAGACCATCACCATCGACCCGCACCCGCACCTGGCCATCACCGCCGCCTCCATCCACCCCTGCCGGCACGCAGAGACCATGAAGCGGCTGGTGGACAACCTGCAGGCAGTGGGCAAGGAGTTCTCCGTAAACCAGTGAGTGGCTGCAGGGGTGAGGGTGAGGGCTGAAGGTGATGAGGGTGCATGGCAGCTGAAGGGGGTGAGGGGGGGTGGCAATGTCAGCACTGCAGCTGTGCCAGTGCCCCAGGCTACGATACGGGATGCTGCACTCTTCATCATTGACTTGGGTAATGTGGGCTATCACTTACGTGGCCTATGACATGGCCTTCCCTGCATGGTGCTGCCCATCAGTGCATGACATCCTCAGCATGGGTTGCTGGATATCCCTGCGCTGTGTGATGAGCTGTGGCATTACGGTGAGCACCACCAGGTTCAGCGCAGAAGCTCCTCCCCCTCATGCCGCACCCTGCTGCCTGCATGTGCAGCTACCTGGTGCTGTTCCTGAAGTTCATCGCCTCAGTGGTCCCCACCATCCAGTACGACTATACAATGTCGGTGGGCAACTGAGATTTGCTGCAGCAATGCCGGCAGTAGCCAATTGGCCTGCATATCGGCATATGCCATGCAATGGTGCTGCTGCTGCTGATGATGATGGTGATGAGTGGGCAAGTGATGTGCCCCAGGCTGTAGTACCCCAGGCGGTAGTTGCAGCAGCTGTCCTGCAGAGGTGGCATGGGTGTGGACTTGCTTTGGCAAGTGCAGCCATGGCAGCAAGAGGGCCAACGCTAGTGCTGCATGGGCCAGGATGGGACGGCCGGGTGGCTGCTAGAGTTAAAGGCAGCAAGAGGACCAGCACAGGTGCAGCAAGGGCGAGCAAGGGGTGGTCTGGGTCGCTGTCCCTGGGAGATGTGCTCCTAGGGTCAACCCCCACCCTAGGACACTGAGCCTCACATCACCTTGGTTTTGTTTTACTCTTGATGGAATTGAACCCTATACCTCCCTCTGATTGTGTTTGTTTGTCCCTTAGACCATGTGCACACATGGTACTGCAGGATTGGGAAGCTGAAGTTGCGTAGGGTAGGTGCGTGTGGTGGGAATGTGACCGGCAAGGCCGTTTGATCACCTGGCATGATGCGGGTGCGTCGCCAGGTGGCAAGGCAGAGCTGTGCACGTTTGCATTTCGTGAGGGTGACAGTCTGCAAGGCTGCCCACGTAGTGGGGCTGTACCCACACTTGCACGGAGCTGTCAAGATTTGCTGGCTGGTGACCAGATGCAGCCAGTCAACACCAACCATGAGACAGTCAATCCCTCACACAGGGGATGTGTGTGAGCAAGAGCTTGAAGAGCTTGAGCTAGCAATGGAGGCACACACACCAGATGGGCGTGGCTGAAGAGGCCGACAGGGCACGCTAGCAGCAGCCTGTACACTAGTAGGCTCACAGCCTGTGTTTGATTTCAAGTCTTGCTGTGTCTTGGAGTAGCATCTGGGCTGTAAGGTTCAGACGTTGGTGACCATGAGTGGTGTATGATGACGAAGCCCATGGTGAAGGAGGGGCAGGTCGAGGGTAGAGCTGGCCGAGTTGAGTCCGTCTGCTGGACCAGGGACAGTCAACTGGGCTGCCAGCCTTGTCCTCCGCCTTGCAAAGTGATGACGATGGTGGAGGCTGTGGCAGCTGCTGCCTACCTCAGCTGCATGCAAACTACGAGCTACACTGCCGTTGGATGGCTTCATCACAACTGCCATCAAGTCTTTGTGTGCACGGCCTTGAGATGCGTGGTTCACTGTGGGGGAGGTCTCATCAGTGATGAGTCGTCACGCTTTTGTTATCACGACTTTTTCGCATGGATGTGCATATAACCGTATAATGCACAGAGGAGGGCGAGCACGGACCCCGTGTTGTAACATCAGGCTGGTGGCTGGCCTGGCTTATGTTACAAGGACCACCTTGCACATGGGGCCTGCCTAACTGCCAGCTCATCACATCCTCGCACTGTCGGTAGTCAATGTAGTTAATGCTGCACACCAGGGTGATGAGCATCATGTCCGAGCATGGGCTACAAGCATCAGACCCTGGTCCCTCCACGAGCACGGCATCGTTTGCTCACATGATTGTACTTTGTCTGAGCTAAACATGGGTCAACCCCTGTGTGAATTTTAGTGACCAGGGATTTTCGCACAGCAGGCCGTCACATGGGCGGCAGAGGCCTTACCCTATACCATGATACTGCGGCAAAGCTCGCACAATCTTTCGTCTGTACCGCTGGCTTTGACACAGTGGAATGAATTGCATGCAAGCAATCACCAAGCCATGCAAGCAGCCTGGCGCAGTAACACGGCGGTGCGCCGCGGAGCGACCCATCTTCGTCACTTCGGGCATGATTACTTGAGAAGAATATAAGGGAATGGCGACATCGCAATTGCGCGTCCTCGTGCTTCGGCACCCAGAGCTTGCATCGGAGCCACATATAGTACGAGCATCGTCCGGGCAAGTGAGTTAGTCGCTGAGGCCGCCAGTGACCAACCCCGACGGCGAGCGTGTCGCCAGGCCGTCGACCTCTGCACAACTTGAAACACTGCGGCTCAGTGATGAAGTCTACACCAGGCTGCCCCCACCGTGTCCGCACATCGTTGCCGCCCGGTCAAACCCCACACTCCGGTGCTCAGGGCGCTGATAATGCTGAGCTGTCTGTTTGCACCGCAGGCGGACTTCCAGCAGCTGCTGTCCACCTTGGACAGTCTGTTCTGCCAACCAGCTTACACGCTGTCAGTGGCTGACTGTTTCAGAGCAGATCTGCTGCGGCTGTGCAGCTGCCTGACCCAGCTGCACACAAGCCACCAGCTCAGACACCAGCAGCACGCAGACAGCGTGGACCAGCACGACTGCGCCTTTGCAGTAGCCCTGGCTACGGTGCTGGAAGTCGCGCCTCACATCAAAGGGTGGGTGAGGCGTAGGGTAGGGCAGGGCAGGGCAGGGCAGGTAGGGCAGGCAGTTGAGCTGCATCACCTCCTTCCCCTCCCCCTCCGCCTGCTGCTCTCCACCCCGACCCATTTCTTCTCACACTACGGGCGTTCAGACACTTACATCTACCTCTCCAGCTTAAGCGTCACATTCAACCCCACCACCCCTTCCTGGCCTGCCCCTGCCCAACCCCCTCCCCCTCACCCTCTCCCTCCCTCCCCTGCCCCCCTTGCCCATGTCTGATCCTGTCTAGCCCGTACCTGCGATTCCCCCCTCCCCCTGCCGCCCTCGCCCACGTCTGAGCTTGACCAGCCCTGTGCCCGGCCCCCCGCCTGTACCCCCAGGCTTGTGGTGCATTACCTGAGCCAGCGGCCTCCCCCTCATGCGTACCTGCTGCGGGCTCCAGCCCAAGCCTGCACCCCCAGCAGTGCGGTGCAGGCAGCTGGGAAAGCCCCAGCAACTGCAACACACCCGGCAGCCTCACCAGGCAGGGGAGGGGGGCCTGGCCCAGCCCCAGCCTCCCAGGCTTCCCCACAGGCAGGCAGGCGGGGGGGTGGCCCTGGCAAAAGCAAGCGTCTCAAGAAAGGGTCCCCGCTGCCTGCCACCCCCCTCCTCCCCACAGCAGCAGAGGCGGGGGAGGGAGGGGGGTCAGATGCTGTCATGGCTGCTGCTGCCCCGGTGTCAGGCTGTGCTCCTGTGCTGGCACCAGGCCAGGTTGCGGCAGCCAGCCTGCTAGCCCTGCGCTGCGCCCCTGAGCTAGGCCAGGCATGGGGCGCGGCTGCCTTCCTGCAGCTGCTGCGCCACCAGGAGGCAGGGGCCAGATGGGCGGCGGTGCAGGCGCTGGCACTGATCATGGACCTGGTGCGCGGGAGATAGGGAAGATGGTAGCCGAGCAGGAGGCAGGGGCCCAGGGCACGAGGCCGAGGGGCAGGGCAGGAGAGGCAGGGAGGGCTGAAGCAGGGGTGTGTGTGTGTGTGTGTGTGTGTGTGTGCGTGTGTGCTTGTTTGCCCTCTCCCCGTCTCCCCACCCCTCCCTGCACTACCCTTCTTTACCCTTACCCCTTGCTTCTCCCCTTCCCCTACCTCTGCTGCTGCCTGCTGCCCTGCCCAGGGGGACAGCGCCGCCTGCCAGCTGGCTGACCAGGTGCTGAGTCCAGGCCCAGCAGGTGGCGGCAGCAGGCTCCTGGCAGGCGGCCCGCAGCGCTGCTCAGCTGCAGCAAGCTGCAGCCTGGATCCCCCACCCCCTCACACCTGCTTGCCACACCTGCCACCACCGCAAGCACTCCACGCAGCAGCGGAGCAGCAGCAGCAGCAGCAGCAGCAGAGCAACCAGTCAGGCCAGATGGACGCAGCACAGGGGGCCGCAGGCAGGAGGCCAGCCAGCAGCCCCAGCTGCACCTCAGGGCCAGGGCCAGGGCCAGGGCCAGGGCCAGGGCCAGGGCCAGGAGCTGGGGCAGGGGACGAGGCCCCTCCCCCCCTCCTCCCTGCCTGCAGCAGCTGGGTATGTCGAGGTGTGTGGGCTGGAGCTGCCGTGTGTCACGGACCCCTGCCTCCACGCACCCCTCCCTGCTGCCAGCTGGCGTGCAGCACCCGCAGCTGCAGGAGCAGCAGGGTCAGCAGGGCCCGTGGGGGAGGTCGGGCCTGCCACCCACTGTGGCGGCCAACCTGGGGCGTGCGGCCCTGGCCTTGTGTGCGGGGCGGCCACTGCTGCTGGAGGGGCCGCCTGGGTGCGGCAAGACCTGGCTGCTGGAGCACCTGGCCCGCCTGACAGGGAACGACAGCAGCATGGTGGGGCGCATGGGGCCAGCCCAGCCAGCAGGGTTTGAACACCCCACCACCTAGGGCCGCCGCCTGGGTCGCCTCGCCCAATCCTTCCTCCCCTCTTTCCTCCTCCCCCTGACCGCCTCTCACCTGCTCTGCTCACCCCCTCCCTGCTGCCCCGCTGCAGGTGCGCATCCACCTTGATGATCAAATGGATGCCAAGAGCCTGCTGGGGGCGTACCTGTGCACCGCAGTGCCTGGAGAGTTTGCCTGGCAGCCTGGACCGCTGGTGCGCGCAGTCACTGAGGGGCGCTGGCTGGTGGTCGAGGACGTCAACATGGCCCCACCAGACGTGCTGGCGGCACTGGTCCCCCTTCTGGAGGTGAGGGACCAGGTCACACAACATCACTCTTGACCTGACAAGACCAGATCAGATCAGATTGGCATTAGCCACATCAGGATGTACCAGACTACAGCAGACCATGAACAGGAGCCGTTGCCGTGGCACACGCTACCAGAGCGCTTCCTAACCCTGGCTGTAGAACTCATCAGCAGCCAGCTACACCCCCTACCTTACTGCACCTTACTGCCCCTGCCCCGTCTGGCTGCAGCCCGACCAGCCAGCCTGTCTGTGTGTTGGTGCCCATGTGCTCCCACCCGCTCAGCAGCTCCCATGCACATGTGCCATGCAGGGCGGCAGCCTGACAGTGCCCAGCCGTGGCGAGGTCCTGCAGGCAGCCCCCGGCTTCCAGCTGCTGGCCACAGTGACGAGCGCACCAGGGCGCTGCTGCTGCTGCGGGCCTACCTGGGGCCGGAGGGGCCGGGGGGGCTTATGCTACCACCAACATGGCCAAGGTGGGCCACTCTACACCACCCCCACTCTACACCACCCCCACTCCACACCACCCCCACCTCGCCCCGCCCCTGCCAGGCCTGCCATGGTGTCTGCTCACTTCCTGCCCGCCCTTGCTGCTTGCGCTCAGGAGCTGCTGGGCAGCCTGTGGTCCTATGTGCGGGTGGTGCCGCCCTCGGAGGCTGAGCAGCTTGCCCTGCTGGCGGGCTCCTTCCCTGCAACCACGCCCCTCCTGCCTCCTGCTCTCGCTTGCCTGGCCCTTGTGCACTTGGCCAGTGGACAAGCGCGGCCTACCTCAACGTCGTCTTCAACCTCTCCTGCGGCGCCTACGCATCATGACCACCACCAGGAGCAGCAGCAGGGCGACATGGAATGTGATGAGAGTGAGACGCAGAAGCCATGCGTAGGTGCCACGCAGCGTGGTGATCATACCTGGTGGCAAGATGCAGCTACCGCGGCTGTAGCGCGGGCTGGGCTGCGCCCTGGGGAGCTGGCACTGGCCCTTGCCCGCCACTTCTCCGTGCGTGACCTTTTCAAATGGGCGGCGCGGATGCAAGCGCTTCATGCCCCAGCCCTGGCGGCGCGCTCACTGCGTGCCATGACGCAAGCTGCCACTGCGATGTGGAGCTGGACACTGAAACCCGACAGCGACGGCCACACTCCCGTCGGCGCGCCCACGGATGCCCATGGGGCAGGGTACAACCTGCTTACAGCAGACGCAGGAGTGCGCGAGGCTGGGTTTGTCGAATGCGCAGACCTATTCGCTGCCCTGGTGGCAAGTACTGAGCAGCGACGCAGGCTGCTGCGCGCACTGGCCATGGTGTGGAGCCTCCCTCCAGAGCAAGCCGTAGAAAAGTACGACACCCTGGCCAAGCCTGAGCTTTCAGAGGGCACAGCAGAGCTAGTCATTGGGCGCGCCCTCCTCCCCTACCGCCTCAGCAGTGACGACGGGAGCGGCGCTGGCGAACGGGCCGAGGAAAGCAGTGGGTACCCTGCTAATGCAGGTACACGTCAAAGCGATGCCAAACATCGCTTAGTCACTTTGACAGGGTTGGGCACTTTTGCGCGTACCGGGTTGTCCTTGCGCCTGATGGAGCGTGTGGCAGTGGGGCTGGCGTTGTCGGAGCCGCTGCTGCTGGTTGGCGAGACCGGCACCGGGAAGACCACGCTCGTTTCGCGGCTGGCAGGGCTGTGTGGAGTGCCGCTGGTGGCGTTTAACATGAGCCAGCAAACAGACAGCAGCGACCTGCTGGGCGGCTTCAAGCCAGTGGAACCGCGGGATGCGCTGCTGCCGCTGCTGGCCCCTTTCCAAGACCTCATCAGACGCACCTGGAGCAAGTAGGTGCGGCCAGGCCAGGCCAGCCGCAGGCCAGGTCAGGCAGGGCTGCACCACAATAGGTAGGCAGAAGTAAGGGCGCCCGGGACATGGCAGCTTGGTGGAACTGTGCTGTGCCTTTGTGCACTTTCTTTGTGGGGGGGGCTAGCAGGGGCTGGGTCGGCTACCCAACCTTGCTCGTCCCATTCGTTCCAAATTCTGAAGAGGACCACTGCTATGATATGCCATACTCACCTCCTGACTGGCCACCCCTCCCACCTGGGCTCGCCCTGCTGCCCTGGCCCTCCCCCCCACTTGTTGTCCCACCCTTCATCATGGCACACACAGCATGGGTCAGTTGTTAAAAGTTATCTGGAACTCAGCCCTGGTATTCCCTTGTTTGACCAGCCCTGCACCCTGCACTGTTCAGGGGTAACAACGAGGACTTCCTGGCCCGCTGCTGCAAGTATGCAGAGCGCCGCAAGTGGTCGCACCTGCTGCAGGCCTTCAAGACAGCCCTGGCCAAGGTGCAAGCAGCCTTGGGCTCCCTGACTGCGACTGCGCAACAGACCGGGGATGCTGCAGCTTCTCTGGCTCCCGCAGCCAGGCAGGGCCAGGTCCAAGCTGCTGATGAGCCTGGCACAGGCAAAGCAGCAGGTGGTGCTGAGCGCAGCAGCCCTGTCAGCAAGCGAGGCGTGTCCGCAGTGCAGCCACCGCCACCCGATAGCAAAAGGCGCCGCACGTCACCGCCCACTGCCTCATCTCCGCAAGCGCAACCCTCCATGGGCAACTCCGTCGCGGCTAATCTTGAACGCGCCGCTGGCAATGCTGCCAGCAGTGAGGTGCTGCGAGCTGCCTGGCGCGGATTTGCTGCAGAGTTGGCCACCGCGGAACGCGCAGCAGCGGTGGCAGAGGGCGGCTTTGCTTTCGCGTTCGTAGAGGGCAAGCTGGTGCAAGCCTTGCGGCATGGCTGGTGGTTGCTGCTGGACGAGTTGAATTTGGCGCCCCCGGAGGTGTTGGAGAGGGTCGCCGGCTTGCTGGAGGGTCCCTCCGGGAGCGTGACGCTAGTGGAGCGCGGTGATGTGGCCACGGTGCCGCGCCATCCTGGGTTCCGCCTCATCGCCGCCATGAACCCCGCTACGGATGCAGGCAAGCGCGAACTGCCGGCCGCACTTCGCAACCGGCTGACGGAAGTGTGGGTGCCAGAGCCTAGTCAGCGCGAAGACTTGCAGGTCCTGGTGCACAGCTACCTGGCGAACTTCGCGACATCATCGCTGGGCAGCAAGCAGGGTGCACCAGGCGGAGCAAGCGCGGCCGGCAGCAGCCCGGTAGACGCATGCGTGGATCTTTACATCGCCCTGAAGGCTGAGGCTGTGAGTGTGCAAGCATGTGCTCAACCCTGACTCAAATCTGTATCCCAGCTCAGTCCGACCTTCACTGACCAGCCTTGCGATCAATGGCCGCCACTCAGCTACCACCAACACAGTAACCAGCCTTGCCATCTTGCTGACACCATGACCAACGCGGTTGGCATCACTGCAGATGCGCTCTGCTGCTCACGTGTCTGTCTTGGTGCTCCTGTCACCTTTCGCACACACTGCTGCCCACCAGGGTGACCTACCTACCTCTCTTCTCACCCTCACCCTCACACTCCCTACCCCGTTGCCCTGCCCAACCTTGTCACACCTTGGGTGCTGCTGCAGGAGGCTCGGTTGACTGACGGTGCCGGGCAGAAGCCTGCGTACTCCATGCGCACGCTGTGCCGTGCACTGGACTACGCACGGTGTAGTGCTCCCAAGTACGGGCTGCAGCGCGCCCTATATGACGGCTTTGCCATGGCCTTCAGCACACAGGTGGGTGAGAGGGGGAGGCAGGCTGCCAGGGAGGCAGGATTGTGATTAGGGTTGGGGTTGGGGTGAAGGTCAGTATTAAGGTCAGGGTCAGGGTTAGGGTCAGGGTCAGGGTCAGGGTCAGGGTCAGGGTCAGGGTCAGGGTCAGGGTCAGGGTCAGGGTCAGGGGCAGGGGCAGGGGCAGGGGCAGGGGCAGGGGCAGGGGCAGGGGCAGGGGCAGGGGCAGGGGCAGGGGCAGGGGCAGGGGCAGGGGCAGGGGCAGGGGCAGGGGCAGGGGCAGGGGCAGGGGCAGGGTCAGGGTCAGGGTCAGGGTCAGGGTCAGGGTCAGGGTCGGGTCAGGGTCAGGGTCAGGGTCAGGGTCAGGGTCAGGGTCAGGGTCAGGGTCAGGGTCAGGGTCAGGGTCAGGGTCAGGGTCAGGGTCAGGGTCAGGGTCAGGGTCAGGGTCAGGGTCAGGGTCAGGGTGGACCCTGATCCTAAGCCTAATCTGAGGAGGCAGTAGCCCTGGGGTAGGTGCATCAGCTGAGCCCCCCTTTCCCCTTCCCCCACACACTGCGTGCGGGGCGCAGCCTTCCTCCCTTACCATGCCCCTGCCTCCTCCTCCATCCCTCCCTCCCCTTCTTCAGCCACATTGCATTGTCACTTGCCCCCTTACCTTCTTGGATATCCATACCCTAGCAAGGCTCATGAACAGTCGTGTGAAGGTCTCTCCTGCACTGCCCTCTCACCTGATCCCCCGCTTGCCAAGGCCTGGTGAAGCATGCTCCCCCCGCCCTTCATTCCCCGCCCACCTCCCCATGTGTCGCAGCTCACCCCTGACAGCCAGCCCCGGGTGGAGGCCCTGCTGTTGCTTCACCTGCTGCCCGGCGTCAAGAACGCCAAGGTGGGCCGCTATTGCCTCTTCCCCAGGGAGCTTCAGCAGCCAGCGGCAGTCCACCCCTGCAGTGTGGCCAGGGCCTAGAGGACCTCCTCAAGCCACCCTCCTCACCAACATCAATCAAGCCCACCTGACCCACCCCTGCCCACCACAGGACCTTTCATCCAAACTCACCAAGTCTAACCCCTGACCACTTTGTCCACCTGTCATCACACCTCATCTCACCCACACCTGTAGCTGCACCTGCACCTGCACCAGGCTGACTGGCACACTGGTGACACCCCCTCTCCTTCCTCTCCTTCCCCCCCTACTCCTCCTCCCCCTCCCCCTCCCCCTCCTCCTCCCTTTCCTCCTCCCCCTCCTCATCCTTCTCATCGTCATCATCCTCATCCTCATCCTCACCCTATGGTCCTTAGACTCACCAAAGCAGCCTCCTGCCTTCATGCAGGCTCTGATGAGGACACCTGCGGAGCCCCCCGGCGGTCAACACGTGCTGTTCGAGCACTACTGGCTGGAGCGCGGCCCGAGGCCCTTGCCTTCCGCGGGGCGCGAGGATGACGGCGCCAAACGCAAGTTCGTGCTCACGCCCAGCGTGTCGCGCCAGCTGCTGAACCTGGCCCGCGCGGTGCTGGTGCGCAAGCACCCGGTGTTGCTGCAGGTGCGCGGCTGCGGGTGCAGCACAGCCGCATCCAGTGGTGGCCACAGTGCCTGTAGGCATATCAGGAGGCAGGAGAAGCTCGACCCCCCTCCCCCCTCACCTGCACAAGCACACACCCGCTGCTGCAGCTGCTGCTGCTCTGTGCCCCACCCCCCCTGCCTCCAGCTGCTGCTGTGCTCCCCCCTCACCAGGCCCTGAGGGGCAGGGGACTACAGGGCAGCTATGTTGGCCAGCTAGGCTTGCAAGCCGCTGTGCTATCCCTGTCCTGCTTGCAGCCTGGCGGTATCACCACCTTGAATTTCCCTGCGCACCACCTCTCACTCTTTCCCTCCCTTCCACTTCACTCTCCCGGCACTGCCTCTCACTCTTGCTTTTCACCTCCCCCTAACAGGGCCCCACCAGCAGCGGCAAGACCAGCTTAGTGACGTACCTGGCTGCACAGACAGGCCATGGTCTGGTGCGCATCAACAACCACGAACACACGGACCTGCAGGTGAGAGGCAACACAGGCCGGGGCGGCACTGCCTGACACACCCCCATTGCCAACAAACAACCAGCTCGCTGGCAACCGGTCCCCCTTCCCTGTCCCATGACTCCTCATACCCCTCCCCTGATCTTCCCGCCCTCCATGTTCTTCCTGCCCCTCTCTTTCCCCCCCACCCGCCTGCTCCTGCTCCCCCCCCTCTCGCAAACCAATGCCGCACCATGCCCCCCTGCACACATGCACACCCCACCGCCCTCTTTCCCCGCCTCCCTGCCTGCCTGCCTGCGACCTGCTGGTCCACCCTGGCCTGCTGGGCTGCAGGAGTACCTGGGCAGCTACGTGGCGGATGGCAGCGGCCGGCTGCGCTTTCAGGAAGGGGCGCTGGTGCAGGCCATGCGGCAGGGCCACTGGGTGGTGCTGGACGAGCTGAACCTGGCGCCCTCAGAGGTCCTGGAGGCACTCAACAGGTCGGCAAGCCTGTGTGTATGCCGTGTGTATGCTCGAACAACAACAAGAGCACAAGCGAACAAACAAACGAGTGTTTGAACGGTTCAACAAATGAGCTGACAAACAAACAAAAGAATGACTGCGCCCTTGCTGGCAGGCATGCATGGAGGGAGAAGGGTTGCATTGGGTGTGGCCCCTTCCTGCCCTCCCCTCAGTCTTGTGATTGAGGAGCTCTAGGAGGGGCGTTGAGGGGGAGCGGGGCTGATAGGGTAGGTGAGCAGGATGGGTGGGAGGAGAGGTAGATTAGGATTAGGTTGTACCTAACCCACGGTGTACACCAAGGCATGGGGCAAAAGTCGGCATGGGCCACAGCTGCCATGCTTTCCTCAGCCCGCCAGCCCCCTTCGCTCCCTGCTGCCTGATTTCGCAGGCTGCTGGACGACAACCGCGAGCTGTTTGTGCCGGAGCTGAATGAGGTGGTGCGGCCTCACCCACGCTTCATGCTCTTCGCAACGCAGGCAAGGGCTGTCGTCTCTTCGACCCACGTCGGCCTCATCGGCCCCTTGTCCCGCGCCACCTGGCCACAACTGACATGTCGCCCTGTGCCACAACTCGCCTAATACGCACTTGACATGAGCCCCTCTTGCTCTGGCCCTGCTGCTCATTGCGGCCCAACCTGCCCGGACATTGGAGTGTGCTGCCCTCGCGCCGTAGAACCCACCGGGCGCGTACGCCGGCCGAAAGGCGCTGTCTCGGGCTTTCCGCTCGCGCTTCCTGGAGTTGCACGTTGAGGACATCCCAGATACGGAGCTGTCTCATATCCTTGAGAAAAGGTCAGGCGCGCAGCTTGCTGGTAAAGTGTCGCCCACCTTGATTTGGCGTGTTGGGGTCGCAGAAGTACAGCCTAGGCCACGCCCTACAGAACCAATCGCTATACCACGTCTTGCGCTATGCTGCCTTCCTCGCAGATGTCAGATTGCACCCTCCTACGCTTTAAAGCTGGTAGCGACAATGCGAGAACTGCAGCGCAGACGCCAGGCGAGCAACGTGTTCGCCGGCAAGCACGGCTTCATCACACCGCGCGACTTGTTCAAGTGGGCGGATAGGGGCGCCGTAGGTTATCAGGTGCGGCGACGGAGTAATTGGGTGTGAGACTATAAACCGCTGGACAGCTGTGGCCTAATGGCTCAGCTTGTGTTGGTTCATGTGTTGGCAAGCTAATCACCCGCCCGCCTGCCTCACTTCTTGTTAATGTTACTGTCCTGCCCCTGCCCCTGCCCCTGCCCCTGCCCCTGCCCCTGCCCCTGCCCCTGCCCCTGCCCCTGCCCCTGCCCCTGCCCCTGCCCCTGCCCCTGCCCCTGCCCCTGCCCCTGCCCCTGCCCCTGCCCCTGCCCCTGCCCCTGCCCCTGCCCCAGCCCCTGCCCCTGCCCCTGCCCCTGCCTCAGCCTCTACCCCTGCCCCCTCCAGGCACTTGCAGAGGACGGTGCTCTGCTGCTGGGCGAGCGGCTGCGGACTGCTGCAGAGCGGCAGGAGGTCAGCGCAGTTCTGGCAAAGATCATGAACGTGCAGGTAAGGCTCAGATGGTGTCGCCCTGATGCATAATGTACAGCTCAAGGTGACATGGCGCCCCTTTGGTGCATGCCCTCAGATCTATAGCTCAGACCTACTCGGACACATCGCTCGCGTGAAAAGCCCAGGACACAAAAACTCGGTTGCGCTCCCTTTGCTGTTGGGTCTGCTGGGTTGTCAGGCAACAGCTGACCCCAATGACCTATCTGCCTTCACCCACCCAGCGTGCTCCTCCCCTCCCCTCATGCCGTGCAGCTGAAGCTGGACTCCGTGTTTGAACGTGAGGGGTCAGCACCTTACCTGCGCCTGCAGCAGCTGCTGGCTGAGGGCCAGGCCCAGCTGGCAGGGGGCGCCGCTGGTGCAGCACCTGGTGCCAGACCCTGTGCGGGAGGGGATGATGACGAGGGAGAGGGTGGGGGCGAGCTGGGGGGCAGGGAGGCAGCACACGACGCGGCGCAGGAGGCCGCTGCCCTGCTGAGGGCGCTGAAGGGCGTGGTGTGGACCCCCGGCATGAGGCGCATGTACACCCTGGTCAACAGGTGGGGGGTCTGGGGGTTCCAGGTGTGAGGGACAGGTCCAGCTGCTCCGTCGACTGCCCACCACAGCTGCATGTTCCAGCCACCAGGGGATGAACTGGCCAGCATGCTTAATAGCTGCCAGGCTCAGCTGCTCCGTCGAGCCCACCCTCCCACAGCCCACCACAGCTGCCTTGTCCCCGCCACACCAGTGCTGTCACACCAGTGCGGGGTCTGGTGGGGCCCAGGGGAAAAGGAGAAGCCCAACAGCATCGCTGAGCAACGGACGTTACAGGTGGCAGCAGCGGATGGGCAGGCAGGCGAGCCCACCCACCCATCCACCAACCCGTAACCCACCATAGCTGCCTTGTGCCAGCCACCCGGGACACAGCCCAGCATGCAGCCCAGCAGGCTCCATAGCTGCCCAGGCTGACTCAGCTGTAGGGATTCCCCTGCCTTGCCCCCTGCCTTGCCCCCTTCCTCTACACCGCTCAGCCACCAGCCCTCCTCTTCAGCCCACCGCCTACTCTGTACCAGCCGCCTACTCTGCACCCCCTCCCCGCACCCCCCTCTATCCAGCCCTGCACTTGGCCCGCCTCCCTGAACTAGCCTGCAAGCATGACCGGTCAGGAACCCTCTACCACGCACAACCCTCCCCCTCTCTCCTTTCCCTTCCTGCCCCTCTGCCACGCACAACCCTTTTAAACCTTCCCCAACCTCTCGCCCCCTCCCCCCCTCCCTCTGCCACGCACAGCCTCCCCCCCTCCCCCCTCCTGCCCCTTTGCCTCTGGCCCCGCCCGCCCAGGTGTGTGGAGCACAGCGAGCCAGTGCTGCTGGTGGGGGAGACCGGCACCGGCAAGACCACTGTGTGCCAGCTGCTGGCCCTGATGCGCGGCCAGCGGCTCCACATCCTCAACTGCAACCAGCACACGGAGACCGCGGACTTCCTCGGCGGCTTCAGACCCACACGCAGCCGCGAGCGGGCCACGGCTCGGCTCATGGCTGCAGCCCAGCGCATGACGGGCTCACCGCTGCTGGCCAAGGCAGGGCTGGACGTGCCCCTGCTGCCGAGTGGGTGTTGGTTGGGTTAGTGGGTGGGGCCAGGTGTACCCTGCACCCGCCTGCTGCTGCTGCTGCCTTATGTGCTGTGAGCTGGGAGAGGGGTGTGGGGCAGGTGTGCGCAGGGCGGGCTGTTAGCCCTATACATACTCAGGCTGCACCTGGACCTGAACCCTGTTCCCCTGTGTCTAGCGAACCACCTTGTGTGCCTTGTGCATGCCTTGTGCACCTTGTGCGTTGGTGACATGTTTGTTAGCGACAACAAGATGTGTGTTGGTGGCAAAGCGTGTCAGAGCTGCTCGCACAGCACAGCACAGCACAGCACAGCACAGCACAGCACAGCACAGCACAGCACAGCACAGCACAGCGCAGCACAGCGCAGCGCAGCGCAGCGCAGCGCAGCGCAGCACAGCACAGCACAGCACAGCACAGCACAGCACAGCACAGCACAGCACAGCGCAGCGCAGCGCAGCGCAGCACAGCACAGCACAGCACAGCCTCCCTCCCTTCTCCCTCCTGCACTCTGTGTACCTTGGTGTGGTGGGATGTCGTCCAGCCCATCACACCTGCGGCTGACAGAGCCAGTGACATGTGCAGAATAACATCCTCCTGTGGTGTGTATGACATGTGACGTGTGTGACTTATACTTCTTGGTTGTGAGCCATGACTGCTTCTGTACCGCAAGCTCTAGGCTAAGCCATGTGGCCCACCCCACTGGCCTGGCCCTGTCTGCAGGTGAGCCCTCAGCGCCTGAGGTGCAGACCATGCTGGCTGAGCTGCGCCAGGTGGCCAAGGCTGCGCATGCATGGCTGCATGGCAACGGCAAAGCAGCAGCAGCAGCAGCAGCAGGAGCAGGCGGCAACGAGGCATGCACATCAGTGCAGCAGGTCCAGGTCCAGGTCCAGGGCCAGGGCCAGGGGCAGGGGCAGGGGCAGGGGCAGGGGCAGGGCAGGGGCAGGGGCAGGGGCAGGGGCAGGGGCAGGGGCAGGGGCAGGGGCAGGGGCAGGGGCAGGGGCAGGGGCAGGGGCAGGGGGAGGAGCAGGAGCTGCTGCAGCAGCAGTTGGTGGAGCTGCAGGCAAGCCTGGCTGAGGCGGAGGCAGCCGGGAGGGAGGTGTGTGCGCCCTTTGCCTGGGTGGACGGCCCTCTGGTCACGGCTATGCGGCGAGGGGACCTGCTGCTGGTGGACGAGATGAACTTGGCAGAGGACGCAGTGCTGGAGCGCTTGAACAGGCAAGTGGAAGCCGGCGCCTGACTAGGTAACCTGCTGAACAGCTGGGCGCTGTTGGTTGGTGGTTGGCATACAGTCAGGTTCAATCAAGATGTGCCCTTGATATCAGTGCTGCTGCTGTTCCAGCTGCTGCTGGTCCTGATGCTGCTGCCTGCAGTGTGCTAGAGTCAGGTCGCACGCTCACACTAGCAGAGCGGGGCGGCGAGGGCGCAGAGGTGGTGGTGGCAGCGCCCAGCTTCAGGCTATTAGCCACCATGAATCCGGGGGGAGACTATGGCAAAAAGTAAGTCCCGCCCCTCTCGCCCCGCCCCGCCCCGCCCCGCCCCGCCCCGCCCCGCCCCCGCCCCGCCCCGCCCCGCCCCGCCCCGCCCCGCCCCGCCCCGCCCCGCCCCGCCCCGCCCCGCCCCGCCCCGCCCCGCCCCCGCCCCGCCCCGCCCCGCCCCGCCCCGCCCCGCCCCGCCCCGCCCCGCCCCGCCCCGCCCCCGCCCCGCCCCGCCCCGCCCCGCCCCGCCCCGCCCCGCCCCGCCCCGCCCCGCCCCCGCCCCGCCCCGCCCCGCCCCGCCCCGCCCCGCCCCGCCCCGCCCCGCCCCGCCCCGCCCCGCCCCGCCCCGCCCCGCCCCGCCCCGCCCGCCCCGTGTGGTGGCAGACTGACTAGGCCAACGATGTCTGCGCAGGGAGCTGTCCCCTGCTCTTGCCAACCGCTTCACCACTGTGTGGGTGCCTCCCCTGGACGATGAAGCGGAGCTGCTGGACATCCTTAAGGCCTCACTGGCCAGTGGGTGGTGCGATGTTTGGGCGGGGTCGGCTAGACCACTAACGGTGACAGGGAGTGGTATTAGGGTGCTAAAGAGTGATGTGAACATGTTAGAATGAGTGTGAATGGTTAAGGATGTCCCAGGATCCCGAGTATCCTTGCCTGCTGCTCTACCTACCGCTTCTTCACTTGGCTTCCTGATTTCGTTTTCGTAGTATGCATGCCTTCCCGCCAATGGAACATCCATGGAGCTCAGCCTGCCTGCTCTGTGTCAATGTGCAGATGATGAGCTGCGAGCTGAGGTGGCGCCGCGGCTGATCACCTTTTGGCGCTTCTTCCGCGACCACATCTCACAGCCCTCTCGCACTCCGCTGTCAGTGCGCGACCTGCTGGCCTGGGCTACGTTCGTCAACACCACCGCCCCGCGACTAGGTAAGCACGATGGACGAGACTGTTCCATTGCTTGTCCTCACACTTCATTGAGTTAATTTAACTACTGGACGTGTGCTGTACTCTGTAGTACAGAGTCTGTACCCAAATCCGCTCCGCTCCCCGTCTTACCATTTTGCCACATCAGAACTTCTTCATACCGGCTTGCTTTGCCCTGGCGTGCCCCGTCGCGCTTTCTTGTACGCAGGCCCTCTGCCAGCTTTTGTCCACGGCGCACACCTTGTGCTGCTCGATGGCCTGGGGCTCGGCGTGGGTGTGGCTCCTGATAGCGCCGCTGCCCTGCGATCCCGTTGCGCCGCATTCCTAGAGCAGCAGCTGCCACCGGGCCCTCAGCAGGCACACGCGAGGCTGGCCGAAGGGCGGATGGAAGAGTCGGCGCAACTGGAGCGTCTAGAGGAACAAGCACGAGAAATGACATTGCAGCTGCAGGCAGGGGGCGCGGCCTCCGAGAGAAAACCCGAGGCAGGAGCAAGGGAAGCGAGCGCCGCGCTCGCCAACATGCAGCTGTCCGACGAGCCAGCTACGGCCACTGAAGACGAGCAGTCGCGGCCAGGAGTAACACAAGGCTCATGGGGCTTGTACCCCTTCTACGTTCCGTCACCAGGCCCTGAGCCAGTGCGCGATGGGCCGGGACTTATCCTGAAATCTTCGAGAAAAGAGCGAGCACGTGCTGCTCCCGGCGACCACTTTGAGCTGTCCGCTCCGACCGCCGCACGCAACGCGTTCCGAGTCCTGCGCGCACTGGCGCTTCGGAAGGCGGTCCTTCTGGAAGGGTCGCCAGGCGTGGGCAAGACGGCGCTGGTGGCAGCGCTGGCCAAGCGGGCTGGGATACCATTGGTGGGTGCCAGTGGCCATGGCTGTTGAAGTGGTGGCAAGGTCTATGGCTGAAGCACGAGCCCTGGGAGTGGCTAGGTGTGACACTCTGGAAATAGAGGGCAGCCTTCTCTAGCACACAGGACAACACATATTGTATTGACACTTACAGATATCATGGACGTAATTTTTGCTGGTGCACGGCAACCTGCACTGGTGACAAGTAAGTTGCGCAGGTTACCTCACATCTTGTGCTACAACACATATTTGTCGCAAATTATATATGTACTCTATGCAGAATGCCACAGTAGAGTGTTACGTCTTGAAAAAGTATGTACAAAGGTGATACAAGCACTGAAGAATGGGTCACCAGCGCAGATTACTGTGCATGACCGAAGGCTGCCTCCTCCCATCATGTTTGAGCGTGTAGGGTGGCGTGGCTGCCGTGTGTTTGATGTGAGGCTGTGGCTGTGGCTGTGCTGCTGCAGGTGCGCATCAACCTGAGTGAGCAGACCGACATGATGGACCTGCTGGGGGCTGACCTCCCTGCACCAGGAGGCCAGGCTGGCCAGTTCACTTGGTAGGGGCAGCTGGGTTAGGATGGCTGGGTCAGGGTGGCTGGGGTGTGGATGGGTTATTGCTCCCGCCCCCCTTGCCACCTGACCCCTCTGCTGCCCTGCCCTTCAGCCCCGCTTAGGTAAGGTGTGACTGCTGGCCACAGGTGTGATGGCGCACTGCTGGGCGCTCTGAAGGCCGGCCACTGGGTGCTGCTGGACGAGCTGAACCTCGCGGGCCAGAGCGTGCTGGAGGGGCTGAACGCCCTGCTGGACCATAGAGCTGAGGTGCCCGCCAGCAGAGGCACATGCACACGCAACGATCTCCTCCTCCCACCTCCTCCTCCCTTCACTGCTGAAGCTTGTAATGGCGGTGGTTGGCTTGGGCAGTGTCCACAATAGCTTGAATGCTCACGTGCTGTCATCACCTGCCCGCTTCCACCTCCGCTTTCATGTTCACTCCTACCCGCTGCCCTTCACTCCCTCCGTGCCTGCTCACCTGCTGCCTGCCTGCAGGTGTTTATCCCTGAGCTTGGCACCACCTTTCGCTGCCACCCCTCCTTCCGCCTATTCGCGGCCCAGAACCCACTGCAAGAGGGGGGCGGGCGCAAGGGCTTGCCGCGCTCGTTCCTCAACCGCTTCACACGCGTGCACATCCAACTGCTGGGAGCCGCAGACCTCACAGCCATTGCCACAGCACTGCACCCGACTCTGCCACCCGTGCTGTTGGCGCGAATGGTGCGGCTGCTGGGAGACCTGGAAACCGCTGCGAACGGGCCTGCAGCCCGCGACGCGTACACGGCGCAGGCAGACGGGCAGGCCGCGGAGCAGGCAGCGAGACCCGGCCGAGCAAGGGGCGAGCAGGGCCCGGTGTTCGGCGCCCAGGGGGGCCCGTGGGAATTCAACTTGCGCGACCTGCTGCGTTGGGCCGACCTCACTGAGCGCAGTGTGCTGGTTAGCGCTGACCAGGGCCAAGACGCTGCATTGGAGGATGCGGCAGAGCATTTTGCAATGATGCTGTTCTCCCATCGGCTGCGGACAGAGCATGATAGGCTGAGGTTCGCGCAGCTTTGGGACCGAGCCTGGGGCAGGCCTCTGGGCATGAGGGCACGGAGCAAGGTGCCGGTGTTTGTCACGGCGACGATGGCGAGAGTGGGGCGGGCTTGCCTTCACCGCTCAAACCTCGCGCCGCTGTCGCGAGGAGCCGAAACCGCAAGTGACTTGAACGAAAACCTGCACGACGACGTCCTCCTGCATGCGGCCACGGAGGTAGTGGCGTCAAACCCCGCCAGCCAGCAGGTCAGTTGGCCAGCGAAGCTGCGTCATATGTGCTGTCACCCAATGTCTGCCGGGAGGTCCTCTGAAGCCCCCTGCTGTGACCCTACCTCCACCCCCTCAGCAGCTTCACCTGTGTCTTAAGTCACGGCCCTCGCTTTCTCTTTTGATGCACTCTGCTGCCTTGGCTTCTTGTATGCTGCCAGTCAAGGTGGTGTACTCCTTACCTGGTGGTATGCGTCCCCCTGTTCAGCCTTGTGCTGCACACGGCCACCCTGGCTGCACAGCTGGCAGCGAGAACAGCAAGCTATGTAGCGCAAGGATGCTGGTTAGGTGTGCCGCGACACAGTTTGGTGATATCCTCGCATCAGCGTGCTGTTCTTGATCCTTGCCTGTTGAGGCAACAAGGTGTCACACTCCTTGACCCAGTCCCGCACCGCCTGCCCTGCCCCACCCCTCAGGCCCTGCACCTGCTGGACTGGCAGCTGCCCCTGCTGGAGAGCGCCTGCCAGGCTCTCAGCTTGGGCTGGATGGTCATCCTGGTCGGTGGGCCTGGGGCAGGTGGGACAACCCCTGCTCTTGCAACCTCCTTGCCTCACAGTGACTTCCCGGCTTGGCACCGTGTCACAGGGGCAGCAGGGTGAAGCGGGGGTGCCAAGAGGAGACAGGGGGTGGCGGGGGCTGCAGGGTGCTCAATGTCCCTGCCCAGCACAGCTTGATGAGTGACCTTCACACTTCATCCCTTTGCACCTACGTGGCAGCAAGCACCCCAGCTGAGACTTGTGTCACACTTGTGTCATCACACTGTTGCGCCCACCTTGTGTGCCTTCCGCCCCTCCGCCTGCGCCTTACCTGTGTCAGGCTGCACCTGTTGGCAATGTCTGTTGAGCTGCAGGCAAGACACGGCTGGCCCGCCTCGCCGCACGCCTGGCCGGGCGGCCGCTGACTGAGATCGCACTGACCAGCGGGACCGACACCAGCGACCTGCTGGGCAGCTTCGAGCAGGTGCGCGAGCCTCACCTGGTCAGCTCGAGCACACGATCAATCGCTGCAGCACTGGGGTCCATGCCGTACCTGGCAGCAGCCACCATGCCGTGAAGCAGACCACGCACTCCGCGAACCAGTCTGCATGCCTTGCCTTGCCACCCTGGTGGCTGCTGATGGCGAGAACTGAGCTGTGCTGGCCCTCCTGCGCAGGTCGACCCTGGGCGGCGCGTGCAGGAGGCTGCAGGGCGTGTGCAGCACCTGGCCCTGGCCCTGACACAGCAGCTGTTGGTGAATGGTCCAGTTACGAAGCCTGAGGGTCCACAGGCTTCCTTGGCTGGCGGCCAGGCAGCACACATTGACGCCACAGCCGAGACAGTGGCAGCAGCACTACAGGAGCCGCCAACACCACATGCGGGCGGCAGGGCTGCGCCTGGGACGAGCTTGGCATCGCGGCTGCTGGATGTGGAAAATATCCAGGTACGCCGTTGTCCCCCGCCCTCCTCACTGCCACCCTGCTCACTGCTGCCCTGTTCTGCCGCCCTGATCTGGTGCCCTGCTCCGCCTCTTAGATCTGCCGCCCTGATCTAATGACCTGATCTGCTCGCCCTGTCGCCCCTAGTACCTGCCAGTGGCCCTGGCTCCTTCCCCTGCCCCATACCACCCCCCACGCACCTGGCCCGTGCCCTACACTGCCCCCCCGCCTGCCCCTGCTGTGCAGGCTGCTTGGCACCAGTACTGCCAGACCTTGCAGGCCGAGCGGGCCTCAGGGCTGGAGTCCACCCCTAGCTCTCACACCCACCAGCTGCAGCTGCTGAGCCACACAGTGCTGCAGGTGGAGCGAGCGGCTGCTGACCACCCTGACTGCTGCCCGCCAGGCAGGCGAAGTGTTGGGGGGCGACACAGGCAGGGGCGGCAGGGGCAGGGGCGGCAGGGGCAGGGGCGGCAGGGGCAGGGGCGGCAGGGGCAGGGGCGGCAGGGGCAGGGGCAGGAGCAGGGCAGGGGCAGGGGCAGGGGCAGGGGCAGGGGCAGGGGCAGGGGCAGGGGCAGGGGCAGGGGCAGGGGCAGGGGCAGGGGCAGGGGCAGGGGCAGGGGCAGGGGCAGGGGCAGGGGCAGGGGCAGGGGCAGGGGCAGGGGCAGGGGCAGGGGCAGGGGAGGCAGGGGCGGGATGCTGGGGGGGCGGAGGCTGGGGGGGCAGGGGCAGGGGAGCGACGGAGGCTGAGGGGGCAGGGGCAGGGGAGGCAGGGGCGGGATGCAGGGATGCAGGGATGCAGGGATGCAGGCCTTAAGCGCAACTCTACAGCCCGTGACTGCTGGGTGGCATGCCTTCACTGCATACTGAACCGGCGGTGACATCCTGGTGTGTGAGGTCTGGTCTGTGGCTTGCCAAGCTGCCTGCCATCCCCTCCACTGCCATGGTGTTGTCGTAACCCATCAGGGTTGAGCAGTCGTGCCAATGACCGTGCAGTTACGAGTCAGTTTCCATGCTGGCCACAGGCTTTGCGTCGCGGCTGCGTGAGCGCCAGCAGGACCTGGCCGCCCTGCACTGCTTGCTGGCAGACGAGAGCTCGCGAGCTGTGGGAGGCCGCTTCGAGTGGGTGGACGGCTGCCTGACCCGCGCCATCGAGCAGGGCGGCTGGGTGCTGCTGGACAACGCCAACCTGTGCAATCCCACGGTGCTGGACCGCCTGAACCCATTGCTGGAGCCAGGAGGTGGGCAGGAGGTGGGCAGGGGGGCAGGAGGGCAGGAGGTGGGTAGGAGGTGGGCAGGGGGGCAGGAGTGATGCAGGGAGGGGGCGCAGTAGGCAGGCAGAAGTGCAGGCAGGCAGGCAAGCAGTGGGGCACAGGAGTCAGGGAGGCAGGCAAGCAGGATCAGTCTCTTTGACCATCAGGACGTCCCATCAGTCTCATTGTTCAGCAGTGCTTTCCCCCCTCCCCCCTTTGCCCGCTCCCCACCTCCACCACTTCTGCAGGCTCACTGTTTCTGGCAGAGGCGGGCAGTGTGGGCGGCGTGTCCCGCGTGGTGGCGCCCCACCCTGAGTTCCGGCTGCTGCTCGCACTGGACCCTCGGCACGGGGAGGTGTCGCGTGCCATGCGCAACAGGGGCACGGAGCTGTTCCTGCTGCCCCCCACCCCTCCACCAGCCGGCTGGCTGCAACACGACCCCTTGCTCCCGCGACGCCACGCGCACAACACCAGCACGCGAGACAGCGGCCAGACAGGGGGCGTGGGGCTGGGCAGTGCGGCCCAGGTCTCTGGCGCTGCTACCGCTGCTGCTGACTGGCCCAGCCCATGTGGCACCCAGCTGGCCCAGCTGCTCCAACCCTGTCAGGACCCACCACTGGCACACCCCCCCACCAGCCACCGTGGTCGGCCCCTCCCCTCCCCTTCCATGCTTCCTTGCTGGCGCAGTGGGGAGGGGTGTGGGTCTGCCGGTGGGCCGTGGGCCACCACCTCTCTCTTCACTGATGCGTGTGAGGTGCTGGCCGCGGAAGGCGCGGCTGCAGGTGGCCCCCTGCTGCTGCATGCCATGGCTCTGGCACACCTCCGGGGGGTCAGGCTGGCACTGGCGGCGATGCGCCGGCCCCCTGGGCTGACCCAAGTGGCGGGGTGGGCTCGGCTGGCCCGGCTGCTGCTGCTGCGCGGTTGGGGCCTGAAGAGGGCCTTGAAGGAGGCCTGGGAGCAAGTGGGTCAGGGGGGGCCCGGGGGGAGGGGACCCCAGTGGGGGGGGGCGATGCATAGGTGGCTGTGGGGTGGGTGTCGCTTTGCAGGAAGGTGGGCAGCAGCAGCAGCGTGGGAGGCATAGGGGTTGGCTGCGAGGGTGCGAGTGACGAGGGGTTGAGCGAGCTTTCGTCATGTTGCGCCAGCTGCATTGAGCATGCCACGTCCGTGCCCTTATTAATGCTTGCAAATGGCATCAGAACAGCCCCTGAGCAGGTCTGCGAGGAATACGCACACTAACCTTCCCCACTCCCACCCCCACTGCACCCCCCTCTCCGCTTTCAATGCCCATGAGCAGGCACATCCATTCCCCACCCCCCTGCCCCGCACTGCCCCCGTGCAGGCCTACCTAGGCACGCTGCTGCTGCCTCCTAGGGAGCAGGCTGCCGCCGCTGCTGCGTTCGAGGATGTGCTGGAGGCCACGCACCCTGACCCCACAGCCTGTGCTGCCTGCTGCCCCCCTCCCTGCCTGCCAGCCGCGCATCAGTCTCAAGTCCTCGAGCTGGACCAAGCGCCTGGCAGCCTGGGCGGCCCAGCTGAGCTGGGGTCCACCCCTGGCTGGCTGCAGGCCTGCCTGCCCCCCACCCTCCTCTGCGTCGACCTCACCAACCGCTGCCACACCACAAACGCAGCAGGGCTCCAGCTCAGCCTGGACTCTCTCACAGCGGCTGCGCCTTCACCTGCCAGCGGCACTGCCGGCGTTGCTGCTTTGAGTCATGAGGGTGGTGAAGGCATGGAGGGTGGTGGAGGTGGTGGCAACAGGCCCGGGTGGCAGCTGTGCCGCCTGCAGCCTGCAGCGCTGCCGTGTCTGCAGCCGGGGCTGTGGCCGCTACAGTCGGGCCCTGCCGCAGCCTCAGGCTTGGATGGCGCGGCGGGACCGGGCAGGGACCTAATGGTGCTGGCATACGCAGCTGCAGCGAGCGTCAGCGCTGGCACCTGGCAGCAGGCCACCCCCCTGGTCTACCAGGGGCACCCACCCTTGCCGCCTCAGTCAGCAGTCTCTGGGCCAGAGGGGGTGGCCTGCATGGACGCACTCCATGCAGGAGCAGGCAGTGGTGAGGGCGAGAGGGTGGGGGGTGGGGTGAGGGAGCGCACAACATGGCCTGCCTCTCCTCTGCTGACGTGGTTGCCGGTGCCTTGGCTCGCAAAGTACTTGCATCCTGTGGCCGCGGATGCCAAGCTTCTCGAGGCCCGGGGTCACGAGAAAACGAGGCTCGAGGTGTCGGTCCACGACACTGTGCCGGACCTGACAGTTGCAGACATGTTCCACCGCACGCTATGGCAGGCGGTGCCCCTGCTGCTGCTGCGAGGCCTAGAAGGCGAAGGGGCAGTCCAGGTGCTGCTGCTGGGGCACATAGCAGAGCAACTGCAGGTGGGTTTGTCAGGTTGGGCTCTTGAGGCCAGCAGCACCAGGCAAGTCGCTAACCTCATAGCGTCACACACCATGCCTCACTGCTGCCTACTGCTAGGAGCAACCTGCAGAGTGCACGCCAGCCTCCTGCTTACTACCTTTTACCACCACCCTCCAGCACCAAGGGGAACACCAGCCACCTGCTCGCCACTTCATTTAGCATGCTGCCACACCATGCCATCTGTATACTCCTGCTGCTGCAGGACCTAGCTACTGACCTAAGCCAACCCCCTGCCGTCACTGCTACAGCCCAGCTGCTCAGCCTGGCATGCAGCTTGGCTAAACAGTTGGACAGCCACCCCCTCACCGCCCAGCTGCGCCACGCTACTGCCTCCCTCACCTTGCCTGGTCATGTGGCCACCTTGTACGAAACACTCCCTGGCAGACCCCACGACTCCCGAGCTCAGCCTCGGCCCCTCGACCCTCGATACTCCTCGACCGCGGTCGCCACATTAGCACTGCAGACATCCGCTACCTATGTTGCGGACACCCTACACGGAGCGCACAACGGAGCCCTGAGCAGAGCCTCGTCCTCTGACACCGAAGCGGCAGAGGCCGCTGGCTTGCTATCACAGTGGCTGGCGCTCGCTGCCTGCTTTGGGGCTGCTGCTCGCCAAGGCGTCGCTGAAGCGAGTACATCAAGCTGGCTGGCCGTGCCTGCCCCAGGTCAAGACAGCACAGGCAAGGCCACGGGACCTAGCTTGTTCCAGGTCGCGCACTGGCGCTGGAGTCGGCCTGCAGAGCGCGCCCACAGCGATCCGCCTCACCCTCTGACTGACATCCTCGTGCCCTTCCTCGCCACTCTACGCGAGGCGGAAGACGAGCTGCTGACCTGGCCGCTGGCCTCACTGACGCTGGACCAGGACGCAATGCAGACCACCGACAAACAGTGGACGGCAGCGCTTGCTGCCCGGTTGGGCGTTGCAGCGCAGTGGCGGGACGTGATGTGGTCGCTTGTGCATAGTCCCGTCGTCGCTGGTCCGCTAGCCGCAATGCCCTGGTCCCTGATGGACCCGGAGGAGCTGGCTTGGGTGTGGCGCCACCTTGCCAAGGCCCTCGCACGCCTGCTGTCTGCCGCGCCGGCTCTTGCGTCGGGCCCTCTGGGTGCGCGCCTGGCTTACTGGGCTGAGCAAGGTTCCAGCGCGCTGGGGCTGCAAACTGCGCCCTGCAAGCCGCTGCTCTGGCGGCGAGGCGGGCGACCGCTGCTGCCACGAAGTGCCGCGCTTCTGCAAGCGCGGCTCACAGCAGCACGTTTGGCAGCGTGTCTGTCTGCGCGCACAAGCTCTGGGGCACCCTTGGCAATCGGAAGTTTAAGGGGCACGGAGGCAGAGCTACTGAGCCCCGCGGGGTACCCTTCATCGTTTGGAACCGTGGGCGTCTCCGGCGTCGCAGCTTGCATTGACACGGCCCTCGCGAGAGAGGCAGGCAGCGATGAAGGGATGGAGGGCCACACACGCATGCGTCAGCGCGTCAGCCTGGGGGTGCTAGGAGTGATGACATGTGACGCCCCCCTCCGCGAAGCTGCCAGCCAAGGCTTGGCTCTGCTGGCTTTCCAACCCTTTGCAGCGACACTGGGCCAGCAACAAGCCACAGCTTCCTCAAGTGCAGCTCCACTGGCCATGGCCAGAGAGGTGCTGACAGAAGCAAGGCTGAGGTCGGCTGGTGGCCGGGAAGCAGCAGATGTGCAAGCAGTGGTAAGGTCTGGGCCGGGCGCGGGCCTGTCTCAAGGCACCCAGACCCCGGCTGCCGCTGCCGCTGTTGACGCTGAGGGCCAGGCGCATGAGGTCGTGCAGCTCCTGCGTCAGCAGCTGAGCCTCCGCGTGGCAGCAGCTGCCAACCAGACAGCTGCATTGGAGCGCTTTGCTCATGCAGATGCCATGCTGGGCCTCATGGCACTGCTCTCAGGCGACGCTGGGCCTGCCCCTGCCCCTAACCAGAACAGTGGCAAGAGCAGCTTAGGAGCAGCGAAAAAGCCAGGGCGCGGAGCTGGGGTGGGTGAAGCCAGACAAGGGATGTCGGCACCCACTGCAGGTGTGTTGGGCGCGGAGCAACGGCTGGCGCAAAGTGTTCTTCTCCTGCCTGCACGGCTCATGGTGGCGCCTGTCTGCCGGGAGTTGCAGGGCGGGCTGCTGCGGCTGCTTGACATTGGAGGCTTGCGGGCGCAGTTGCCCACCCTGGCCTTGGCCACACGCGCCTTGCTGCGGTGTCAGATCCATGCCCACCACCTGGCCCTCGACCAGCAGCAGCAGCAGCAGCAGCAGCAACAGGAGCAACGGGCAATGGATGGGCTCACTGCTCCACCTCATGGCAACCAAATGCATGAGCAGAAACGGGAGCAGCAGGGATCAGCATGTAGCAGCACGCCCTTTCCACCAGGCTTCGCTGACATGGCACATCAACTGCTGGCAGCTTTGCGTGCAGAAGCAAGCTCTGGGCTGCGAGGCTCAACCCGCTCCCCCGCAGACTTCGCACCTCACACTCAGCTGAGCTGGCTTTTGGAGCAGGCAGCAGCTCAAGCCCGTGCTGCTGAGGACGCTGCTGCTGCTGCTGCTGCTGCTGCTGCCGCTGCTGCTAGCAAGACCGCTCTCATTGGCACTGCTGCTGCAACTGGACGCAACCCCAGCAGCCAGCTTGACATTGGGCGGGGAGTGAAGGTGGCGGGTACCGCGCAGCTGGTCGTTCCTTGGTCCTCGAGCCAGTGGTCGATGGTGCACGACACCCTGTGGCCCGCGCTGGCACACGAGCTGTGGCTCACCTGGCACCAGGCAGTGTGGAGCAGCACGGCCTCCACAGGCTGCCTACTGCATGGCAGCCCAGCCACAGCTCGGCATACCCCCCGTGACAGCTGTGCCAACGCCAGCAGCAACCAGGTCACCGCGGACCCCTGCCTGGGCTTTGCAGCCGCAGCCTCTGCCTCGGCAAGAGAGGGTGCATTGGTGGGTGGTGGGGCAGCAGCTTGGGACCAGGCACCTGCTCGGCTGCTGTGGGGTGCTGCCAGCCCTCTGGCTGCTGCGGCTTTGATCTCAGATCATGCCAGTGAGATTCAAATTCGCGAAGTGCGTCTCATGCAGCTGAGGCTGGCTGCACGGCACCTTCTGCAGAGACACACTGCCGAGTCTCCCTCCTTGATGTGGCAGGATGACAGTCACAGCCAAACCCAGGGCCAGGGCCAGGGCCAGGGCCAGGGCCAGGGCCAGACCAAGTGGCTGGCTGTAGGAGCGGAGGTCCGAGAGCTGCATGGCCAGGCCTGCGCTGTGGTAGCCCTCCTCGGCCAGGTGGTGCTGGCTCACCTGCCCAGCCTGCCACTCAGCAGCTGTCAGTCGCGGCTAGTGACACTGGTGCAGGAGCTGCAGGACTGGGTGGAAGGCGGGCAAGACTGGAGGTGCTCTGCAGCTGGCGGCGACAGCAATGGGTCACAGCTGCTGACCAGCCTGGCTGACCTGCTGCAATCCAGCCAGCACTCCCAGCTGAGTGCTGTGGGCCAGTCTTTGCTGCTCCCATCTTGCTCTGCACTCATTCAATTGTGCTGCGGATTGAGGGCTGGCACTGTCACCAACAGTCATGCCCTGGGCCTGCTAGGCCGCAGCTGGGTACTGCTGGGCGCAGCTCGTTTACATCTCGTGCAGCCACCTGCGGGCATTGACCCCGCAGGCAAGTTCAGACTTCAGGCTCGCCACCTGCACTCCCATCTGCAGCAGCAGCTGGCTCCAGAGCTCTCCGTAAGACTCGCGCTGCAAGCTCTGCCCGGCGGTCCTGATGAGGCAACGCACCTCGCGGCACTAGCAGCGCACGCCTCGTCGCTGACTGCCCGCTTGGCGCTGGCTGAGAGTCGCTGCGTCCCACGACCAGCTCGTTCGCAATACCTCGCGCTGTGCGCCGACACCTCGGCCTTCGTCACCAACCTCGCGAGCATATCGCGCATCAACGACCTGGTCGAGGGCCTCACCCCGCAAGAGCCCTGTCTGCCTGCGCCCGGCGCCACTGGCGCTGATGACAGTGTGGTGGCAGGGAACAACAGTCAAAGCGCGCCTGGCAGGCAGCAAGGCGGCAGGAGGCGGAAAGGCAGCACAGTGTTGAAGCATCAAGCTCAGTCTTACAGCAGCCCACACCCTGATGCTGGAGGGGGGCCAGGCCTGGACAGGGGCGGGCAGCGTTTGGATGCCGCGGTGCAGGCTGCTGCGGCCTGGCAAGCCAATGCAGGCGCCTGGGCAGCCCGGCTCGGCACCACATACGAGTGCTACCCCGACCTGGTCCAACCCCTACAGCTGGCCGTAGCAGAGATGCGACACGGCCTAGCTTTGGCTGCAGCTGCAGCTGCAGCTGCTGCTGCTGCTGCTGCTGCAGTTGTGGCTGACCCAGTAGCCCAGCCTAGTAGGCCAGCAGCACAGCCAGGGTCCAGCGTAGAGCCTGCGTTTGCTCTGCTCAAGGCAGTAGGGGGTTCAGCTCCAGCTCCATGTCAGCTGTCGGCTTCCCAGCTAGTGTCGAGCCTGATGAGCTTCCCTCCTTACACGGGGCTGTCCAGCTCACCTGGCTTCCCACTGACATGTGGCCCGGCAACCCTGGCTGCACTCAACCCTTTGCACCCTCCCACCACTACCCCTGCTGCCCCTTCCCCTTCCCTCGGCCCTGCCCCTACCCCTGCCCCTGCTGCTGATCCTGATCCTGCCCTGGCATCAACCAGTGTTGTCGCAGCCACCAGCGGCAGTGTGCCAGAGGTGGCTACTCCCACCATGGCCGCCACAGCAGTTGCTGTCACGAGCACGGATGCCCCGGTAGCACTAGGGGCGTTTGCCAGCGAGCCTGCACTGATGCTGGTCACAGCCGCCGCTGCCGCCGCCGCTGGGGCCACAGTAGCAGCCAGCAACCCGGCAGGCCAGGAAGCTGGCCAAGTGAGCCGCGCCTTGGAGGTTGCGCAGTTCAGTGCCCGGCTGCAGGCCAGCAGGGTAGCACTGCACGCCTTGGCCCGACAGCTGTTAGCAGCAGGGCCAGGGTCCCTGGCAACCGTCATGGCAACGAGGGATGGGGGAGGTGGGCCGCATGCTGAAATGCTGGCCACAGGTCAGGGGCAGCTGCCAGGGCCTCAGCAGCACCAGCAGCAGCAGCAGCAGCAGCAGCAAGGAAGTGCAGCTATGGTTGCAGATGCTGTGAAGCAGCGGGTGGTGCAGGCAGAACTTCCCAGCCTGCAGGCCTTTGAGGGGCTGCTTGGCTCCTTTGTGGCGCAATGGTCAGCACTGAAGGCTTTCGAGCAGCGGGTTGCCGCAGAGGAGGCCGAGCAATTCAAGACCAAGACGCGCTCGGCCACCATCCTCAACGAGGAGGTAGGCGGCCAGGAGGGTGACGTGGCACTGATGGTGACTGACATGGGAGCAGGACGCAAAATACCAGCCACAACAGTAATGCTGGAGCAGCCCGGTTGACACTAGCTGCCTGCTTGCAGTGCTGCAATTGTTTTGTAACAGCTGTCCTTTATAGTTTCATGTACGTGCCACTTGCACTGCGTGTACGCACTTCCAGCATAGTCATCCCTCCTGAAGCAACACATTGAAACCGACCATGGCGACTGCCGAGGACAGCCCTAGGTGACATAGTGGTGGTCTGCGGCTGGTGCCGTGCAGGATGCCGCGGAGGAGGAGTACCGGCGGCTGTACCCCGACTACGCTGCGCCCTTCGCGACCATCCCCGGCCTGCAGGAAGACGCGGGCGACCTGATGGCCCCCGACCCACCGGCTCGGGCTCAAGAGCTCGCAGCCAAGACTGTCGCGGTCAGTGACGCGCAAGCCAGCAGCGCCGCCGCTCGCCAGCTGCTGGACGGCGAGCTGCTGCGTGAGGTGGTGCAGCTGCATGGCGCAGTGTATGCGGCGCTCGGGGCATCCGCCATGCAGCCTGCCAACCAGGCTCCAAAGTCCGCCAGCACCAAGCAGCCCAGTACGGCTGGAGGTGGTGGTGCTGGGTCGCCAGGGCCACTCCCATCCCCTGCCCCTCACCTTGACCCACTCAGTGTGGAGCGCAGCTTTGTGCGCAGCTATGCACTGGGGTGTGAGCTTCTCAAGGTGCTGGGCCCTGGGCCGGGCCCGGTTGGGCAGCTGGCGGGGCCAGGGGGGCGAGCACGTCCTGGGCTGGAGGCTGAGATGGGGAGTCTAGGCCTGCAGGGCCTGGGCTGTGGGGTGGACGCTTGGACACACACTGGACACCTGTACAGGTGTGTGGCCCATCACGCAGCTCCATATCACACACCACATCCACCCTCCCTCAGCACCATCACATGACCCTCCCGCATCCTCCCACCCACCCTCACCCACCCTCCCTCCCTCACCCCAGCCTTTCCACCTGTTCCACCTCCCTCAACCTGTTACTCCTTGACCTTTCTTTGCTCCTCCATGCCCAGCCAGCCTTGTTGTGTGCGCCAACGCTCCTCCTGGAACCTGACCGCTGCCCTGTGCCACCTATAGCTTGTCTCGACTCTCCATGCCCAGCCACCCTGGGTATGTGGCCACGCTGCACCTTACATAGCCTGAGCTTTGTGCAACCCTAGTCTCCCGTTTGCTGTTCGGCTGACACAGCTGCTGGCACAGCTGACACAGCTGACACACTAAAACATGTCTTTCCCTGACCCTGGCGCGCAACCAGGATCTGTCTGGAGCATAGCAAGCTGTCCAAAGCAGCAGCAGCCACCGCTGCACAAGCTGCTGCAGAAGCCTTCACACGCCCCTCCGCTGCTGGACAGAAGCCACCGACCAAAGCTAGCCGGGCAGCAGTCGCCGCAGCCCTGGGCAGCGTGTTTGAGGACGAGGATTCCGCGTCCCTTGGCGTGGATTTGCAGGCGAGTAGGAGCATCACAATGAGAAGCTACATACCCTGGTCTTTGCCAGGGCACCGTGCAACCAACCTTAAGGCTCAAGTCTCTGGCAGAGCATACTTCTTACATAACCTATTTCTAAGGAAGCACGCTGAGGTTGCTCATAGTTTGCAATCCCTGTTATGTCATCACATCAGCAGCAAGAGCAACAGAACGTCCCGGACTTCATCAGCACAACAGCAGCGACAGCATCCCCACCGTGGCCACTGCATTGACACATACACTTGACAGCATGGTTCATAGCGTCCCAAGCCCCGGGTGTGTTGTGCTGCTGCCCAGGGCCCCGTGGTGGAGGAGGTGGTGCTCCTGCAGGGGCCGGTCACAGCGCTGGCCCGCCGCCTCCAGGCTCTGCTGGACGAGTGGCCGGACCACCCTGTGCTCACACAGCTGGCAGCCATCTGCGCCCGCCTCACCAGCTTGCCCCTCACCGCCCCGCTGAAGACAGCACTGACTGGGCTGGAGCTGCTGCTGGCGCGAGCACAGGTGATCAAGAAGGGAACCTGCCCCTGCTCTGGTTGCTGAACAGGTCTGCTTGCATCTAATAGCAGTTGAACGTGTGTGAGGCACCCTATACCGTCCATGTAGACCTACTTGTTCACCTTCTATCATCCTTGGTCTCCTACTCATTGCAGGAAACCCATCACAAGGGACCCAGGTTGCTCCGTGCTCACTTTCTCCAGTTTCTCTCCACTGCTCTGCTCCAGGTGTGGGAGGAGACGGCTGCCTCCTTCGTGAGCATCAAGACGGAGCTGACGGCCGTCGCCGGCCTCGCCACCCGCTGGCGCCGCCTGGAACTAGCGAGCTGGCGCGGCACTCTGCGCAGGGTAGCCTCTGCACATGCCGCAGGCGCCCACCGAGCGTGGTTCCACCTTCACCTCCTGCTCATGCAGCAGAACCCGGAAGCGGCAGCTTCAGGCTTAGGCGCCGGAGCTGCCGGAGGCGCAAGCAGCAGCAAGCCCTGCGGCAGCCTCTTGTCCAGCGCGGGGACAGGCGCAGGTGCAGCAGCGGGGTCAGACGCATCTGCGACCTGGTTCCGACTCACGGCATCTACACTGGAGGCGTTCCTGCAAACCTCAACGTTGGGCGAGTTTGCGTCGCGGCTGCAGCTGCTGCTGAGTTTCGAGGAGCACTTGAAAGTGCGGCTGCGCTTGTCCTGGGCTGGCCGGAGCGGTACGCTGGGTGTAGTACGAGGAACCGTGCAGGCGGCAGTGCTGGAAACGACGGAGGCTGAGCAGGCGGAGGCAAAGCGTCTCGCGGCCCTGGTGGCGCTGTTGGCCAACCTGCACGCCTACTACGCGCAGTTCGTTCCCGCGGTACGATCCGCCATCGCTGCGGGCATGGCCCCTCACGAGAAGGACCTCGCAGACTTTGTGGCGCTCGCGAAGTGGGAGGATCGCGGCTTTTACAGCCTGAAGGTGTCCACGGAGAAGGCGCAACGCCATCTTCACAAGTGAGTGGAGTTCAATACCTTAAGAATGTGACAGCGGTTGAAGATGCTCAACTGACATGACCATGACTGTGTGTGGGATGGGGGGCCTTGGGTAGGTGTTGGCAGGGGGCTGGTGAGCTACCTTGCTGCCAC
Source organism: Haematococcus lacustris (assembly GCA_030144725.1). NCBI lineage: Eukaryota > Viridiplantae > Chlorophyta > Chlorophyceae > Chlamydomonadales > Haematococcaceae > Haematococcus > Haematococcus lacustris. Next base: position 13,438,871 of record JASKMD010000029.1, read on the forward strand.
CTTGCTCAATGCTCTGTACTGGCTGTTGTGTCCCAAACAGCCTGTAGTGGGAGTGCACGTTATGTGTTAGGCCAACAGGGCGAGGGCGAGGGCAGGGGCAGGGGCAGGGGCAGGGGCAGGGGCAGGGGCAGGGGCAGGGGCAGGGGCAGGGGCAGGGGCAGGGGCAGGGGCAGGGGCAGGTATTAATGTTGACAAGTGCACCATGTGGGACAATGCTGCAGTGTCTGGGTAGATGGGTCAGTTGGCTCATAATGTTGCATAGTTTGTCACCTTACATACTCTGTGACAGTAGTTGCCCAACAGACTGACTCTGTTGACCACCATGATGCAACTCTGCGCTGTGGTGAGCAGGTTGAGACGGCGAGGGGAGGAGGTGCTGCAGCAGGCAGCTTCCACGGTGCTGGCCCAGGCGGTGCAAGGCATGGGGGTAGGGGAGTGGGCAGCGCACGTGTCGGGGCCCCCTCCCACCTCCTCAGGAGTGGCCCCCACCTCTGTTGCTGCTGCTGCTGCCGCATCACCGGCGGTCCCTACCGCCACCAGCACTGGCACAGCTCGAGGAGCTTCAAGACCTCGTGCCAGAATGGGTCGCAAGTCGCATACCCCCACTCCCTCGCTGCTGCTGATGAGTCAGGCCATTGGGTTGGACGCTAGTGAGTTGGATTGCCCCGAGGGTGAGGAGGAGGTTGGTGGAAATGTCGCAGGGGCCGTGCAGGGCATACCGCCTGGACCGGCAGCCATGGCTAACAGCAGGGCAAGGCAGGGCTGGCAGCTGCTGGTCAACAGCTGGTCTGGGTGGACCACTGCCCTGACGCCTCCTGCTGAAGCACACCACCTGGGGGAGCAGTCAGATGTGGTGACAGCAGCGCTGGCCCACTTTGCGTCGGGCCGTCAAGCTCGGCTGCCTCGGCTGGTGGTCCGCTTTGGGGCAGTGCTAGGCGCAACACTCGAGGCAGACCCCACGGCCTGCTCACCCCGCCTGCCACCTCCCACCGCATCTACAAGCGCTGCCCCTGAGGCCGACTTCCCAGCTGTCTCCCCTTCGCCCACAACTGCACAGAGCTGCACATCACCCTCAGCTGAACCTGGCTCAGCTGCCGCCCAGCTTCCCCCTCTGCCAGGTCATCACCAGCTCGATGCCCTGGCCTCATTAGCCGCTGCCCGGTCCGCAGACCTCGCTGCCGACCGGGACAAAGGGTGCCGGCTGCGTAAGAAGAAGGGGCTTGCCGACCTGTTGGCCGCGCTGAGCGCACTAGGGGTCTCGCGGCGCCAAGCAGACGTGCCCCACGGGGACCGCGACGTGGTAGCCTGGTTCAAGCATCCTGCACCACAGCTGCGCTCCCTGCTGATCTCCTCCGCCCCCTCTCCAGCGAATCCTGGAACCTTAACCAACTCTCCAGCTGGGGTTGAGGGGAGCACCATACCGACTGCAGCGCCTCTGGACGAGCGTGGTGCCTTGACGCGAGGGACAGGAGCTGCGGAGCCTGGGGTGGAGGCGGAGCTGGCCGGGCGACGTGCGGACTGGGCAAAGGCCAGCGTGTATTATTTCCGCGGCGTGGCGCGATTGCAAAAGCTGTGGTCTGCGGCGGAGTCGAACCCGCATCGCGACTTGAGCCTGAGCGAAGCACAAGCAGTAAGGCGACTCAGCGAGCACCTCATGTTCCTGGCGCGCAAGCAGCGGGCGGGTCTGGCCCAACTGGACGAGACGCACGGGGCGCTGCAGCGTGTCACTGATTGGTTGGCAAACCTGAGGCCCCCAGCCCTGCAGCTGGACCCCCAGCACACGTCTCACCAGGGCGTGCTGGACGCAGGCTCTGCTGCTGCAAGCAAGCACACCCAGCAGCACAGCCCCAACGTGGTCCTTGTGCCTCAAGCACGCACCCTGGCAGCAGCTCGAGTGCTCAAAGGGGAGGTGGACGAGGTGGAGATGCTGGTCGCGGACTCTGCGGCGCTGCTGCAGGCCTGCTCAGCTGCTCGTGCATGCAGTTCCTCTGCCCAGGAAGCTGCCCTGGAGGCTGCAGGGGCCAAGTGCCGCCTCTGGCTGCCTCTTCTCAGCTCGGCCAAAGCTGAGGCAGACCAGGCGATGCAAGGGTCACAGCTGGTGGCAGTGGACGCAAGCATTGCTGTGGCGTGGGCTTCGCCTGGACTGCTGCTCAGGCTGCACCGCACCGTGGAGCTTCTCCATGACATCGCGGCACAAGCTACTGATTTTGTGCACAGCAGCAGTGATGCCGCGGATGGCTTCGCAGTCCCTGGGATGGCGGCTCTGGCCCAGCGCATCACGCGTGCGTCACAAGTTGCTGCAACAGCTGTTGCTGGCCTGCCCGACTGCTCCCCGCTCCCCTTGCCTGCCCCCTCCCTTCAGCCCTCCTTCAGGCCCGCCTCAGCCGCTGCCCAAGCACCCCAGAAGCCAGCCCTGCACAGATCCCTAGCCAGCAGCAGTGCGCAGTGGTCCAGCAGCGAGGAGGCGGCCTGCGAGCTGCAGCTGACCCAGGAGGCAGCAGCCCTGAGTCGCGAGCTGGAGGACGCAGTGTCCAGCCTACTCCTCTGGTCACAGGCTGTGGCGGGCACCAGCCAGGGTTCGCGAGGTGCAGCCCAGCCACCTACACAGGCGCCCCTGCCTGGTGATGCCGCCCACGAGCTCAGCTTGCAGGGCGGACAGCAGCAGGGGGCTGGGACTGCAGGAGGGCAGGCTGGGCCTTCCGGGCCAGTGGCAGCTGGTGTGACGCAGTGGATGTCAAACCTGACAGCTTCTACCCAGCTGCCTCGTGTGAACGCCGCCCTCGAGCGTGTGCTGGGGCTCATGGCTCGTGTGGGCCGCATGACAGACATGGCCTGCCCCACCGCGCCAGCCACTGCCAGCCCTCCGTCCCACGTGCCTGGCCCCTCCCGGCTTGCCCCTTCCGCCGCGCTGCTGCTAGACACCGCACAGCGCAGGCTGGCTGGCCTGGCCCCTCTGCTGGCCCTGGTGGCCTTCGTGCTGCAGCAGCGGGCTGGGCAGTGGCTGCAGCTCCACCGGGCGACCACCAAGCTGGCGTACATCACCATCACCATCTTTGGCAACCTGCTGCTAGACGGGTATTGCGCGCCACAAGGGGAGGAAGGGGCTGGCGCGGAAGGTAGGCTGCACGGCGACCTGTCCGCCCGCCTACTGCCGCATGCTGCATGCTGCTGCCTGTGCCATGTACCATGCAAACCTTGTGTCACAGCTGCCCTCAGGGACTTGTAGACATGTAGACAGGAGAGCTCGTGCCTCAGCTTCTTGGTATGCTGTGCCCACTGGGAACCTAGCCAGACGCAGAAGTGTGCTCTGGGGTGACGGGGCGAACTCGTGGGAGCGAATCTGGCTTTGTCACACAAGCAAATGCCCTGCGTAGATTACTTTCTTCTTTCTGTACCCACTGCTCCCCTTATGCACCTGTAGTCGCCACCTCGCTGCCGCTGCTGCCCACATCCATGATGCACAGCCCTCCCCTGGCCCATCACTCGGCTGCCACTGCCCTAAACACCCCACACCTCACCCCTGCTGCCAGCCCACCATTCCCTCCCACTCCCTTACCTTGGCGAACTCAGGGCCAGCGTTCCTCACTATGCAATGCCTGCCCTGCCTGCCCCGCATCGCTGCCTCAGGCGGCGATGGCCCAGGGGAGTTCAAGGAGGTTGCGGGTACAGGCATGGGCGAGGGCGACACCCGCGGTGCCAAGGACGTCAGCGACAAGATCACTGACGAAGACCAGCTGCTGGGGGCGCAGCAGCGTGACGCGCCTAAGGAGCCTGACAAGCCCCAGCCGCAGGGCGATGAGGAGGAGGAGCAAGACAAGGTGGGCGACAGCTGCGCTGTGAGGATAAGCATGCTGAGCTGCACAGCTGGGCGGGATTCGAGCATGGGATGGCAGGGCCAAGGCCAAGGCCAAGGCCAAAGCCAGAGCCAGGGCCAGAGCCAGGGCCAGAGCCAGGGCCAGAGCCAGGGCCAGAGCCAGGGCCAGAGCCAGGGCCAGAGCCAGGGGCAGGTAAGGGTAAGGTTTAGGGTAGGTAGGGGCAGCGTGCCATCCCAGGCTTCTGCCATGCCATGCCTGCCCCTAACAGGAGCATCAGCAGGCTCCCTATCCACCCCGCCCTGTCACCACACTGCATGCTGCGCACATGCGCCCCTGGGCCTAAGGATCCCCATGCCGCGCCCTCTCACCCTGGCCCTGAGCCTTGGCTGCAGGGAGTGGAGATGGAGGCAGACTTCGAAGGCAGCCTGCACGACATGGACGTGGATCGCGGCGCAAACGACGAGCAGAGTGACCAGGAGGGGGACGAGCAGCACATGGAGCAGCAGATGGGCGAGGTGGGGCCTAACGAGGAGCGGGTGGACGAGCGTCTATGGGACAAAGATGAGGAGGAGGAAGCTGGCGGCCAGGAGCAAGGCCAGCAGCGGAAAGAGGAGTACGATGACAAGGGCAGCATTTCCGTGGATGACAAGAAGGACCTTGAATATGGGGTGCGTGGCAAGTGCCCTGGTACCTGGACCTGGACCTGGGCCTGGCCTGGGTCTGGGCCTGTGCCCTGGCCTAGCCCTGCTTCTCACGGTGGCAATGCATGCTGGCCGAATAGTTTGCCTGCTGCCCCTCTGAGGTGCAGATGGAGGTGCAGCTGGTTCAATGCTGCCGTAGCAACACCTGCCAGCTGCATGTTGTCTGGCAGCTGTGTTCAGTGACTTGCAGCCACTGAATGGCTGCTCAGTCTGGTGGCTGTCTCTGAGTAACACTTGTACCTCGAGCACTCTGGTGCTGAACGTTTATCATTTTTAATCACACATCCTTGCATTGCGGCTGCAGGCTGGAAAGCAGGAAGACGAGCCTGCAGCACCCAAGCAAGGCACGCAGGATAAGCAAAAAGCCGACAAGAAGCCACCCAAGCCGGTACGACCCATGGTGGAGTGCAGCGGGACACACTGCTGGTAGTAGACAAGGGAATGGGCAAGCATATGAAGAGCCAGCCAGCCAGCCAGCCAGCCAGCCCCTTGGCTCTGCCATGCTGCCCAGCCCCACTGCTCTAGCGCATGTGTTGTGCAGGAAGAGCCACCAGCAGCAGGCGAAGAGGAGGGCGAGGGTGCTGGCCCTGAGGCTGTTGAGGGCCAGGAGCAGGGGGATGAGGAGGAGGAGCAGGGGGGCATGGTCAACGACCAGGACGACCAATACGCAGACCGCCACAACGACTTTGTTAAGCCACAGGTGGCCGAGGAGGAGCTGCAGCTGCCTGAAGACATGAACCTGGATGGTGGTGAGCAGGCAGCAGAGGAGGACAAGGAGGAAGAGGCGGAGGATGGCAGCACGGAGCAGCAGCAGCAGCAGCAGCGGGAGCAGCAGCAGCCGGAGGGCAAAGACAGGGAGGGGCCTGAGGCTGGCGGGGCCGGGGAGGAGGCGGAGGCGGGTGACGGTCCCAAACCGGGCGACGCGGAAGACAGTGGTGGCGGTGAAGAGGTCGCGGGTGGCAAGGACGGCGCAGAAGATGAGGAGGAGGCGCAGGGTCAGCAGCCTGAGGAGCAGGAAGGGGCGCTGGATGCCGCAGGTGACCATGCTGCCTTTTGGTGGTGAAAGGAGTGCATTCCCAGTATGCTTGCCACAGGGGCTTGCAGGCCCTTGAGGCTTCGGTGGGCTACGGCAGCGCAGTTGCCCATCTCCCCGCTCAGCAGCTCCCATGCCTACCCTCAGATCCTTGCTCACCCCATCACACACAGCTCAGGCTAGGCGCTAGCGTTAGAAGCCAACACCACCACCTGAGCACCACACACTAGAGATTGTGAGTGTGAGAGCAATGTGTGAGAGTGTGGGAGCACTGTGTGAAAACGGGCATCGGCGAACGGTGGTGGACCCATCTCCTGTTCTTGCGTGTTTCACTGTCCGGTGGTGGATGCAGGTGGCGTAGCGGAAGCTGGTGAGGCACTGGGCGAGCAGCCCGAGGAGCCTGAACAGCCCGCTGAGCCCACTGCAGCGCACGGCCTCGACTCGGATGGTGAGGAGCACCCTGTAGGCCCCGCACCCGACACCCCCGCGCCACTCCAGGCCGGGCCACAAGGCGTCGCCTCCACCGCCCAAGGCCCGCAGCCCAAGGCCGGGTCGCGTGCTGCGAAATCACCACCCGCTGCGGCTGCTCAAACCCCGGCGCCTGAGCAGGCGGGCAAGGAGTCCGGCACGGAGGAGGCTCAGGTCGAGGACGAGGCCGCGGGGCAGGAGATGGATTTGGACCCAGTGGCGAGCGCGCAACAGGGCCCGGCGGGCAGGGCGGGCGCGAGTCAAGCGGGGGCTGCTGGTGCGGATGAAAAGGCGGGACGAGTGCAGGCAGCAGACACGCAGGATGCGGGAGCCGCGGACCATCGGCGCAGGAGGAAGGCGGCGGGGCAGCAGCAACCAAATCCGCTGCGGGACTTGGGCGATGCTATGGAGCGGTGGCGGGCCAACCTGTGTGTACAGCATGATGCACCCGCAGGTCAGTGAGTGGAGGGGAGGTTGAAGAGCCACGCAGGGGGCGCCTGCAGTGTAGGCCTCAATAACCCAGCTCTCTATTCCTTATCATGGCAGGGCAAATGCCCTGTTCCAGGCATGCCTGCCACAAGAGCTGAGCCAGGAACAACAAGGGGCACACATGCTTTTGAGTACGTGTTGTGGCTGGCCGGACCAGCTCAGCTTCATTTGTCTTGTGCTCACAAGCTTGCTGCCAGCAGGGTACGCACCCACTGCCCTGCTCCCTTGATCATGGTGTGCCTTCGCAGCTGATGAAGAGGAGGAGGCGGGGGCAGTGCCTGATCAGGCCGCCGCCCTTCCTGAGCCATTGGAGGAAGGGCGGGAGGAGGTGCTGGCCGCTGAGTATGAGTTCCAGGGACAGGGTGCGGCACAGCAGCCAGGCTCCACTCAGGCCCTGGCCCCGGCCACCCAGGAGCAGGCCAAGGAGCTGAGTGATGCGGCGCGCCAGCAGCAGGTAGGGGGCAGTGGCAGGGCACAGCTGCGCGTCACCTACCAACATCTACACCTCTCGGTCCCCACTCCCTGTTTGGGTAATAAGCTGCGCAGCTGGTTGGAGCTCGGTCATGGCCCTGCTGACTCTACAAGCAGTCATCATAGTAGGGGACACGGTGATTGTTATTGTACAGGATTGCAAAATCAGTGCAGACCAGCAATGGAGGGCAGCTGCATGGAACTGCGCCGTGCGACGACTGTGCTGTTCATGTTCTCACCTGTGGGTTAAGCCCCTGATACAGATAGGGCATGGTTGTCGTCACAGCTCAGGCTTCTAGTATCGCTTCGTTGCTATGTTAGCGAGGCAGCTAGGCTGGGCAAGAAATCGGTGTGAAGCACGGGTCTGTTGCTGCTTTGATCGTTTGCGTGGTTGCTCTTCATGTCCTGGTAGTCATGGCAGCAGAACAGGTCAGGACCAGCTACGGTGCTGCTATGTGCCACACTGGCTGCGGGCTGAACACCTGCAGGTAGACCAAGATATGGCGGACGCAGATGCTGGGGGCCTGGACGCCGACCCCACGGCCCTCGCTGACCAGGCAGAGCCGCCCGAACCAAGTCAGCCTGAGGGCGAAGAAGCTCCCAGGGCAGGATCCGCTCGCTCTCAACTGCGAGACGCACAGAGGAAGGCGCAGCTGGGCACCGCAGACGCTGGCGAAAAGACCGCTGGCAACCCCTCGCAGCCTGACAGTGCAGCCCCGATGGAGGTTGAGGACGCGGACAGTGCGTTGCAACGTGAGCTTGATACCTTGTTCCAGAGACCAGCGGTATCAGATGGCGATGGAGCACTGCTGGCAGAGCGTCGCGATGCAGCAAGTGGCACCGCAGGTCAACAGATGCCAGATCGCGATGAGGATTTGGATCTGGTAGCCCGAGCGGAGGGTGAGGAAGGCAGCGCGGGGCGCGTCAAGGCGGCGCTGAGCGAAGAAGAGGCGAGCGCGTTGCGGCAAATGCTGGACGAGCAACTGCGCATGGGCGACGCGCGGAGCAGCCTGGCGCACGATATGAGCGGTGGCGGCGCGCAGGACGCGGAGCGTCTGGCTCGATACGGCGCGGAGGTGTGGTCCCGGTGCGATGCGCTGACCAGCGGGCTGGCTGGGGAGCTTGCAGAGCAGCTGCGCTTGCTCTTGGCGCCCACGCTGGCCAGCCGCCTGGCAGGGGACTACCGCACTGGTGAGCTCATGGCACAACCGAAACAGTTCAACCTGCACAGACTTTTGCGTGCATGTACACATCTTTGTAGACATGAATGTGTGCATGGCTAGCATTATAGTTCCTGCCATGGCTGATGCAGCACTTGCATTTGGCAGTGAGCAGGCAAATGAGCGGGGGAGGGGCCTAGGCATGTCGGCTTGCATTAGTGTGCTTCAGGAGGTGTTCACAAGGCCCTTTTGTCACGTGGTCAAGTCAGATGTGCAGGGGAAGACCAGGGAAACAGATGGAGCTAACCTGCCTGCTGGCTCCTGGTGCAGGCAAACGCATCAGCATGCGCAAGGTCATTGCATACATCGCCAGCCATTTCCGCAAGGACAAGATCTGGCTGCGACGCAACCGGCCCGACAAGCGCCGGTACCAGGTGCGCCCTCCGTGCCCTGCACAAGCACACCATAACAGCAGCAGTAGCAGCAGCAGCGGGCAGCAGCAGCAGCAGCAGCAGCAGCAGCAGCAGCAGCAGCAGCAGCAGCAGCAGCAGCAGCAGGCAGCAGGCCAGCACCTTGATGCCATGGACCAACTAGCGCAGGTGTGGTAGTAGCCCGTGAAGCAGACTGACAAGCTTGATGCGCTGCTTGAGGGTGACCAGGCACTGCTGTGTGAGAAGCATACCTTGGCAGTTGGGCTGGGTGGGTGGGTGGGCGGCTGGCAGGCTGGCTGGCTGGGCATTGCTGGTAGCACTAGCCTCGGCTCACAGGCTGGCGGACCTGGTGCTGGCTGCAGGTGGTGCTGGCAGTGGACGACTCACGGTCTATGGCGGAGTGTGGGTGTGGCGGGGTGGCCCTGGAGGCCCTGGCCCTCATGTGCAAGGCGCTGTCCAGGTGTGAGCCCAACCGCCTAACCACTTAACCAACAAACAACATCCGGGTCACAACCACAGCATCTACCAGTGAGTCACTGCATTGGTCAGTGCATGGCCTGGGCATGGAGAGTAAGGTCATAGCATACGCCAGCAGTGGTCTGGAGCAGCTGAAGCAGCAGCCAGGCAGCAGCAGCAGGAGGGAGGTGGCAGCAGTGGGTGCCAAATAGAAGCAGAGCCTCTGGCAGCAGGGCAGCAAGGATGACCCGTCTGCTGAGTTGCTGCCCTCTGGCATCAATCAAGACGTCAGGTGAGAGAGAGGCTGGCAACCCCAGGCAAGTGAAGTTGAGGATACAGGTCAGAGCACAAGCTATATGTCCTATTGCTTGCAGGCTGGAGGTGGGGCAGATAGGCGTGCTGAAGTTTGGCGGCCCTGAGGGCGCGGTCCCCCTCCATGGCCTGGCCACTCCCTTCACTGACGCGGCGGGGCCGGGCATCATGGCCAACCTGAGGTTCAAGCAGGTCTGCCCCCCTCCCACAAAGCCGGCAAGGCAGCTGTAGAATGGAGAGTCGATGCAAGAGTTGGAGCTGGGTAGGGGCTCAAAGCGAGGGGCTGAGAAAGAGGGGCTGGGGTTGAAGTGCAGTGGCTTCTCCTCGCCCTGCCTGGCCCTGCGTGTCATATCAGCGCGCCACAGGGCAGTAGGCAGGCCTTGCCGTGGCGCACCAGTCCAGGCTAGGCGCTGCAGGCCGTGCTGCTGACAACGGCTGCACCTGTTGGGGCCGCAGGACAACACCATCGCAGACCAGCCCATGCTGCGGCTCATGGAGGCTCTGGACCACATGCTGGACAGCGCCCGGCACCAGGGCGGCGCGGGGGGCATTGGTGCAGGCACCCAGGTGACCCACTGGCATGTGCTGCTCCCATGGCATTAGCCTGAGGGAGGGAGCCCTCCTGGGTGCCCATGTTGGCACTGATCAAACAGAACCGTTTCATGTGTCAGGACAAGCTGCACACATGTACAAAACATCAGGAAAGCATACGACTGGTGGCACCTCCACAGCATGCACATGACATGGAGTATCCGAGTGCAGGCATGAGGGGTTGTGTAGAAGGTCTAGGAGAAAGACAGGTGGTATCAGGAATACCACAGACAGCTGCTGCTGCTGCTCTTGGTGGCCCTGGTCCCTCTCACCAACAATGCTGGCATGTTGGTGTGTTGGTGTGCCCAGGATCTGGCCCAGCTGGTGCTCATTGTGGCAGACGGGCGCCTGCATGAGAAGGATGGACTGCGGGCGCGGGTGCGGGAGCTGGCAGCTAAACGTGGCGTGTGCCTGGTGTTCATCGCAATTGACAGCCCGGCTGTGGTGGCCCCTGCCAGCCTCCTCCCACCTGGGGCTGCTGGCCAAGCACCTGGCCAAGCACCTGGCCAGCCAATGCAGCCAGCAGCAGGTGCCGCAGGGAGCAGTAGCCTACTGGATATGCAGACTGTCACGTTTCAGGGCGGCAAGCCTGTGTTTCGGCGCTACCTGGACGACTTCCCCTTCCCCTACTACCTGCTGCTGCGGGACATCTCCGCTCTGCCCAGAACTCTGGCGGACCTGTTGCGCCAGTGGTTTGAGATGAGCAGCTCAGGCAGCATGTGAGGCTTGCTGGTGACCGTCAAGGGGTGACCTCGAGCTATCAAGGGGTGGAGTGAGGTGTGAATGGCTGGTTGTTGACAGGGCAGTAAAGATAGATGGGAGGGGATGTGTTCTCCCTGTTTTTTGGAGCTATGTTTACCTGCGTGTCGGCTGTGACGCAAGTGGCCTTAGTGTAGGCGTGTAGATATCTTTGTGGCACAGGTGGCGATCTTGGTCCATGGTGTAGGACCGTGGTTCACTTCAACATGCTGTCGGTGTTTGGTTGTGTCAACAGACTAAGTGGTGCAACACATTGAAAGTAGTAGTGGAGAAGTTACGTCGTGGTTCGCTGGCATATCTGTTGTTCATGGGATTGGACTGGTTTGAGTGTGTCCCCCTTTGTTGAGCTGTCATCAGCTTACAATTAGTGCATGTTTTGTCATGCCAACTCTACATCATAGCCCTCGGGTCAGGCAATAGTGTAGGTGGTAGGCGGCTCATGTGCCATGTGCACTGGGTTTACTCCACACAGCCCAATAACACTGTTTGAGTCGGGTCTAGTTAGTGGCTGCTAGTGGCTGCTAGTATGTAGCTGTAGTATGTATGCTCAAATGGAGGCCCTAGTTAGGGACAAAAGGGCTGGTTTGAGTGATCCCACTGGTTTGAGTGAGGGGGTTTTTCCAATGCGGGGTAACGGGGTAGAGGGGAACGGGGGAATGCACTTTTTACCCCCCGTTTCCAATGCGGGGGAATGGGGGAAAATGGAGGTTGGGTTCAGTTGCGAATTGTGGCGAGTGGTCGCGAGCTTAACGAGAGCTTCATCCCTTTGCACGACCACGACATCCACCTTTGTCCATCCAAATGTTCGCTTTTGGTGATCGTCGTCGGCGCGAGGCTGAGGAGCTAATGATTGCCGTAGTGATACGCCTTATTGGTGATCCGAAACCGGACCCAAAGTCGGCACACATTCGGTGACAGCTCCTGGCTCAAACATTGAAGTGATGCGTGTTTGGTGACCCTCTGTCTTTCACCCTCTGTCTTTCAATAGCACATTGTCCACACATGCATTTGTTCACTACTGAGGCAGCCGCCTTCGAGCACTGAAGCGTGTGGTTCCTTCCATCACAACCTCATCATCCTTACCATCACTCTCGCCCTCTCCTGCCCCTACACCTGCCCATGCCCCTGCCCTTGCCCCTGCCCTCCCCACGCCCTGTGCACCTCTCGCCCTCCTTAGCCTGCAATCTCTCTAGGTGTTTGGCGGCCTACATGCCAGCCTCCACAGTTGTCGAGCTGGTGGTGGTGGTGGTGGTGGTGGTGGCAGCTGGGCTGGGCTGGGCTGGGCTGGGCTGGGCTGGGCTGGGCTGGGCTGGGCTGGGCTGGGCTGGGCTGGGCTGGGCTGGGCTGGGCTGGGCTGGGCTGGGCTGGGCTGGGCTGGGCTGGGCTGGGCTGGGCTGGGCTGGGCTGGGCTGGGCTGGGCTGGGCTGGGCTGGGCTGGGCTGGGCTGGGCTGGGCTGGGCTGGGCTGGGCTGGGCTGGGCTGGGCTGGGCTGGGCTGGGCTGGGCTGGGCTGGGCTGGGCTGGGCTGGGCTGGGCTGGGCTGGGCTGGGCTGGGCTGGGCTGGGCTGGGCTGGGCTGGGCTGGGCTGGGCTGGGCTGGGCTGGGCTGGGCTGGGCTGGGCTGGGCTGGGCTGGGCTGGGCTGGGCTGGGCTGGGCTGGGCTGGGCTGGGCTGGGCTGGGCTGGGCTGGGCTGGGCTGGGCTGGGCTGGGCTGGGCTGGGCTGGGCTGGGCTGGGCTGGGCTGGGCTGGGCTGGGCTGGGCTGGGCTGGGCTGGGCTGGGCTGGGCTGGGCTGGGCTGGGCTGGGCTGGGCTGGGCTGGGCTGGGCTGGGCTGGGCTGGGCTGGGCTGGGCTGGGCTGGGCTGGGCTGGGCTGGGCTGGGCTGGGCTGGGCTGGGCTGGGCTGGGCTGGGCTGGGCTGGGCTGGGCTGGGCTGGGCTGGGCTGGGCTGGGCTGGGCTGGGCTGGGCTGGGCTGGGCTGGGCTGGGCTGGGCTGGGCTGGGCTGGGCTGGGCTGGGCTGGGCTGGGCTGGGCTGGGCTGGGCTGGGCTGGGCTGGGCTGGGCTGGGCTGGGCTGGGCTGGGCTGGGCTGGGCTGGGCTGGGCTGGGCTGGGCTGGGCTGGGCTGGGCTGGGCTGGGCTGGGCTGGGCTGGGCTGGGCTGGGCTGGGCTGGGCTGGGCTGGGCTGGGCTGGGCTGGGCTGGGCTGGGCTGGGCTGGGCTGGGCTGGGCTGGGCTGGGCTGGGCTGGGCTGGGCTGGGCTGGGCTGGGCTGGGCTGGGCTGGGCTGGGCTGGGCTGGGCTGGGCTGGGCTGGGCTGGGCTGGGCTGGGCTGGGCTGGGCTGGGCTGGGCTGGGCTGGGCTGGGCTGGGCTGGGCTGGGCTGGGCTGGGCTGGGCTGGGCTGGGCTGGGCTGGGCTGGGCTGGGCTGGGCTGGGCTGGGCTGGGCTGGGCTGGGCTGGGCTGGGCTGGGCTGGGCTGGGCTGGGCTGGGCTGGGCTGGGCTGGGCTGGGCTGGGCTGGGCTGGGCTGGGCTGGGCTGGGCTGGGCTGGGCTGGGCTGGGCTGGGCTGGGCTGGGCTGGGCTGGGCTGGGCTGGGCTGGGCTGGGCTGGGCTGGGCTGGGCTGGGCTGGGCTGGGCTGGGCTGGGCTGGGCTGGGCTGGGCTGGGCTGGGCTGGGCTGGGCTGGGCTGGGCTGGGCTGGGCTGGGCTGGGCTGGGCTGGGCTGGGCTGGGCTGGGCTGGGCTGGGCTGGGCTGGGCTGGGCTGGGCTGGGCTGGGCTGGGCTGGGCTGGGCTGGGCTGGGCTGGGCTGGGCTGGGCTGGGCTGGGCTGGGCTGGGCTGGGCTGGGCTGGGCTGGGCTGGGCTGGGCTGGGCTGGGCTGGGCTGGGCTGGGCTGGGCTGGGCTGGGCTGGGCTGGGCTGGGCTGGGCTGGGCTGGGCTGGGCTGGGCTGGGCTGGGCTGGGCTGGGCTGGGCTGGGCTGGGCTGGGCTGGGCTGGGCTGGGCTGGGCTGGGCTGGGCTGGGCTGGGCTGGGCTGGGCTGGGCTGGGCTGGGCTGGGCTGGGCTGGGCTGGGCTGGGCTGGGCTGGGCTGGGCTGGGCTGGGCTGGGCTGGGCTGGGCTGGGCTGGGCTGGGCTGGGCTGGGCTGGGCTGGGCTGGGCTGGGCTGGGCTGGGCTGGGCTGGGCTGGGCTGGGCTGGGCTGGGCTGGGCTGGGCTGGGCTGGGCTGGGCTGGGCTGGGCTGGGCTGGGCTGGGCTGGGCTGGGCTGGGCTGGGCTGGGCTGGGCTGGGCTGGGCTGGGCTGGGCTGGGCTGGGCTGGGCTGGGCTGGGCTGGGCTGGGCTGGGCTGGGCTGGGCTGGGCTGGGCTGGGCTGGGCTGGGCTGGGCTGGGCTGGGCTGGGCTGGGCTGGGCTGGGCTGGGCTGGGCTGGGCTGGGCTGGGCTGGGCTGGGCTGGGCTGGGCTGGGCTGGGCTGGGCTGGGCTGGGCTGGGCTGGGCTGGGCTGGGCTGGGCTGGGCTGGGCTGGGCTGGGCTGGGCTGGGCTGGGCTGGGCTGGGCTGGGCTGGGCTGGGCTGGGCTGGGCTGGGCTGGGCTGGGCTGGGCTGGGCTGGGCTGGGCTGGGCTGGGCTGGGCTGGGCTGGGCTGGGCTGGGCTGGGCTGGGCTGGGCTGGGCTGGGCTGGGCTGGGCTGGGCTGGGCTGGGCTGGGCTGGGCTGGGCTGGGCTGGGCTGGGCTGGGCTGGGCTGGGCTGGGCTGGGCTGGGCTGGGCTGGGCTGGGCTGGGCTGGGCTGGGCTGGGCTGGGCTGGGCTGGGCTGGGCTGGGCTGGGCTGGGCTGGGCTGGGCTGGGCTGGGCTGGGCTGGGCTGGGCTGGGCTGGGCTGGGCTGGGCTGGGCTGGGCTGGGCTGGGCTGGGCTGGGCTGGGCTGGGCTGGGCTGGGCTGGGCTGGGCTGGGCTGGGCTGGGCTGGGCTGGGCTGGGCTGGGCTGGGCTGGGCTGGGCTGGGCTGGGCTGGGCTGGGCTGGGCTGGGCTGGGCTGGGCTGGGCTGGGCTGGGCTGGGCTGGGCTGGGCTGGGCTGGGCTGGGCTGGGCTGGGCTGGGCTGGGCTGGGCTGGGCTGGGCTGGGCTGGGCTGGGCTGGGCTGGGCTGGGCTGGGCTGGGCTGGGCTGGGCTGGGCTGGGCTGGGCTGGGCTGGGCTGGGCTGGGCTGGGCTGGGCTGGGCTGGGCTGGGCTGGGCTGGGCTGGGCTGGGCTGGGCTGGGCTGGGCTGGGCTGGGCTGGGCTGGCTGGGCTGGGCTGGGCTGGGCTGGGCTGGGCTGGGCTGGGCTGGGCTGGGCTGGGCTGGGCTGGGCTGGGCTGGGCTGGGCTGGGCTGGGCTGGGCTGGGCTGGGCTGGGCTGGGCTGGGCTGGGCTGGGCTGGGCTGGGCTGGGCTGGGCTGGGCTGGGCTGGGCTGGGCTGGGCTGGGCTGGGCTGGGCTGGGCTGGGCTGGGCTGGGCTGGGCTGGGCTGGGCTGGGCTGGGCTGGGCTGGGCTGGGCTGGGCTGGGCTGGGCTGGGCTGGGCTGGGCTGGGCTGGGCTGGGCTGGGCTGGGCTGGGCTGGGCTGGGCTGGGCTGGGCTGGGCTGGGCTGGGCTGGGCTGGGCTGGGCTGGGCTGGGCTGGGCTGGGCTGGGCTGGGCTGGGCTGGGCTGGGCTGGGCTGGGCTGGGCTGGGCTGGGCTGGGCTGGGCTGGGCTGGGCTGGGCTGGGCTGGGCTGGGCTGGGCTGGGCTGGGCTGGGCTGGGCTGGGCTGGGCTGGGCTGGGCTGGGCTGGGCTGGGCTGGGCTGGGCTGGGCTGGGCTGGGCTGGGCTGGGCTGGGCTGGGCTGGGCTGGGCTGGGCTGGGCTGGGCTGGGCTGGGCTGGGCTGGGCTGGGCTGGGCTGGGCTGGGCTGGGCTGGGCTGGGCTGGGCTGGGCTGGGCTGGGCTGGGCTGGGCTGGGCTGGGCTGGGCTGGGCTGGGCTGGGCTGGGCTGGGCTGGGCTGGGCTGGGCTGGGCTGGGCTGGGCTGGGCTGGGCTGGGCTGGGCTGGGCTGGGCTGGGCTGGGCTGGGCTGGGCTGGGCTGGGCTGGGCTGGGCTGGGCTGGGCTGGGCTGGGCTGGGCTGGGCTGGGCTGGGCTGGGCTGGGCTGGGCTGGGCTGGGCTGGGCTGGGCTGGGCTGGGCTGGGCTGGGCTGGGCTGGGCTGGGCTGGGCTGGGCTGGGCTGGGCTGGGCTGGGCTGGGCTGGGCTGGGCTGGGCTGGGCTGGGCTGGGCTGGGCTGGGCTGGGCTGGGCTGGGCTGGGCTGGGCTGGGCTGGGCTGGGCTGGGCTGGGCTGGGCTGGGCTGGGCTGGGCTGGGCTGGGCTGGGCTGGGCTGGGCTGGGCTGGGCTGGGCTGGGCTGGGCTGGGCTGGGCTGGGCTGGGCTGGGCTGGGCTGGGCTGGGCTGGGCTGGGCTGGGCTGGGCTGGGCTGGGCTGGGCTGGGCTGGGCTGGGCTGGGCTGGGCTGGGCTGGGCTGGGCTGGGCTGGGCTGGGCTGGGCTGGGCTGGGCTGGGCTGGGCTGGGCTGGGCTGGGCTGGGCTGGGCTGGGCTGGGCTGGGCTGGGCTGGGCTGGGCTGGGCTGGGCTGGGCTGGGCTGGGCTGGGCTGGGCTGGGCTGGGCTGGGCTGGGCTGGGCTGGGCTGGGCTGGGCTGGGCTGGGCTGGGCTGGGCTGGGCTGGGCTGGGCTGGGCTGGGCTGGGCTGGGCTGGGCTGGGCTGGGCTGGGCTGGGCTGGGCTGGGCTGGGCTGGGCTGGGCTGGGCTGGGCTGGGCTGGGCTGGGCTGGGCTGGGCTGGGCTGGGCTGGGCTGGGCTGGGCTGGGCTGGGCTGGGCTGGGCTGGGCTGGGCTGGGCTGGGCTGGGCTGGGCTGGGCTGGGCTGGGCTGGGCTGGGCTGGGCTGGGCTGGGCTGGGCTGGGCTGGGCTGGGCTGGGCTGGGCTGGGCTGGGCTGGGCTGGGCTGGGCTGGGCTGGGCTGGGCTGGGCTGGGCTGGGCTGGGCTGGGCTGGGCTGGGCTGGGCTGGGCTGGGCTGGGCTGGGCTGGGCTGGGCTGGGCTG
>JASKMD010000029.1:13456142-13510419 GCA_030144725.1 Haematococcus lacustris
AGGCCAGCGGCTCATAGTATGCACCACATCTGTAGTGCCTGCAGGTATGTACAACAAGGCGAGGGAACACGTCATCTAGCACAACCCGTGCAGATGCGGTGCCCTGGCCGCTGAGGATTTTACCTAATTGAGTACTTAGCCAGCCGCCTGATGTTCCACAGTAGCCCACAGTAGCTTCATGTGTGCCGCAGCGGCTGCCGGGTCTAGGGCGTGGTGTGTTGGGCACCCCTGGGACCCTGCCTGGTGCCCCCTGCCTGGCCGCCCCACCTCACCCCGGACACTGACCGCCGCAGGTGAACCTATGCTGCAGAGCGCCCGCAGCAGCTGCTCTGACATGTCGCGGCTGGTGCGGGCGGGGTCGCCCCTGGGGCCTGGGCTGTCTCAAGACGTTACGGGCCTGGGGCTGGAGCACTCTACCCACCCCGCCATCTTCCACGCATATAGCGACATGGGTCATGACAATCACGGCATGAGGTGGGTGCTGAGCGCCCCCTCTAGGGGGACCGGTGGGCTGTTGGGCTGGTGGGGCGCCTGATGGCACCCAGGTGGTGCCCAGGATGGACACGGTACTGCTGCTGCTGCTAGTGTGGAATTGCCGCCGCTGCCGCCGCTGCCGCCGCTGATGTGGGGCTGCCACACACCGCCACACATGCCACTGCTGCGTCCTGTCTCTGGTGTCTCGACCAGTGTGACAAGGCTGACCGAGTAGTTGAGTGGAGCATGCGAAAGGGGCTTTGCCAGGGGCAATGCCAGCGTTACCGTGGTGGGCGGCCCACCGTCGCCTCATAGCCGCCGTCGCCCTGCATTTAATGGTGTTGACGTGCAGGCCCTCCGGACCGCGCTCAAGCAAGCAGATGCACTCCGCAATGGTCAGAGAGGAGGCCGACGAAGAGAAGACCACATTACTCAAGGGTTTTTCGCGCCGCGGCAGCCACGAACCGCATCAACTGCACCAGGTTGCCAACGGAAGCAGTTGCGGGTCCTTGAGAGCGGCTGGCGGCATGCAAGGGGCTGCCCCGGCATCTCCCGTCCGCGCGCTCTCAACGCTCGGCCTGCGCGAAGAGTCCAGCGGCAGGCTCTGCAGCGGGTCCGGTACAGTGGGAGTCGGTAGCCAGGCGCGCGGCGGCAGCCCCGGGTGAGCAGGTCGCCCGACTCCTTTTCGTCCTCTAGAACTGAAACCTACTGTAGGGGGCGTGGCAGAGGCTTCTACGAGTACTCTTATTGACCAGGATTGCATGTTCAACGGCCGCGGGTGCGCTACCCAAACGGAAAGAACCAGTACTAGTGAGCAGCTTAGGCGCGTTTTAGCTGCTATGAACTTGTTGGATGTGTGGTCAGAATGCTGATTGTCTGACTCAGGCTTAGGACAACTGAAATGGAACCGACTCCTGGTAAAATGATGGCTCTTCCCTGCACGAAACAATGCACCACAATGTAGGGGCAAACCACACGCCAACCTTGGCACCGTCTCAAAGAAACTATCTAGACAGAAACTAGGCAATAAGACACTATCTAGGCCATGCTCAGATCGAAAACCGGCTGTGGCACAGACGCAGTTGACAGGTGTGCTTGGGAGAGTAGCCCGTCACGGCCTGTGTCGTGCACCTTACAACGTGTTTCGTGCTGATAGGTGATGGCAGCTCCCACTGAGCAGGGGTGATACACTCATTCATTGTGTAGCCCCCGCCCCCGCCCCCGCCCCCGCCCCCGCCCCCGCCCCCGCCCCCGCCCCCGCCCAGCCCAGCCCAGCTCAGGTTCTTCGTCGCATGTAGGAGTGGAAGGGGGTGTGAGGGCGTAAAAAGGCAGTGCCGGGGGTGGGAGGGCAGTAAGGGGGCCGGGACAGGGGGTGGAGGGCGGAGCCTGGGCTGAGAGGGGATGGGAGGAAGTGGGAGGGCTATGTCTGGGAGGGGGAGGGGGAGTGACGGGGTGCGAGAGGTGCGATGGATAGGGGTTAGGCGGTCAGGGTGGGATAGTCACATCTGCGAGGCAAAGCCGGGTTGGGCCAAAGTCAGTTCCAACAGGCCTAACCCTCCAGCAACTGTGTCGTTGAGCAAGGAACAGAGTCACGTAGCCATAACCTGAATGTCGCAGTGGTCATCTCACAGCATGCCAATTTGAGGAAGGGGGGCAATTCCCCTGTGAGACTGGCAAGAGAAGTGCATCTCCCACACAACCCTACGCGTTTGCTGCAATGTCTTTTTATCAATCGCCCAACGATGGTCCTTCAACACCGCCTGCACCAATGAAAGGCTCGCGGAGCGAGCCTGGCGGGCTGAAATGTGATTGTGCTTCCTGCTCGATAGCAGGCGCAGTTCAATCACTAAGGCCGCTACATACCACTAGAATAATCGATAGTGAGCAGCTGAGGTGTGTCCGCGATCGCTTGCGCCGGCATGGCCTCACTCGCAAGAGTTAACTCGCCGCTTGCGCAGCTGCTGATGTGATAAACGATGTCGTAATCTGCTCAGTATTGAGAGAGTACTTACATGAAGATTACCACCCCCATGTTGGGGCCTCCTGACTTCACGGTGGCCGCGTATTTTGGTGCCACCCCGCTGTTCCGCTGGTGGAACGCTAGCATGGGGCGAAGCAGCAGTAGCAGCAACACTCAACAGTTACCCCAACAACTGGCAGGAGCAGCGCTGCCCCCGCCCATAGTATGGGCCATACCCAGCATGTCGTTCGATGTGTCGGATATTTCAGGAATAGTCTAGGGGTGTCCTCAGCGATTAGGACAATGCGTATGACAGCAAACACACACCCCTCGGTAGTACTAACATCGACATCGTCGTTCAGATGTCAGATCCGCAACCCGGCTCCGCATCGGTGTGACCGCCGGGGTGATTGAAAACTTCGATATGAGGCGAAAGCACGCTCACAGTTATCTACAACACCAGGAAGTCCAGACCAGTCGGACTACCCTGGTGACCCGGAGTGCTGAACGACCGCGATCCAGGCGGCTCGAGCTGTGAAGATGCGCTCTACCTTCTTGCTGTGGGCTACAATAGCAGCCAGCTTGTCGGCTCTTGCCAACGCGTGAGTGTCGTTTTGTAACGAAGTCGGAACCAGTTTTGCAAACCGTCAGTATTCTACCATCAGAACCGGCAGCCTCGTCGCTTAAAATATGCTCACGCGCAGCCCAGAGCTATCGTACACGAGCTGCAAGCAAATGATTGTCGCCTGTCATGCAAAGCATTATCCACAGCCCTTTGTTGCTGTATCTTTCTTCGCTGTCGTGCAGGGCCTTCCCATGGTGCTCTTGCGTCGATTACGCGCTCAGCAGCTCGCCGTTTTCACTGGCACTGTACGATACGACATCCGTTCCGGGCAGGCTTAGCGCAACCTTCATCGTCAACCTCAGAGGGCTCAGCCCGCCCAGGCCCTCCACTTGCTACAACATCTTGCAAGACAACGGAGTGGAGAAGATTGAGATCGCATCAAGTGAGCCTGCTTTGGCAACCCGCACCCCAAACTCTTGGCACCTTCCCTACACCTCCATGCTGTATCTGTTTGCCCTGTTTATTGCATCTGTTTGCCCTTTACTGCTGCAGGCCTCTCCTGCCTGAGGCTAGTCACGGTTCAGATCAACGGCTTGCCTTCCTCAGCTTCTGGCATTGACATGCCAGCCAACTTCAGGCAAACAGCAAACATCAAGGCAAAGTTTGTTCCGTCCTTGGAAAGTGACAGCGCTGACGGTACTCTGATCACCGTCATTGGCACAGGGGTCTGCAGCACCTGGTCTACCCTATTCGGTGGAGCTGCACCTGGCTCGTTCAGCTTCTCCTTCTTCAATTGGGGCACCGGCACCCGCTGCTGCCCAACTGGGACACAGCGCTTGTCGCCACCACCTCCCTCTCCTTCCCCTCCTCCTCCATCCCCTCCCCCACCCCCCCCGCCCTCTCCCCCACCACCACCACCCCTCTCCACCACCACCACCACCACCCTCTCCCAAGCCGCCTCCCCCCTCCCCCCCTCCCCCTCCCCCGCCCTCACCTCCCCCTCCTCCTCCTCCTTCCCCTCCTCCCCCTCCTCCTCCATCACCCCCCCCTCCTCCACCTCCCTCCCCTCCACCCCCTCCCCCTCCCTCTCCCCCTCCGCCACCTCCTCCCTCCCCACCCCCTCCTTCTCCTCCTCCACCATCCCCCCCTCCGCCATCCCCCCCTCCTCCTTCCCCTCCCCCCCCACCCCCCCCTTCTCCTCCCCCTCCTCCCCCCCCTTCTCCTCCACCACCATCTCCCCCCCCGCCATCCCCCCCCTCCGCCTTCCCCTCCACCACCACCACCTCCTTCCCCTCCTCCTCCCCCTCCCCCTCCCCCCCCCTCCCCCCCTCCCCCTCCCCCCCCCTCTCCCCCTCCCCCCCCTCCTCCCTCCCCTCCCCCCCCACCCCCCCCTTCTCCTCCCCCTCCTCCCCCCCCTTCTCCTCCTCCGCCAGGCCCCCCTCCGCCATCCCCCCCTCCGCCTTCCCCTCCACCACCACCACCTCCTTCCCCTCCTCCTCCCCCTCCCCCTCCCCCCCCCTCCCCTCCTCCCCCTCCCCCTCCCTCTCCCCCCCCTCCTCCCCCTCCCTCCCCTCCTCCTCCGCCCCCTCCTTCGCCCCCTCCCCCTCCTCCTCCTCTTCCTCCATCTCCTCTTCCACCCCCACCACCATCCCCCGCTCCCCCTCCCCCCCCTCCCCCTCCCCCCCCTCCTCCTCCTCCCCCTCCCCCCTCCCCCCCTCCCCCCTCCCCCCCTCCTCCCCCTCCGCCCTCCCCTCCTCCTCCTCCTCCCCCTTCCCCCCCTCCCCCCCCTCCTCCTTCTCCACCCCCTCCACCTCCACCGCCTCCTCCTTCCCCACCACCACCATCACCCCCTCCCCCTCCTCCCCCCTCCCCCCCTCCCCCTCCCCCCCCGCCTCCACCATCCCCTCCTCCTCCCCCACCACCCTCACCACCTCCACCGCCTCCTCCTTCCCCACCACCACCATCACCCCCTCCCCCTCCTCCCCCCTCCCCCCCTCCCCCTCCCCCCCCGCCTCCACCATCCCCTCCTCCTCCCCCACCACCCTCACCACCTCCACCTCCTCCTCCTTCCCCACCACCACCATCACCCCCTCCCCCTCCTCCCCCCTCTCCCCCTCCCCCTCCCCCCCCGCCTCCACCATCCCCTCCTCCTCCCCCACCACCCTCACCACCTCCACCTCCTCCTCCTTCCCCACCACCACCATCACCCCCTCCCCCTCCTCCCCCCTCCCCCCCTCCCCCTCCCCCCCCGCCTCCACCATCCCCTCCTCCACCCCCTCCACCATCCCCTCCTCCACCCCCTCCACCAAAGCCCCCCCCGCCCCCCCCCCCCTCCCCCTCCTTCCCCTCCTCCCCCTCCCCCCCCTTCCCCTCCTCCCCCACCCATCCAGCTGGCTGCCCCTCCACCACCAGATGGTGGGCCACTGTTCCCCTTCTCCTCCTGCCAGCGCTCTCAATTTGACACCCCCTACAACTTCTCCCTGATCGACATCACGGACACGCCCACCACCCAGATCGTCACCGGCATGTTCTCAGTGGTGGGCTGTGACATCAGCAGCCCCTGCTGCGACATGGACCTGCGGAAGCTTGCGCTGCACGTCGGTGAGAGGGCTGTCCCCCCACCACCACCACCACCACCACCACCACCACCACCTGCTCGCAGCCATGGTGACATTGGCACACACATACATACACACACTCATCCCAAGTGGTAAGCATCCCATGACAGCAAAGCCAGGGGACAGCCTCCCAGCCTGCTGCTCCGCCCCCCCCCAGGCTGCCCCCTCCCTCCCCCCTGATCCACCCCTCCTCGTCGCCTGGTCGCCCCTGTGCAGGGGACTTGTGCCGCCCCGCTGTGGTGGGCGCAACCGTGGGGGGTGTGTCCACTTCCTGGGTGTGGCAGAGCTTTGGACCCGGCAGGCTGGTGTTCAGGCTGACCAACCTGGGTCTGGACTTCAACACGGCGGACGGCGTGGAGGTCACCCTCACCCTGGCCAGCAGCAGCGCCTGCCCCACCTGGGAAATCTTCTCACTTGACCAGTTTGCCATCTATAACAGCAACCTGAGGTGCTGCCCCACGGGGACGCTGTCCCTGCCATAGCGGCCAGGCAGGCAGGCAGGCAGGCAGGCAGACATGCAGGCATGTAGAGCAGGCGGGTAGAGCAGGAGCGGAGACCGCAGCGCCTGATGGTGTACGACGCTGCGGCTCCTTAGAAGTGTGACCTTCCCAAATCAATGTGCCCTCAACACAGATGATGCAAGGGGGCAGCTATTCCCACCAGGTTCACGATGTTGCAGCTCCCTAGGGGTGTGAGTTGCAAACCAGCTGCACCGCAGTGTGCACTGTAGACGGTTGTGACGGGGGTTAGTAGGCAGGCAGCGTAGATCAGGTAGTGAGCTGAGCTCAATTTGAGCTGCAGCGGCAATGCTTGCATAAATGGGGCAATGGGCCGCACTCCTCCACCCAGCGGCTCCGGCCTTCCTTTGGCACCCCAGGTGTGCATGTGTGCAACTGCATCGCAAGCTAGCGCCATGTCGTGACTTGATGACTGTTACCTACACCGCACTAGAGCTACCGTAATGGGCCAGCAACCTACCCTGCCTTCATGCACCGGGTGCCTGTGAACGGACCTGGATCACGGACCACTCCATAAATACACTACAACACTGTAGCGCCATGAAGCAGGTACTAACTAAATGCACGTCGCATGCAAGGCCGCAAGGCTGTGTTCGAGGTACTGGGGTTTGACTGGACTTGTAGACAGCTGTGAGAGTGTGGAAGAGGAATGTAGCGTGAGGCTACAACGGTCAGTAGTGTTTAAATGTGTTTGGAACAGACTCGGTCTGCCTGGGAGTAAAACGAAACCTCGAACCATCACCACTTCAAATCCCACACATGCACGAGGAGATCCAGATCTGCACTACTGCATGGGCATGCTACAAGCAACGTCGCTGAGACTCACTGGCGTCACACGTGAGCAAACGTTACGGCAGTATGCACAACGTTCGCCCGCAGTGACAATTAAGGAATGAGCAGCATCAGCCTTGACCTTGGCGTAAAATGAGTAGTCAAGCAAGTCAGATGGCGGCCAAGCAGCCTAACGGCTGACGGCTTAAGCGGTGTAAGCCACCTATCCCAAGCAAGTCAGATGGCGTGAAATGAGTAACCAAACAAGTCAGATGGGTGTTGCTAAACTCAGGCCGGCATGCACACCCGGTCAGATAGCCAGTACATGTGTTTGTCCAGCTGTGTACATGGGTCTCCAGCTACAGCTGGTGGCTTTGTGGGTCAAAGCTGGATGCCTTGGTTGCGCAATCATGGTCGGACAGGCTACCAGGACAGCTCACACAGGCAGTATCAGCTAGCCAGAAACGCCGAGTGCTCACCGCTTGCAGCCTCAGACACCACCTCAACGACATTGCGCCCGCCTCTCAAGCCAGGGTCGTTCCACAGGGAATACCCCCTAGCAGGATGCGTCGTTCCTGATCAAATCTGATCAGGCACGAGTAAAGTGGCAAGCGTCTGAAAGTGGTAGTTCATATCTGATATTATACTGGGGGGCCGCTCCCTGCTCTCTAACCACCCTCGCTTCCAGAGGCAAGGGGCAGGTTAATTGATGTCCGCGTTACAGCGGGTCGGGGTAGTCGAACACACCGGCATCCCGCATCTCCCACCACATGAGCAAACCACTGTGCAGGCCATCCGACCCGTCGCTGCCCGTCCCGTGTACGCAATCCCACAAGATGGAGGCGTACAGCAGTGGCGCAAGGCTGGTGCGGTAGGCCCAGATGGCCAGTGACCAAACGCAGTAGCCGAAGCGCACCCCACACCCGGCCAGCACCGCGCCCAGTGCAGCGAAGAGGTTGAGGAATAGCAGCGCCGCGCACAACTTGGTGGCCCGCTTGGCAGGCAGCAAGTCTCGGAAGGAGGTGTAGGGCAGGACCAACAGAATCGCGTAGACAACTACTAGAAACAGTTTGTGGCCCATAAGGAAACCCCACGTGTGCCAACCCGCGTCGCACTCGTACGCCTCCTGCCTGCTTGCGACTGTTGGTAGTGCGTACGCGGCAGTTGCTTGTCCCCAACCGTCAGATAAACCTGCATCGCCGCCCGAGCGCCATGTTTCGAAGTTGTCGGGGGCGCGCGATGGTGGCAGCTGTGGAAGGTTGCACGGTGTGTAGTCGAGTAGCTGCTGCTCGTGGCGTTGTGTGGCCGCGATGCTGAGCGCAGGCAGCGCAGCCAGTGCCATACCAGCACCTGCCAGCTGCTGCGACAGCACTGCAGCTGCATGGCTCAGCTTGTTGCTTCCTGGGAGCTGCCATGCCAGCTTGCTTGCTTCAGGTAGAGCCACGCCATGGTCATAGCCGTCTGTCATGCAGCCTGCAGCACCCAGCCTGCCTTTTCCATTGGTAATGCCACTGCCCCTCGCTGCCCTGTCGCCACTGCTGCTGCTGCTGCTGCTGCTGCTGCTGGTGCCACCATTTCTGTTGCTGCTGCTCTGGCTGAGGTCTCCCAGGTAGCTGGATTGACTGCCTGCTCCACCTGGCCCGACTGTGCATGGGCCCGCATGCACACTGTCCCCAAGCTTTTGACAAGGAGGGTAGCCCCTGACTCGGGGCCATGGCTGCTGCTGCTGCTGCTGCTGCCGCTGCCGCCGCTGGGGACCTGGGTGGCTGCCAGTGCTTGCCAGATCCTGACACGGCGTGCTGTCTTCCAGTGATGCTGCCTCTGCAAGGCTTGTGCTGGCAGCCAGCAAATAGCGTTTGAAGGGGGCGGGAGGGATTGGTAAGGCAGCTGTGGGGGAGAGGGCAGGGGTCAGGGTGGGGCTGGGCGGGTCAGGGGCTGGGAGGGCCTGAGGGGGAGGCGAGAGGGGTGCTGGGTCTGGGGTCATGGCAGGACGGGAGGGCATAAGGGCAGGGGTCAGGGGGGCTGGCCTGGGAGGGCTTGGTCCAGATCTTTCTCTCCAGCAAATCCTGCGCACCAGCATAGCCCATGCAAGGAGTGGGGATGAGGGATTAGTCGCGACTGTGGTTAAGGTCTGACACGACCTGGCCAGGTCTAGCCTGCCTGCCATGAAGCGCTGAGCAGGGCCGCACTGCCCCTCCCCTCCCCCCGCCCTCACCCAGGCTCTGCTAGGCGGATGCCTGCCGCCAGCGCCACCGCAGCCTGCACCAGTGTGTCCAGCCCGGCCACTGCGCCCGCTACGTACAGCGTGCGCAGCACTGCCTGCCACCACCAGGCACACGTAGGGCAGGGCAGGGCAGGGCTGGACGGGGCAGCCGGTTGCCGGTGCCAGAGCAGGACACGTGGCCCAGTCGGCAGTGGAGAGGAAGGCTGGGTGGCTGCATGGGGCCAGGGGCATGGCTGGGGGCCAGGGGCAGGGGGAGGGGCCGGGGCAGGAGGGGAGGGGTTGAGGTTGAGCTGAGTGGGGTTAAGCAAGCCGGGGGGAGGGCAGCTAGCCCCTGGCTGCCTGCCCCGCGCCATGGGCCTCATTTTCCTTGTTGCCCGGCAGCAAGCGTGCGCAGTGCCTCAGGCCCTCAGGCCCAGTGGGCCCTGGACCTGGGAGTGCTGGGTCTGAGGAGTGAGGAGTGAGGAGTGAGGAGTGAGGGCAGGCAGGTGTGGCAGCCCCCCTGCTGCTGGCAGTTCCTGGGGCGCAGGGGAGGGGCAGTGAGGCAAGCTGGGCGGACGGCGGTGACCAACAGGGTTTGCTGCGCATCCCTGCCCCTACCTGCTCCCTGCCCCCTCCCTTTGGTGGAGCCCCACCGCCTGAACGTGATCAACCTGTGACAGGTGTGATGTCCTCACTCACACTAGACCTGATGAACACCATGAGGGTCATACCCTCCATGCATGTACAAAATGGTGCATGGTGCCCTGTACAGAATGGGCCCGCTCCTGGCTGAGGGTTACACTTGGCTTGGTGGCAACTGGGTGCCCAGAGGTGGTGCGGGTAAGATTAGGGTTAGGGTTAGGGTTAGGGTTAGGGTTGGGGTGTGCGCCTGACCTGTTGCCTGGACCCCTCAGGGTGGTGCTGTGTGTTTGCCAATGCCTGACGCAGCGCCCAGCTGATGCGTTAGGGTCCTAACCCTCATGGACCCAGACCCTAACCCAAACCCTAATCCAAACCCTAACCCAAACCCAAACCCAAACCCTAACCCAATGCCTGACGCAGCGCCAGGCTGATGCAGCCAGCAGCGCCTCCAGAGCAGCAGAGAGATTCAAGGGGAGTGGGTCCACTGGGCCCAGAGCGCTGGGTCAGGGCAGGCTGGTACCCCACCCCCCCACCCTCCGCCTCCCCTCACCTTGAGCCCGGTGGTGAGGTAGCCCTGCAGCAGGAACGTCACCACGGACACCTCCACAAGCAGGGTGCCTGCTGCCAGCAGCACAGCACAGCACAGCACAGCACAGCACAGCACAGCACAGCACAGCACAGCACACAGCCTCAGCTCAGGCAGCGGCGGCGACTTTGTAGGGACCATGGGGCAGCAGCAGGGGCAGGAGGGGCAGGAAGCGGCACAGGAGCAGCAGCGTGGCAGCAGCAGCACGGAAGCAGCTGGGACACAGTCCTGTCCAGTCCTGTCCCTGCTGATACCCAGGTGCACGGTGCCCCCCCCCTTGGTGACCACCCCTCTCCCCCTGGCTGTGTCCACCCTGGCCCTCCACCAGCCCATTGCTGCACACAGCACCAGCCCATTGCTGCAGACCCCATCACTGAGAGGTCACCGCGGAGGAGCGCTGACGCAGCGATGGACACCGGAACAAGGACAGGACCGCAGACAGGTCCCCCCCCAGCAGCCAGCCAGGGTGGCGCTCCCACTCAGGAGGGGGCAGGGCCCGCCCCCCTTGCCGCCATCGCCCACCCCCTGCCCCCCCTGGCCCCCAGGGAACCCCCTGCCCCTCCTGCCCTGCCTGCCCTCCCCTGGCTCCCTGCAACCCCTGCCCCCCCTGCCCCCCCTGCCCCCTGCTGCCCTGGCTGGCCCTTGTCCTTGGTTCGCTGGTCCTTGCCTTCTGCTGCCCACCTCCCCTGGCCCCCTTCCTCCCCTTGCCCCCCCTTCCCCCCGCTGCCCACCTCCTGAGTACAGCAGGGCGGCGGCCTCCAGCAGCAGGCCAGCGCTGGTGCCGGCAGTGCTCTGCAGCAGACCCAGCAGGGCGCCGGCCGCAGTGACGCCCACCACGCAGCGGTAGTAGTACCACAGCAGGCTGGAGCTGGCGCGCTGCAGGGCCGCCCTCACGGGGGAGCGGGCCAGGAACAGCGCAAAGCACAGCAGCGGCACCTCAGCCACCTGCAGCCAAGGCCAAGGCCATGGGGGCAGGTCAGGGGAGCCAGCAGGGGGCAGCAGCCAGCACCAAGGGCCAAGGGCCAAGGGTCAAGGGTCAAGGGGCAGCCAAGGCCAAGGCCAGAAGGGGGTCAGGGCCAGGGGGGCAGGGTGAAAGGCGAGGTGGGGTGATGGGCAAATGCAGGGGCAGGGGTTGAAGGGGGCTCTCTAGTGTAGTGCAGCGCTGCGATCTCGTGCAGTGCACTGGGGGGGCTGGAGGGAGTGAGGGGGGCTGGAAGGTGGGTGGCTGGCAGCCTGGCCCAGGCACCAGACGGGAGACGCACAGCCGGCGGCCGTGGCGTGACAGATGGCCAGGTGGCCAGGGTTTGGGCGCATGCCTGCTGCAGGGGGGGGTCAGCAGGCGGCGGGGGACGCGGTGGCTGGCAGTAGGGGGTGGTGGCAGCAGCATGGGGCGGACGCGGGGTTGGCTGTGGCGCTGCGGCTGGGCCTGCCCGGCTGTGGCTCTGCGCCGGTGCCTTCATCTCGATTAGGCTGACATGGAGCTTGACATGGAGCTTGACATGGAGCTCCAGAGTTTCAGGCTTTATAGGCTGACCTGATACGAAGTGGATAGGGCGAGATGACACACCACTCCAGCTTGGCAGGGGCTTTCCTTTTTCTTCCACCCTACACTGAATCAAACTTACCTGCATGCAGCCAACTCCGCATGGATCATTTCCTTGCCTGGCCACACCGATCAATGTCGGGCACAATGAAACGCAATGCGCGACAAAGCAAGCCCGGCACCCTGGTGCTTTAAGGCTGCTTGGCCCTCAGGCCTGAGTGCTGGAAGCCCCCAGCAGTGCAGGTGGACCTCCGCCTAGTGCGCCCAGCCTGGAGCCAGCAGCGTGATCAGCCAGTCCTGGTGTGGTGCCTTCAACTGCCCCCCCGCCAGCCCCCGCAACCCCCAGGCAGCCCAGCAGCTCCACAGCCAGCAGCCTCAGAGCCTGGGCCCAGTGTTCACCCTCCAGCCAAGCGCACCGAGCACACCCAGGCAGAGCAGGCAGCTCAGCCCACCCAGCCTGCCAAGGGCACGAGCAAAGGCCTGGTCAAGGCTGCAAAGACCAACCCAGCTTAACAGCCAGGGGGGGGTTTTAAGCAACACTGCAATGCAGCGCTGAACACGTAGCGCATGGGGGACAGCAGGTGGCGCCTGGTGGAGCTGTGCTGGTGGGCAAAGGCCAGAGCACCTGAAGCTGCCAGCCAAGGGCAGGGGGTGGCATGGCCTGGCCTGCAACTGGCTAGGAGACCACCCCAGCCGAGCCCCAGCAGCAGGAGCCTGTTGTGGGCCCATTGAGTGTGCCTTGCTGACGCTGTGTTAGCTCACATCAGTGCATGTCTGTCATGCCAAACTGGCCGTCGCCCCTTACAGGGTCAGGCAGGAGTGCAGGGGGGCGCCTCTCCTGGGCAGGCCTTCCCTGAGTCTGAGCCTGAGCAGGGGGTGCCTCCCCTGAGGAACACTGTCGTAGCTGACAGACACAGTTGTGGATGAAGTGGATCCTGGGGTCGAGCCGCTTGTACTTCTGAGCGAGGGCTGGGCTTTTGCAGAACTGCTGGTTGATGCTTTCCACAGCCATGTTCAAGCAATGCGCGCTGCGGGCCTTGTCCATGACAGCCACGGTGGGCTGCGCACTGCACGCTGGGGCTGCTGCAGGCTGGGGCTGGTGATGACTGACTGCCCTGTACTTCCTTAATCCGTACGGGGTCAGGCAGTAGAGCAAGGGTTGGGCATCCGCAGCCCCAGGGGCACTATTGTGGACGCAGTGGATGTTGAGGCGGACAAGAACCAAGTCAGATAGACACGCCTGCCTGTAGGGTGTGCCTCTCAGTACCTCTGTGAACCTGCTTAGGTGTCGCCTGTTGACAGTGTGCTACCGCTGGTGCTGGCACCCACAAGCAATGCGTGCCTGGGGGTTGCACACTGGAGTATGCGTGGGCCTGCCGGAAAGCCCTACTTACCAACAGCTGCGAGAGACCGCTCAGGTGCAAGCAGCGCACCATCCCCTCGGCACCAGCTCACGCGACGGGCGTCCAACTCATCGCAGCTTTGTCCACCGTGCAGCGCCTCACCAATCGTATACTGCACCAAATATCACCAATCGTATACTGCCGCACCTACTTTGGCCACATTACGAATTTCGTCATAGTAGGAATCTTGAACCTGCCATGCCCAATTTCTACATCTGTCACTGCAACTGGAGCCGAGTCGACTTTCACTGCTCCTGACCAGCTTGCTAGGCACAGCTGTGCGCTAGTGCCACAACACTTTCGTAGAAGGCTTGGCCCACGCCCACGCCCAGCCCCAACCATCGCAAGGGGGCAACAATGCCTTATTGTTACAGCTGTAGGGGGGTTTCAAAAGCCTACCAGTCCTTGGCGAAATTTACAGCCCTAAACATCATCATATCAAATACAACAACAGGAAGAAGGGGTACCACTACTTTGTTCACACGCATCATACTATAACATGCATGCACTGCAACAACTCCATCACTGTCACTTCAATGTAGGGGTAGGGATGCTTCAGTGTGTCTTGACACACCTTGTACCCACCACCATATCAAACGCGCTGTCGTATGCTGGCTTGTATTGCTGCCTACCACCCAGTTATTTCATGACCTCCATTACTCCTAGCTGGACCCCAAGACCCATTGGTCAGGAAGTACGCCTGGCAGCAGCTGGCGTTGTCATAGTCAGCATTCACAATGTCAGCTGGCGCTGACACAGCTAGGGTATCGCATGCTGCACACTGCTGTGCCGGTCGCTACTGCTATGCCCTTCAGCAAGAGCTCAACGGTCCCTGGTACTTGGTGCTGAAGTCTGAGTGCCCTGCCCCTGGGGTCCACAAGAGTCTTGACATGTGTGCATGCATTCCTGCCCCTGGCTTGTGTGTCAGCCTGATCAGGCTACTGAGCCTAATCAGGCTACTGCTCCGGCATCTTTACCGAGCCCGGCTGCTTGTTCTTGTCTGGATGGCCTGGCAGCGTGGTGACATCGATGATTGTTCCGATGTTTGCTTTCTTGGCGGCCTCTATGCCCATCACCGCATCCTGCACAACACCAGATACAACCCCTTTCAAGCCAGCAGCACTGCACCAGGCAGGGTACCCCTGGCACTGGGTGACGGAAGGTGTTCCACCAAGATGGTGTGTGCGGGCGGCTCTGTACCAACA
Source organism: Haematococcus lacustris (assembly GCA_030144725.1). Classification (NCBI taxonomy): domain Eukaryota; kingdom Viridiplantae; phylum Chlorophyta; class Chlorophyceae; order Chlamydomonadales; family Haematococcaceae; genus Haematococcus; species Haematococcus lacustris. The sequence goes on from JASKMD010000029.1 coordinate 13,470,631, forward strand.
GGGGTCACAGCTGGGCACCCCTCAGGGTTGCTGGGCAGCTGGGCATGTGGTGGCATGGTAAGGCATGCCATGAGGGTCAGCAGGGCAAGGTTAGCCCATGCAGCACGCAGCTCACTTCTCCTCCCTCTCCTCCCTCCTCGACCATTCCTTCCCCGCCTTTTGCCAAACTCACACCCCTGTCCCCTCCCTCCCTACCCCACGCCTCCCCTACCCCACCTCATACACCACACACTGGCTAGGCTCCAAGCCCAGCTCCTTGGCGGCCAGGAGGAAGATGTCCTCCAGCACAGCAGGTCAGGGAGGGAGGTAGAGGGGAGGGAGGGGGGAGAAGGGGGAGGGAGGGGGCAGGGGAGGGAGGGGAGGTAGGGGGCAGGGGAGGTAGGGGGCGGGCAGGTCTGCTTTGAACTACAGCAGACCCGGAGGCAGGGACCCACTGGGCCTCTACTGGACGAGGCGGGGCAGCCGGCCTGGCCACAGGCTAGCGTGGGGCGGAGCGGTGCCTGGGAGAGGGACCCTATGGAGCGCCCAGCAGCCATACCAGGCTGGTGGCTCAGGAGTGCAAGCCAATGACACAGCAACAGCCATGGAATGCATGCCTTCCGGCAGCGTGGCATTGAGGGTGGCCAGGGCTGCCAGGGCTGGCCCTCTCCACTCCCTCACCATGTAGCCGGGTCCTCAGGCTGCAGCTGAGACTGGCTGCCTCCCTCGCTCCCAACAACTACTTCAGGGCCAAGGTGGCTCAAGCCAGCCGCAGGGTCAAGGGGCAGGGCAGCTGGAAGGCTGAGGGGCAGGGCAGCTGGAAGGCTGAGGGGCAGGGCTGAGGGGCGGTGCTGGGGCCTCAAGGGGAGACCAGGGAGTGGGTTCAGTGGGCTGTGAGGCGCCGGCCTGCGGGCAGCAGGAGACCCACCGGGGCAGGTTTGGAGTTCTCCACGTCATGGCTGGTCACAATGGTGTCAAAGGTGTCATTCAGACCAAACTTGTCCAGCGCCTGCAGGGCAGCAGGGGTGAAGACTCACCCTCCGTGGCAGCACTCCATGGCACCCAATGCCTGTCGGTAATGCTTCGATGGCTCTGCTGGTCCACTGGTTTTTTGGAGTTTACAGGGTGCACTGTGGCTAGGGTGACTGACAGCCCCCCACCTCCCACCTCCCACCCCCCGCCTCCCAGGCTCAGGAAGGGGGCAAGCTTTGGCATGGGCCTCTGCTGGCCAGCCCAGCCCAAGTACCTGCCTACTCCTGCCTGCATCCCCTGCCCCACCTCTGCCACATATGCCTGCCTGGCTGCTGCCCTGCTCCTGCCTGCCTGACCGCTGCTGCCACCTCCCCTTGCCATTCCTGCCGCACCTCCATCACAGTGCCCTTCTCACCCCCGGATGCCACCGCCATCTTCAGGCCTCGCCTCTTGGCCTCCTCCAGCAGCTGCATCACCACTGGGATGGGCCGGGACTGCGGCCAGGGCAGTGCTGAGCGGCCTGACACCAGCCCAGCAACACCACCATCAGCACACCAGCTGCTGCTCATGTGCAGGTCACACATCGCTGAGATGTGTGGCTGGCAATGATGAGGCCCTCACCTTGTCCATGCCCTCCTCCTTGAAGATGGAGGACTCCTTTGCCACCAGCTCCTTCACCTGGTCCTCACTCAACTCCACGCCCTGCACCGGCCAGCACCCAGCACATAGGCTGGCTCACACCAAGCATGCCTGCTCAACAGCTGCCCAGCCAGGTGCTGAGTGCTCTTCACTCCAATTCACAACCAGGCCCACCAATGGATGAGCTGCTTTGCCACAACTGCTTCAACAAGGTGTGGTGACTAGCCTGACACATGAGAGCAGAGGCAGCCACCCCACCTCACCTGCTCCTTACACAGGATGGCTACAATCTCCTTGCCCGCTCGGCCTGTCTCTGCCATGTATCTGCATGCCAGGCCAGCTCATCAAGCTCAACTGCAAGGAAGCCCACATGCACGTGAGGCAGGTGGTGGGAAGCCACATGTGAGCAGCGCATGGAGATTCAGCTGAGGTCGTTTCGGGCTCATAAAGGGCCAGTGCATCATTGCTGGGGTGCCCCACATGATTGGCATGGATGTTCAGCTCAGGCTGACAGAGGCACATGGAGCTACTATTACTACAATAACTACATGGCTGTGTTATGTTTGCGGAGGTCCCCAAGGTCGACATTCAGCCCAGGAGTACCACTACTTTCTTCGCACACGCCTCTACAGCCCTTCTCTTTCATGTTCTTCCCCTTGTCCACCATGCCCGTTTCTTGGCCTGCCCAGCTCACTTGTTGCTGTCGATCTCCAGGCCAAACTCTTTGCAGGCTTTGCCCCAGGACTTCACCCGGTGCTCGTTGCTGGCAAAAAGGGTTCCGTCCATGTCCCAGATGGCGCCCTGTGGAGGGCAATAGCCAGCTGATCAGTAAACGGCACCCGGCTGCTGAGGTAGGCGGGTCCCTGCGTGCTGTGGGCTCATCCGTGCATGCACAATGTACGGAGTGGGAGCGAGGTCGGGCGGCGGCCGGTGTGGGTGCCGGAGCTCTTTACCCGCCACTGGCGCTCTCACCTTGGCCTCGGTTGGCAACAGCGTGTTGATGTCGGGGGCGTCTGGGTGGTTAAGGTTCTCGGCCGGCATGTTGAGGGTCTCAGATCGGTTGCTTTGGAAGCGCAAGGGCGTAGATGCGCGGGAGCGCACGAAGAAGGGAGCTCTACGCGCTAGCGCCAAAGCACGGGTCTGCATCATCGTCACGAGTCCAGCGTCACGAGCTCCACACTCACAGGCCGTTTCCACACATTACACATGTGCCATTTGCTGCCCCATGACGCCCTTGCTTTGTTAGTCTCACTAGCGCTTTAGACTGTTCTGAGGCACAGCTGTTAGATACAAGAAAGTAGATACATGCGCAGATCATGTAGTATGTTTTCAGCGGGAACTACGCACAAACACATAGCTGATACTCGTACATGTGCTAGGGTGTACTCCACGTGCTGGGCTCAGGCTCAGGCATGTTGGTAAGGTCGCGACTGATGCTTTGGACCTTAACACGACCTTTACACAACGGCCTCATCCGCGGTCGTTCCAACCGCCGCACCGCGACTGCCGCACTATTTCACCGACCACTCATACTCATCAAAAACTACACTGATTGAGGTAACGACGTTGTGCTACATCCCTGTGATCCCAGATGCCTGGCGCAGGGAGCTGAATGTGTGCAATCTAGGAAGCGCTGATACATGAGAGCTACCTAGCCCATCAGCGTCACACCAGTGCACGAAACAGGTGGCCACCCTCCCAAACACACCTGCCATTTCCAGGGCTGTGACTATACGGGGTAAGTTACGGATATACGGGTGGTAACCCGTACGTATGTATATCCGTAAGTAATACGGGTCAAATCCGGATCCAACCGCCACCCGTATGTGTGAAGCACCCAGTGACCTTCAAGCCCCGCAGCAGAATTAGTGCGTCGCGACGAGCGCACATCGACTGTCATGGAGCTGGGGTCACCACGCGCCACTCAGCGTCTAAAGATGCAGACACTTTTGCGCCGGTCATCCATGGCCACTGCGGAGGATGTGCAGCAAATCCCCGGCGTCACTGGGCCACTCAGAAAGCGCAGCCGGACCGACCAGCCCAGCATCAGCACACCGGTCTGGTATCAGCGGCATTTTGGCGCAAATGGCGATGGTTGCGCTAGCGACAGACGCAAGTGCAAATTCTGTTCCTTTGCTGCCAAGGCCGCCCTTGGCAGCAACCCGAACCACCTCGGTGCCCATTTGCTAACAGCGGCCTGCTCGTACCTCATGAGTGCCGAGGCCATGGCTGACGCAGCCAACGTGCATATCGTCCGTCAGCACCTGGAGGCTAGGCAGGGCGAGGCAGGCACAAGTCTGGAGGTGGACAACCACAATGTTGACCGCTTGCTGTTGGAGTGGCTGTTGCATGATGGCATGCCCCTCACCATTGTGGAGTCAGGTGCCTTCCTAGAGTTTGTGAGGGCTCTCAAGCCTGACTGGACACCACCTTCTCGCTACTTGGTGAGAGACTGCCTTTTGTTGCTAACTACTGCGGCGGCGGCAGTTTCACGTGATTATCGGCCAGCTTGCATGCCTGCATGCATGACTGCCTGCTTGCCCACCTGCCTGACACAGCTGAGTCACCGCATGATGCTCGACGTGTACCAAGGCGTGATCACAGCTGTGGTGGAGAGGGTGGAGACCCAGCCATTCGTGGCCATGTCCGTGGACGGCTGGTCTAAGGACATGGGCTCTGCACACTGCCTAGCATGGTGTGCTGCCTGGTGGGGGCAAGCGTACCTAGTGGACTGCATCAACACAGAGGCCAACAGCGTGACGGCAGCCTACCTCTTGTCCAGACCATGTTTGAAGAGACCATGACAAAGCACAACCTGGTGCGGCACAAGCAGTCTATTTTAACTTCATCATGATCAGGTTGCTTGATGCTTCCATTGTATTGATGTGCACACGTATTAAAGTGTCATTGTATTGATGTTCCATTGTATTGATGTGCCATTGTATTGATGTGCCATTGGATTGAGGCTGGCTTGATGCTTGATGTTCCATTGTATTGATGTGCAGGAGGGCAAGGTGTGCGCACTCGTGACAGACACCCCCAGCACTCACAAGGCGCTCTGGCGGCTTGTTGAAGAGAAGTACCCCAAAGTCCTGGGTGTGCCGTGCCAAATGCATGTGCAGGACCTCTACCTAAAAGGTGCCCTGCCCTGCCCTGCCCTGCCCTGCCCTGCCCTGCCCCTGCCCCTGCCCCTGGTACAGCTAACTTATTGCTTGTTGCCTTACCCTCATGCAGACCTGCTCACCCTGGAGCTGGTGATTAAGCACTGTGAGGTCGTCCGTGACATCATCAAGTACTACACACTGTCCTCATGCCTGGCGCAGCAGCTGGAGGTGTTCCAGAACCTTCACAACATCCGCAAGGGCTTGGAGCTCAGCGGTGGAGTTCGCATGCACAGCTGCTCATCCATGTTGAGCAGCCTGCAGGTCTGGCTCTTGAGTTTCAGCCAGTGCCTCTCACAGCGGGGTGGGGTGGCGGGTTGAAGCGCTAGCTTTGCTATTGCTGCTATTGCCGTTGGTGCTATAGCTGCTCCGGTGTGATAGTCCAGATGTACAAGAAGTGTAGAGCCATTGGTTGCCCTGTGCCTTGCAGGTGAACAAGCCAGCTTTGTGCTCTGCAGTCACAGATGCCAGCTTTCTGCGCCCGGGGCTGACAGCAGCGCAACAGCAGCGGGCGGGGAGCATCAGGGCAATTGTCCTCAGCCCAAACTTCTGGGCTGAGAATCAGGTCCTTGTTCACACCATGCGCCCCGTCGTCCATCTGCAGATCGACTTGCAGTCAGACAACGCTAACATTGCAGACGCGTACTATGGTGGGCGTGGTGTGCAACAGTGGTACCTGCAGCAGACCGGCTCAAGCGAAACAGTTCACTTGTCACCCATCAGCTCACCAGCTTGGGCCTACGGCCTCCACCCCCTTCCAGCCCCCGCCTGGGCCTGCGGCCACCACCCCCTCCCAGCCCGGCTCACAACCTGTCCCCGTGCCCTCTGTTGTGCTGTCAGGTCCTCCTGGTCCTTTGGCAGCTGCTTTGTCAGCCACCATGCCTCCCCAGGTGCTGGCACGGTTTTTGGCATACCTGGCCAATCAGCAAGCAATAGTGGATGGCAGCGGTGGCAGCAGCACCACAGGTGTGGTGGGCCAGCAGTCTGGCGGCAACAACCCCACAGGCCTGGCGGGCGAGCAGCCTGGTGGCAGCAGCACCACAACTGTGGTGGGCCAGCAGCCTGGTGGCAGCAGCACCACAGGCCTGGCGGGCCAGCAGCCTGGTGGCAGCAGCACCACAACTGTGGTGGGCCAGCAGCCTGGTGGCAGCAGCACCACAGGCCTGGCGGGCCAGCAGCCTGGTGGCAGCAACACCACAGGCCTAGCGGGCCAGCCGTCAAGCCGCAGTTTTGCCGTCACAGCCCTTCAGATGTACAACAAGCGCTTGCAGTACGGTGCCAGTGCCGCCCAATACTTGGCAGCACTGCTTGACCCTCGCTACAGGCGCCTATCGCAGCACGTCACACGGGAGCAGTGCAAGCTAGCTGAGCAGCTCCTCATCAAGCTGGCCACAGAGGATGGCAGCGAGGGTGACCGTCCGGCTGCTGAAGCACTCAGCCAGCCGGCAATTTGGCAACAGCCAGATGTGGTGTTGTTCTCACACACCAGCTTGTCAGCCGTGTACTTTGCCCCTCAGCTGACTTCGGACCCAGTCAGTTGGTGGCGGCAGCACGGAGACTTCGCACCCAAACTGCAGACCGTGGCTCAACGGGTGTTGTGCATCCCCGCCACAGCCGCTGCAAATGAGCGGGTCTTCAGTGCCTTCAGCCATGTGTGGAGTGACAAGCGCGCCAGCCTGATCTTGGGACGCATGTGGGTCATGGCCTACATCTACTTCAATAAGTAAGCACCGGCCCTGGTAGATACACGTTGTTATTGCTGCCCTAGCCAATTCACTCCTGATGGTTGATGCATCACTGCTGCTATTGCCGTGCTACAGTGCTACTGCTATTGCTATTGCTGTTGCGGCATGCTACATGTGCTGCATTGTTGTGTTATTGTTTCCTCAGGCGGGTGTTGGAGCGCAAGCCGAAGACCTTGTCAGATGCAGACTGGGAGGAGTACGAGAGGTGGATGCGCAAGACCCCACAGGACCAGGACCAAAACTAGGACAAGGATCAAGAGGTGAGCCAAGGTAGCATTGGTGAGCCAAAGAGGCATCCTATCACACCGTGCCATCTACCTGCTTGTGCCACTTACTACTTCATGTCGTGCAGGTGCTGGATGGCGGCTGGCTCAGCGCTGACGTCAATGGCGCACTACATGGGCGCCTACTTATGGCATGCATGACTTCATTGCAGCCCTGAGATGGGGAGGGGTTTGGGGGGTGAGCAGGCCCAGCAGTTCAACAACTGCTGTCACAGTGCAGACCTGCTTAGGCACATGGCTGAGAGACGCTGATGATGATGGCTGAAGGTTGTTGGCTGGGTGTAACATGCTGAGTACTACACACTCGGTAGTAGATAGGCACCACCTGCCCCTAACAGGCGGAAACTGGGGAAACAGGGTTGGCGGAAGCAAGGAAGGCGGGAGGGGAAAGGCGAAAAAGATGCCCCGCATGCCTGCATGGGCCCCCTTACGGCGGAACTTACGGATCGGTTAGGCGGAACCTTACGGGTGTGACCACGTATTACGGTAAGTAACGTAAGCGTATCCGTAATCCGTATCCCCGTATCGCACAGCCCTGGCCATTTCCCTCCGTGCCATGTGGTTCAAAAGTTTAAAACTGACTTCGGTGCTTCGCTGAGCACGGCCTACTTGTTTACACTAAATATCTTGAAGGTGGGCACTGACCTGTGTGCTATCGATACAGTGACACTGGTCACCCCCGCCATTGGCTGCACCCCTGATAAACTCCGACCGGTCTTTAAGAGTTTATCAGCGATTTTTGCGCAGGGCGGTGCAGCTCATCAAAGCGAAGCTAGCGGGTTGCTCGGGCAGATGTGCACCTGTGCCGGGGCGGGCGGGGGTGTTGAGTATCTTGGTCGCGTTGTGCCGGGAATGGCATGCTTAGTGGGTCTGTGATCAGCGAACAGCTATCGCGCTCAGCGGCCCAACTTTTAGACTTTTTGCATTTTTGGTCGGGCGCAGTACCCCCCCCCGACATGTGTTATAGTGCTATGCTAGTGCTGATAATGTGCTTGGGAGTGCTGGTGTGGCTTGTGGGCTGTCCCTGCACCCGAACAGCGTGCAACTCGTGTCTTCGAAATGGGCACTATTCCGGCCGCCATAACTGTCCAACCAGGACGTCAAATGATGAACTGACAGTTCTGTGCGGCTCCTTGTGTGGGTTCCTAACGTGTCTATTAGACAGAAACGCGTTGTCTTGATGTGTGGGCCGTTTCATGTGGGGGGGGTGATACTCATAACAGCTCGGTTTCTGCATCATTTTTACTAATTTTAGCTGGGTTTGGCTGCACAGGAACCACAGGCACTAATGTATTGGACAACTTGAAGTTGCTGTCACATGTGGACTGAACCCGTGTTGAAGAATGCGATATTAAGCGCTGTTGCATGCTGGTTTGAAAATTAGTTTGGATGCGCCATTCACGCCGCGCTGGGTCCAGGCTGCCTCTAGCGGTTGCTAAGAGTGTCTGCGTGGCGCCAGAACACGTCGCGCGTTGGGGGCCAGCCACCCGGCAAACCGCTGGGGCTGGCTGCACTCTAGTTAGACCATCACCAGCTCATCGCACCAGTCGGCGACCTCATCCGTGCAAAAATGAGTTAGATGTTATCTCTTGAGCCATGGGGGTGCAGCCAATGGCGGGGGTGACCCACTGCGACCTGGGCAGTCTCACCCCGCCGACTTTTAGGCACAGTAGTGTTGCTCAGTGCGTGTCGGCAGAATTGACTAACGCTACTGTTAATGCCCATACACGTCAGGCATTGCAGAGCTTACCGCGGCCGTCGGTAACGGTGTTCTCGCTGTCCGGTCTCTCCCCCCATCCGGCGACGGGCGCATAATGGCATGCACGTCGGCACACCTAACCTCTGACGACGAGCTTACCCCCTGCCAGTCTTTAGAAGCGAAGTGCTGCTGTCAGCCATGCTGCTGTACCGCGTATCAAACTCCCGAAGAAGATGGTTAACGTGCGCAAGAAGGTCCTCCAGGGGACTGCCCGGCACCGGCTGTCGCGTAGTGTCCGCGGTGCCTTTGCGCACCGGCGACCAGCTCGACTCTACCGATTCGGCGGTCAGTCGACGGACGTAATGATCGCCACTCTGGTAAGGCACGCCGGTGCGGCGCTCCACCTCGTAATCCAAGCCGACAGATGTGTTCAGCGAGTGCCGCGCACGCTGGGCACGTCCCTCTGCACGCAGAAGTCCACGAAACATTGGGAACGAAACGCACGCACTGTGCGCTGAGAGCTTGCTCGTCTATCGCGCACAGCCGTCGCCGCTTCCTTGCTCCAGGTAGGGATGCGATGGGGACGTGGCGGGGGTAGGGTCACACTTACGCTGTTATGCCATGCATACCCATCCATGCCATGCACCCTTGCCATTATCTTGCAATGCCCTGCCAGTTACGACAGGGCTGAGCAGCACATCGCTTGCTGATGCGTGAGGAGAGGTGCGTAGGTAGGGCGCAGGCAGAGGAGCAGCATTGAGGCAGACGGCCCACCCACTGTGACATGCACGACAGAGACTGACACCAGGCCCCTGGCAGCAGGTCCTCAGCAGCGAGGAGTTGCCAACCCCCTCCAGGGCCACCCTCCTGCACTGCTGCACATACACATACGCAATCCGCCAAAGCCCGTCACCTTCACCTTCACACCAGCCCCACCTGCAGCCTTTAGGTCCTTCGGCGAGGGTGGCATCCGGCCCCCTGGTTTCCAGCTGCCCACCACCTTGCCTTGTGCTGCTGCATCGCCCCGAGCCGACCCACGGCCAGGTCTAGGCAAGCCCTCGCTGACATAGAACAGCTCAGGGCTGTCAGCCTGGGAGCTGCGGGCCCCTGGCTGCTGGAAGCTGGATCGCTGCTGCTGCTGCTGCTGCTGCTGACCAGCCTGCAGTGGCTTGCGGACCCCACCACTGGCCGTGGGCCTGGAGGGGGCGGCGTGTGTTTGGCTGCGAGCTGCCGGCTGCGACTTGGAGGCAGTGTGTGGTGGGCTGCTGCTGTGGGTGGGGTGGGCTGATAGGCGACTGCTGCTAGACTTGTGAGCAGCAGGAGCAGCAGCAGCAGCAGCAGAGGTGGGGGCCTTTGGCTGAGGCAGGGGGGTGTAGTGGGCTTCATCCAGCCTGCGCAGGGCAGCAGCGCAGCAGCAACACCGTGTCTACACAACCCTAAACACAAAGAGGCCGAGCCAGAGATAGTTCAATGCCCTGGCATGAACAGGTTCCCAACCTCCAAACATGGCAGCAACAGCTGAAGTATCCTGGCTGCAAATGATGTGGCGCATGGAGGGGGTGCTTAGAGACTGGCGATTACCCACGAGTGAGGGATGTGTGATGCTGGCTACCTTGTGCAGCATCTCCATCGGCAGCATGGCAGGGCAGCAGGACACTGCAGCATGTCGTCATCGACAGCATTGTCGCCATCATCATCATCATGCATGTCCTCCTCTTTCTGCCTTCACCGCGAACCAGCTGCCAGCAGCTGCCCCGGCCTCACCATGAAGGAGGAGCGGCAGGTCACTCCCAGCCACACTGAAGCACACACCCACCGTGTGACCGTGCGTGGCTTGATGTGTGACCAGTCCAGTTTGCTCCCCACCACCTTGCGGGACTTGCGCACCAGGAAGGGCTTGGAGGCGCTGGTGGGGCTGGCACCTTGCCCCTGCCCCTGCTCCTGCTCCTGGCCCTCGTATGCCTCAAGCCTTACTCCAGCCCCAACCTTGGCTGCGGCACTGCCCACCATCTGCTGCCTTCCGCCAGCCTGGGAGGCCGGCTCGTTCCCAGCCTGCCCCTGCCCCTGCCCCTGCCCCTGCCCCTGCCCCTGCCCCTGCCCCTGCCCCTGCCCCTGCCCCTGCCCCTGCCTCTGCCCCTGCCCCTGCCCCTGCCCCTGCCCCTGCCCCCTTACACCCAGCCTCTGTGTCAGCTGCAGCAGTTGCTGGCGCAATGCTGTACGTGATGGCGGCATGTGGTTGGGGGGCGGAGGGGAGGAGGCGTCACGCTCACAGTCCCTGGTCCGGGCTGCCGCCGTGGCCTGGCTCCCCACTGGCCGCATCCGCCGCAAGCTGTAGCTGGCCACGTCACCCCCAGCCTGAACTTCAGCCACTGCTCCCTCACCCTCCCCCCCTCCTTCCTCCTGCTCCCCTCCACGCACGGCAGCGGCTCGGGCGGGGGTGGTAAGGCAGGGGCCAGCATCATGTGGCTTGTCATTAGCCGCCTGCCATGCCTGCCTACCTACCCTCCCCCCCTCCCCCAGGTTGTCAACCTCATTGGGCTGGGTGCTGGACCTCGCTGCTGCATGGGATGGTTGTGGGGCCAGGGGTGGCTGGTCCGCAGCTTGTGGCATGCTGGTGGTGGATGTCATCAGGCGCTGCACACTCTGCAGCTTCAGCTTCATCAGGGCTGCAGACCGGGTCCTGGCCACGGCCAAGCCCCCCCGGCCGCCATCACCCCCTCCACCCTGCTGCCCGGCCCCCTGTTCTGCACCCCCCGCTGCTGCAGCACCTGCCTGGCCGCTCTCAGCTCGTCCTGTTGGACCTTGCCTGGCCTCAGCCGCCAGCTCAGCAGGAACTGCGGAAGCCCAGTCCACTGAGGTTGTCTGGTCCACGGCAGTGCTGGTGTCACTGGCCTCTACGCCCTGCCGCTGCTGCTGCTGCTGCTGCTGCTGCTGCTGCTGCTGCTGCCGCTGCTGCTGCCGCTGCTGCTGCTGCTGCTGCTGCTGCTGCTGCTGCTGCTGCTGCTGCTGCTGCTGCTGCTGCTGCTGCTGCTGCTGTGTGCCGCGACCGGTGCCGCCTGGGCCTGACTGCAAGTGGAGTGCATGGGGGCTGCTGTGGCTACTGGAGTGCTGCTCACAGCTGAAGTGACCAGTGGCTGCAGCTGCCCCAGCCTCAGTGCCCGCCTCAGCCGCAGCATTGGCCCCTGCCCCTGCCCCTGCCCCTGCCCCTGCCCCTGCCCCTGCCCCTGCCCCTGCCCCTGCCCCTGCCCCTGCCCCTCCCCCTGCCCCTGCCCCTGCCCCTGCCCCTGCCCCTGCCCCTGCCCCTGCCCCTGCCCCTGCCCCTGCCCCTGCCCCTGCCCCTCCCCCTGCCCCTGCCCCTGCCCCTGCCCCTGCCCCTGCCCCGGTTTCTGCCCCGCTGCTCTTCTTGGTGGGGGTGCTGCTGCGGGAGGTGGTGGTGGTGCGCCGCCGGACTGGTGGGGTGCGTGTGGCGCCTCGTGCCCTGTGTGGGCTCTGGCAGCCGCCTGCCACCACTGGGCTCACCAGCAGCGGGGTGTCGTCTGTGGTGCAGCCAACACAAGCAAACGCAGCAGAGTGATACAGAGGTGCTGCGGCAGGGCAGCTGCTGAGGTGATGGGGTGGAAGCACAGCTCTAGATGGCCCGAAGGGCCAGCTGCAGGAGGGCTGGCAGCGTCAGGGTTATGGCTAGGTTGGGTTAGGCCCTGACCCCTGACCCCTGACCCTATCCCAAACCCAGCAGCAGCAGGGCTGATGGGGTGCTGCTGTACAGGAGTATTCGGGTGGTGGTGGCGCAGAGGGGCTAGACTGGGGAGTAGGCAGGGGGCAGTGTGAGCTGGCACAGCTGGTGGCATGAGCCGCGTGGGGGGCAGAGCAGCAGGGCCCTGCGGGTGCGGCAGGGCAGCAGGGCAGCAGGGGTGGCTGCGGGCCACTCACCAAAGGTCCTCCTGCGGGTAGAGGATGCGGGGGACAGCGTGTCCCTCACACTCACCGCCCCCACACTGCCACCCCCCGCGCTACTAGCGCCCGGTCGGCCCCCGGCCCCTGCCGGCAGCCCCCAGCTGCTGCTGCTGCTGGCCTCCACTCCCCCGGGACCCCAGACACCCTCCACCATGCCCCGGCCCCCAGGTGGGGGGGTCCAGGCATGCGGACCTGGGCTTTGAGCGCCCCACCCCTCTGGAGCAGCAGCAGCAGCAGCAGCAGGTGGGGAGGCAATGGGGGCCCAAGGGCCATTAGGGGGCCAGGGGGGTCCCTGGCCGCCTTGGCCCGCCTGGCTGCCCTCATGGCTCACAGGCAGCCCCGCCCTGTGCCCCTCCTGGTGGAGTGCCTGGCTGCTGCCGGCATCCCAAGGGGCAGGGCGGGGGGGCGGGGGGGGGCTGTGCCCTGGCAGCCAGGGCCCACCCAGGGGCCTGTAGCCGCCCCCGCCCCAGTGGGCAGCAGGTGGGGCAGCTGAGGCAGGGTCGAATGTGGGGGAGCAGCTTGCTTGCAGTGAGGGCCAGGGAGCAGGGCCGGTGGCTAGGCCTGCAGTGTGAAGGGACGGGGGGTGAGCAGCACTGCCATAGCCTGGAGGGTGCTGATGCTGGTGCTGGTGGTGTTGATGCTGGGGCTGCAAGGGGGAGGGTTGCAGGGGGGAGGGCTGATGGGGCTGTTGGGGTAGGTGTGGGTGTGAAGGGTTGAAGTATAGAGGTAGGGAGTGAGGGTGATGAGGGACGCGTGGCCAGGGCAGGCCAGCTGTGGGCTGCGTCAGGGAGGGTGGGGAGCCCCTCAGCTCTAGGGCCGGCTGCCAAGGCAGGTGCGCTGCCAGCCCTCCCTCCGCCCCCCCTGGTGCGCCTCCCCCTCTCACGAATGCAACACCCCCCGCTTGCCACCCTAGCTGCTGCTGCTGCTGCTGCTGCTGGTGTGCAGGCGGCTGTTGCTGATGAGAGTGTTGACTATTGTCTGGCAGAGCCAGCTGTGGCCTGTCCCATGTCTGCCCTCCAGCTGCCGCTGCTGCCGCTGCTGCTGCTGGCTTCAGGGCCAGGGTCAGGGGGGAGAACACGTGCGCATCCTTTGACTGGCGGTGGCTGAGGGGCTGGGGGGCCCCCCCCTGGGTGGCACTGCCGGCAGAGCGGCAGTCGCGGCTAAGGCGCAGGGCAGAGGGGCTGAGGGAAGCGTGGCTGCTGGACAAGGAGTGGTTGGCAGAGCGGCTTGCAGAGCGTGAGGGCAGGGGGCTGATGACAGCACAGCCCAGAGGGGCGTTTGGCGCAGGCTGGGATGCAGCACTGCCAGTGCTGTGTTCACTGGGGTTGAGGCGGAGTGGAGCGGGCGGGGGGCTGTGGCTGCCTGCCTGTGCTGGCTGCATGCTGGGCGCAGGAGGTGGGGGAGGGGGACACGCTGCTCCTGAGGGGCTGCTGCACGCCAGGGCGGACAGGCTAGCGCTGCGCTGCACCCGCTGCTGCATGAGCTGCGCCAGCATGGCAGAGGCAGTGGGGGGGGCGGGGGCCCCCCCCGCGCTACCCAGGTGGAGGGCCGTCTGACTGGGTCGGCTCCCTCTGCCTGCCTGGGGATGGCTGGCAGCCTGGAGGGCGGGGCAGGTGGGTGGTGGGGTGCCAGTGACGGCGGCTGGGTGGGTGGTGGGGGAGGTGGGGCAGGGCTCGGACGAGTCTGCAAAAGCAGCAGGCAGGGGTGATGCCATGCAGGGGGAGGGGGTGTCCAGGGAGGGGAGGGCGCCGGGGGTGCTGGGCGTGCGGCCCATGTCCCCGTACCTGGGCCAGGGCTCTGGCGTCACTGCAGCCCTGGCCCTGGCTGCTGACACTGGCACACTGACGTCAGAGGCAGCTGCGAAGGAGGAGGAGGAGGAGGAGGAGTGGACAGGGGAAGGTGAGGGGGAGGGGGAGGTGAGGGGCAGCGAAGTGCTGGGGGTGTCCTGGCAGTCGGATGAGGGAGTGGGAGCGGCTGAGGTGAGAGCAGGGGGAGGGGGGCGTTCTGGGGTGGAGGAAGAGGCGAGTAATTGAGGAGGAGGAGGAGGAGGAGGGCCAGGGCCAGCAGTGGCCCCTCCTGCTGGGCCTTGACGCGGCTCATCCTCTCCACCTCCAGCAGCCCCTACAGCTCCAGGCTCCACCACAGCCACCAGGGCCTCACCTTTGGCCAGGGTGGCCACCTTTGAGACCGCTGCGCTGCCTGGCTTCCGCCCCTCCTGCCCCCCCATCCCAACCAACTGTGCAGCTGCAGCAGCACTCAGACACAGGGCAGCGTTGTCAAGAGTGGGGGGATGTGGGTGCATGCTGCCGGCCTGACCTGCTGCTGGCCCCAGCTCAACTGGCTGCGCAGGGAGGTGCAGCTGCTGCTGCTGCAAGGCAGTCGAGGCCACCGGAGTGGGTGTGCAGCTGGAGGGGTGCCAGGCAGGCACTGTACGGCTGGGCCCTGACCCCACCCGCTGCTCCTGCTGCTGCCTAGCCCCCGCGCCACCGCCATTCACGTCATGCCATTGCTGAGGCACAGTGTGAGAAGCTGCGGCACTGCCAGAGCTGGCAGCTGAGGCTGGAGCCATGGCCGGGGCCGGGGCAGGGCTCTGGGTGGTGTGCCTATGCGTGAAGGGCAGCAGTGTGTGCGGGGTGCTCCTCTCAGCCGCCCTAGCCCCTGATGCAGCAGCAGGGGGGCCTGCCTGTGCCCGGTGCCCAGCTTGCCACGTGATGGGGGTGGGCAGTGGTGGCCCGCACGCCTGGCCAGGGGTCAGGTCAGGGCCGTGCTTGTCCTGACCCGGCCTGCCCTGCTCAGGCGCTGGCCTCATCCCACCCCCTGGGAGCTGCAGCCCCCCGCTGCACGGCCTGGAGGCAGCGCTAGCAGCAGCTGAGAGTAACACGGTGGCCTCCCTGACCACTGGGCTGGCCCAGCCTGCTGACGGGTCGCAGGAGGGGTCGCAGGGCTGGGAGTGAGGGGGGTCTGGGGAGCTGTGCACCCGGGCAGGGAGGGTTGGGGTGGCGGGGTCCAGGTGGGAAGCTGCCCCCTGGGCGCTGTCTGCTGGCCCCTGCAGTGCCTGGGTGGGGGGCAGGTGGGGGCGGCCCTGGTGGCAGCGTGGGGGCGGCATAGCCCAGGAAGCAGGCAGGTGGCTGTCATGCTGCCCATCGCCACCAGCCATCCCCCCTTCTCCCTCCCCCTCTCTGTCCCCTGCCCCTCCTCCCTCCTCCTCATCTTCCTCCTCCTCCTCCTCCCCCTTCTCCTCGCCCTCGCAGCTTTCTGAGGCACTGTCAGCATAGCGCCCTGGCTCGTACTCCAGCCGTACTCCAGGCCTGCAGCCGCCCTCCCTTGCAGCCGCCCCCCACGATCCCTCTCCCCCTTCCACCTCGTGCCCATCGCCAACGCGGTGGCTGCCTGGCCGCAGCCGTTCTGCAGCTGCCTGACCAGGGCTGCCGGCTGCAGGGCCCAAGGCAGGGAAGTGGAAGCGGGAGAGGGCAGGCTTGCTGGCCTGGGCTCCGACATAGCGCGGTAGAGGTCCCTCGACTGCCTGCACGCTGTGACTGGCACCAGGGGCTCTTAGCCAGGCGGAGCCTGTGATGGGGCTGCTGGCAGCAGCTGCATCCCCACCAACAGCACGGTGTTTACCACCGCCATCACCATTGCCACCACCACCATGAGCACCATCGCCACAGCCTTGTGCTGCACCGGGCCTGACCCCGGCAGCTGTCGGGTCCTTCCGCAACGGACTGCCAAACAGCACCATGTCATCGGCTTGCAAGCGAGGCGCATGCAGCCCTTTGACCACTCCTTGGCCTGCAAGGTGGGATCTGTAGGCGGCTTGCTCATCCTCTGCCGCTGCTACCGCTGCTCCTGCTGCTGTAGGGGCTGTCACACTGGCAGCGTGGGGTGCGTGAAGGCCTGGGTGAGCGCCACTGAGCGCAGGGGCAGCTGGCCAGCTGGGCGGGGGCTGTGTGTGCAGCCCCTGGGGTTGCCAGGCGCTTGGCGTCGTGGCGGTTGAGTTCAACCCCGGGGAAGAGCCGGCAGCTGAGTGCCCACTGCCTGCGAGGGTGACAGCAGGCCACGCAGCAGCCAACCTCTGCAGCAGCCTGGCCCTGGCCTGCCTTGCACCCCGTGCTCCTGTGCTGTCAGCTGTCACAGCAGGGCGGTCAGCAGTGCAGGCTGCCTGCAGCAGGGTCAGGTCCAAACACACCATCACAGCCATTGCCTGGCTACACTGACCCCAGCTGCACACCCTTCTGTGCATCAGCTGCATTCCCTCCTGTGCTCAGCTGATTTAGCAGCAGCGACTGCAGTGTGTGGGCCTCCTGGCGTCATGACAGTGGCAGCAGCAGCAGGAGTCACACACAGCAGCAGCAGGCACATGGCACCACCACCAAGGGTGAGCAGGAACCCACACAGGGGCCAGGCAGCTCAGTCCCAGGCCCACCCCTGCCCTCCCTGGCCCCGACACCCACCTGGGTGGACCCCCCTCCCACTGTGGCCCTGTATGCCCCCAGCTTGACCTGCAGCTTGCCATGTGGCTGGTGCTGGGGCCGCCTGTCCGCCCTGCTCATCCTCAGACGACTCGTCGCTGTCTGACCACTGTGCTGCGCTGCGCCGCCGGGTATACTTGTACACGCGCACCTCACCAGCCCCTGCAGCCTGGGGCGCAGCTGTGAGCCCAGCACCACCCTCAGCCCAGGGGCCTGCCCCTGCCCCTCCTGCAGCCACGCCTGGGCCCTGGGCCCTGACCCCTGCCTCCACCCACCCACCCCCCACATGCCGTGCCTGAGCAGCCTGGGCCCCAGCTGCAGGAGGCTGCAGGTCCAGGTGAGGGGCGGACGCTGCGGCCAGGGCTGCCATGGTCGCCGCCAGCTGCGATGTCCTCAGCGATTGCTCTGCCGCCTGCCTGCTGGCCGCCACCCGGGCAGCATAGGCGTTGAGCACAGCCAGCCTGCTGGCCATCGCCGCCGTGGCTGCGTGGCTGAAAAGGGCATCAGCAGCAGGGGTGGGGAGGGCGCGGGAGCCAGGCTGGTGCATGTGGGGGGCCTGAGGGGGCTGGGCTGCCAGGGGGCTGAGGGAGGGAGGGGCTGTGGGCACCTTGTGCTCCGGAGCCGTATGTCGTCTGCCAGCATCTCCCTGCTGCTGCATGGCATCCACAGCCTGCATGGCAGCGCTGCCCATGCTGTCACAGGACAGTCGGTTCTTGTGCTGCCGCGGCGGTGGGGAGATAGCTGAGGCGTTGAGGCTGCTGGTGGCGGTGTGGGACAGGTGGCTGCTGCCGCTGCAACTGCTGCGCCCATGGGCTGCTGGCCGAGCCCGGGTGGGCACAGCAGCCGGGTAAGCACTTCTGCTGGAGTGGTCCCACTGCAAGCTGCGGCGAGCGCTGGAGCTGCTGCTGGCCCAGGAAGGGGTGCTGTGCGACATGCTCAGCCGGCCATGACTGCCTGCACTGCGGGTCGTGGCAGCGGCTGGGACCCGGCTGGGGGTCAGGCCGGAGGTAGAGGGGGTGGTGGGGGTGGGGGAGCTGGGGCAGCGCAGCAGGTGGGTCCGCTGCCGGGCCACAGGGGCAGTGCCTGGGGTGGAGTGGTGTGAAGTGCGCAGCAGCTGCGGGGCAGGGGGGCGCCATTGCCAAGCTAGGACTGAGTCACAGCTGCACGCAAGCCTGCTGCGCTGCAGAGGTAATGCTGGTGAGGAAAAACCCAGTCAATTGCAAGAAAATTGTATGCAAGGTTTAGGCCAGAACATTGCCAAGGCATTCGGATGTTGAGGCAGTCAGAGTGCAAGAGGCCCTGGCAATGACGTATGTCAGGAAGACAGCAGGTGGCCAGCGCCGCATGGCAGCCAAGGTTGGATGCCTTCTACCAGGCGTTGCTGGATTGCTAAAGAGCTGTGTACAGTATGGATAACTACCCACTTGAGGCGACAGACCCCCCGCCAGCGGGTCTACCCTGCTTTGCACCCCACTGAAGTAGCGAGCAGTGGCCTTGGCCAGGTTGTCCCTGTCCGTCTGGCGCCCTGAGAATAACTGCATGCAGCAACACGGCACCAGCAGCCCATGTGAAGGATCCCGTGTCAACTTGTTTTAGCCTGGTGTGGTATTAGCTACAAATTGGAGCTGGGGGCGGAGTTTGCACACAACAGCTTCACCTGATGGTGCTCAGCTTCAATCTCGGCCAGCTGCTTGCCCATTCGAATGAGGTGCTCGTGCATATCGCCACCCCCAAAGCGCCCTCCGGTGCTCTTGTTGCTGGCCTCCACATCCTGATTTTGCAAATGTGCAGCTGTCTCGAGAGCAGAATTCATACTCCGGATGCTTTCGCTCAACCAACAAGTCAGGCTGCCATTGCCCTAGTACGCGCGCTTGGTCGCTGACGGCACATGTAGCACTGTGCACTTCAATTCCTTCCTGTCACGCTCCCTCGGGGCAGTAGTTCTTCCTTTCTTTCTTTCTTTTCCTTGTACACTGATATTGAGCTGAGGGTTTGAGGTAATAGCTGGGTATAGGAGTCCCCTCCTACTTCGTAGATATGCATTCATTCCTGCCATGCAACCATTTGCCTTATACTTCACTCGATGTGACAGCTGCCATAGCTCATCTTGTGACGATGCAGAATGCGTGCCTGTGGGCGTGCGTGAACTGTGTGCATGCTTGCATGCTGGCAGCAAGTCTGAGCACCCAGTTCAGGCTATCAAGTGCAGCTCGGCCACTGTGGGGACAACACCATGTAATGTATGTGTAATGGACCCCAATAACGCTGCATTCCGGTTGCCGGCACTCCGGTTAGATGGCGACCTGATGCGCCCTCCAGCACGGCCACTCCGCTCTGATGATGTTGCTGAGTCCCTGAGATGCCGCCGAAAAGGAAACGCAAGCGGCCCGTCTCCCCCGCACCCTCCGCAGCCGGGAAGCCACTAAGCTCGACGAAAGGCTAGGCCGCTCCGAAGCTAACTGACGACGCGGCGCAGTGTGCACCACGCGACATTGCGACTCAAGTCCTGCCGTGCGTGTCTGCAAGCGCCAGTGGCAGTGGCGGGCAGGGGCAGGCTGGGAAAGAAGTAACTGGAGAGAGGCGCCAGGTTATCAAGGCCGCCTTTCGTGGCCTTGTGGAGGCAGCCCGGCCTGATCTCAGCCCAGCTGAAGTTGACGCTGTTGTGGCAGAGGTCAACAAACGCATGACCATGGGCAGCAAGCAGTGCGTCCTGACAGCAGTCCTGTGTCTCTCTGTGCTGCTCCAGTCCTTCCTAGGCCAGCCCTCTCAAGGCTTCCCAGCAGCAGGTCCAGCCCCAGGCCACCCTCTTCCACCTGACCCAGCCTGCCCTCCCTATGCTCACCCCTGCCTCGCCACACGCAGCTCACCCCGCTGTGCAGCCGCCCCAGCCCAACTGCCTCCACCAGTGCAGCTGAACATCTGGGACCCACAGCTGCTGGCACAGATCAAAGATGCCATGGAGCTGCTCACCAATGCCAGCGTTCTTGAGCACATGATGCGTGGCCCCCACCACCACGGCTTCCGGCTGCTGCCCGGTGAGGTGGCTGTGTTTGAGCAGCCCAGCAGTGCCTGGCCGGTGGCCATGCTAAAGCAGCTGGATGATGTGCATCTGACAGGGGACAGCAACTCCCTCAACGCCAACGCCACCAACATCCTGACCCTGACCTGACTTGCCCTGACCCTGACCCTGACCTGACCTGCAGCTGGTGAATGGGATGAAGTGGGTGTCACGCCAGCACTACCACCAAGAGAGGGGAGTGGCGGTGTACCTGGGAGCGGGCAACTTCAGCCAGGGTGGGTGGAAGGCCAATGCGGTACGGGAGGGATTTTGCAAGGTGGTAGAGCAGCCTAGCAGACCCGGCCTGGCCAGACCCTACAGGCTGGTGATTGTGGATGAGGTCCGCACCACCCGTGTCAGCTCGTGCGTGCATGCCCGCCAGCCTTGTGAGTTGCACCTGCCAGATGACCGGCCAAGGCCAGCAGACAGGGCGCCCCCAGTAGGCCAGGTCAACCAGCGGCTGTTCCGCCCAGCCTGGAGCCTGCGGCATGCTAAGGATGTGCGGGGCCTGAAGTGGTGCCATGAGGTGCCGCCCAACCCCCCTCCCCCCTCCCCCAGCTCAGCACCCACCTGCCCAGGACCCACCTCTGCCCCTGCCCAGGCCCCCCCTGCCCCTGCCCAGGCCCCCCCTGCCCCTGCCCAGGACCCCCCTGCCCCTCCCCCAGCCCAGGACCCCCCACTCCCTCCCCCAGCCCAGGAGCCACCCCCACCAGCCCAGGACCAGGCCCCCCCTGCCCCTCCCCCAGCCCAAGACCCCCACCCCCCTCCCCCTGCCCAGGACCAGCCCCCTGCCCAGCCCCCACCTGGCCTAGTCCCACCACCCCAGGCCCCCCCATGGGGCAGGTGGCTGGACCGGGACACCAACCCCTGCCTCAACTTCCAGCGCATTGGGGAGAGCAAGCAGCGCTCCCTGGAGCTGTGCAGTTGGAAGGACATGGAGGCTCTGCCCCCCGTTGGCAAGGAGTACCAGCAGCGCTACAAGCGGGTCAATGACCGGCTGCCCAAGGTCAGGCAGAGGTTGCACCGGGCTGCAGAGTACCGGCGGGGCATTGATGGCCGGGCCCGCAACAATGCATAGGCCCTAGTAGTTTGCACAGGCTGTTAGCCTTTCAAGCATCAAGCTGTCAGTTTTGATGAGGTGCCCAGTGGTCTCCAGTTGTTTGGAATGAACGTGCCACCGGTGTGGGGTTTGTAGTCATCAAGGGTGCGACCGAGGATGCTTCAACTTGTTTGTAGTAGTTGAGTGAGATCACCCACAGTCAAACATGTTGTTCCTTGTTGAATGAATTGTGTTTGCCTGTGGATGGGAAATGCTGTGAGAAGATGTCTGCCGGAGAAGATGTGGATGGATTGGCAGAGGTGTGCTGCAACTTGGCACACCGGGCTATCGTGGGGGCACCGGGTGGGGTTGTACCGGAAAGGGTGCACCGGGTCCGCAATGACCCATAGGGTCTAGTAGTTTGAACAGGCTGATAGCCTTTCACGGATTTGTCTACTGCCTATTGTTTTCTTACTTTATGTTGTTGATGGTGGGAGCAGGCCGCGCCCTAGGCGGTGGCTCCTCCCTTAATGCACGCCGGTGAATACCGGAGTAGTTTCTTCTTCTTCATCTTCTGATTTGTTTAGTTATAGTTTTCTTAGCTTAGTTTAACAACAAAGTGGGGAGAGCAGGTGGCGCCCGCTGGAGCTATGCTACTGGCCAGAGCAGGGAGTTCTGCCAGCCAGGGCAAGGAGTACCTTGAGCATGGATTCAAGCGGCTGCAAGACAAGCCACCCAAGGCCCAGGAGCAGCAGCCTGCTGAGGCACAGTAGTGTGTGCCGCCTCTTGAGCTGTCATCAGCTCGCAATCAGTGCATGTTTTTCATGCCAACTCTACACAATAGCCCTAACAGATCAGGCAATAGTGTAGGTGGTAGGCACTAATGCACCATATCCATATGCATCGAGTGTACTCCACACAGCCCATTATCACCCTTTGAGTCGGGCCACTAGTGGTCCCTTGTATTCCGGATAGTGGCTGCAAGAGGCCATTACTGGTCCGGCTCAAATGGAGGCCCTAGTGAGGGACAAGGGGTGTCTCAGCCCTTCACTCCACACAACAGGAGACCACAAGGGGTGTCCCAGTGGTCTCCTGTTGTGTGGAGTGAAAGCACCACCGGTGTGGGGTTTGTGGTCATCAAGGGTGCATCCGATGACACTACAGCTAGATTGTTGCCGAGTGAGCTTACCCATAGTCAAAAAATGTTGTTCTATGTTGAATGAGTTATGTTCCCACCGCTTGACACCTATTGGCCACGCCCCGACAAGGGCATGCAACAAGAGCTACAAGGCGGGTGACCAAAGTCATTTCCCAAAGCCACGCAACAGCAACACCAGGAACGAAGAGAGGTTGCGTTGGACCTTCCTGGAAGTGGGCCGACCTCCATGCTTGACATACTTGGCAGGCAAGAGATGCAGGTGAAGTACAGGCGGTTCTCAGCCGCACGGGTCCCACGACTGACGTGGCTTGAGCCTACCAGAAGGCTGGCGGGACATTTCACTAAAAAAGTTAGACATTTGAAACACTTGTGTATTTTTTTGCAGACATTGGACTGCAACAACACCGTCGCAACAACGCTCTATCCCCGCATATACTGTGCCGCGTTCATGCGGTTGCGCTCCTGTGCAATAGACGGACGTTGAAAAGTCGCTTAAGTCAACGCCAAATGGAAAACCCAAGCTGGCTCTCGAACTACTTGGCCCCCCTTGGCATGGCACACACAGCAGAACAGCACGAGCTAAAGCCAGCTTTGGTGCAGCAGCAGCCCGCCAACAAACGAGGCTTCGCAGACGGTCGTCGTCCTGCTCTCAGTGACATTACCAACAGCGCAGCAACTATTTCGCACAGCGATGTCAGCAAGGTGGGCACCTGTTACAGACCCTTCGGTGCTTTGCTCGCCCTCCATTGAGCTTGACGATGCTGTGCTTTCCACCGTCAGGCTGCCAAGTCATCCCTTAGCAGGGGCACTGGTGGTATCCCTCAGCTCTCCCAGCAGTCTCTGAACGACCCTGTCTTTGCTGATGGCCAGCAACACCACGGTACGCGTTTAGAAGGATGGCCACTGGTTGGCGGGGCACCCGACAGGTGGCCACCGAGAAATTGCTTGTTCGATGCCGCAGACAAGAAGCGACGTGATTGGGTGGATGTAGACGCAATGAACATGGACGACCCCCAGGCCTGCAGCGCCTATGCATCAGCCATCTTTCAGCACTTGCGAGATAGTGAGGTACGTCAGCAGTCTGACACCGCGTTGTTGACGGTGATAGAGTTCTAGTTGCAAAAGCATGGGGCATGCCTTGCACTTGCAGGTGACTTACCGCATTAACCCAGCCTACCTGGAGCACTCTCAGACCGATGTTAACTCGAAGATGCGAGCCATCTTAATTGACTGGCTGGTTGAGGTGGCAGAGGAGTACAAGCTGTGTGCAGACACCCTGTACCTGACTGTCAACTACATTGACCGCTTCCTGTCACTGTATCCAGTCCAGCGCAGCCAGTTGCAGCTTGTGGGCGTCGCCTGCATGTGGATTGCAGCCAAGTATGAGGAAATCTACCCCCCCAACGTCACCGACTTCTGCTACATTACAGACAACACATACAGCAAGGAGCAGATGGTGCAGATGGAGGAGACAGTTCTCAAGCGCCTCAGCTATGAGCTGACAGTGCCCACAGCCAAGACTTTCTTGCGAAGGCTCCTCCAGGTATATGCAGTTCTGCTCAGTCATGTCCAGCTCCACCCTCTGCACCAACCAATTGATATGTCGTGTCGCTGATGTGATTGCAGGTCTGCAACCCAGACGAGCTACTGCACTTTCTGTCCAATTACCTAACAGAGCTGTCACTGCTTGACCACTCCATGATGGGCTTCTTGCCGTCAGAAGTGGCAGCAGCTTCTGTATATCTGGCTAATTTGATGTTGAAGCGGGTTCCTTGGGACGGCACCCTCCAGCATTACTCAGGCTACGGCCCGCAGGACATCAACAAATGCGCCCACGCGCTGGGCCAGCTGCACGCAGCCATCGCTGGCAATGCTCAGCTGGCAGCTATCCGAGAGAAGTATGCACACCCACGCTTCCAGTCAGTGTCACGCATTGCAGGGATTCCTGGGTTGGGACAGATGCTGTAGCACCACCCCTTCTCCTTGCTCCCTGCAGCCTCTCTGGGTGTACCTGAGGAGCAGGCATACCTTGGGCTAGCCTACAGCACCACAGCCACAGCCAAACAGCAGCGCCATGACCCACACCTCAACTTCGCTCAACCTGGATAATCAGCTCCATCCATGTCTGGTCGGGACATGCATGATATGGTATTCGACTCCTGGTAGGATTCAGATTTCTTCACCGTTTGTTTGTAAATGCTTGGCTGCAGTGCGCTGTAGCATGATGTGTTGTAGTATCTGCCACTCACCCTTGTCATGTACCACCATAACTTGCAACACTGAATCCACGAGTGACCGTTCAGTGGCGGGCTCTGGTTTCCAGCTCACCACGCAATGCTCGGACTGATGTGCACTTGAAACCTAAGCCGAGGTTGACATGTAGTTCTAGTTGTTCACAGCGAACCCGTTTTGTAATGTTTCCACAGTTAAGTTCATTTTGTCTCACTATGATAGGTGGCATACACCACTTAAGCCGTCAGCCTTAAGGCTGCTTGGCCGCCCTCCACCTCTAGGGGTCCGGGACTTTCTGCAACGCACTTCAAAGCAAGGTGTACAAACAAAGGTGCACATGGGCTCGACATGAAGTCATGCAAGTTCTCATTATTGTTCTGAAAAGGCATACTCCGGCTGCTCCCTGATAGATCTCGTGGCAGTGCTCCAAAGATAAATGCATGGCGTCATCCACTACCCTCTGTGCATCTTGTGCATGTGCGATCAATGAAAGTTACCCTCAGGCGTTCCCAACTACCTGAAAACCACCCCCCTGTGATAGGAAGCCCGTATCTCCGCAGCCACTCAGTCAAAAATATATGTAAACAGTGCTTTGAACAGAAGAGAGTCATAGCTACGATATGGCAGACGCAGCAAAAACTAGCTCGCTCCCAGCGGTGCACAGTGCCTGCCCAAAGATCGACATTTGAATTCATGCGATTTCGCCACATGCGAGGCGCGCCGCTCTAGCACGTTTCGCCACACTGTTGTGAGTGGCACCTGCAACGCGCAGCAGCAGTCGGAACATGGTTTGCTTTCGGCATGTGGACGCCACGACGGCAGTCGTGACGACTGGATACCACTATTAGCTTTTGGAGCTGCTGCTGGCGCTAGTGCATTTCCGGCTGCTCTACTACGCTTAACAAGGTGCTAGGTGCAGTACGTGGTGTTGTCTCACCTTGCTTTGCTGCCCTCGACTTGTTAGCTGCAGGTGCCGCACGCTCACGCGACGTGCTTGCCGCTGCCAGCTGTTGCTGCTGCTGAGGGGGTGCACCAGCAGGCACAGCCAGCTCAGGGGTGGTGCCTGCAGGTGTCATGTAGGTGGACACGATGTGGAATTCACGCCCATGTAGGTGGCCGCATGTAGGTGGACACGATGTGGAATTCACGCCCAACTGTGGATGTCTTGCCTGGCCGGTGTGGGTTGGGGAGGACGCACTGCTCAGAGACGAAGAATTGCCGGCACTTGGAGAGGGCACGGCGGCTGACACCGGTCTCTAGATGCAACCTGACGGTGCTCAGGCAGTGGTGAGCATTATAGGGTGCAGTCCTGGCTGCTGGCCTCCCCACAGGGCCCTCTTGAGTTGGAATGAAGATGTCTGTAGATGAGGGTGTTGGGCTGAGCTGCTCCGCCATGCTGCCCATCGGCCGGCCATGGCTATCCAGCCTTCCGTAGCCAGCCTCTGCACACCGCCTCAACACCTCCATTGAGACGGGGTGCTGCTCTAAAACCAGCTGCTGCCTCTGCTTAAAGGTGAATGGGGAGTGGTGGGGGCGGCGTTTGTGCCGGTAGATATGCACCTGGCCCTGGAGGGTGCGTCGAGCAGCCCGTAGGGAGTGATTGGTAGCTGCCGCTCTGGATGCCACTTGCTGCAAAGCCGTGTGCTCACCCTGCAAGCGTTGGTGTGCTGCCAGCAGGTCGTCTAGGTCGCCCTGCAACCCATCCACGGTGCCCATGAGGGACTGCTCCACATCCCGCAGCCGCTGCACCTCAGCCTGCAGATCACGGTTTGTCGCTTGTGCCGTACAAGCTGCAGCCTTGATGTTGTTAGGGCAATGCAGATAGCCAGCCCTTGGCGACTTGTTGAGTGCATAGAGCTGAGCACTCTTGGCCTTGCTTAATCTCTTCTTGGTTCTCTTCATGGTTAGGGATTGAGAGGTGGGTGGGTGAGATGCTGAGCGGGGCTACGGGCTTGGCTCGGTGGTCAGGGTGATGGGGGGTGATGGATACGGAGATGGGTGAAGGAGAGGTTGGGGAGAGGTAGGAGGCGAGGAGAAGGAGGGTTAGGGGGGAGGAGGCTGATGGCAGGCTGGGATGAGGGGCTACTGGGAGCTGGGCGGGGTAGACGAGGTTGGGAGATGGTGGGTTAAGCTGTGTTGGTGGTGGCCATGTGGCGGAGTGGTCAGCCAAGCTCAGTCGGCTCCTTATGCACGGTGCCATGGACGCGTTGATGAGTATGGTGCCATGGACGCGTTGATGAGTATGCTACAAAAGATTCGTGTGAGGCCAGGCTGTTGTTCAATGGTTGAAAACATATAGCGGGTCATAGCTGGAGTCGGGCGTTCCCAACATGGGTCATGCAAGTACTCTCTCGATACCTCATCGTTTTCAATAGCGTTTGTCACATTGGCAGCTGCAAATCAATGCGCGTCGTTTGACCATCAGCGCAAGCCATTGGAGTCTTTGGTCGCGTACTGCCACATGTGCCCTCGAACAAATCACAGCGGCGAGACGGGTCTCCTTGGCACGGTGAGCCACATCCCCGTGACCCCATCTACCTTGCGGAGTGAGCTGGTTGTGCACAAATGGAATGTCCGGCCAACACCCAACGCGATGCCTGCCGGGCGTGCAGGGCGCCTAGACGGGGTGAATGAAACATAATAGATGTGCTCACTTCCGCCGATTACACCTTCTGGGTGGCGCACACTAAGGTATCACCCGGCTTACACCCCCCCTCCTCCACTGTGTTCTCCACTGTGTTGCACCCGTTGCACCCACAGGAAAACGGCCACAAAATGTTTGTTCTTGACCCATTGGCGCGTTTATTAGAACAAACCGCACGTTAAACAGCCCAGGCCTCTATCAGATTGACATCTTCAAAGTGACATCATGTTCTCCAAGCAGAATGAGGGCCACGGGGCTGTGGGGTGGCAGTTGAGCTATGAAACTTTGCACGCAGGTGGATGGCATGTAGGGGAGTATAACTCTCAGAGGAGCCGTGTCAAAAATCGGTCATGGTGCGGAGCTGTGTGACTGACTGCATGGCCCTGGCCCCGAGATCGGCTAAGGGAGTTGGGGGTCACCGACCAAAGTGAGCTTTCGGCTTAGCTGAGTATGAGCGATTGTAGCAGTGTCGTAGATGAGCTTAACCTAGTAAGTAGCATGCTGTAAATCCAAATGGTCGAGCTGTGGCATTGCCCTCTAGGTATGGGGGGGAGGTGGGCCCGGTGCAACAATCCCGTGATCGTTCTCCGATCCGACTGTTGCTGCCGACGCGCGTGCTCGTGTAGAGCAGCCTAAGCGACGCGGGCGGTCGTAGCGATGACTGCATGCTCCGCAACGGCTTGAATTTGAATCACCAACTTTGATGCTTTGCTGTGCACGACCTACTGCGTGCATAATTATTCTGGATGGGTGAACGGTAGCTGGCAGGGTTGGCTACATGGTGAATCATCTAGCATAACATTTGGCGCAGTGAGTGCAGAGTTACAGCCGTCCGACTGCCAAGGGTCAGTTTCCTGTCATTTTCTGTTAGTTGGGAACACCCGAGCTGGAGGGGGTGTCTAGTCCCTACTGTGCCGCCCACCATTACAGCGATACAGCGATGTCGCACACGAATTCGAGTTTCTTCACATCCTCGCCAAGCGGCCTGCACCATCAGGAAGCTCGCGCAGCCATGTTTGCCGGACTTCGGTGGTGTGCGCCACCGACATGTCGTGCATCGCTAACGGATAGCCAAGGGCGTGGCTTACCAGTGTAGCTAACCACGGTCTGCGATTGGGACACATCCGGGGTCACATGTGGCTGCCCGCATCGAATGACTCCGATGGCAATTCCAGTCTTACATTGAACGCGCATTATCGCAATGCAGCAGACGCAGCAAACGTTACATGAAATGATGGAGTAGATGGGCTGCAGTTGCATGAAGATTACCAACCCCATGTTGGGAACGCCTGAGTTACCCCCTCAAACCGAGCCTTCTCCACCCCCAAACCGCTGTTGCCTAACCTGAACCTAGTCAAGCTCGTGCGGACTTCTGTAGATAGCTGTCTGTTAAGCAGGTGGGGTGCCATGTGATTGATGCCAATGCCGTCCCCATGCTTAAACCATGCAGCATACGAGCATCTCAGGCAGCCTAGGGTCTCCCTTAAAACCAGCCCAGCGCCTCCCCCACCTCTCAAGCCACTTGACTTCCAAAGCCTTGGTGCCTAGGACCATGTCCGGGCTCAAGGTAAACTCACCCACCATCAGCTCTATGGCGGCCAGCTGGAATTGAGCACTCCAACTGGCCTGACAGCTCCTGCCTAACTCCACATCTGCCTTGATCACCCTCATTAGCAGGTCGCTGTGGGAAAGCTTGGCAGTGTTCCTTACTTACTTACTTACTTACTTACTTACTTACTTCCTTACTTGCAGGCAGCCCTGAGCCAGTAAAGTTGGAGGGGCAGCTGCCCCAACTCATGCAGCACCATCAGGCCTGACACTGAGCTACGTACCCTGGCAGCAAACCTGAGGAAGCTGAGCATGCGTGTTTGCATTGGGTTGGAGAGCTGCACACCATGCCCAAGGAAGGCAGTGCCCCATACCTGGCTGCCATACAGCCCCAAGGGGAGCACTAACGCTCTAATGAGGTGACACAGGGCATATGGATCATGCAAGACACCATACTCTCTGGCACGCTTGCACGCCTGGTGCATGGCGAGGAACATGCCAGCCCTCATATGAGTGGCAGCAAAGGCGGGGGTGGCGCTGGGATTGAAGTGCATGCCTAAGTACTTGAACTCTCTCACCACAGGCAGGATCTCATGCTTGTACCCAATGCTAGGTGTTGCAGGGCCAACAAAACTTATTCAACAAGGAACAACATGTTGGACTGTGGGTAATCTCACTCAGCTACTACAATCAAGTTGTAGCATCCTCGGTCGCACCCTTGATGACCACAAACCCCATCCCGGTGGCACGTTCCATGGGCCGACCCCACGATCACTGGGCACCTCATCAAAACTGACAGCTTGATGCTTGAAAGGCTAATAGCCTGTGTAAAGTACTAGGCCCTATGCATTGTTGCGGGCCCGGCCATCAATGCCCCGCCGGTACTCTGCAGCCCGGTGCAACCTCTGCCTGACCTTGGGCAGCCGGTCATTTACTAGCTTGTAGCGCTGCTGGTACTCCTTGCCAACGGTGGGTAGAGCCTCTAGGTCATCCCATTGGCACAGCTCCAGGGGCGCTGCTTGCTCTCCCCAATGCGCTGGAAGTTGAGGCAGGGGTTGGTGTCCCGGTCCAGCCACCTGCCCCATGGGGGGGCCTGGGGTGGTGGGACTAGGCCGGGTGGAGGCTGGGCCGGGGGCTGGTCCTGGGCAGGGGGAGGGGCTGGGGGGTCCTGGGCAGGGGCAGGGGCTGGGGGGTCCTGGGCAGGGGCAGGGGCTGGGGGGCTGGGCGGCACCTCCACACAGGCAAATTAGCGCGAATATTCGACATCCTAGGGGGGTAGTTTTTTGATGGGGTTCGCCTCGGATTGTCTTTGCGAGTCCAACCACACTTGGCGCGTGTTGAATTTCTGAGTGTGTGAGCAGTTGGAGTGGAGGTACCTACAGTACTGTAGATGTCTACAGTACTGTAGAGGTCTACAGTACTGTAGAGGTCTACAGTACTGTAGAGGTCCACAGTACTGTAGAGGTCCACAGTACTGTAGGTAAACCTTAAGCTGTTTTTAGAGGTCATATATTTCAATCGTTCCTTTGCTTTTCATGGTGACTCTGCTTGTCTTGGCGACTAGTACAAGCACATGGGATTTGGCGGCTGACAGTTGTGGTCATGAGATGTGTTTATGAGATGTATGAATGAATCATGTCGTGTGCTGGCGCGCAAAGTAATAGACGAAGGAGCTTGTAAGAGCCATTCATACTTACACCATGATTGACCGACATTGCAAGGTCATTCAACATGTCTGTGACTCATGCATGCCCCTGTTGCCTACTTGTCCATGGATTTGTTGCTGAATGGAACAAAGTACATGTCTCCCCCACCCTCCTTGTGCGGGAAGAAGGGCACCAGCAGGTGTGTGAGCTTAGCCCCATCTACCGCAAACCAGTTGTGAGGGCCAACTGCTGAGTAAAGAGTGGATGGGTGCCGGCCAACAAGTGGACCTCTACAGTACTGTGGACCTCTACAGTACTGTGGACCTTTACAGTACTGTGGACCTCTACAGTACTGTGGACCTCTACAGTACTGTAGACCTCTACAGTACTGTGGACCTCTACAGTACTGTGGACCTCTACAGTACTGTAGACCTCTACAGTACTGTGGACCTCTACAGTACTGTGGACCTCTACAGTACTGTGGACCTCTACAGTACTGTGGACCTTTACAGTACTGTGGACCTCTACAGTACTGTGGACCTCTACAGTACTGTAGACCTCTACAGTACTGTGGACCTCTACAGTACTGTGGACCTCTACAGTACTGTAGACCTCTACAGTACTGTGGACCTCTACAGTACTGTGGACCTCTACAGTACTGTGGACCTCTACAGTACTGTGGACCTCTACAGTACTGTGGACCTCTACAGTACTGTGGACCTCTACAGTACTGTGGACCTCTACAGTACTGTAGACCTCTACAGTACTGTGGACCTCTACAGTACTGTGGACCTCTACAGTACTGTGGACCTCTACAGTACTGTGGACCTCTACAGTACTGTGGACCTCTACAGTACTGTGGACCTCTACAGTACTGTGGACCTCTACAGTACTGTGGACCTCTACAGTACTGTGGACCTCTACAGTACTGTGGACCTCTACAGTACTGTGGACCTCTACAGTACTGTGGACCTCTACAGTACTGTGGACCTCTACAGTACTGTGGACCTCTACAGTACTGTGGACCTCTACAGTACTGTGGACCTCTACAGTACTGTGGACCTCTACAGTACTGTGGACCTCTACAGTACTGTGGACCTCTACAGTACTGTGGACCTCTACAGTACTGTGGACCTCTACAGTACTGTGGACCTCTACAGTACTGTGGACCTCTACAGTACTGTGGACCTCTACAGTACTGTGGACCTCTACAGTACTGTGGACCTCTACAGTACTGTGGACCTCTACAGTACTGTGGACCTCTACAGTACTGTGGACCTCTACAGTACTGTGGACCTCTACAGTACTGTAGACCTCTACAGTACTGTGGACCTCTACAGTACTGTGGAATTCTACAGTACTGTGGACCTCTACAGTACTGTGGACCTCTACAGTACTGTGGACCTCTACAGTACTGTGGACCTCTACAGTACTGTGGACCTCTACAGTACTGTAGGCAGCAGCAGCATGGGTGGCAGCAGCAGCAGGGGGGGGGGGCAGCAGCAGCAGGGGGGCAGCAGCAGCAGCAGTAGGGGGGCAGCAGCAGCAGCAGTAGGGGGGCAGCAGCAGCAGCAGCAGGGGGGCAGCAGCAGCAGCAGGGGGGCAGCAGCAGCAGCAGCAGTAGGGGGACAGCAGCAGCAGCAGCAGCAGGGGGGCAGCAGCAGCAGCAGCAGGGGGGCAGCAGCAGCAGCAGTAGGGGGGCAGCAGCAGGGGGGCAGCAGCAGCAGCAGTAGGGGGGCAGCAGCAGCAGCAGGGGGGCAGCAGCAGTAGCAGTAGGGGGGCAGCAGCAACAGCAGGGGCGCAGCAGCAGCAGCAGTAGTGGGGCAGCAGCAGCAGCAGGGGCGCAGCAGCAGCAGCAGCAGTGGCAGCAGCAGTAGATATAGTAGGGGCACTGTAGCACCTACCTACCTTTTGGCTGCTGGATGACTGCTGCTAGAAAGGGGGGGGGAGTGGAAGAGTGAAGGCGGGGAGGGGGGGTAGATGTGGAAGGCGGGAGGTGGGAGGTAGGGAGGCGGGAGACGGGGAGGCGGTAGGCAGGGAGGCGGGAGGTGGGGAGGTGGGAGGCTTAGCCGGGTTGGGCTGGGCGGGGGTGGGTTGGGTTGGGGGCATGGGTTTGGGTGGGTGGGGGCATGGGTGGGGGCGGGGGAGGGAGCGGGGGCGGGGGCGGGGGCGGGGGCGGGGGAGGATGAATTGGGAGGGGGTGGTTGTGTAGGGGAAAGGGAAGTGGAAGGGAGGTGCCCACTAGACCTGCAACCAAGGGGCGTACACGTGCGGTAGTGTGACCAGGCTGGGCACTGTGTTAGCTATCACCGTGGCCTTACCTTTGTGGTCCTCCTGGCCTCCTACCTGCTCGCACCAGGCAACATATCCCATGCGCCAGTGGGGTGGGACTGCAGTGGGGAGTGTAGGGTGTAGGGAAGGGAAGGTGGGATGTGGCAGGGGTTGCGATGCCACGTCAATCGAAGGGTGGGAGAGGGGAAGAGGAGGCTTGACAAGTATGGGAGGGGAGAGGGAGGGAGAGGGGGAAGGGAGGGGTGGGAAGAGGGTGGGTGGGGTGGGCTTTCTCCTGGCTGCTGGGATGTCAGGGGAGAGGTGACGGGGAGGGGGGAAGTGGGGGGTGGGTAGAGGTGGAAGTGGAGGGACGACAAGCTGGGCGTTGGTGGTGGGCGTGGGAAAGGGGAGGAAAAGGGGATGGGGAAGGGTGTGACGATCAATCCTGCAGCGGGACAAGGGGCATGCTAGCGGTTAAGGTGGGTACAGGTTGCCACATACCTGCACTCACCTTTTGCTGGGGTGTGGTGTATATGTGTGTGGGAGGAAGGGGAGGAAGGGGAGGGAAGGGAAGGGGAGGTCCATGGGGAGGGCGAGAGAAGTGGGGGGGGCATTGATAGTCTCAGGTGTAGGCGCACAAGACCTGCGGCAACGGTGTGACGATTTGTCAACGGAAGCAAACATTGGACATGGGTACTGGATGCACTCACCAATAGAGTAGGGAGATGTAGAGCTGGCAGATGGAGGGGCAGGTGTAGCAGCCCTCCATTACAACCCACCTTCCTTTGTCCTCACCTCAGTGGGAAGTGCAGGGTGGGAGAGTAGGGTTGGGCTGGGCTGGGCTGGGCTGGGCTGGGCTGGGCTGGGCTGGGCTGGGCTGGGCTGGGCTGCAACACAAGGGAGGCAACAGTGGGAACGTTGTGGGAGGTGATGAAATGGTGGTGGTGGTGGTGGTGGTGGTGGTGGTGGTGGTGGTGGTGGTGAGGGGGATATGGAGGGGGTGGTAATTAGGGGGGTACTAGGCGTGATTGTAAGACCTGCAGCAACCAGGTGCGGTTAGGCTGGATACTAAGGGCTATGCTGCGCAATGTTAGCTCCTTCTAAGCTCTTACCTTGGTCCTAAGCTCTTACCATAGTCCGTCTGGCCTCTTCGCTGCTCACAACACGTTGCACCTGCCTTGCGTTGGTGCATCAATGCTTGCGATTCATTGCGGAGAATCGTTGCGAGGAAACTGGCCGCGAGGCTAGCTGCGATGCTGGCTGCGATGCTGGCTGCGATGCTGGCTGCGAAACTGGCTGCGAGGCTGGCTGCGAGGAAAATGGCTGCGAGGTGGGCTGCGAGGTGAGATCCTCGCACCGAGCTGCCTCGCAGGTATGCTTCTGCGCTGCTGGACCAGCTGTGTGGCCGCGAGGTTGTGTGGCCGCGAGTATGTGGCTGCGAGTATGGGCTAGATGTGGCTGCGAGTATGGGTAACCTCGTGCGATGCCATCTGTGGACCAGCTGTGTGGCCGCGAGGTTGATTGCCGAGTATGTGGCTGCGAGTATGGGCTAGATGTGGCTGCGAGTATGGGTAACCTCGTGCAATGCCATCGCTACAATACCGGCTACACGATGATGCGACTAAGGCACGGGTGTTGCACGGATGCCTTGAATGCAAGTGAGGTGGTCATTCCGTGCAAGGCAAGCCGCGAAATCTTCGAAGTGCTTGAAGGCATTGTGCTATGCCGTAGTGCATTCCGTAGTGTGTTTCTTAAATGTTACAAGGTGCGAGGGTCCCCCGACAGTACTGTAGACATCTACAGTACTGTAAGTGGTCTCTCGAGGTACCTCGAGGTAACTACAGTACTGTAGATGTCTACAGTACTGTAGATGTCTACAGTACTGTAGATGTCTACAGTACTGTAGATGTCTACAGTACTGTAAGTGGTCTCTCGAGGTACCTCGAGGTACCTACAGTACTGTAGATGTCTACAGTACTGTAGATGTCTACAGTACTGTAGATGTCTACAGTACTGTAGATGTCTACAGTACTGTAGATGTCTACAGTACTGTAAGTGGTCTCTCGAGGTACCTCGAGGTACCTACAGTACTGTAGATGTCTACAGTACTGTAGATGTCTACAGTACTGTAGATGTCTACAGTACTGTAGATGTCTACAGTACTGTGGATGTCTACAGTACTGTAAGTGGTCTCTCGAGGTACCTCGAGGTACCTACAGTACTGTAGATGTCTACAGTACTGTAGATGTCTACAGTACTGTAGATGTCTACAGTACTGTAGATGTCTACAGTACTGTAGATGTCTACAGTACTGTGGATGTCTACAGTACTGTAAGTGGTCTCTCGAGGTACCTCGAGGTACCTACAGTACTGTAGATGTCTACAGTACTGTAGATGTCTACAGTACTGTAGATGTCTACAGTACTGTAAGTGGTCTCGCGAGGTACCTCGAGGTATCTACAGTACTGTAGATGTCTACAGTACTGTAGATGTCTACAGTACTGTAGATGTCTACAGTACTGTAGCATGGCCGTATCTCACCAACCGCGCAAAATCACGAATTTTAGTTTCAACCCCCGATCTTACAATGCCTTCTTTAGACTATGTACCAAGTCCGAGGCTCTGTTCGTGTACTCGCGAGGTACCCCGACAGTACTGTGGACCTCTACAGTACTGTAGCATGGCCGTATCTCACCAACCGCGCAAAATCACGAATTTTAGTTTCAACCCCCAATCTTACAATGCCTTCATTAGACTATGTACCAAGTCCGAGGCTCTGAATCTCAAAAATGCTGTTACTAATTTGCCTGAGTGTCATGGCACCACTTCAGGCCCCGCACACACTTAGCATGCCGCTGGCTCCAGGCGGATGTGAGAAGACACTCATTACGGACTAGGTGCTGCAGTTTGTGAGTTGCCATTGAAGACCAACACCTTTGACTTGCCCACATTGCCTGTAAGGTGTTTCCTGTCTGCAAAGCCTTGTAGCCCGTGCCGCTGCAGCCCGTGGGGCGAGGTGCTCAGTGAGCACTGCTCACCAGGGTCAGGTCATCAGCACACATGAAGTGGGTGACAGGTGTGCCTTGCACCCTCACAGCATCAACAAGACCCAGGAACCCCTTACTGATGTCGTGAACATAGAGAGCAAACAGGAGTGGGCTGATGGAGCAGCCTTGCTCGACACCTTGGTCCGGAGTCACTAGGGGGGTGCGGTGGGCTATACCTCATCCCTATACAGACCCTCCAGGCAGGCAAGCAAGGGCTGTGGCAGCTTGACCCCAACCCGCAAGTGTCCCCACAATTGTTGTCGAGGTATGTGGTCATAGGCCTGTTTGAAGTCAATGAAGTCAGTGAAAAGCTTGCGGTACTTGGCATCTGCGCTAGCCTTTTGAGCGTGGACAAGATGGCGGAGAATGAACATGGGTTGCATCTCACTCACTATCACTATCACTACCAACAGAAGCGACGGGTTATCTCACAGCGCGTAACTAACGTAGCCCACAGTCAGGGGGTTTTTCCAATGCGGGGGAATGTTTCGGAGGGTAACGGGGGAATGAGGGGAAAAGCGCAGCGGGGGAATTTTTATTCCCCCTCTAACCGCCGTCCAACTGCCGTTCCCCTGCGAGTCCGTTTGCGCCGTTGGGGAATTCCCCCAGGGGAATGGCGGTGGTTGGTCCCTAACCGCCCTCCCCTCCTCGCTTTTTGCTACCCCAGCCGAACCCCGCGGTAGCAGAAAAAGATTTCGGGGGAAAAATGAGGGGGTACTTCGAAGACTTCGATGCCCGATGGCTCGCAGCCAGATGGCACGCAACCAGGAGGCTCACGCACGAGCGTGACCAGGACTATTGTAGCGACCGACCGAGCCCAGGAGTCAGGTCTCCGCGGTGAAACGATTCACATGGCTTGCAAAACCGATGTAACAGCGCCCCAACACTTACGCACGGGAACACACATGAAGCGATGCTTGATCCTGCACCTGCACCCATCACTGCTCCTGTTGGTGCTGCATCCGTTGTTGGTGCTGCAGCTGCATCTTAGGGCATCTTGCATGTGCAACCATCAAACTGCTCCGCTTGGCCTTGCCCAACCCTGCAACGCACTCCCAATCTCTACCAGCCACGCCCCAGCCCAACCCAGCCCAGCCCAGCCCAGCCCAGCCCAGCCCAGCCCAGCCCAGCCCAGCCCAGCCCAGCCCAGCCCAGCCCAGCCCAGCCCAGCCCAGCCCAGCCCAGCCCAGCCCAGCCCAGCCCAGCCCAGCCCAGCCCAGCCCAGCCCAGCCCAGCCCAGCCCAGCCCAGCCCAGCCCAGCCCAGCCCAGCCCAGCCCAGCCCAGCCCAGCCCAGCCCAGCCCAGCCCAGCCCAGCCCAGCCCAGCCCAGCCCAGCCCAGCCCAGCCCAGCCCAGCCCAGCCCAGCCCAGCCCAGCCCAGCCCAGCCCAGCCCAGCCCAGCCCAGCCCAGCCCAGCCCAGCCCAGCCCAGCCCAGCCCAGCCCAGCCCAGCCCAGCCCAGCCCAGCCCAGCCCAGCCCAGCCCAGCCCAGCCCAGCCCAGCCCAGCCCAGCCCAGCCCAGCCCAGCCCAGCCCAGCCCAGCCCAGCCCAGCCCAGCCCAGCCCAGCCCAGCCCAGCCCAGCCCAGCCCAGCCCAGCCCAGCCCAGCCCAGCCCAGCCCAGCCCAGCCCAGCCCAGCCCAGCCCAGCCCAGCCCAGCCCAGCCCAGCCCAGCCCAGCCCAGCCCAGCCCAGCCCAGCCCAGCCCAGCCCAGCCCAGCCCAGCCCAGCCCAGCCCAGCCCAGCCCAGCCCAGCCCAGCCCAGCCCAGCCCAGCCCAGCCCAGCCCAGCCCAGCCCAGCCCAGCCCAGCCCAGCCCAGCCCAGCCCAGCCCAGCCCAGCCCAGCCCAGCCCAGCCCAGCCCAGCCCAGCCCAGCCCAGCCCAGCCCAGCCCAGCCCAGCCCAGCCCAGCCCAGCCCAGCCCAGCCCAGCCCAGCCCAGCCCAGCCCAGCCCAGCCCAGCCCAGCCCAGCCCAGCCCAGCCCAGCCCAGCCCAGCCCAGCCCAGCCCAGCCCAGCCCAGCCCAGCCCAGCCCAGCCCAGCCCAGCCCAGCCCAGCCCAGCCCAGCCCAGCCCAGCCCAGCCCAGCCCAGCCCAGCCCAGCCCAGCCCAGCCCAGCCCAGCCCAGCCCAGCCCAGCCCAGCCCAGCCCAGCCCAGCCCAGCCCAGCCCAGCCCAGCCCAGCCCAGCCCAGCCCAGCCCAGCCCAGCCCAGCCCAGCCCAGCCCAGCCCAGCCCAGCCCAGCCCAGCCCAGCCCAGCCCAGCCCAGCCCAGCCCAGCCCAGCCCAGCCCAGCCCAGCCCAGCCCAGCCCAGCCCAGCCCAGCCCAGCCCAGCCCAGCCCAGCCCAGCCCAGCCCAGCCCAGCCCAGCCCAGCCCAGCCCAGCCCAGCCCAGCCCAGCCCAGCCCAGCCCAGCCCAGCCCAGCCCAGCCCAGCCCAGCCCAGCCCAGCCCAGCCCAGCCCAGCCCAGCCCAGCCCAGCCCAGCCCAGCCCAGCCCAGCCCAGCCCAGCCCAGCCCAGCCCAGCCCAGCCCAGCCCAGCCCAGCCCAGCCCAGCCCAGCCCAGCCCAGCCCAGCCCAGCCCAGCCCAGCCCAGCCCAGCCCAGCCCAGCCCAGCCCAGCCCAGCCCAGCCCAGCCCAGCCCAGCCCAGCCCAGCCCAGCCCAGCCCAGCCCAGCCCAGCCCAGCCCAGCCCAGCCCAGCCCAGCCCAGCCCAGCCCAGCCCAGCCCAGCCCAGCCCAGCCCAGCCCAGCCCAGCCCAGCCCAGCCCAGCCCAGCCCAGCCCAGCCCAGCCCAGCCCAGCCCAGCCCAGCCCAGCCCAGCCCAGCCCAGCCCAGCCCAGCCCAGCCCAGCCCAGCCCAGCCCAGCCCAGCCCAGCCCAGCCCAGCCCAGCCCAGCCCAGCCCAGCCCAGCCCAGCCCAGCCCAGCCCAGCCCAGCCCAGCCCAGCCCAGCCCAGCCCAGCCCAGCCCAGCCCAGCCCAGCCCAGCCCAGCCCAGCCCAGCCCAGCCCAGCCCAGCCCAGCCCAGCCCAGCCCAGCCCAGCCCAGCCCAGCCCAGCCCAGCCCAGCCCAGCCCAGCCCAGCCCAGCCCAGCCCAGCCCAGCCCAGCCCAGCCCAGCCCAGCCCAGCCCAGCCCAGCCCAGCCCAGCCCAGCCCAGCCCAGCCCAGCCCAGCCCAGCCCAGCCCAGCCCAGCCCAGCCCAGCCCAGCCCAGCCCAGCCCAGCCCAGCCCAGCCCAGCCCAGCCCAGCCCAGCCCAGCCCAGCCCAGC
This sequence comes from Haematococcus lacustris, assembly GCA_030144725.1. Classification (NCBI taxonomy): domain Eukaryota; kingdom Viridiplantae; phylum Chlorophyta; class Chlorophyceae; order Chlamydomonadales; family Haematococcaceae; genus Haematococcus; species Haematococcus lacustris. The sequence goes on from JASKMD010000029.1 coordinate 13,509,433, forward strand.
CCAGCCCAGCCCAGCCCAGCCCAGCCCAGCCCAGCCCAGCCCAGCCCAGCCCAGCCCAGCCCAGCCCAGCCCAGCCCAGCCCAGCCCAGCCCAGCCCAGCCCAGCCCAGCCCAGCCCAGCCCAGCCCAGCCCAGCCCAGCCCAGCCCAGCCCAGCCCAGCCCAGCCCAGCCCAGCCCAGCCCAGCCCAGCCCAGCCCAGCCCAGCCCAGCCCAGCCCAGCCCAGCCCAGCCCAGCCCAGCCCAGCCCAGCCCAGCCCAGCCCAGCCCAGCCCAGCCCAGCCCAGCCCAGCCCAGCCCAGCCCAGCCCAGCCCAGCCCAGCCCAGCCCAGCCCAGCCCAGCCCAGCCCAGCCCAGCCCAGCCCAGCCCAGCCCAGCCCAGCCCAGCCCAGCCCAGCCCAGCCCAGCCCAGCCCAGCCCAGCCCAGCCCAGCCCAGCCCAGCCCAGCCCAGCCCAGCCCAGCCCAGCCCAGCCCAGCCCAGCCCAGCCCAGCCCAGCCCAGCCCAGCCCAGCCCAGCCCAGCCCAGCCCAGCCCAGCCCAGCCCAGCCCAGCCCAGCCCAGCCCAGCCCAGCCCAGCCCAGCCCAGCCCAGCCCAGCCCAGCCCAGCCCAGCCCAGCCCAGCCCAGCCCAGCCCAGCCCAGCCCAGCCCAGCCCAGCCCAGCCCAGCCCAGCCCAGCCCAGCCCAGCCCAGCCCAGCCCAGCCCAGCCCAGCCCAGCCCAGCCCAGCCCAGCCCAGCCCAGCCCAGCCCAGCCCAGCCCAGCCCAGCCCAGCCCAGCCCAGCCCAGCCCAGCCCAGCCCAGCCCAGCCCAGCCCAGCCCAGCCCAGCCCAGCCCAGCCCAGCCCAGCCCAGCCCAGCCCAGCCCAGCCCAGCCCAGCCCAGCCCAGCCCAGCCCAGCCCAGCCCAGCCCAGCCCAGCCCAGCCCAGCCCAGCCCAGCCCAGCCCAGCCCAGCCCAGCCCAGCCCAGCCCAGCCCAGCCCAGCCCAGCCC